>OX595838.1:16713420-17418420 GCA_951392215.1 Epirrita christyi | reverse complement strand
TAACCTAACCTAACCTAACCTAACCTAACCTAACCTAACCTAACCTAACCTAACCTAACCTAACCTAACCTAACCTAACCTAACCTAACCTAACCTAACCTAACCTAACCTAACCTAACCTAACCTAACCTAACCTAACCTAACCTAACCTAACCTAACCTAACCTAACCTAACCTAACCTAACCTAACCTAACCTAACCTAACCTAACCTAACCTAACCTAACCTAACCTAACCTAACCTAACCTAACCTAACCTAACCTAACCTAACCTAACCTAACCTAACCTAACCTAACCTAACCTAACCTAACCTAACCTAACCTAACCTAACCTAACCTAACCTAACCTAACCTAACCTAACCTAACCTAACCTAACCTAACCTAACCTAACCTAACCTAACCTAACCTAACCTAACCTAACCTAACCTAACCTAACCTAACCTAACCTAACCTAACCTAACCTAACCTAACCTAACCTAACCTAACCTAACCTAACCTAACCTAACCTAACCTAACCTAACCTAACCTAACCTAACCTAACCTAACCTAACCTAACCTAACCTAACCTAACCTAACCTAACCTAACCTAACCTAACCTAACCTAACCTAACCTAACCTAACCTAACCTAACCTAACCTAACCTAACCTAACCTAACCTAACCTAACCTAACCTAACCTAACCTAACCTAACCTAACCTAACCTAACCTAACCTAACCTAACCTAACCTAACCTAACCTAACCTAACCTAACCTAACCTAACCTAACCTAACCTAACCTAACCTAACCTAACCTAACCTAACCTAACCTAACCTAACCTAACCTAACCTAACCTAACCTAACCTAACCTAACCTAACCTAACCTAACCTAACCTAACCTAACCTAACCTAACCTAACCTAACCTAACCTAACCTAACCTAACCTAACCTAACCTAACCTAACCTAACCTAACCTAACCTAACCTAACCTAACCTAACCTAACCTAACCTAACCTAACCTAACCTAACCTAACCTAACCTAACCTAACCTAACCTAACCTAACCTAACCTAACCTAACCTAACCTAACCTAACCTAACCTAACCTAACCTAACCTAACCTAACCTAACCTAACCTAACCTAACCTAACCTAACCTAACCTAACCTAACCTAACCTAACCTAACCTAACCTAACCTAACCTAACCTAACCTAACCTAACCTAACCTAACCTAACCTAACCTAACCTAACCTAACCTAACCTAACCTAACCTAACCTAACCTAACCTAACCTAACCTAACCTAACCTAACCTAACCTAACCTAACCTAACCTAACCTAACCTAACCTAACCTAACCTAACCTAACCTAACCTAACCTAACCTAACCTAACCTAACCTAACCTAACCTAACCTAACCTAACCTAACCTAACCTAACCTAACCTAACCTAACCTAACCTAACCTAACCTAACCTAACCTAACCTAACCTAACCTAACCTAACCTAACCTAACCTAACCTAACCTAACCTAACCTAACCTAACCTAACCTAACCTAACCTAACCTAACCTAACCTAACCTAACCTAACCTAACCTAACCTAACCTAACCTAACCTAACCTAACCTAACCTAACCTAACCTAACCTAACCTAACCTAACCTAACCTAACCTAACCTAACCTAACCTAACCTAACCTAACCTAACCTAACCTAACCTAACCTAACCTAACCTAACCTAACCTAACCTAACCTAACCTAACCTAACCTAACCTAACCTAACCTAACCTAACCTAACCTAACCTAACCTAACCTAACCTAACCTAACCTAACCTAACCTAACCTAACCTAACCTAACCTAACCTAACCTAACCTAACCTAACCTAACCTAACCTAACCTAACCTAACCTAACCTAACCTAACCTAACCTAACCTAACCTAACCTAACCTAACCTAACCTAACCTAACCTAACCTAACCTAACCTAACCTAACCTAACCTAACCTAACCTAACCTAACCTAACCTAACCTAACCTAACCTAACCTAACCTAACCTAACCTAACCTAACCTAACCTAACCTAACCTAACCTAACCTAACCTAACCTAACCTAACCTAACCTAACCTAACCTAACCTAACCTAACCTAACCTAACCTAACCTAACCTAACCTAACCTAACCTAACCTAACCTAACCTAACCTAACCTAACCTAACCTAACCTAACCTAACCTAACCTAACCTAACCTAACCTAACCTAACCTAACCTAACCTAACCTAACCTAACCTAACCTAACCTAACCTAACCTAACCTAACCTAACCTAACCTAACCTAACCTAACCTAACCTAACCTAACCTAACCTAACCTAACCTAACCTAACCTAACCTAACCTAACCTAACCTAACCTAACCTAACCTAACCTAACCTAACCTAACCTAACCTAACCTAACCTAACCTAACCTAACCTAACCTAACCTAACCTAACCTAACCTAACCTAACCTAACCTAACCTAACCTAACCTAACCTAACCTAACCTAACCTAACCTAACCTAACCTAACCTAACCTAACCTAACCTAACCTAACCTAACCTAACCTAACCTAACCTAACCTAACCTAACCTAACCTAACCTAACCTAACCTAACCTAACCTAACCTAACCTAACCTAACCTAACCTAACCTAACCTAACCTAACCTAACCTAACCTAACCTAACCTAACCTAACCTAACCTAACCTAACCTAACCTAACCTAACCTAACCTAACCTAACCTAACCTAACCTAACCTAACCTAACCTAACCTAACCTAACCTAACCTAACCTAACCTAACCTAACCTAACCTAACCTAACCTAACCTAACCTAACCTAACCTAACCTAACCTAACCTAACCTAACCTAACCTAACCTAACCTAACCTAACCTAACCTAACCTAACCTAACCTAACCTAACCTAACCTAACCTAACCTAACCTAACCTAACCTAACCTAACCTAACCTAACCTAACCTAACCTAACCTAACCTAACCTAACCTAACCTAACCTAACCTAACCTAACCTAACCTAACCTAACCTAACCTAACCTAACCTAACCTAACCTAACCTAACCTAACCTAACCTAACCTAACCTAACCTAACCTAACCTAACCTAACCTAACCTAACCTAACCTAACCTAACCTAACCTAACCTAACCTAACCTAACCTAACCTAACCTAACCTAACCTAACCTAACCTAACCTAACCTAACCTAACCTAACCTAACCTAACCTAACCTAACCTAACCTAACCTAACCTAACCTAACCTAACCTAACCTAACCTAACCTAACCTAACCTAACCTAACCTAACCTAACCTAACCTAACCTAACCTAACCTAACCTAACCTAACCTAACCTAACCTAACCTAACCTAACCTAACCTAACCTAACCTAACCTAACCTAACCTAACCTAACCTAACCTAACCTAACCTAACCTAACCTAACCTAACCTAACCTAACCTAACCTAACCTAACCTAACCTAACCTAACCTAACCTAACCTAACCTAACCTAACCTAACCTAACCTAACCTAACCTAACCTAACCTAACCTAACCTAACCTAACCTAACCTAACCTAACCTAACCTAACCTAACCTAACCTAACCTAACCTAACCTAACCTAACCTAACCTAACCTAACCTAACCTAACCTAACCTAACCTAACCTAACCTAACCTAACCTAACCTAACCTAACCTAACCTAACCTAACCTAACCTAACCTAACCTAACCTAACCTAACCTAACCTAACCTAACCTAACCTAACCTAACCTAACCTAACCTAACCTAACCTAACCTAACCTAACCTAACCTAACCTAACCTAACCTAACCTAACCTAACCTAACCTAACCTAACCTAACCTAACCTAACCTAACCTAACCTAACCTAACCTAACCTAACCTAACCTAACCTAACCTAACCTAACCTAACCTAACCTAACCTAACCTAACCTAACCTAACCTAACCTAACCTAACCTAACCTAACCTAACCTAACCTAACCTAACCTAACCTAACCTAACCTAACCTAACCTAACCTAACCTAACCTAACCTAACCTAACCTAACCTAACCTAACCTAACCTAACCTAACCTAACCTAACCTAACCTAACCTAACCTAACCTAACCTAACCTAACCTAACCTAACCTAACCTAACCTAACCTAACCTAACCTAACCTAACCTAACCTAACCTAACCTAACCTAACCTAACCTAACCTAACCGTTAACCGGGAGCGTATTTGGATCAGAAGCAGTCTGCAAACTTATTAGCCGAGACCTTTTACCCTGAGGACAAAAAAGAGGAGGATAACGCAGATCATAGGCGAGCTAGACAGATAGCTGACCAAGTAAACGGATTGGGGCATGATGAACATCATGACCCACCGTTTACCCTTGAAGAGCTCAAGATCGCTGCGAGTAGTTTTAATCCCAAAAAAGCCCCAGGGTCAGATGGTCTTACGGCCGACATTTGCAAGCATGCAATCCTCCAGGATCCTGATCTGTGTCTGTCACTGACAAACAAGTGTTTGGAGTTAAGCCACTTCCCAAACATCTGGAAGGAGGCAACGGTGGTGGTACTAAGAAAACCAGGGAAAGAATGCTACACAGATCCCAAATCGTATAGACCCATCGGACTGTTACCAGTGATGGGCAAGATCCTGGAGAAGGTGATGGTTGGCCGTATAAGGTGGCACATATTCCCGAGGTTGAGTACTCGCCAGTACGGGTTCATGCCCCAAAGGGGAACTGAAGACTCTCTCTATGTCTTGATACAACGCATACGCCTAAAGTTGGAACAAAAGAAACTCATTACCATGGTTTCACTGGACATAGAGGGAGCCTTTGACAGTGCATGGTGGCCTGCAATTAGAATCCGACTGGCTGAGGAAAAATGTCCCGTCAACATCAGGCGACTCGTGGACAGCTACCTTTCAGAACGAAGGGTGAAAGTGCGGTTTGCAGGTGAGGAAGTGGAAAGAGAAACGACAAAAGGATGTGTTCAGGGATCCATTGGAGGCCCAATCCTGTGGAATTTAGTCCTTGATCCACTCCTCCAAGGTTTAGAAGAGCGCGGTGTCTATTGTCAAGCCTTTGCAGACGATGTGGTTCTGCTGTTTGATGGAGACACGGCGATGGAGGTCCAGCGGCAGGCCAATGCTGCTCTCGAGTATGTTCGGGAGTGGGGTGTCCGGAATAAACTTAGGTTTGCGCCGCACAAGACAAATGCGATGCTTGTGACACGCAAACTTAAGCACGACACGCCTCTCCTGAACATGGGCGGGGTCAGCATTGGCATGTCGAAGGAGATAAAGATCCTGGGGCTAACTATTGATAATAAGCTCACATTTAATAGTCATGCGGCCAATGTGTGCAAAAAGGCGTTAAATTTTTACAAAAAGCTGTCTAGAGCCGCCAGGATCAGTTGGGGCCTCCACCCCGAAGTCTTACGTACCATCTATATGGCAGTAGTGGAGCCCACCGTTCTGTATGCAGCTAGTGCCTGGGCGCCAGCGGTGAAAAAGCTCGGAATACAAAAGCAGCTAAACGTGATACAGAGAGGATTTGCGCAAAAACTTTGCAAGGCCTACCGTACAGTCTCCCTAAACTCAGCACTCGTTCTCGCCGGAATTCTGCCTCTTGACCTCAGAATTCAGGAGGCAGCCGCCCTGTTTGAGGCAAAGCGAGGAGTACCCCGGCTTGGGTTGGGAGATAGGGAGATTGAAAAAATGGTGGCATTCGCAAGCACTGGTCATCCGGCCGAACATATGGGCATAACATTCACTTGCCTGGTAGACGATGAACTAGTAAGTACCCACAGTGACCATGGGGTACGCATATTTACGGACGGCAGCAAAATTGAGGGCAAGGTCGGTGCAGCACTGTCCATATGGAACAGTGAGGCTGAGATCGAAACCCGAAAATTGAAGCTGTCGTCCTACTGCACCGTTTACCAGGCCGAATTACTGGCCATATGTGAGGCCACGAAGCAAATACTTAAGAGTTCTGAGATCACGTTTGGCATCTACAGCGACTCAAGATCATCGCTTGAGACAATTTCTAATCCGAGCTCAGTTCATCCCCTCGCGGCAGAAATACGCCAGAATCTCAAAGTCGCAAAGCAGCATAACAAGGCAGTTAGTCTTTATTGGATAAAAGCTCATGCCGGACATGAGGGGAATGAACGCGCTGATGAGCTGGCAAAAAACGCTGCACTAAAAGGCAAGACTAGGGACCACTACGACCAGTGTCCGATTTCATTCGTCAAGCGGCAGATCCGATCGGACACGCTTGGGGAATGGAATCGGAGATATAGGTCAGGTGAAACCGCGGCTGTGACAAAGATGTTCCTCCCCGATCCAATAAAAGCTTTTAAATTAATCCGGCACATAGAACCAACGGGAGTACTTACCCAGGTTTTAACGGGGCACGGGGGGTTCTCCGAATACTTGAACAGGTTCAAGTGTAAGGAGAACCCGTCGTGCATCTGTGAGCCTGGCGTGGACGAGACAGTGGCGCATTTCTTGTTTGAATGTCCCATTTATGGTTTGGAGAGATATGAAGTCGAGCAACATTTAAATTGCACACTAAATGTAAGAACTGTAAATGAAATTATGGCAGATAAACTGAACAGAGCGCGGCTACTCAAATATTGTACTAATATAGCATCGAAAGTTATAAAAAGAAATAAATAGATAGATAAGTTATGATGAATATATATTTAAAAATATATATAAACAGCATATATGTAAACTAGTATTAAGAAATTAAAATGTAAGGTACAATACTTAACATGTTAAGGATTAAAAATAAAGTTATAGGAATAATAGATAATAGCAAATATGTAAAGTGTATAAAAACAGTAAAGGGAAAATATTTTATGCCCTAAGATTAATAGAAACTAGTAAAGTTTGCAAAAATTGTATCGTAAGTTTCCCTAAAAAATTGTTTAAAAATAAGATATATAATATAAATAAAGTACATAATAAGATATAAATTAAAAATGTTAGGAAGTAAAACTAGATTTAGAACACCCTGTAACCCTTTACGGGTCAGAAATATATCTAAAAACCCTGTCTTTTAATATAAGGAGCACAAAAAAGTCTCTGGCCTGAGCCAGAGGGACATCGTAGAGCCATTTCGAGATGGCAAAAAAAAAAAAAAAAAAAAAAAAAAAAAAAAAAAAAAAAAAAACCTAACCTAACCTAACCTAACCTAACCTAACCTAACCTAACCTAACCTAACCTAACCTAACCTAACCTAACCTAACCTAACCTAACCTAACCTAACCTAACCTAACCTAACCTAACCTAACCTAACCTAACCTAACCTAACCTAACCTAACCTAACCTAACCTAACCTAACCTAACCTAACCTAACCTAACCTAACCTAACCTAACCTAACCTAACCTAACCTAACCTAACCTAACCTAACCTAACCTAACCTAACCTAACCTAACCTAACCTAACCTAACCTAACCTAACCTAACCTAACCTAACCTAACCTAACCTAACCTAACCTAACCTAACCTAACCTAACCTAACCTAACCTAACCAGTCGCAGCCAGGCCGCAGTCGCGAGCGGTCGGGTCCACTTCGTCTCCCCGCTCTCGGGAACGGATTATTTAATTAAATTCTTGCTATCACAAATTTAATTCCCTACAATAGTTTCAAGTGTTTTTAAGTATTGGTGTTTCATCGGAGTTTTATTTACTGTGGAAACCGGGGCCCCTGCGCTGCTTGAAGGGAGCTTGTTTGACTTACTGCACCGGCACTCCAGGGGCCCTGACATCGGTTTTCCTCATTTATTTTGAGCCCCCAGTGCCTCCCCGTCGATTGCGCGTAGAACCCTCTGTGACAGTGAATCCCGTTGTGATCGTGAAAGTGATTGTGAGTGCCTGTGCCTGGATTGTGGTGAGGTTTTCACTCATTTTGCGCCCTTTAGAGGCCCCGCGAAGGGCCCCTAGAATGCGGACGACGCGCTCGGGAGGAAGAGGAGGATAACTCTCTTCTCTAAGCCCTCCCCCTCACCCTCCCCTACTTAAACGCACCTCTATTTGCTTCAGTCGCCTTCACTCTCCATCACTCTTCATTCCACATCCCTCCTCATCACTAACCCTCACTTCTCATCAGTCTTCATCACTCCTCATCACTCTTCATCACTCTTCATCACCCATCCTCTTCTCTCATCCTTCTTCATCACTCACCTTCACTCTTCATCACTCCTCATCCCTCTTCATTCCTCTTCATCACTCATCTTCACTCCTCATTCCTCCTCATCCCTCCTCATCTCTCTTCATCACTCATCCTCATCACTCTTCATCCTTCTTCATCACTCAACTTCACTCTTCATCCATCCTCATCCCTCCTCATCACTCTTCATCACTCATCTTCACCCCTCATCACTCTTCATCGTTCCTCTTCATTCCTCATCACTCCTCATCACTCTTCTTCACTCCTCTTCACTCCTCATCACTCCTCATCCCTCCTCATCATTCTTCATCACTCATCTTCATTCCTCATCACTCCTCTTCATTCCTCATCACTCCTCTTCCGTCCTCATCATTCTTCATCACTCATCTTCATTCCTCATCACTCTTCATCTCTCTTCATCACTCCTCATCTCTCCTCATCATTCTTCATCACTCATCTTCATTCCTCATCACTCCTCATCTCTCCTCATCATTCTTCATATTTCATCTTCATTCCTCTCCACTCTTCATCTCATCACTCCTCATCCCTCCTCATCGCTCTTCATCACTCACCTTCTCTCTTCATCATCCTCATCACTCTTCATCAATCCTCATCTCCCCTCATTATCCACCTCCACTTCTCGCCGCGAATCACTTCACTCCCCTAATTCCATAAACTTCCCTCTCTCAATACGTATTCTACTTCCATCAACTTCACACCGCACCCGGGCACAGGACTCTCGCAAATCTCCATTGGTAAGTATAACCTTTGTAACATTACATAATTGCTCACCCCATTACAATCGGCACTCAACCCCCGACTCTAAATGGCCACCACCTCACAACTCCACTCACCCCCGTTTTCAGCTGTATACAAATTAACTTAGGCCGTAGCAAAAACGCCACTCAAGAACTCTCCGTACACCTTTCCATCAACAAAAATGACATTATATTCATAAATGAACCTCACACTGACAAAACTGGCCTTTGCAAGGGAATACCTGGGTATCACTGCTACCAATTTCCACCCAGCACAGCATCACCCAACCTCCCCACTAAAGCGGCAATTCTTATCAAGAAAAATATCTTCAGCACTATCGCTAACAGTGAACACTCTGATAATCACCTATGTATCGTACAGGTCTGCTGCAAAAATGGCAAAAAACTCTTTCTCATTTCTGCATATATACCTCCCAAAAAAGACAAATGCAACTCCCTCAACAAACTCGAATTTTTCTTACAAAAAACCTCCGGCTCTACCCACATTATCTGCGGTGATTTTAATGGCTGGCATACCTCATGGGGCTCAATACGTAACAATAAACGCGGCAACCGGGTTTTCGACTTCATCATCTCCAGTAACCTAACTATCTTCAACTCAGGAAACACCCCCACATTTGAAACTGTCACCCATCAGAAACCCAGAGACTCCATTATTGATCTTTCACTTATCAGCAACTCTAGCACCTCATTCATATGTGATTGGAACGTTGACCTAAGTATCTGCCCGTCCTCTGACCATAACGCAATTCTATTTAACCTCAACACTGGCAAAATCCTACCTCTAAAAAACAAAAAACTCACCACCTTCAGATATCAAACGACCAACATCAACTGGGCACGTATCAGCAACAGACTCACTAATGAGATCAACCACCGACTTCCCATTGACACTCATACTAACCACCTCACCACATCCGAACTCGAAAACTTTGTCTACAAAATTACCCACTCCATCCAACAAGCCTGCGATAAAGTCCTTCCTAGGGCCAAAGGCCTCCCCACTAGAGCTCCCTGGTGGAATGATCATCTGGAATCTCTAAAAACCAAAGTTATTAAAAATCACCACACACTACATAAACTCAAACGCCGACATCTTCCACTTGACTCAATTTTAGCTGAAAGACTTGAACTCAAACTTGAATACTCCAATGCAATTTGCAAATATTCCACTGAAAACTTCATGGAATTCTGCAACAAACAAAAAAAAGAAGACGTCTGGTCCATCACTAATCGCATAATCAAAACCAAACCCATTACACAACCCCCAGCCACTCTCAAGAAAGACGACGGCACATTCACCACAAACTCACTAGACACCGCCCAGGCACTCATTGATAAATTCTTCCCCGACGACACTCCGGACACTACAACTCAACAACTCTCCTTCCGCTCCCTCATTACGCAACCCATTCATACACCTACCGATCCTCCCTTCACACACATCGAAATCCTCGAATGTCTCAAGTCTATGAACCCAAACAAAGCCCCAGGCCCGGACCATCTAACCTCGGATATTTGGCCAAGATCATTCCTAAACCTAATAAAACTGAATACACTGACACCTCCTGCTTCCGCCCTATTGGTCTCATCAATGTCTTCGGTAAACTCCTTGAAAAACTCATCATCAACAGGCTCACTCATCACATATACTCCAACAAACACAACTGTGCGCAACAGTTCGGCTTCAAGCCACAAACCTCTACCACCCATGCAATCCAATCGGCCCTTAACATTATCAACACAGCCAAAACCAATAGCGAACATGTCGTCGCAGTATCTTTAGATATCAAGGCAGCTTTTGATAACGCCTGGTGGCCAGCAGTCTTCCACAGACTCAGGACTATTAATTGCCCCAGTAATCTATACAAAATTCTCCTCAGCTACACAGAAAATCGCTTGGTTCAAATAAATTTTGCTGACTGTAGTGTAAAAAAACCCATGACCAAAGGATGCATCCAAGGCTCCGTCTGTGGCCCTACCCTATGGAACCTCATCCTTGATCACCTAATTCTCACCAAACTTCCCAATGGCTGCCACCTACAGGCATACGCCGATGACATCTTGCTAATTGTACACTCCAAAGACCTTCACATAATTGAATCACACACTAACTCTGCATTAGATCTAATCATCAAATGGGGACACGAATTCAAGCTTGAATTTGGTAGGGAAAAAACTCAAGTCATAGCATTCACCAACAAATCCACCAAATGCAACATTCTAATTGAAGGCCACAAAGCAAAATTTGTACATGAAATTAAATACCTCGGAGTCATCATAGACCACAAACTTAAATTCATCAAACATACTGAATTTATTATTGAAAAATCAAAGAAACTCTTCAATAAACTTATCACTTTCATACGCCCTACCTGGGGCGTCCACCCAGACAACGTCAGGACCATCTACTTACAGGTCATTCAACCTATCATCTGCTACGCCTCTGGCATTTGGTCAGACGCGCTAAAAATTAAACAAGTGTACAAACGACTCATTTCACTACAACGTCTATTCGCTATAAAAATCATTCAAGGCTTCCGCACCAACAGCACTGCTGCCTCAATCTCACTTGCACAAATCACCCCCTTACCACACAAGATTCTTGAAATCTCAGACATCGAAACTTCCAAGATTTCACAAACCACTCGTTTCTTCCCCAATGACATACAGATCGAGCTCCCTACACCCCCATCATTACTCCTACACCCTTCTCTTCGTACAGGCATCTCATTTCTAGAAATTACCTCCACCACTGAATTCGACAACCTCTGCTTTGAATTTGACGGAGCGTGGCAAATTTACACTGACGGAAGCAAACACGACAGCAAAACTGGTGCGGCCTTTGTAGCCATTGACCCCAACGCAAAAGTAGTAACCAAAAAACTCAAACTTCACGAATGCTGCTCTGTGTTTCAAGCAGAGATGCTAGCCATCACGGAATCCCTTCTTTTCATCATTGACAAACGCATCCCCAAATCCTACATTTTCTCTGACTGCAGATCCGGACTCGAAGAACTCTCCAACCCCAACAGTCATAACCATTTTGCCTCCACTATACACAAACACATACACCAGGCATCCTCCCTTGGCCTAGAGATCCATTTCGCCTGGGTCAGGGGACACACTGGAATCGCGGGGAACGAACTGGCTGATCTTGCGGCCAAGGCGGCGGCTAACTTGCACAAACCCCCAGATTATCACAGGGTCCCCATTAGCCTTATAAAACTTAAAAACAAAGCTATATCACTTCAAAAAACCGAAGAATTATACAATCTCACCACTCACACTAAAACTCTCCTCCCAACACACCAGGATCTTACCCTCTACCTTTCTCTAGCTCGACCTTTCTTTGCCATCACCCAATTTCTCACCAATCATGGGTACCACAAAAATTACCTATTTAGATTTAAAATCACCGACAACAACACCTGCCCCTGCGACAACACATCCACACAAACACTACAACATCTCATCATACATTGCCCCAGATTCCAAACCACTAGACTTAATCATCTCACAATTGCCTCATCCATCCCTGACCCATTCAATCTTATGGAAATCATCAAGAACAAACGCGCACTAAATTCCTTTCATACTCACATTTACTATATTATCTCCCAACTCAAATCATTTAATAAATAACATACCCACATCTCGCCCATTAAAAATTACTCCCCTACTATACTCTATTCGCTCTCTCACCCACCCTCCCACGTTCATTTCCCTTATTCCCCACCCCACTCATTTTATTACGCTCTCTCGCTTTCACACCCACTCACGACACCATTCACTTATCTACTCGATCTCGACCCCACCACTCCCCTGCCTACCTATACTTAATCCAAATTTAACTGACTCCTGCACCAGTCACTCGCCGACTAGCATCAGGATCACACCTGCTCTCAGCACTATAAACTCACTTTAATAGTTAACTGTGCCAGTGTAATAAAGGGAATAAGAAAGAGGAAGGAGAGGGGGAGGAAGGAAGGAGAAAGGGAGGAAAAGGAGGAGGAAAAGGAAAGGGGAAAAAGTGCAATTATTCCCCATTAAAATAAACAAATTAATAGCCAATCTACTTTCTCAATTCATTTTACATCAAGCATGGGGACTCTTGCCGACATCGACAGGTTTCTTAACTACGAAGACTTCGCCTTTTTCTACGAAAATCACCAGATCTGGCCATGGGAAGAGACACATTTCATTATCACTCAACATTGCCATGGATGCGGGATTCCAACTAATCTACTCAACAGACCACCACACTTTATTATTACCAATCTGAATCGCCCAGTTATCCGGAATTTATTGGACAATCCCTCGTTCTGGTGCTACCTCTGTTCTTTCAGCTTATATGATCATTATATTAACGACGAATGTATCATCTGTGCTAACTAATATAACTACGATCAGCCCAAAACAATTCAATTTGTAAGTACACTCATCATCACTCCCCATATCTCTTCATCTCTCCTCATCATCACTCATCTTCACTCCTCATCTCTCTTCATCACTCACCTTCACTCTTCATCCCTCTTCATCCCTCCTCATCGCTCTTCATCAGTCATCTTCATCCCTCATCTCTCTTCATCTCTCTTCATCACTCCTCATCCCTCCTCACCCCTCCTCATCGCTCTTCATCACTCATCTTCATTCCTCATCATTCTTCATCTCTCATCTTCATTTCTCATCATTCTTCATCTCTATTCATCACTCCTCATCCCTCCTCATTCCTCCTCATCCCTCCTCATCGCTCTTCATCACACATCTTCACTCCTCATCTCTCTTCATCACTCACCTTCACTCTTCATCCCTCTTCATCCCTCCTCGTCCCTCCTCACTCCTCCTCATCCCTCCTCATCGCTCTTCATCACTCATCTTCACTCCTCATCTCTCTTCATCACTCACCTTCACTCTTCATCCCTCCTCATCCCTCCTCATCCCTCCTCATTCCTCCTCATCCCTCCTCATCGCTCTTCATCACTCATCTTCACTCCTCATCCCTCCTCATCGCTCTTCATCAGTCATCTTCATTCCTCATCACTCTTCATCTCTCTTCATCACTCCTCATCCCTCCTCATTCCTCCTCATCCCTCCTCGTCGCTCTTCTTCACTCATCTTCACTCTTCATCTCTCTTCATCACTCCTCATGCCTCCTCACCCCTCCTCTTCATTCCTCATCACTCATCACCACTCATCTCTCCCCATCAGCCTCTCTCTTAATCCCCTCTCCTCCATACCCCTAACCTCTCGTATATAAACTCACAACACAAGAATTTCAATTCACTACTCATCAACTAGTGCAATCAACAGCATCCACCAACGTTACCCCAATACCTGCATCGGAACCACACCCCAACTATGGAAGGAAACTCACATAACTACTCCAACGGCACACAAGCCCAGGATCTCCTTAACACCTCACCACCAGACGAACCTGGCACCATCACTTGGATTCTTAACGACAGTGATGAAGAAGGGGGATTCTTCACTCCGAACTACCACCCAGATGGCAATGAGGGCAATGAAGAAGAGGAAGATGACATCATTATATTGGATTCCACTCCCCACACCTCTAACCCTCCACTCAACTTACCTGACTCCCCGAACCTCCTCAATCAATCAACTACCCACCGCACGCACTCAGCTGACACCCTCACCGCCTCTCCAACTCTGTCACAGATGAACCAGGAAACCGCCGATCTACGTGAAGCCATAATTACTGACACCGAACTCATCATCCAAAAGCTCACAGAAGGGAGAAGTCTAACCCGCGTTAACAAACTCATCATCGTTGACACACTCAGAAACATTCAATCCCGCACCCACTTGCTCGCCGCCCGACGGCACTCGGGTCTCGTTACCATCAGCAGAGGCAGCAGTGGAAGCAGTGGCAGTAACGGCCACGGCAACGGAAACCAACATGGCAACTCTAACCCCTACCACAGACCCACTGGAGTTATTCGGCCACAACAACAACAGCGTCAACGTCAACATCAAAATCCAAATTAACAACCTTATATCTTGTAAATAACATAAACATAAAACATGCCCCTCCACCCTTTTTGTTACTCCGCTGCATTTGATATTTATCCGCAATAAACACTTCTTTTTACTTTTTATCTCGTTCTTTCATTTTTTTTTTTTTTTTTTTTTTTTTTTTTTTTTTTGTGTGGTATTCACTGTTCACTGGATGGGAGGGGGCGGGGTGGGGGTGGGGATGGGGATGGGCATGGTATTGTTTCCGGAACATCTCACATGGCTCTTTGCTCTCTTTCACACCCCCTTCTCCTCTCCTTCCTTTTATTCTTACTATCTTACTACAGCTTGAATTACAACTCATCCATAGAGGTTATATACTAATAAAATAAATCAGTCCCCTTAAAAGACTCAATCTTTTACCCATATACTTGCCCTACGGCATCATCTCATCCTCATTCCTCATCATTCCTCAAACACTCATCTTCACTCCTCATCATTCTTCATCAGTCCTCATCTCTCTTCATCATTCATCTTCATTCCTCATCACTCATCCTCATCCTCACTCATCCTCATCACTCTTCATCCTTCTTCATCACTCACCTTCACTCTTCATCCCTCCTCATGCCTCCTCATCGCTCTTCATCATTCATCTTCATCTCTCATCCCTCCTCATCGCTCTTCATCATTCATCTTCATTCCTCATCACTCTTCATCTCTCTTCATCACTCCTCTTTCCTCCTCATAGCTCCTCATCACTCATCTTCATTCCTCATCCTTCCTCATCACTTACCTTCACTCTTCATCCCTCCTCACCCCTCCTCATCACTCTTCATTGATCATCTTCATTCCTCATCATTCTTCATCTCTCTTCATCACTCCTCATCCCTCCTCATCGCTCTTCATCACTCATCTTCATTCCTCATCTCTCTTCATCACTCATCTTCATCCCTCATCACTCCTCATCCCTCCTCATCCCTCCTCATCGCTCATCATCATTCATCCTCATGCCTCATCACTCTTCATCTCTCTTCATCACTCATCTTCATTCCTCATCCTTCCTCATCACTTACCTTCACTCTTCATCTCTCCTCATCCCTCCTCATCGCTCTTCATTGTTCTTCATTGTTCACCTCTCTTCATCACTCCTCATCCCTCCTCACCACTCATCTTCATTCCTCATCTCTCTTCATCACTCATCTTCATTCCTCATCACTCTTCATCTCTCCCCATCACTCCTCATCCCTCCTCATCCCTCCTCATCCCTCCTCGTCGCTCTTCATCACTCATCTTCATTCCTCATCACTCTTCATCTCTCTTCATCACTCCTCTTGCCTCTCGCTCCCTCACCTACTCACTACTCGTTAGCTAGCCCTATTTAAGCAAGAGCACATATTCTCCACCAACAGTCATGTCACAACCTGCAACGACTACACATGTCATCTAAATTCTTTCGCTTACTCTGTCAAAAACCAGGGAATACCGGTAAATAGGTTGATCTGCGACTGGTGGCCGGCGCACAGTGAACAGTGAACAGTGAACAATATACAGTGAACAGTTACCTCAGTCAACCAGTGTTTGTGGAGAGGGAAGGAGGGTAGGGAGAAGGGGAAAGGGAAGAAAATAATAATATATACACCACCAAATTCTAATATTAACCCCACCCACAAATACTCTATTAACCTAACATAAAATACACCCCTTCTCGGTGAGTAACTAATCAAACCTTAAAATCCTCTTTATCACCTCTATATCTCATTCATTTCACAAAGAAAAAAAAAAAAAAAAAAAAAAAAAAAAAAAAAAAAAAAAAAACAACCATGTTTGAAGTTTCTTCCCTGCCATCTTCACTTAATGCAAGCTCCCACATCATCAACTACGCTACATCTCCACCTCCCCCCCCACCTAACACCCCAACACTCACAAACCTCAACAAAAACAATTCTTACTCTGACGACCACCAACACGAAAACCCACACTCCCCTTCTGACTCACCATCTCAACCTGACGAACCATTCCACACCTTTCACACTAACATACTCACCAACACTGAACTCATCCTGAAAAAAATCACCGAAGGCAGGAGCCTCACCAAACAAAACAAGGAAGAAATTATAAACCTAATCAAAAAAATCCAGACTCAAACAGAACAACTTAATACCTTCCCCACAAACTCTCTTCTTGACAATTACATTCACTCTCAAAACAACTCCCCCCCACCCTCAAACAACACAGACATTGCTAACATTATCAGGGATACCATTCAGCGTGAAATAGTTAACATCACCAAAAATCAACCACAACTCTCCATCTCCCCCTCACCCCTCACACAAGCTATATCCAAATCTAAACCTGCTCTGATCATCTCTCCCAAAAATCCCACTGACGGCCATCTAGAAACTATACAAGCCCTACACAGAAGCCTCTCCTTCAAAGATAATGACTTACATCCACTCGGACTCAGATACACCTCAAATAACAAAATAATCATCGAATTTGATAATCCTGAACAAAGAGATATCACCACCCGACTTACCTCAGCTTTATCCAGTGAGGTAAAAACCGAAACACCCTTCACACTAAAACCCATGATCATCCTCAAAGGAATCCTTAAATCTACCCCCTCTGACACTCTTGCTCAAATTATTCCCAATCAAAACTTTGCCATACTTACCAACATTCAACATAGTGACGACCTTCAATTCAAATTCTCACGAGGAAACAATCGTAACCCCGAAGCATATAACGCCGCATTTATTGTTACGCCCACTGTATGGAATGCCGCCATAACATGCGGAAAGCTTAACATAAACCACCAACAAGTGCATGTAGAAAATTATACACCCCTACTACAATGCTTTCGATGCCTCAAATTCAACCACACCAAAAAAAAATGCACTTCAACAGACACCATTTGCTCCCATTGCGCCTCTTACTTGCACACATACGCAAAATGCCCCAATAAAACTGATCCCACACTCGCCTCATGCTATAACTGCAATGAATTCAACAAAAACAAAAGCTCATTTATTCTCCATAAAACCAACCCCCACAGTGCAACCTCAAGCAACTGCCCACAAATACAAAAACAAATTAAAAGAATAACGTCCATAACCAACTTCGGTCATCTTTAAAAATCACTCAAAAATGGTAACGAGAAAAACCTCGCAAAACCACTTACTCAGCAAAAATCGATTAAACAAATATTAATTAATATACACCTATTCAGCACCTAACGTCTAACATCACCCCCTAGCCAATCCCCCCCTAACATCACCAAGAATTCCGCCATTTACCATCAATACCTCTAAAAACAATAATTATCACACGAAAATAACAATGTACTCATCCCCACCACTCAACCCTCCGAGCAAATTTACTTTTTTCTATTACACTCTACTTCCCCTCCCACCCCCTGCCCCTATCAATCACTAAAAGTGCGAATTTCTGAATTAATTTTCTTCCCGGCAAAAATTTCCTCTGAAAAGTTGATATACCAAATCGATTCTTTAACATTTTCAACCAAACTTTTTAATCTTGAACTGTTACCATTCTGTCTTCTCTTGATAATCCAAAAAATTTCCTTTGCATATACCTTTATCAATATTCTCTGCTCTCCATTAACTCATCATCATCATCATCATCTTCAGAATCATCATCACAAATAGTCTTTTCTCTCCATAAATTAATTCTAAAAATCTATAACTAACATCTACTCATCCCATCCATAAATACATATATAATTTCTCATTTAACCTGTTGCTAACTCCTAGACTCCAATGGATTTTGAGGTTCCGTCTGAGGGTTCGCCACCTAACACCGTAACTGCCGGGGGCCTTTTGAATTGCTCCTTCGGCAGCCTATTCGACCTGGAAGAACTTCGACCTCAGCAGTCACCGCCGGGCAACATTTTAACTCCCTCATGCACATTACTTTCCTCTGCATCGGTCCATGGTGGCGGGGAACATGACCCTCCGTCTCTCTCCCACCAACCGAATTCCAATCTCCTACCGTCGCAGGGCACAGTATGCGCTCAGAACTATCCTGCTAGGTCTGCCCAATTTGACCTCCCATGTCCGCGGTGCGCCTCGCTTGAAGTCGACAACCGACATCTCATGGACAGGATCACGAGGCTCACCGCGGCACTTGAAATCCAAACCCATGCAAATGGCAGACTCTCGGCACTCCTACAGGGTAGTTCCCCCCCTCGGCAACTGCCCCCACACTCCGAGCCTATACATCTGCCACACAATTACCCCAACAGGCTGAGCTGCTCAAGCCCCGCCTTGCCCTCCAACCCTCCTGCCTCTGAAGGGATCACTCCCCAGGTAGAGGAACCTTACAATCACCAGCAGGCGGAGCAAAGTTTGACCAGCCCTCTGGATCCTGCCCTCTTTCTCGCCCCTGCGCTCCTCCCAAATCAGACCCAATTCCTTAACGCACCTGACGGAGGTGCTTCGGGCCCTTTGGGGGCTTCCCTCCCCCCCGCCTCCGCACTCGCCTCTGACCTCCCACGTCAGGCTCAATATTTCCACACTCAGGGAAATAATTCAGTCCCCTGCTACCCACGCGGAAGTGTCGGCCAGATGGGGGGGCACGGGGGCGAGGGCTCAGGCGGCAAGGCTAGAAGGGCCAATTTACAATGTGTTCTGTGCGGGGCCTTCTTGTTGGGCGCAAACATGACGAGGCACACAGCGGGCAGACACCCATCCTACTTTCTGGGTAGAGAAAAAACCATAGATGAGTACCCGCGATACTTTCATCTGAAGACATCAACGGCACTCCTCAGGTGCCCTCCGGAGAACCGCCCACCTATTAACCTTCTGTTGGGGGTGGAAAATTTATCACACAGGTTCCTTGGTATCTCCGGAGGGAGATATCAATAAAACAAACGCCCTGCAAGTGCTGGTAGGGTGCACCACTTACCAGGGGCCACCACACTCACGAAACTGTGTTGTTATATATATATACATATATATTTCTATTTGCAAATATTGTATTTTTGTATTTAGTTTAACTTTTTTCTGTCTTGTCTTGTTTTCTATACTAGTTTAAGTTATTAGAATTAGGAAAAAAAAAAAAAAAAAAAAAAAAAATATGTGTTAATATAATAAAAAAAAAAAAAAAAAAAAAAAAAAAAAAAAAAAAATAATAATAATAAAAAAAAAAAAAAAAAAAAAAAAAAAAGAGAAGAAAAAAAAAAAAAAAAAAAAAAAAAAAAAAAAAAAAAAAAACTTTACATTCTCTGTCTTGTTTCCTGCGTTAGTTTTAGTTTTATAATTTGTAAATATGTATATATTATTCATTCTGCAAATTAAATCTCACTTGATAGAGCCGCCATCTATTTAGATTATGTCTAAATGGATGGTGGTTTTGAGGTGGTGCCAGAGTGTGGTGTCTGAATATTGTTCGGACACTACATTCTGATTAGACATAGATATTCTCACCAATAATTGCTATATGTAAAACTCACTTTTCATATAATTTTCTTGCTCACTTATCACTTTCTGATTTGAAATTGTATTCGTAATTTATACCTGTTACATTAATTATGCTGTTAGTCTAAGTATTGTGCATGGTGTCTGAATATTGTTCGGACACTACATTCCGATTATACATAGACATTCTCACCAATAATGGAAATATGTAAATCTCACTCTTCATATAATTATCCTGCTCACTTATCACTTTCTGACTTAAAATTGTATTCGTACTTTACACCTGTTACATTAATTATGCTGTTAGTCTAAGTATAGTGCATTGGCATTTTGATTATTACTAATATTTTCATCTGTATCATGGCCATAGCTATATCCCAAGCTCTTTTGTAATTCAATTATAAACACTACTACTTAGCTTGAATATACACGCCTCCAACAAACACGTCATGTACATTAACAAATATAATCGTTACTCAGGGGAATTTACGCTTTTTCACTTCTTCATCTTGTAATCGACTCAATTAGCAATTATTAACACAATACATCTTCGAAATACCAACTCAAGAAATCAACAGGAAAAGTCACAAACAACAAGATTAACGAGCGTTCTCCAACAACTTCATCAAGTCCTACAACATTCTCTTCACACTTGCACACTCCACCGAGCAGAGGAAGGAGGAAAATACCACTTGAAAACACCATCTATCAATTGCGCCAGACAATTCTCCACCGTCTCCAAGGAACGACCAACTTACCTGCTGCATCGAAACTACATTAGCTTCAACTGAACACCGCTCAAATCTCAACAGTGGGATACTTGATTCCAAGAACATTCTTCAACTACGCTGCCCTCCATATGTGTCTCACACCTTTCATAACTTAGAAAAGGACGAGGAACATATAAAAATTCACCAAATACTTCCCTTGCTGAAGGCAACAAGGCACCATCAATACCTGCAATATTGGAACACCCTCTCTAACAGAATGGGAAGCTAACACGCTGTGTACCATTTTTGTAAAAGTGTTCACACACAAACACCTATTGAATCCGGAAATCCATGGACTCTCTGAACCGGAACCTTCTTACTCATCTAAACATCTCAACTTACACTAAGAGCAACTCTACCATGAACTACTATATTTGCCTCCATTCTGTTCACTCAACTTCCTACAATTCATGCTCTGCCTCATTCTTGGAAAAATTCACATCGCCAGATCCACTAAACTCTGGAAATCTGGCACATGCTTCACACCCCACTAACTTCGGCAGTGGGTCCCCACGGAGTATACCGATAGCACCGTGGGTCCCACAAATTGCCTAGCCCACTATCTACTTTACGCGAGGAGGGGGTTTTAGTCGGTAGGTCGCCTTTATCAAGGCGGAGTCCGACATAACCGCGGTTTTCCTTCCGCGGTATCCATGAGGATTTCCCCCTCCTTCGCCAAAAAAAAAAAAAAAAAAAAAAAAAAAAAAAACCTAACCTAACCTAACCTAACCTAACCTAACCTAACCATTCTAAAGTTTTACAAATCTCTGTCTTTTCTTTCGACACAAAGTCAAACCAGGTGCGCTTTGATACATACGCCTTCTGCCTAGCTTCCCTGTATTGTTCCCAACGTTTTTGACGCATTTTTGGACTTTTTCCATACATTTAAAACTTAAATTCAGTAAAAGTTAGTTTAAATTAAGGTTTTTCACTTTTTGAAGGTAAATTTTCGTAGTTGGAGCGAGATTTTTCTTCTGTTGCAGCTTAAACACCATCCCTCGACGCCCCCTCGTCGATCTGTAACAGAAAGAGAAAGTTAGCACGCGAAAATACGAAAAATTGCAAATTCAGTGCACAAAAAGTTGATATACCCCCCCCCCCCCCCCTCATCCATCTTTCATATAAATTTAGGCTTAGAATAAATAGTTAAGTTCAATTTCATATCTCTTGTCACTCATAACTTAAATTCTTTGTACTTTCTTTATATTTCGTTGTTTTTTGCTGTGTTCTTACGTATAAAATGGGTTTTGGCATCCGTACGCCTACCAAAAAGAAGAGTGCCAACATCAGCACAGAATCTGTTGAGGAGATGGAGAAGGCGGGGCCCTCTCGGGCACCGGAGCCTAATGTGTTGCCGGGCACTGGTAAACCGGAGGCGAGAGAAGCGGAACTGCAGGCTATATATCTGACCCCGGTAAAGGAGCAGCGGAGTGCGATGGAAGTGATAGAGAGCTCACCAAAACAAAATCACAAATATTTGGATCGACTGGCTGAAGCTAAGAACTGCGTGACCAAGGCTAAGATAAACCTCAGCAACTCCCGAAATATAAAAACGGAGATTAAAAACGAGGTCATAAGCGCAGTAGACAGGTTGTACCAATTGGTGAAGGAAGGGGAAACTGTAAAGGGGAAGACAAAAATGGTAGAAACAGAAAAGGTCAACAAAATGCAAGCAGAGGAGGTGACAAAGAAAGGAGTTGGAAAAGGTGAAAAAGACCTGATAGATAAAATGGAAGCACACGCGAAACTCATTCGCGAAAATAATGATAAAATGGAGAAACTGAAGGAGACGATAGAAAAACAGCAAGAAGTTCTCGAGAGGCAAACCTACGCGAGTGTGGCGGCTGCTCCAAACAGGCAGACCCGAGGGCAGACCGCCCTACACTCGGTGGTTGTTACAGCCAAAGATGAAACGGAGACTGGTGAAGAAGTCCTCAACCGCATACGAAAGGCAGTAAATGCGAAAGAGAGCGGGATAAGTGTTGAAAAAATCAGGAAGGCAAAGGACCGGAAAGTGATCGTTGGTTGCAGGACGGAAGAGGAAAGGGATAAAGTAAAAGCAAAGCTCCGAGGAGCGACTGAGCTCAACGTCGAAGAAGTAAAAAACAAGGATCCGTTGGTGATCCTGAAAGACGTCTTGAAATACAACACCGACGAAGATGTTCTTAGTTCCCTGGTTAACCAGAACAAGGCGATAGTAGGCAACACAAAAGGCCTTAAGATGGAGATTGCATACAAAAAGAACACCAGAAACCCCCATACGCACCACATCGTGCTGAGAGTGTCTCCCAAGATATGGCAATGTTTGATCGATGCGGAAACGGTCCTTATTGACCTCCAGAGAGTGAGAGTAGCGGACCAATCACCGCTTGTTCAGTGCTCTCTCTGCCTGGGTTACGGTCACGGCCGAAGATTCTGCAAAGAGACAACTGAGAAATGTAGCCACTGCAGTGGACCCCACCTCAAAACCGAGTGTGCGGAGTGGACAGCCGGTGCAGTCCCCACATGCATTAACTGCGTGCATGCAAAGGTAGAAAAATCAGACCACAATGCTTTTAGTGGTGAATGCCCGATCAGAAGAAGGTGGGACGCATTGGCTCGAGCCTCGATAGCATATTGCTAAGGTGGTCTCGGGGCAAATAGCTCTTCCAAGTGACGCAAGGCCATACTATGTTATCCAAGCTAACTTGCAAAGAAAAGCTCTTGCTACACAAGAACTAATACTCGAGGCAAACAACAGAAAAATGGCTTTTGCGCTACTTCAAGAACCTTATGTTGGGACGATCGGCCGAATGAAGAATTATGGGACTGCCAGGATTTTCCAGAACGCGAATCAAGGAGATGGCACAATCAAAGCAGCTATAGTAGTGTTTGATACAGACATGGATGCCATTCTCTGCCCGGACTTCACCACAAATAACATCGTCGTGGTGAAGCTCAGGACAAGCGCCTGGGAGATTGTGGTGGTTTCATATTACTTCGAGCCAAACCATACCACTATAGAGCCTTTCTTATTACACCTACGAAAAATCGAAAGGGAAGTAGGAATTAAAAAACTAATTATAGGAGGGGATGCAAACGCCAAACATACATGGTGGGGAAGCCTTATAATAGACGAGAAAGGAGAAGAACTAGCTGGAACAATAGAGGATTTGGATTTGCAGGTCCTCAATGTTGGGGATACCCCAACTTTCGATACCGTGAGAGGAGGAAAGACCTATGCGAGTTTTGTGGACATCACTGCCTGTACGACAAATCTTCTGGACCTAGTAGAAGACTGGAAGGTTAACGAAGGGCTGATTTCATCCGATCACAATGCGCTTACTTTTAAAATCAGATTAAAACGAGAAAAAGGTATAAGCATTCAGAGAACCACACGTATTTTTAATAGCAAAAAAGCCAATTGGCCCCAATTTCATGAAAAGCTGGCTAAATTACTAGAAGAAGAAAATTTAAATAAAGAAGAAATAGGTAAAATCACAAACAAAGAAAAATTAGAAAACAAAATAGAAACATATGTCAAATTAACAACAGAAGCATGCAATAATAGCATACCAAAAATAAAATTAAAAACAAAAAATAGCTTACCATGGTGGTCGAATGAACTCGCGCAGATGAAGAAGGAGGTCCGATCCAGGAAGAGGAGAATCCGTTGCGCAGCGCCGGTCCGTAGAAAGAAGGTCATCGAGGAGTATCTGGAAATAAAAGAAAAATATGAAAAACAAACAAAACAGGCACAGATAGACAGTTGGAAAGAGTTCTGTGGAAAGCAAGACAAGGAGGGACTCTGGGAAGGAATCTACAGGGTGATTGGGAAGACTACCAAGAGGCAAGAAGACCTGCCCCTGGTAAAAGAAGGTAAAGCCCTAAGTCCCAAAGAGTCGGCTGAACTACTCTCTGAGACCTTCTACCCGGAAGATAAGGAGGAACATGACAACGCGGATCACCGAAAAATGAGGGAACTTGCTGACCAAGTAAATGAAGAGGAGCAAGAATTCCACCATGACCCTCCGTTTACCATGGAAGAGGTAACAACCGCGGTAAATAGTTTTAACCCCAAAAAGGCTCCGGGTTCAGACGGGTTTACAGCAGATATCTGCAAGCACACAGTTCTACAAGACCCTGAAACGTACTTAGCTTTAGTAAATAAGTGCCTAGAGTATGGCCATTTACCGAAAGTATGGAAAGAAGCAACGGTAGTAGTACTAAGGAAACCGGGAAAGAAGAACTACCAGGATCCCAAATCATATAGGCCGATAGGATTGCTCCCGGTCATGGGAAAGGTCTTTGAGAAAATGGTTGTGGGTAGGATCAAATACCATATTCTCCCAAAGCTCAGTTCCCGTCAGTTTGGATTCATGCCCCAAAAAAGCACCGAAGACGCCCTCTACACCCTGATAAAACACATTCATCAAAAATTGGACCTTAAAAAACTTATCACAATTGTATCTTTAGATATAGAGGGCGCTTTCGATGGCGCCTGGTGGCCAGCACTCAGAATTCGACTGGCCGAAGAAGGATGCCCGATCAATGTAAGGAAACTCATGGACAGCTACCTAGAAGGAAGAATAGTGAAAGTGAGATACGCTGGAGAACAGATTACCAGACCCACCTCAAAGGGATGCGTTCAAGGTTCAATTGGCGGGCCTATCCTATGGAATTTGCTCATAGATCCGTTGCTCAAAGGTCTTGAAAAAAGAAGAGATTATTGTCAAGCATTCGCCGATGATATAGTGATGGTCTTTGACGGAAACACTGCAATGGATATCCAGAAACAGGCAAATGACACTCTCGCCTATGTTCAAGAATGGGGCACAGTCTACCAGGCGGAATTACTGGCCATATACAAAGCTACCGAGGAGATATTGAAGATGTCAGAAACCCGATTTGGTATATACAGCGACTCACAGTCATCGCTCCAAACCATTACGAATAACAGCTCCACGCACCCTCTTGCCGTAAAAGTTCGTAAGAACTTGAAAGCAAGTGGGGCACTGAACAAGTGTGTCGATTTGTACTGGATCAAAGCACATGCTGGACTTGAAGGCAATGAGCGAGCCGATACATTGGCAAAGGACGCTGCCCTGAAAACTAAGACTGCACCGATATATGACGCATGTCCTGTTTCATTCGTCAAGCGACAGATCCGAAGAGGTACTCTTGACGAATGGAACAGGAGATATGTTACAAGTAAAAACGCAGCCGTGACAAAAATTTTCTTCCCCGACATTATCAATGCTTACAAACTCATTAAAATATTAAAACCCTCCGGTGTACTCACGCAAATAATGACAGGGCACGGTGGATTCTCAGAATACCTAAACCGGTTCAGGTGTAAGGAGAGTCCATCGTGCATCTGCGAAAGCAGTAAAATGGAAACAGTGGAGCACATCTTATTTGAGTGCCCAGTTTTTGGCAAACGGAGATACGAGGCTGAACAAAAACTAGAAATAGAACTAAAAGTTGAAAATGCTAAAGACTATGTCAGTAATAAATATATAAGAAACGAATTTATAGAGTATTGTACAGAAATAGCTAAAATAGTTATCAAAAGAAACAAAGATGTATAACATTGCTGAACACTTAAGTTATATTGTTTTATATATTATATTATATATTATATTATATATACTTAATAAAAATATGTATAAAATAAAATTAGATATAATAAGATATTTGTGTCAAATAAGATAAGATAAAATTAGATCTATATAGTGATATATAAAATAGAATAAGGATTTCACAAGTAAAAGTATGTAATAGAATAAATAAATATTTTGTATAAGTCTGAAACCCATAAAGGGTTTTCTATCCCAAGGGATACAGCAATAAATAAAAAACCCTGTCTTAATCCTAAATAAAAAGTAAAAAAGGTCTCTGATCATCATGTCAGAGGAATCAAGCAATGGGAGGAGGTTTTAGTCCGTAGGTCACTGGGCAACCAGTGGAGTCGGACATACCCGCGAGGGATCCATGAGGATTTCCTCCTCCCAACCAAAAAAAAAAAAAAAAAAAAAAAAAAAAAAACCTAACCTAACCTAACCTAACCTAACCTAACCTAACCTAACCTAACCTAACCTAACCTAACCTAACCTAACCTAACCTAACCTAACCTAACCTAACCTAACCTAACCTAACCTAACCTAACCTAACCTAACCTAACCTAACCTAACCTAACCTAACCTAACCTAACCTAACCTAACCTAACCTAACCTAACCTAACCTAACCTAACCTAACCTAACCTAACCTAACCTAACCTAACCTAACCTAACCTAACCTAACCTAACCTAACCTAACCTAACCTAACCTAACCTAACCTAACCTAACCTAACCTAACCTAACCTAACCTAACCTAACCTAACCTAACCTAACCTAACCTAACCTAACCTAACCTAACCTAACCTAACCTAACCTAACCTAACCTAACCTAACCTAACCTAACCTAACCTAACCTAACCTAACCTAACCTAACCTAACCTAACCTAACCTAACCTAACCTAACCTAACCTAACCTAACCTAACCTAACCTAACCTAACCTAACCTAACCTAACCTAACCTAACCTAACCTAACCTAACCTAACCTAACCTAACCTAACCTAACCTAACCTAACCTAACCTAACCTAACCTAACCTAACCTAACCTAACCTAACCTAACCTAACCTAACCTAACCTAACCTAACCTAACCTAACCTAACCTAACCTAACCTAACCAATCAATCTTAAGTTTTACAAATCTCTGTGTTTTCTTTCGACACAAAGTCAAACCAGGTGCGCATTGCTACATACGCCTTCAGTCTAACTTCCCTGTATTGTTCCCAACGTTTTGACGCATTTTTGGACCTTTTCCATACATTTAAAACTTAAATTCAGTAAAAAATAGTTTAAATTAAGGTTTTTCACTTTTTGGACCTAACTTTTCGTAGTTGGAGCGAGATTTCTCATCTGTTGCAGCTTAAACACCATCCCTCGGCGTCCCCTCGTCGATCTGTAACAGAAAGAGAAAGTTAGCACGCGAAAATACGAAAATTTGCAAATTCAGTGGACAAAAAGTTGATATACCCAAGGAATTTTTCCTTTGAAATCAATCTTAAGTTTTACAAATCTCTGTGTTTTCTTTCGACACAAAGTCAAACCAGGTGCGCTAAAAAAAAATTTTTTTGATTTGGTAACTTTAATACCCCCCCCCCCCCTTCCCCACCTTGTTTGACGATCTTCATTATAAATTTGAAATTTGGAACTTAAGTCATGTTCAGAACGCCCTCTAAGATGGACATATCAGCGAAAGGTTTTCAACAAAAAACGGCAGGACCAGACGCGAACGAGCCAGGACCATCGGGGACGACACCCAGTGTCAGGAAGAGTATTGGAGAGTGGGAAGCGGGGAAGACGGTGACCAAGAAAACACAAACCCCACCCACGGAGGCTGTCTCGGTGGGTCTTCCAAAGCCGAAACCGGCGGCAGCACGGAAACTGTTAACGGAGGTATCGGGAAGCCCACCGAGACCGGTGAGTGCCAAGTACGCTGACCGGGTGTCGGAAGCAAAGGCTTGCGTCACAAGGGCTAAGTTGAACCTGAGCAGATCCGGAAACCTCAAGAGAGAGATCAAGACTGAGGTCCATTTAGCCAAGAGGCTGACTCGGCCAAAGGTCAAAGCTGGAAGAAGCAGGAGAAAGAACCAAGGAATGATGGCATCTTGGTTGGTGGCGACAAGGAGATAGGTAAATGTGACAGTGGGAAAGAAATGGAAAAACGTATGGCAGAACTTATAGAGAGCCACACGTTAATGATAGACGGACACTCGATTTTATTACGAGAGAATCAAAGGGAGATGCAGAAACTGAAGGGATTATTGTTGGAAGACCAGGAGAGAGGAAAGAAAGGAGAAGGAAATGACCAAAAGTCCTTAGAAGACTGTAAAGAGCTGTTAAAAGAAAATAAGGAAGAAATGACAAAGCTGAGAGAAATGGTTGCAAAGCAACAGGAAGAGATAGGCAAAACTTACGCTAACGTAGTGGCAGGCCCCCCCAGAAGTAAACCAGCAGAGAGAACGACCGTTCACTCGGTGGTGGTCAGTTCCAATGACGAGCTGGAAACCGGGGAGCAGGTCCTAGGAAAGATAAGGGCAGCCGTCAACGCAATAGAGGAGGGAGTACAGATAGAGAATGTTCGGAAGGCCAAGGACAGGAAGGTGATTATAGGATGCACTTCACGCGAAGAAATTGGCAGGGTTAAGGAAAGGTTGAAGATGGCAGGAAAGGACTTGAGAGTGGAAGACATTAAGAACAAGGACCCCTTAGTAATATTGTGGGACGTGATGAAAATTACTAAGAACCAAGAAGTACTCGACGGGATCAGAAACCAAAATAAGGAACTATTTAGAGGATTGAATGAGGAGGACAACAGGATGGAGGTGAAATATAGAAGAAGAGCAAGGAATCCACTCATGGAACATGTCGTGCTGAAGGTTTCACCGATGATGTGGAGACGTCTGACTGAGGCCGGTACCGTACGTGTGGACATCAAAAAGGTCAAGGTGGCTGATCAGTCGCCCCTTATACAATGTTCGAGGTGCCTTGGATACGGCCACGTGAGACGGTTTTGTCCGGATGCCGTGGACGTATGCAGCCATTGCGGGGGGCAGCACTTAAGAGCTCAGTGCACTGATCGTATGGCTGGAGTAGCACCAAGGTGTACAAATTGCCAGCAGGCCAAGATGGAAAAGACGAATCACGGTGCCTTCAGCGAGGATTGTTCCGTCAGAAGGCGTTGGGAGGCGTTTGCTCGCTCCACCGTACAGTATTGTTAAGGGCACCCACGGGAATTCAAGTAAGGCAGTCATGGCTGGAAGCTTAGGAGGCAGAGGATACCACGTCCTGCAGTCGAATCTACAACGTAGCAAACTCGCGACAGCGGAGCTGATCTTGGAAGCAGCAAACCGGAGAGTAGCGTTCGCACTGGTACAGGAGCCTTACATCGGGGCAGTGGGTGAGATGAGGACCTACCCCGGTGTGAGAGTAGTCCAGTGCTGCAACAGAGCTGCGGACCGGGTCATTAAGGCCGCCATCGGCCGCCATCTTGGTTTTCGACGAGCAGATTGACGTCATCCAATGCCCGACACTCACGACCGAAAATATTGCGGTAGCAAAACTAAGAACGAGTGCCTGGGAAGTTGTGGTGATGTCAATCTACTTGGAAGGAGACAAGGCAATCGAGCCATACGGACTGCACATAGCGAAGGTTGTGGAGGAGATTGGAAGGAGAAACGTGGTATTGGGGGGGGATGTGAATGCGTGGAATACGTGGTGGGGAAGCAGGGACATAGACGAAAGAGGAGAGGAAATGGCAGCGTTGCTAGAGGAACTTGACCTGCAGATCCTAAATCAGGGCACGGAACCCACATTTGACACGTATAGGGGAGGCGTGAGATACACTAGCCATGTGGACATCACGGCCTGCTCCTCGAACATTCTTGGATGTGTCAGCGGTTGGAGAGTGGCAGCCGACGTAACATGCTCGGACCACGCAGCGGTTTTGTTTGAGTTGAAAATAGAAAAAGCTAAAGGTATAGACATCAAAAGTGCAACAAGAAAGTTCAACACGAAGAAGGCAGACTGGAGCCAGTTTCATGCGAAACTGGCCCAAATTTGGGAAGTTAATAACATTAATAGAGAAGTAGTGGAAAAACTGGACAATACAGAAGATTTAGAGAAGATTTTAGGCGAAATTACTCAGTCAATAACGCAAGTCTGTACAGAAATGATGCCTTTAGTAAAAAAGAACAGACAAACGAAACTGCCGTGGTGGTCTGAGCAGCTAGCTGCATTGAAAAAAGAGGTGCTGCGGAAAAAGCGAAGGATCTCTAGTGCGGGGCCGTCCCGTCGGAAGTGGGTCGTCGACCAATATCTGAAAGCGAAGGAAGAGTACCTGGTGGAGGCTCAAATGGCCCAAACCGCCAGCTGGAAAGAATTCTGTAGCAAGCAGGATAGGGAGACGATGTGGGATGGCATTTACCGGGTAATAGGCCGCACTGCCACCCGACACGAGGACGTGCCGCTGGTGGTGAACGGGAAACAGCTGGATGGAGAGGAGTCCGCGAGTCTGCTGGCCGAGACCTTCTTTCCGGAGGACAGGCTAGACAGGGACAACCCAGATCATCAACTAACGAGAGCGGTAGCCGAAAGTGTGAATGTGGAAGGACATGATGAGTCATGGGACCCCCCATTTACGTCGGAGGAGTTGCGATGGTCTGCGGCGAGTTTCAGCCCGAAAAAAGCACCCGGACTCGACGGATTCACGGCGGACATCTGCAGTGCGGCTATCTGTCGAGATCCCGATCTGTTTCTGGCTATTTTCAATAAGTGCTTGTCTCTCTCCTGTTTTCCCACTATGTGGAAGGAAGCGGTAGTGGTCGTGTTAAGGAAGAGTGGCAAAGCTGACTACACCCATCCCAAGTCGTACAGGCCGATTGGGCTTTTGCCTGTCCTTGGGAAAATCCTTGAAAAGATGATGATGAGGCGAATTAGGTGGCAAATCTTACCTGGCATGAGCGAGAAGCAGTACGGTTTTACACCGCAGCGCAGTACCGAAGACTCCCTCTATGTCATGATGCAATACATAAAGCAAAAGCTAAAGGAGAAGAAGCTCATCGTGATTGTATCACTAGACATAGAGGGGGCCTTCGACAGCGCGTGGTGGCCCGCGGTGAGGTGCAGGCTCGCGGAAACCGGATGTTCACCCAACCTGAGGCGTCTCGTCGACAGTTACCTGAAACAGAGAAAGATACGGATTAGATACGCGGGGACTGAGTGTGAAAGGAACACCACGAAAGGTTGTGTGCAAGGTTCAATAGGGGGACCAACTTTTTGGAACCTCTTATTGGACCCCCTATTGAAAGATATAGAAGGGATGGGTGAGCACGTTCAGGCGTTTGCCGATGATATCGTTCTGATAGTCTCCGGCAACACAGGTTCCGAGGTTCAGGGGAGGGCTAACGCTGTTCTCTCGCATGTCTGGGGGTGGGGGGTCAAGAATAAGCTCAAGTTTGCGCCCCAAAAGACCCAAGCAATGGTAGTCACCAATAAACTTAGATTTGACACCCCGGCCCTGGTCATGGGGGGCGAGTGCGTTGGCCTGTCTCATGAAATTAAGATCCTGGGTCTTACAGTGGACAATAGGTTGACATTCAATGCGCATGTATCGAATGTCTGTCGCAAGGCGCTCAACCTATACAAGCAGCTCGCGAGAGCAGCTAAGATCCACTGGGGACTGGGGCCGGAGATCGTTAGAACGATATACTTGGCTGTGGTGGAGCCAGTGATTCTGTACGCCGCCAGTGCTTGGGCACCAGCAGCTCACAAAATCTGCGTGCAGAAGCAGTTGAACGCGGTGCAGAGAGGGTTCGTCCAAAAGATCGTGAAGGCGTACCGAACGGTCTCCCTAAACTCGGCCCTAATACTCGCTGGGTTGCTTCCCTTGGATTTACGAATCCAGGAAGCAGCCTCTCTTTTTGAAATAAAAAGAGGTCATTCCCAGCGGGTATTGGGAGACCGAGAGGTCGAGAAACGGGTAGCCTATAAGGACACACCTCATCCCGCGCAGCACGCCAGACTGACTTTTGAGAACATGGTGGACGTAGCGGAGGGAACTCAGCTTGAAAGTGGGACCATACGGATTTACACGGACGGCTCAAAAATCCAAGGGAAAGTTGGTGCCGCGCTGTCAGTATGGGAAGGCAACGTGGAAGTAAAGAGCCAGAAGCTAAAGCTGGAATCGTTCTGCTCCGTTTACCAAGCGGAGCTGTTGGCTCTGGAAAAAGCCACAAAACTAGCCGTTGAAAGCAGGACGGAGAAGTGCAACATTTATAGTGACTCGAGGTCGGCTCTCGAAACGATTGTCGATAACGTTTCCCTCCACCCCCTTGCAGAAAGAACACGAACGAACTTACAAACAGCTCAAATTCACGGAAAAAGTGTAAACCTTTTCTGGGTGAAGGCGCATGTGGGTGTGGAGGGCAACGAAAGGGCCGACGCGCTTGCTAAGGGTGCTGCGCTTGGCTTAAAGAAAAGTCCTGATTATGATTTGTGTCCTGTTTCATTCGTCAAACGTCAGATACGTCTGGACACGCTTGGCGAATGGAACAGGAGATACAAGGAAGGAGCGACGGCCTCAGGCACGAAAATCTTCTTTCCCGACGCTGTGGAGGCGTACAGAATAATGAGGAAAATTAAAGTGGATCACGTGCTGGCTCAAGTGATAACAGGGCACGGTGGGTTCTCCGAGTACTTATATCGCTTTAAGTGCAAGGAGAACTCATCGTGCATATGCGATCCAAAGAAGGAGGAAAGCATTGTGCATGCAATCGTTGAGTGTCCTGTCTTTGGCTCACAAAGGCAAGACCTAGAGATAGAGATAGGGATGGAAATTAAAAAAGAAAGTATTTATGAAATTATTAGTGGAACAGAAAACGAAAGATCAAAATTTTTGGAATATTGTCGCAAAATTGCCATGAAAATTATTAAAAGAAATAAAACTAAATAAACTACTGCGTATATACAAGTTGTGGAAATAATAGATATACCCCTAGTGATTAATAAAAGGAAATAAATTAACCCGGCAAACAAGGTCTCTGCTCCAAATACAGAGGAAAACCTGCAATGGGAGGAGGTTTTAGTCCGTAGGTCACTGGGCAACCAGTGGAGTCGGACATACCCGCGAGGGATCCATGAGGATTTCCTCCTCCCAACCAAAAAAAAAAAAAAAAAAAAAAAAAAAAAAAAAAAAAAAAAAAAAAACCTAACCTAACCTAACCTAACCTAACCTAACCTAACCTAACTTTTTGGTGTTCTCCAAAGCCACACTGATGGGGAAATTGTGAAAGCAATAAAAATGCAAAACAAGCATCTGCTGAGCGATGTGTGTGGTGATGATGACCGCATGGAAATTCGCTTTAGACGTAAAGCGAGAAATCCCCTCACCGCACATATTGTTGCCAGAGTATCACCGTTGATCTGGCAGCGCCTTACTGATGCGGGGATTGTACATGTTGACGTGCAGAGGGTCAGAGTCGCGGACCAGTCCCCTCTTATACAGTGCTCGCGCTGTTTAGGGTACGGACATGGGAAGCGGTTTTGTCGTGATGCTGTTGATGTGTGCAGCCACTGTGGAGGCGCGCACCTGAAAACCGAGTGCGCTGATTGGCTTGCGGAAGAAACCCCTAGATGCGTAAATTGCCATAAAGCAAAAATGGACAGGGTGGACCACAACGCGTTTGCAAATGAATGCCCGGTGAGGCGCAAGTGGGAAGCACTTGCGAGATCCACCGTGGCATACTGCTAAGGGCGCCCTGTACAAGATAGTGCAAGCAAACCTCCAAAGGAAGAAGCTAGCAACTGATGAGATCCTGGTTGAGTCGGAGAGGCGCGGGTTCGCCGTAGCGCTTCTCCAGGAGCCCTATGTGGGAGGCGCAAAAAGTATGCGATACCATCGGGGTGTAAGGGTATTCCAGAACACTGAACTAGGAGCAGGAACTGTTAAGGCGGCAGTAGTGGTCTTCGACCGAAGCCTTGATATTACACAGTATCCGCAACTCACCACAAATAACATCGTTGTGGTGGGAGTCCGAACCAGTGCCTGGAATATCGCACTGGTATCTTATTACTTTGAGCCGGACCAGCCCATAGGCCCTTACCTCGAACACCTGACCAGGATCACGGAAGAACTAGGATCAACGAGGTTGATAATTGGAGGCGACGCAAATTCAAAGAGCACTTGGTGGGGGAGCAAGATCATAGACCAAAGAGGTGAGGACATGGCGGGGACTCTCGATGAGTTGGGCTTTGAGATCCTTAATACAGGGAATATTCCGACCTTTGATACCATTAGAGGCGGACAACGATACCACAGCTATGTGGACGTCACAGCCTGCTCTACAGATATGTTGGACCTAGTGGAGGACTGGACAGTAGAAGAGAACCTCACGAGTTCAGATCATAATAGTATCACTTTTAACATTAAATTGCAAAAATCTACAGGCATGCACATAAATAGGACAACAAGACTTTTTAATACAAAAAAGGCAAATTGGGATATGTTTCATAAGAAATTTACTCAATTAACTAAAGATTATAATTTAACTTCAACGGGAATAAACCAGATTAATACCATAGATAATATAGAAATAGCAATAGGAAATTATACGAAAGCAATTTTAGAATCATGCATAAAAACAATACCAAAAAAGAAAAATAAGGAAAAACTTACCGTGCCTTGGTGGTCCGAGAAGCTTGCTGAGATGAAAAAAGAAGTCACCACCTGGAAACGCAGGATCCGATGTGCCGCGATGGTCCGGAGAGCGAATGTCGTCGAGGAATACCTGAAACATAAAGAAAAATATGAGTTGGAGGCAAAGAAGGCCCAAGTCGAGAGTTGGAAGGAATTCTGTGGTAAACAAGATAGGGAAGGGTTCTGGGAAGGAATCTACAGAGTAATTGGTAGGACGAAAAATAGGGAAGAAGATCTGCCCTTGGAGTCTGAAGGATCAGTGTTAGACGCGAAGGGTTCAGTCAAGCTATTAGCGGAATCCTTTTACCCGGTAGACCTCATAGAGGATGATAACGATGAACATCACTGTACTAGGGAGGAAGCGGAACGCGTGAACGGTCGAGAGCAAGATGGTTCTTGCGATCCACCCTTCACGCTCATCGAACTCCAAACAGCGATTGAAAGTTTCAACCCCAAAAAGGCCCCTGGCGCTGATGGTTTTACTGCCGATATATGTAGCCATGCTGTAGAAAGTGACCCCGGCCTATTTTTGGAACTTCTGAATAAATGCCTGGCACATCAATATTTCCCGATTCCATGGAAAGAGGCTACAGTAGTTGTTATCAGGAAACCTGGAAAAGACAAGTACACCTCGCCCAAATCATACAGGCCAATTGGTCTCTTACCTGTCCTGGGAAAGGTGTACGAGAAGATGTTGATGACCCGAATCAAGCACCACCTTCTACCAAGGATGAGTACTCGCCAGTATGGTTTCATGCCTCAGAAGTGCACCGAAGACTCCCTCTATACACTTATACAGCATATTCGGACTGAACTGGATCATAAAAAGATCGTAACGCTTGTGTCCTTGGATATAGAGGGAGCCTTCGATAGTGCATGGTGGCCTGCCATAAGAGTTCAACTGGCGGTGGAAAAGTGTCCGGTGAACTTGAGGAGGGTCATCGACAGCTACTTGAGTCACAGGAGGGTCAGGGTTAGGTATGCTGGAGAGGAGTGTGTCAGAGATACGAGTAAAGGGTGCGTTCAGGGCTCTATCGGCGGACCAATGCTGTGGAATTTGCTCCTTGACTCTCTTTTAAAAGGGTTGCAGAGACGGGGTGATTATTGTCAGGCTTTTGCTGACGATGTCATCCTGGTTTTCGAGGGGAAAACGGCTCTTGAGGTACAAGGGCGTGCCAATGCCGCTCTTGAATATGTGCAGGCGTGGGGTGTCAATCACAAGCTCAAATTCGCTCCGCATAAAACAAAGGCTATGGTAATTACGCGAAAGCTGAAGTATGACACACCACGCCTGATCATGGGCGGGATCGGCATTGACATGTCTAGGGAGGTTAAAGTTTTGGGCCTTATTATTGATGAAAAGTTAACTTTTAACTCACACGTTGCCCACACTTGTCGTAAAGCTTTAAACCTCTATAAGCAACTTTCGAGGGCCGCTAAAATCCACTGGGGACTCCAACCCGAAATAATTAGAACGATTTATACAGCTGTAGTTGAGCCTGTCATAATGTACTCAGCGAGTGCATGGGCACCTGCAACAAACAAGTTAGGAATAAGGAAGCAATTTGACGTTGTGCAGCGTGGCTTCGCGCAAAAAATAATAAAGGCATACAGAACAGTTTCACTCAGCTCGGCACTATTGCTCGCTGGGTTGCTTCCCTTGGACATAAGAGTCCGGGAAGCAGCTTTGCTTTATGAGGTCAAAAAGGGTTTTTCACAGCGAGTAATAGGAGACAGAGACATGGAGTTGCAAATGGCTTTTGTGGACAAGCCACACCCTGCGCAGCAAATGGGATCGCAATTCATTTGCTTGTTGGACGGTGCAGCATTGGATCAGCATTACAACACAGATGGTCTTAACATTTTTACTGACGGAAGCAAAATTGAGGGGAAAGTTGGTGCGGCATTATCCGTTTGGTATAATGGCGTTGAGATATGTACCCGAAAATTTAAGCTGGATCAATGCTGTACTGTCTACCAAGCCGAATTGCTGGCCCTATTTGAAGCGACGAATCTGGCTCTTCAGAGCGAAGTGTCGAGCTGCAACATTTACAGTGACTCACGGTCTGCTCTTGAAACGATTGTCAACAACGCTTCCCTCCATCCCCTGGCATTTGCAACACGTGCCAATATAAACAAAATAGTTGCAAAAAATGGTTCTCTACAATTATTTTGGATTAAAGCACACGCTGGATTGGAGGGGAATGAAAGAGCGGACAAATTGGCTAAAGACGCAGCACTACATCGAAAAACTAGGCCAGATTATGAAAAATGCCCAGTTTCATTCGTCAAGCGACAAATTCGACTGGAGTCGCTTGACGAATGGAACCAAAGGTATAAAAACGGCGAAACGGCATCAACAACAAAGCACTACTTCCCAGATGCCATACAAGCATACCCATTGGTGAAGAAAATGCTATTGGACCCTATAATTGTACAAGCGATGACAGGGCACGGCGGATTCTCCTCATACCTGCATAGGTTCAAGTGCAAGGATAGTCCATCGTGTGTCTGCGACCCGGAGGTCGAAGAAAGTGCGCTACATATAATAACAGAGTGTCCTGTGTATGGTCGCCAAAGATACGACACCGAAATAGAGATAGGTATGGAAATAAGTAAAGATAACTTGTTTAGAATAATGGAAGAGAAGGAGTGTAGGTATATTTTTATAGAATATTGTAAGAAGATAGTAAAAAAAGTAGTGCAAAGAAATAAATAGTAATAAGTTAGATAATACATTGTATATATTAAATATATACAAATACGTAGCCATAATAAGGAACCGTAAATTACAGAAATAGAAATATAAACATATAAAGCTATAGATATAAGTTTTATTTGTATTAAAAAAGAGAGTACGCAAAAGACTCCGATTATGTTGGAGGAGACCGGAAAACAGGAAGGGGGTTTTAGTCAGTAGGTCGCCGAAAGGCGGAGTCTGACATAACCACACTCCCATCAGTGGTATCCATGAGGATTTCCCCCTGCCTGTATAAAAAAAAAAAAAAAAAAAAAAAAAAAACCTAACCTAACCTAACCTAACCCATCCTTTAAATTTATAAAGTTCTATATTTTCTTCTGCTACAAAAATACAACCAGGTGCGCATTGGTACATACGCCTTCGGTCTAGTTTCTCCGTATTGTTATCAACGTTTTTGACCCATTTTTTGGACTTCTTCACACATTTAAAACCAAAATTTAAGTAAAAGTTAGTTTAAATTAAAGTTTGTCACTTTTTGGAGGTAATTTTCGTACTTGGAGCGAGATTTTTCTTCAGTTGCAGCTGAAACACCATCCCTCGACGTTCTCTAGTCGACCTGTAACAGAAACAAAAAATTAGCACGCGAAAATACGAAAATTTGCAAATCCAGTACAAAAAAGTTGATATACCGCGAAAAAATTTTTTTTCAAATTGCAGCTTTAATACCCCCCCCCTCACCCCTTCCCTCTCTGATCGTTCCTTTCACCTGATCGCTGCGGCCTATCCATTGTTTGGTATTGAGGTCCCGAGGAGGGACACGAAGGAATGGATAAGCCAAAGCCATCAAAGGCAAGGGTCCCTTCTAGACCGGAAGTCATGAGAAAGGAGGCCCTTATTCGAAGTGCGGAAGTGGCTGCTAGCGGTTCAGGGGTTAGGGGATCGACACCGACATCCGAGCCATCTTCCAGAGAGCAATCTCCTACCCCATCATCTCAGTCATCTGGAGAATCGACGGGGTCCACGACAGTGGTGTTTATGAGGGCTGCTGCAAACAAACTGTTCTTACATGCTAAAGAACAACTCGAGCAGTCTGGCAATCTGAAGAGCACGATTAAGGAGGGGGTGTTGGCTGATCTTTCGGCTATCTACGACATCGTTCTTAAATTGTGCGAGTCGAAGCAAACTTTACAGACGCAGATTGAGAAAATGAGGAGTCAAGTTCATCAGCAAATGTTAACTCAGGAAAAGGATCACACTAAGAGATTAGTCGATCTTAATAATGCCTTTACGGAGAAATTGACGAAGAAGGAGTCTGGCCCATCGCCTACTGAGATATTGGCTGAAATAAAATCCTTGCGCCAGATAGTGGTGTTCGACGTTCTTGAGGGCCAAAAAACTCAGCATCAGAAATGCCCAGCGCTGACGAACATCAATCAGCTTAAAAGCGAGATGAAGGAAGCGTGTGAGGTTATGAAAAACTGTACTCCAGCTGTACCAGCTGATACTGAGATGCTTCGAGAGGGCATACAGAGCCTAAAAGCAGCGCTGAGCGACCATAAAGTGCAGCTTGATACTGTGATGAGCACGCAAGGTATGTCCTACGCTGAGGTGGCCCGTAAACCAGTACCTCCGACGCAAAACCACGCTCTGATTGTGTCATCTTTAGACCAGGCGGACACTAGCGCGACGGTATTGGAGAAAATAAGAGGTGCAGTGGATGCGAGATCTACTGGTATACGCGTCGATATGGTACGGAGGGCGAGGGACCAGAAAGTGGTGATAGGCTGTAGAAGCCAGGAGGAAGTCCAGAAATTGCATGGTAGACTTCGAAATGAAGCAAAGGACCTTAAAGTGGAAGAGGCAAAGACTAAGGACCCATACGTCATCATCAGGGATGTTCTCTCCTTTAACACCGATGAGGATGTCGTGAAATCTCTCAAGACTCAAAATCCTCACATAACGGGGGACATCCCTGAGGCGGAATATAGGGCATCAGTAAAGTATAGACGAAGAGCGCGTAACCCTTTGGAGAGTCATATTGTCCTCCAAGTATCGCCTAAGTTATGGCAGAAGTTGACCACGGCGGGAATAGTCCATGTGGATCTGCAGCGCCGACCAGTGGCCGATCAGAGTCCGCTGCTACAATGCACGAAATGCCTTGGCTTTGGCCATGGGCGTAGATTCTGTAAGGTAGCAGCGGACTTATGCAGTCATTGTGGCGAGCCGCATCTGCGTAAAGACTGTCCAGCATGGACTGTTGGAGACGTGCCGTCATGTCGAAACTGCCGTATGGCGAAGTTGGACCGGCACGACCACAGTGCCTACGACATGGAATGCCCTACGCGACGCCGCTGGGACTCTTTAGCAAGGTCAAGTGTCGCATATTGTTAAGGGCTCTTCATTGATTCCGAATCAAAAGGGGAAGGGGTATAAGGGTAGAGTAAAAGCGACGACATGTAGTAAGATATATTACCAAAGATAGACAACGCACAAAAAGCGGCTGCCCTTACCTTACCTTGAAAACTGCACCAGTTGTGATAAATGTCCTATCTCGTTCATTAAAGGTTTATAAGACAGGCAGAAATGATGCGAAGAATCGGAAACTGCAAAAACAACAAATTTATTATTCCCCATGTAGAATTAGCACAAAAATAAAAATCATTAGGGAACTTAGTTTCGATTGAATTTAGGAAAATTTTACGGGTCATGGGGGGTTTTTCACAAAACTTTTTACAATATACATAGATTTAAACTAAAAGGCTTCACCAGAATATAATTACGATCCAGAGAAAGACGAATCAATTATCTCTAATAGTGGAATGCCCAATATATTTGGATAGGAGAGAGATGTTGTAAATAGAATCTAAAAGAGATATTAATCAACAAACACTTTATGAGGTGTTTTTGAGAGGAAGAAAGTAGGCATAAATTTTTAAAGAATTCTAATAACTGTAACGTCAAATTCGATAGAAAGAAATAAGACATGTCAAAACATCGAGGGGTGTTAGTCGGTATATATACAAATATATTATTATATGCTTTTATAATTATCGGTTTTAGTTGTGTAATGTATGTATATATAGATATATATATATATAGGCAATATGTATTGGTGTATCGATATTCATATAATTTGTATATGAATATGTGATAGTTGAACAAATATGATCAAAACTGTGTATTTACTATATTTTTTAAAATATACCTAAATACGCAGGAATACGAATAGGAATAACTAATAATAGTACATAAATAATGAATAAGGACAATCTTAAACAGATGAGATTGTAACGGTATAGTTATTGCATATAAATGGAGTTGTATGCGAGGTTATACTTAAAAAATTAAGATAATTAAAACGTTATTATTATAGTTATTAAAATAAAGCTCAACAAAACATAATACATATGTGTGTGTTTACAAATATGAAGAGGGAAAAAAAAAAAAAAAAAAAAAAAAAAAAAAAAAAAATGTACATATATACATATATAATTATCATAAAACATAAAAACATGAATATGCAGCTATAAACTTTTTATACAAATTATAAATAAGCACAGTTGTAGACTCATTAGTTAAAATATTGAATAAAGTAAAATATACCAATGTAAAATAATGAAAACTAAAATACATTACACATAGGTAAAAAACAATAAAAAAAAAAAATAAAAAAAAAAACAAATAAAATTAAATAAATAAAAAAATAAAATAAAAATAAAAATATTTATATAAATAATAACTAAGCAAAATTTAAGATTCATTTGTTGCAACATCGAGTAAGTAGAAATTTACCAATGTAAAATAATTAAAGCTAAAATACATTAAATATAGGTTAATAAAACAGTAGAAAGCATGAGTGCATAAAAATCTAGATTCTTAATAAGGAACATATAATAAAATTAAAGAAGTGTTGATAAAAAGCATGGCACATGCGCAGTCGAACCCTTTGGCAAGGCCAGCATGTTTCGATTGCGGAAGTGCCATGCCATGTAGATAACAATGGCTCTGACTATTGTCAGAGGAAAAAATACGAAGTTTAGATAATTCAATATTATCTAAATAAAAAAAAAAAAAAAAAAAAAAAAACCTAACCTAACCTAACCTAACCTAACCTAACCTAACCTAACCTAACCTAACCTAACCTAACCTAACCTAACCTAACCTAACCTAACCTAACCTAACCTAACCTAACCTAACCTAACCTAACCTAACCTAACCTAACCTAACCTAACCTAACCTAACCTAACCTAACCTAACCATGTACAATTTAGCGCTTGTGCAGTTACAACACGAGGGGGCAGCTCCGGCGCTAAATTGTACATGGTCGACCACAACGCCTTCTCCCAGGAGTGCCCAGTGAGAAGGAAGTGGGATGCGTTGGCCCGAGCCACGACAGCGTATTGTTAAGGGCAAGCCTAGCAACAGAATGGCATCAACCAGAAGCACCCCAGCGACTGAAACACCATACCTAGTATTCCAAGCCAACCTACAGAGGAAAGATTTAGCAACCAACGAGTTGATGATCGAAGCCAGCAAAACCAAGGTGGCCTTTGCGCTGCTCCAGGAGCCATATGTAGGCGGGGCAAAGAGAATGAAGGACTACAGAGGATCGAGGGTCTTCCAGAGCACTAGTCAAGGAGAAGGGACCGTAAAAGCAGCTGTAGTTGTTTTTGACCAGGACATGGACATCATACAGTGCCCAGAATTCACCACAAACAACATCGTCGTGGTGAAGATTCGGACTAGTGCATGGGAGATCATCGTAGTTTCCTTTTACTTCGAGCCGGACCAGCCTATACAGCCATACCTGGAGCAGCTAAAGAAAATAGAGGAAAAATTTGGACCTAGGAGAATCGTCATGGGAGGCGACTCAAACGCCAAGAGCACCTGGTGGGCCAGCCTAAAAGTAGACCATAGAGGGGAAGAAATGGCAGGAGCTCTCGAGGAAATGAATTTGCAGGTACTCAACAACGGAAATACCCCTACGTTTGACACAATCAGGGGAGGGAAAGCATACACCAGCTATGTTGATATAACGACCTGCTCTGTGGACATGCTGGACCTAGTGGAGGACTGGGAGGTCAGAGACGATATTACAAGTTCGGACCATAACGGCATAATTTTTAAAATTAGATTGCAGAAAGCAAAAGGTACAAACATTAAAAGAACAACAAGACTTTTCAACACAAAAAAGGCAAATTGGAGCCAGTTTCATGAGAAACTGGCCAAATTAAAAATAGACAACAACATTAACATAACAGAAATAGAGAAAATTGAAAGCAAAATTGAGTTAGAGCAGATAACAGAAAAATACATTAGTACAATAACACAAACATGCATGGACACTTTACCAAAAAAGAAAAATAATGAAACACTTACCTCGCCGTGGTGGTCCCGAGAACTCGCGGAGCTGAAGAGAGAAGTCGTCACTAGGAAGCGGAGAATCAGATGCGCAGCGCCGGTCCGAAGATCAAAAGTCGTTGATGAGTACCTGCAATCAAAAGAGAGATATGAGAATGAGGTTCAAAAAGCGATGACTGAAAGCTGGAAAGGATTTTGTGAAAAGCAGGACAAAGAAGGAATGTGGGAGGGTATTTATAGGGTGATTGGTAGGACGATCAAAAGACAAGAAGACCTGCCTTTGGTCAAAGAGGGAAGGGTTTTAAGCCCAAAGGAATCTGCGGAGATGCTTGCGGAAACTTTTTACCCGGAAGACAAAGAGGAGGAAGATAATGTCGATCACCAACGTGTCAGGAGAAAAGCCGACCAAGTAAATTGTTGGGAGCATGCTGGAAGTCATGACCCACCATTTACCCCTGAAGAGGTTAAAACCGCGGTGAACAGCCTTAACCCAAAGAAAGCCCCAGGATCGGACGGTTTAACTGCGGACATTTGTAAGCAAGCAATCATGTGGGACCCAGGATTGTACCTATCACTGGCCAACAAATGCCTGGAGCAAGGCCACTTTCCAATTATTTGGAAAGAGGCTACTGTGGTAGTACTTCGAAAACCAGGAAAGGAAAAATACACAGAAGCTAAATCATACAGGCCGATCGGGTTGTTGCCAGTGATGGGTAAAATCCTCGAGAAACTGGTGGTTAATAGGTTAAAATATTATGTCCTCCCTAAATTGAGTACCTGCCAATACGGTTTCATGCCACAAAGAAGCACAGAAGACGCCCTCTATGACCTGTTACAACATGTACGTGATAAACTGGATCGGAAGAAAATTGTGACAATCGTATCCCTGGACATAGAGGGTGCTTTTGATAGCGCATGGTGGCCTGCTATTAGGGTTCGTTTGGCAGAGGAAAAGTGTCCTCTTAACATCAGAAGGCTCGTAGATAGTTATCTGAGTGACAGAAAGGTGAAGGTTAGGTACGCGGGTGAAGAGGCTTTAAGACATACCACCAAAGGCTGCGTCCAAGGTTCCATTGGAGGTCCAATCCTATGGAACCTGCTGCTGGATCCATTACTAAAGGGACTAAAACTAAGAGGTGATTACTGCCAGGCCTTTGCCGACGACGTCGTCCTCGTGTTTGAGGGAGATACGGCATTGGAAGTGGAGCATCAAGCAAATGGCGCCCTCGCGCATGTTCAGGAGTGGGGTGTCATAAATAAGCTGAAGTTCGCACCTCATAAAACTAATGCGATGGTTATCACAAGGAAGCTAAAGTATGACACACCACGCCTGAGCATGGGCGGGGTCGACATTGCTATGATGAAGGAGTTTAAGATCCTGGGGCTCACACTAGACCATAAGCTCACGTTCAATAGCCATGCAGCAAATGTTTGCAAGAAGGCATTGAACGTGTACAAACAGCTATCCAGAGCCGCCAGGGTCAGCTGGGGCCTAAATTCAGAGGTAATACGTAGTATATACACTGCTGCTGTCGAACCGATCATCTTGTACGCTGCCAGTGTTTGGGCTCCTGCAACTCAAAAACTGGGTATGCAAAGGCACCTAAACGCAGTCCAGCGAGGTTTTGCACAGAAGCTATGTAAAGCTTACCGAACCGTCTCCCTTAACTCGGCACTAGTGCTTGCTGGAATTCTGCCACTCGACCTCAGGATACAGGAGGCAGCCGCCCTGTATGAGGCAAAGAGAGGAGTCCCCCAGCAGGCACTAGGAGATAGGGAAGTGGAAAAAATGGCTATGTTCTGTGAATCACCTCATCCGGCCGAACATTTGAACCTGGAATTCGTATGCCTGGAAGACCAAGAGCAGGTGGACATTCACAGCGGTCACGCAGTCAGAATGTTCACGGACGGCAGCAGGATTGAGGGTAAGGTCGGAGCAGCTTTATCCATATGGAATGCGCTAGTTGAGACCAAAGCCCAAAAATTCAAGCTGTCGTCCTACTGCACCGTCTACCAGGCAGAATTACTGGCAATATGCAAGGCCACGAGAGAGATTCTAAAGAGCAAAGAGACTAGCTATGGAGTCTACAGTGACTCAAGGTCATCTTTGGAAGCTATCATCAACAAAGCTTCCTTACACCCTCTGGCCCTCGAAGTGAGAACTAACCTGCGAGCTATTAAAGACCAGAATAAAAGTGTATTTTTATATTGGATTAAAGCTCATGCGGGTCTTGAAGGTAATGAGAGAGCAGACAAACTGGCAAAAGACGCAGCCCTTAAAGCGAAAACTAAACCCGACTATGAGTCATGTCCAATCTCGTACATAAAACGGCAAATTCGGCTAGGAACCCTCAGAACATGGAATGACAGATATAAAAGCAGTGATACAGCAGCAACTACAAAAATGTTTTTTCCTGATGCCTTGAATGCGTTTAAAATAGTTAGGCAGGTCGAGCCAACGGGAGTACTCACGCAAATTATGACAGGGCACGGTGGGTTTTCAGAATACTTGACTCGTTTCAAGTGTAAGGAAAACCCATCGTGCATCTGTGAGCCCGAAAAGGAGGAGACCGTTGCGCATATTCTTTTTGAATGTCCGGTTTATGGTAAGAGAAGATACGAAGTGGAACAAAAATTCGGAATAGCTCTTAAAGCGGAAACTGCAAATCAGCTCATTAAAGATAAAAACATAAGAAATAATTTTATAACATACTGTGTATCGATAGCAAATAAAGTTATAGATAGGAATAAAACATGATATATAAATTTGTTGGAAATATATATTGTTATATATACTAAACCAGCAAAGATGTTAAATAGTAAAAATAAGTTAGAACTAAGGATATACCAATGTTAAAATTAAGAAATTGTTGTAAGTTAAGGAAAAGTAGTACCTAAATAAGAAATAAAAAATTACTCCAACCTTTTCATTCCCAAAACCCATAAGAAGGAAAATGTAAATAAGAGAAAGATATATGAATACATAATGCTTTTTAAATTTATTGTTAATATATATTGTTATATATATAAAATCAGTATATATAAGATAAGATATAATAAGATACGATAAAAGAAGTAAGAAATTTGTAAAACTAAGGATAATACTGCGAACAAAATTAAGATAAAATAAAGAAAATGTTGTTAATTAAGAAAAATAGTAAATAAGAAATAAAGATACTTCTAGATTCAACCCTTCCAAAACCCATCCAAACCAATAGAAAGTAGAGAAATAGAAATAAAAGTAGGAATAAGGCTAGAAAACATAGGCTCTGATTATGTCAGAGGGACGCCGTAGTGCCGTTTCTAGACGGCAAAATAAAAAAAAAAAAAAAAAAAAAAAAAAAAAAAACCTAACCTAACCTAACCTAACCTAACCTAACCTAACCTAACCTAACCTAACCTAACCTAACCTAACCTAACCTAACCTAACCTAACCTAACCTAACCTAACCTAACCTAACCTAACCTAACCTAACCTAACCTAACCTAACCTAACCTAACCTAACCTAACCTAACCTAACCTAACCTAACCTAACCTAACCTAACCTAACCTAACCTAACCTAACCTAACCTAACCTAACCTAACCTAACCTAACCTAACCTAACCTAACCTAACCTAACCTACTAAACCGAGTCACGCTTCACCCGCCCTCGGAAGCGCCACGAATTGACCCTGCTCCGCGGTCAAAAATTCGCGAAAATAGTGAAAATTGTGTTTTAACAGTCGTGCAATGTGTTAAAAGAAGCGGATTTACGAGGTGCACGTGCTCGTGTTTTTAGATTTTCAAAAAGTGAAGTGTACGCAATTTTATTGACGTAAAAGTGAAAATTTTGAGAGGTTAAAGTTTTAAAATTGGATTTTCTCAAGATCTGCAGCGGTGACCTACTCTTTTTGAACTGCCGAAAGAAAGGTCTTTTGAAGGTCTACTTTTTGGGATTTCTACGGATTTTTTCCTACCCACAACGGTGGAGATAAGGGCAAAAAACCATTGCCACGTTGTCACGTGGTTGGTCTTCTGGAGGAGTTGGACTGGATCTGACCATTGCATCAGGAGGACTATTTGGTGGGCGCTGTGGAGGCAGTTTGAAAATTCAAAAAAGTTAGTTTTTGGCTTAGTTATAGACTTTTTAATTTTTTGGAAATTTTGAATTAATTTTATTTTGTTGGAAAGATCTGTTACACATAGTTTTTTAATTTTAATTAGATTAATATTATAATAAGGTATTAGCATAAAAAAAATTGGGCAAGGTTTGTCAGCCAGTTTTTGAGTTAGAATTTTTTTTGAAAATTTAGGTTACACGTGGTACCCGAAATTTAATGGGTAGTTTTAATGTTTAGTTTTATAAGTAAGTGGAGGTTTAATTATAACTTCACTTTTTATTTTTGAATTTTTGGGCCAAAATTTTTATTTATTTTTGGTTTTTGGGTTTTTTCCTTAGTTTAAAATCATTTTTGGGATATTTTTTAAGGTTATTATTATTAAGGTTGTTATACAGGTCACAATTTTCACATCAGTAAGTTTTAACTCTCTAGCTCGCCATTTGAGGAGCAGGGGGTCCATTGAACTTTGGAGCGGACGGTTTTTTGGCTGTATCTTCTAAACTTTGAGTTTGACAGAAAAAGTTACCTAGCCCTTTTTTGAGCTCAATGCAGTCAAAATTCATGTGAAGAAAAATCCAAGGTTCTAGCTCCTCATTTGGCTGAGATAGAATTTTTATTGTTAATTTTTTGCGGGTAGTACGTTTTTATTTTTATTAAAATTATTGGGTTAATTTGGGTTTTTAGTATTATGGGTTCAAGGTCGTTAGATTATGTGGAGGGTGCCACGGGTAGTGAGGAGAGTGTTGGTGATAAGCAACCTGGGACCTTTTCTATGGTTAAGGAGACATTGGGGGTAGGTTTACCTTGTTCATTTCGGAGTGCTACGCTTGCAGCAGGTGTGCTCCGGGAGGCAAGGTCTAGGGAGGATTCTCCTGTGGGGGCTTCGTCGGGCGGGGTGACTCTTCGCGATAGGGGGTTGCGTTCTCGGCAGGTGCCTGTTGTTTTGCCGGATTCCACCCCACCAGAGCGATCCACACCTGTTGAGCCCTGTGGTGGTTCGCCTTTGTCTGGTGATGGTGATTACCGAAGTACGTGTACCTCACCTGTGCCCTCCCCGGCTCGTTCTCATGTGGATTATGGACCGAGTTTCCATGAAGCTCCTCAATTGGCCAATGAATTTCTTCATAAGGGTCGGTTGGCTGTCAATAGGTCGCGGAATTTAAGTCGGGACCTTAAGAGAGTTATAATGGTTAACTTTAATTGCCTTAATTCTTTGGTAAAGCAGCTTGCTCTTAGGCATTTCTGGGAGATGGATGTGGTCGAACTTGATAATGAGAAACAGGGGGAAGTGGACTGGGGTATTCAGGTTGGCAAATTGGAAACTATGGTCACCTGCATGCAGTCTAACTTTGAGGATTTGCGACGTGCGAGTGAGGAAGCCTTGAAAGAGGCTGCAGGATCGCGTCAGCTTGTTCGTGAGCTTCAGGATGAGCTCAAAGTTAGCGTTGCACAGCTCAGTGCTGTGGCTTCGGGTCCCAGTGAGATTGGTAGGCTGGTTGAGGAGGTATGTGCTCTTCGGGAAGAGTGCTGCCGACCTGGATCAGCTATCATTGCCCCAGCCTTGTTAGGTCCTAGTGAACCCGTTGCGGGGGCTCCCATTGACTCTTTTTTGGAGTCAGTAGGGATGCCTCGGCTCTGCAATAGGGTAGACGGATTGACATCTAGTCAGGGACCAGCTGGTGGTGGTCAATGGATCCGAGGCTCAGGCCTCTCATATGCAGCTGTTGCGGGTGCCACATTTCCTCTAATGGTGGAGTCTAAAAACCCCATTCATACGGGAGACCAAATAATTTCTACCATTAAGAGGGGTGTGGATGTTGTCAGTTTGGGTGTGGGGATTACTGGGGTGCGCAAGTGCAAGAATGGAAGGGTGGCAATTTCTTTGGAGTCAGAGCGGGAAAGGGTTGTAATGGGAGAAGCGATCAAGAATCTGGGTGATGACTTCAATGTGACTGAGCCTCGGGTTAAAGATCCGATGTTGCGTCTTGTTGGAGTCATTGCGGAGATGGGCAATGTTAAGATCGAGGAGGCACTTATCCGCCAGAATCAGCCTTTATTGCATATGCCTCCTGAGGATTGCGGGGTGAAGGTTGTTAGGAGAGTTAAGGGGAGAAGGGCTGGGCTGGTTAATGTTTCGGTTCAGGCTAGTCCCAAAGTGTGGGGTAGTCTGGTGGGTCGTAGAGTAAAGCTGGGATATCAGGTGGTGCCAGTGGTTGATCAGTCACCCTTGGTGCAATGCTACCGGTGTCATGGTTTTTCGCACAAAGCAATGGAGTGCAGAGCTCCTGAGCTTCATTGCGGGTATTGTGCGGGAAGCCATGATACGAGGGAATGCCCAAATAGAAGTCAGCCTCCGTTCTGTGCTAATTGCCACTCTAAGCACCTTCAGGACGTTGTTCACCCTGCATATAGTTCCGATTGTCCAGATTGGAGGAAGTGGGATCGGATAGCCAGGTTGGCTGTTCGATACTGCTGAAGCTACTGTCTGGGGGGTCGGGGTTGTGTTCAGGGTTTTCCATTGGGTAATTTTATTAATTGTCTGTTAATTTTTGAAATTTTGGTTATACTATTGTAATTAATTTGGATTAGAAGTTGGTAATTAAATTGAATTTTGTTATAATGTATTTGTCTAATAATGTAAGGAATTGAAAATATGTTATGATCATAATTTGATTATTTTAGAATATGAGGGTAGGATTTTTTCTAGGTGTTTTTAAAATTATTGTAATGGGTTCTTTAGTGTTAATTTGGAATATAAGTTGGGGGGGTTAATTAAATTGTGTTATAATTTGGAATAGAGTTTTGGTAGTTTAAATTGGATTTTGTATAATGTTTGTATTCAGTTGAACTGAATTTAATCTGATTTAATTTATTTGATTTATTTTATTTGATTTTAATCTGTCTTTTAGTTTAGTTTTAATTTATTCAGCTGAACTGAATTTGTTTTAATTTAATTCAATTGTTGTTGTTTTGTTGTTGTTAATGGAGGTTAATTGGAATAAATTGTAATTTTTTTTTTTTTTTTTTTTTTTTTTGTGTTATTGGAAAATTCAGTTTATATTTAAATTTAAATAAATAATAATTAATATAATTAATAAATTTTTGAGGGTTAACCGTTGTTGTTGCAATGGACGCCTGTAATGTGTATAAATTGTTTATTTTGTTAAATTGAAATGTTTAGTTTTTATTCTTTTGTATTTCTACGGTTATAGTTTATATGTTTAAATTGTTGTATGTGTAGCTGTTGGGGTTATTTTGTTTTGGATTAATAAAGTTATTAAAGAATTAATTTGAGGGAATGGTAATAAAGGTTGTTGCGTAATCATGGTAACAGGAGCCGTAGTGTCTTTTCTAGAAGACTGTAGGGAAAAAAAAAAAAATAAAAAAAAAAAAACCTAACCTAACCTAACCTAACCTAACCTAACCTAACCTAACCTAACCTAACCTTTTTTTTTTTTTTTTTTTTTTGTTTTTTTTTTTTTTTTTTGACCCAGGAAAACCTTTTATAGGTACCACCAGCCGGGGGGAGGCCGGATGGTTATGTACGAGTCACCGACCTTGTAGGCAGCATACGCACTAAAAACCTGGGGTGTTCCACATCTCCGCAATTGGGGGAAGCCACGGGATCGCGTTGCGCCTCCGCAACTTCCTCAGCGGTTGCCCGTTTGGGCCCTTCATTGGAGGGGGTGTAAAGCTCCCCCTCTAAAAACTCCGCTTAAGGCACCTCGGAACACAGACGAGGTGCCTTACAGCCCGGGACCTCTTAGGTCGGGTAATAATTCCCCCGAACTATTACCCGAAGATCCCCATTTATGGTGGTTGACGACTGGCAAAAGCCAGCCGTCTGCGACCTATTCTTCTACGGCGTAGAGGGTCCGAGAGAGGATCGTCCTCTCGGTCCCTTTCCGCTGCCTCCTTTTCACGCATCACCGCCTCCGCAAAGTCGGCAACCGCTCTCCAGTTTCTCTCGCTATCAGTCATTGAGCTAATGATGGCCGATAGTGAGAGACCTCCACCAATTACGTCCGTTAGTTCGGCACGTTGCGCTATCCATTTGGGACACTCAGCTCTCGTGTGTTGCGCCGTGTCTTCCGCCGCTCCACAATGGTGGCACACCATTGACGGCTCCCGACGCGCCACTCGGCACAAATACCTCCCAAAGCATCCATGCCCTGAGAGGATCTGCGTCAAGCGAAACGTCGGAGCACCGTGGCGGCGATCGACCCACTTTAGAAGAACTGGTCGAATCGCAGCCACTATGTCCCGGCTAGCAGCCGGAGACTCCAACCTGTGTGACCATTGCTGGAAGAGGTCTTCACGGCCCAACTCTCTCCACCGCTTGATTTCCTCCTGCATTGGCCAGCCTCCACCCTTTTTTACTTCCACGCTGCGCCAGTACACCGCCGATAATACCCCAGCTTCGAGATCCCACGGCGGTGTACTGGCCAGTAAACACGCCCCCTCAAAAGAGACGGTGTGGTACGCCCTAGCCACCCTGACCGCTATGACCCGTTGCGGACGTCGCAGCAGGGTCTGGTTCGGAGCGTTCAGGGCACCCGACCATATGGGCGCTCCATAGAGCGCCTTTGAGCGAACCACACCGGCAAATAGACGGCGGCACGCCACACTGGGCCCTCCTACATTTGGGATCAAACTCCCGAGCACTCCGGCGAAAGCAATGAGCTTTGGGCCCAATTGCTGGAAGTGCTCTTCGAATCTCCATCGACCATCGAGGACAAGGCCTAAATACCGCATCGTCGACTTGACGGCGATGGAGGTTCCACCCACAATGACCGTCTGGCCACTCCGTGGAGCATTCCGAGGCCCATGGAAAGCGAGGGCCTCTGATTTCTCTAGGGCCACATCCAGCCCAAGCGCTTTTATTTTGCGCACAATTTGGGCGACTCCTGCCGTAGCTAATATCGCCGCTTCCCTGTGCGTCTTGCCGCGGGCTGTAACGAGGGTGTCATCGGCGTAGCATAGTACGCCGATCCCCCGTAGGTTTTGCCCGCGCAATACGTAGTCATACCCGATGTTCCACAGGAGCGGTCCTAGGACCGATCCCTGTGGAACACCGCACGACATTCTCCTTTCCTCATATCTGCCCTCCCGGGCTGGATAAATCACGGCCCGTTGAGCAAAGTAGCTCTGAACAGAGTTCATCAGGTACTGAGGGACGCGGTGGTACCCGAGGGCCTCTATTACGGTCTCCCAGGGTAGGGTATTAAAGGCGTTTTTGATGTCTAACGACACCGACAGCAACACCCCACCCTCCGAGACCGCCTCATCCGCTAGCTCCCGTAATTTCGCAATGGCGTCGATGGTCGAACGCCCATGGCGGAAACCGAATTGCCCGTCGCTTAGATTTGGTCCCACTTCAACCAAGTGCCGGACGAGACGTGCGGCGAGCACCCGCTCGAAAAGCTTGCTCGTCTCACCCAACAACACAATGGGGCGGTAAGCAGACGGAGAGTCGGCTGGGCGCCCATTCTTCCTTAGCAGAACCAACTTCCCGCGCTTCCAGCACTGCGGGAAGTGGCCCTGCGCCAGGCACTCTGAGAAGAGCGCCCTTATTTCCTCCCCAAGTTCTTTCGTTGCGTGGACGAGCAGACGGCCCGGCACACCATCCGGTCCAGGGGCCGCGTTCTTGGCCCGGAGCCGCAAAACAGCTAGATCAAACTCCACCTCACTTACTGGAGGGACCTCCTCATCGTCCTGTTCGGGCAGCTCTGGCCCGAGTGCCATGGGAGGCGGGAACCACGCATTCCTTTGAGGGAAGAGCGTGGACACCACTTGTCTAAGTAACTCCGGTTCCAGGGTCGCAGTCAGTGGGGGGGCCCATGCACGGAGTTTGCCTGTCACCGACTTGTACGGGCGACCCCAAGGATCCCGGTCCAGGGATTCCAACCACTCGCGCCACGCTGACTCCTTCGCCTCCTTAATGGCCACCTGTAAATCTTTACAGGCGGCCCTATAATCAGCGTAGCGCTCATGCTCCACTGCCTCATCTCTCCGACGCCATCGACGACAACGGCTGTATAGTCGCCGCTTGGCGACACAGGCTTTCCGGAGCTGGCGAAACTCTGGTCTCCACCAATACATATTGCGTGGTGGCGATGACGTCTTCACGCGTGGCATGGAAGCATCACAGATCCGGGCGAGGGCTTCTCCAAGCCTCTCCGCCGCGGCATCCACATCGCCCATGTCTGGGGTCGCCATCCACGCCTCCACAATTGCCGCCTCGGTCGCGGCCTCCTTATTAAGCCCTCTTAGGGACCACCGTGGGCCTACACTAGCCGAAGGTGGTGAAGCCTGTCCTACAGAAGAGACGCTGAATCGGATGTACCGATGATCTGACAGCGTCTCTTCATCCGTTTCTACAGTCCAATCGAGAACACGGCGCGCGACGATGGGGGAAGCGAACGTTATGTCAACTATAGACCCACCATATTGTCGCACACACGTGTTCTCCGAGCCCCTATTCAAAATGAGGAGACCCAGGGATGCCGCCCACTCCTCCAAAACTTCTCCACGTGCGTCGGTTGCTGGAGATCCCCACGCCGTTGATTTTGCGTTGAAATCGCCAGCAACCAACACTGGACTGGGGCATACTGCTCCCGCCAGAACTCCGACCTCGGCAAGCACTCGTTCGAATTCAACGAGGCTCCGGTTCGGGGAACAGTAGACCCCAATCACTGCTATACCACAGCCACCGCCTAAGACGGCTAACGCGCATCCCTGACCCGTCGATACTTTTTCGAAGGGCAGGGAGCCAGTGGACGACGAAATAATAGCCACCGAGTCTTCGCGGTCCCCCACCCAGTTATTTCGGGAAGGAACCATGTAAGGCTCGGCGACAACTGCAATTTGAGTTGACCGCTCCGCCAGGCTTTGGAGCAAGAGATCCTGAGCCCTGGCGGAGCGGTTAATATTTGTCTGTAGGAATCGGATGGCCATCTAACTAGTGTCCATCCGATCCTCCGGTTGCGCCCTTGGGCGCGTAGATGGCTGCGAGGGGGCCGCAGGGCCTACGCTAGCCGTCTTTCTTTCTTTTCTTTTGTTGGAGGCCGGGCCTTTGCAAGCCTTGGCCCCGACGCGGTGATCGGCATTTTTGCCAGCCGCTTCACAAACCGGGCAGTGCGGTTTGTCCTCGCACGTTGCTGCCTTGTGCCCAGACTTGCCGCAGCGGAAGCACAGTGCACTACGGTCTGCAGTACACTGGCATTTCACCCCCAGGTGCCCGATCTCCAGGCATCGGTAACACTGCAAGGGCCTGGGCTCTAGCACTTTCACCGATACCGAGGTCCAACCCACCAGTATCCTACCAGCTGCGGCTTTCTTCGCTGCGGCAACGGGGCAGCTCAGCCAAACTGTTCCCTGGCGCCCCGGTGGCCGAACAATATTGCCGACCTTGATGGACTCCACAGAGCAGCCTCCCACTTTGGCAACGGCCGCTGAAATATCCTCCTTGGTGGTGCAGTCGTCAAGGCCCGAGAGCCGCAGCTCCGCCATCTTTTGTGGTCGGGAGACCTTTAAAAGGTCTCCACTGAAGGACTCCCTGAGTTTGTTTGCTAGGGAGTCGGCCTTCTCCGCACTTGCAGCTCCGGGCAACTCTAGTACTCGCGCGCCAGTGGCAGCTGTCCGGAACCTAACACCCTCTATGCCCAGAGCCTTTAAATCAACGCTCTCTTTGGCATCGGAGAGGATCTTAGCATAGGTGATGCCCTTCTTGACTGCGTCCGGCTGGAGTGTTAAAATCACCGCTGCCGAACGAGGAGCCTTTGGCCTTCTTTGCCGTTTGGCTGGCGCCTTGGCGGGCTTGGCTGCCGGTTTCGCTGTCTGGGCGGCTTTGGTAGCTTTGGCGGCTTTGGCGGAGGTTTTGGCACCCTTACGAGTCACCTTACTCCAACCCTCTTCTGTGGACTTAGGAGCAGGTCCCGGAGGGCGCGGCTCATTGGTCTCCTTCTTTTTATTATTCTGCTCCTTTGGAGCTTTGGCTGCTCCGCTGTTGTTAGCCACAGCCTCTGGATTAGGAGGAGGGGCTCGAGCAGTGGTTGCATACGATGCAGCAGCCACACTTTTCTTCTTTTTGTCTGCGGCCAATGGTGGACGCAGTCGCACCTCCGGCAGCAAGCGGTCTTCTAGCCCTGCAAATCGTGCGTTGACCATGGTCCCGCATTGGTCCATGACAACGCGCACTATCTCTTCGACTGCTGGGACTGAGGTTGGCCCTGGAGTTGGTATCGACTTTTGTGCTTGTACACGGATTTGCGCCATCTCCTTGCGCATCTCACCCAACTCTCTTGCGAGTTTAGCATTGGCTGCCTCCAAGCGGGCAACCTCCTCCGTCATTGTCCGGGACCGCTGCTCTGCGAAGGCAGCTTTTATAGTTTCAGCTGCTTCCTTCAGAGCACGAACATACGTCCCTTTTAGGTGACCGGACGTCCCGGCAACCTTTATTATTGTTTCCACCGAATCCGACACCAGTCTAGCTAGATCCGGGGAGTCTTGGCATTCATCGCCAGACATCGTTATTGGAGAATGGTGGAAGGTGGCAGCCTTTGCTTCTCTCTTTCGCTTAACTTCCTCAGCCATCTCCAATTCAGCATTGAGCCGAAGCTCCTCCGCCTTTGCCTTATTTAATTCGTCCTGGGCTTTCTTCAGACCAACGTACGTTCCAGTACTGGGGGGACGTCCGGGCCCTCTCTTAGCCTTTACCATCTTCAGCGGCTTTCCCGTATTACCTTCGTCGGTACCACCACTATCGATCCTAGCACGCTTCCAGAAGCGGTTTCCTTCAGGTGACGACCGCTGTGACCGAAGTGAAGATACTGATCGGAAGCTCGTATCAGAGTCCGTGTCAGAGAGGTTCGGCAACCTCTCCAAGCTCACCCTTACTATCGGCATACTCCCGCTGCTCCCTGAGGCGCTGCGTGCACGAACCAAATCTTCCTCATACGCCTTCTTGGCGTTAACGTGCGCTGAAGCGCCACCTTTCTCCAAATCTAAATCAGTGTCCATATTCATGCCTTTGTCCGTCTCCTGTGCCGAAGCACTGGTAGACCCTCTATCGTCTATATCCCTCCCCTTCCCAATGTTTTTATCAGTTTCCATTCAAATCCCACGAGTACGTGGGAACAAATGGTCACCCCGGACAGTGCCCACTGTAACCGGGGAGGCCTAGCGTAACCCGCTCAGGGTGACGGCGATTCCCTGGCGGGGGACACAGTAGCGACTGAAACTCCGATCAGCCATCCAGATCCTCACGCTGCGCCTCCGCTTGTCTTCGAGTGATTTTTATAGAGGTTGTCTTCCTCGTAGCCCAGGCGGCCAAGCCAAGGCCATCGGTCCTACTCATGTCACGAGACGTGACCGCAACAATGTTGCAGGATTACGACTGTCGGGCGGTGGCAAGGAAGACAAATCTCCCACTGCCTGCCCGGTGGCAGGGTAAGTGCACACCTAGCCCGCCCTTCCACTCCTCTGATCCATCCTCGGATCTAACGTAGACGGCTCATTTGAGCGCGTCTCACCTACCTACTGTGCCCTAGCGGCCGGGTTCCCCCCGACCATGCATCCTCTCGGCAGGCACCAAACCTTAGGATTCGGAGATTTATCCTACGCCCGACAGGGAGGCCGAGTTGACCGTCCCTGCCGCGCCGCAGGCCTTGCAGGCCCGCCATCCTACGACCCGAAGGTCCACTGCAAACCGCAATCCCTCAACCTGAGGGTACATTGCGGCTCGCAATCCTCCTCTGCCCGACAGGGTGGCCGAGTTGACCCTCCCTGCCGCGCCGCTGGTCTTGCAGACCAGCCATCCTACGACCCAACGGGTCCGCTGAGCCCCTAAGGCTCTCCCGCCTCGTCCAGTGTGCCCTATGCACACGCGGAGAGGCCCACCGTGTCGGGTTTTCGGCCACCGCTAACAAGATCCCACAAAAGTGAGAAGTTATTAACAGTGGGAACCAGGGTGCACCGGCCTACCATGCTTCCGTTCCTCCAGGACAAATCCCAGAGGACCAGAAACACGGCTTCAAGGCTCACTAGGAGGTAACCCGACCACGTCACCCCAACCTAACCTAACCTAACCTAACCTAACCTAACCTAACCTAACCTAACCTAACCTAACCTAACCTAACCTAACCTAACCTAACCTAACCTAACCTAACCTAACCTAACCAGTCACGCTCGAGCCGCACTCGAGAGCGCCACGTTCCAAGGCCCTTCCACGCTCGAAAAAATCGCAAAAATAGGTTTTTATCGCGTTTTATACCCTGGCGATATATCAAAAGTTGCGGAAGTGAAAGGCGCACATGCCTGTGAAACCAGTGTTTCTCTAAGTGAAGTGCACAGAAAGTTATTGGAAGAAAAGTGATTTTTGTGAAATTTTTTGTCACAAAAAGTGGATTATCTCGTGCGTTTCAGCGGTGACCCTAACTTTTTATTATACCTCTGGGAAGGCTTTTCCGAGGTCCTCATTTTGACGTATTTTGCCGATTTTTCTCGCACAGGAGTGCTGAGATATCGGCAAAAAAAAAAAAAAAAAAAAAAAAAAAACAAAACCCACGTGACCACGAGGTCAGTGACCTAGGGTTGCTGGACCAAAACTGACTACTGGACAATTTGGACAACACAAAGAGGACTCCGAAGGCATTTTGAAAATTTAAAAAAGTTAAGTTTTTGACATTTTTATGGACTTTTAAAATTTTTAAAATTTTTCTTATTCTTTCAAAATTCTGTAATTCTGTAGAATTATCGATAACATATATTTTTTGTATACTGTAACTATTAAGGTTCGGGTCTTCTACCTGTGCTAAAAAATTCAGATACCCTCAATCAGCTAGTTTTTTAGATAAAAAAGTTTGAAATTCCCGGTGTCCCATGAGGTATCCGTAAATTGAGCGGTAGATTTTAAGTTTTAATTAAGATAAATTAAGGCCCTCTTTTTGTCTAAGTAGCATATTTTATTTAGGAATTTTCACCAAAATTGGATTTTTTGAGTTAGTTTTATTGAAAATTTTTTGGTTTTTTGTAAATTTAAAATTCGTTTTAGTATTTCTTTAAAAGTCATTATTATATTTTAGATTCAGGGCATTACAATTTTCACATCAAAAAATTTCAAGTCTCTGTCTCGCCAATTGAGGAGCAGGGGGTCCAGTGAACTCTGGAGTGACCGGTTTTTTGACTGTATCTGCTAAAATACAAATCTGACAGAAAAAGTTACCTAGCCCTTTTTTGATCTTGAGGTGGTCAGAAATCATATACAGAAAACTCCAGAGCTCTAGCTCTCCAATTGGCCGAGTTTTATTATTTGGTAGATTTAAATTTGTTAACTTTTTGTTTTTGAAAATTCATTTTTTGGTTTGCAGGGGGAAATTTAAGGGCCCATTGGTACTTCGTAAAGCCCCCCATAAGATCTTGCTTACAGATTACAAATTGGACCCGCGACCCCTGAGATATTTGGCCCGCCGTGTTTTTTCTATTTGAAAAACCACAAAAAGCCAAATATCTTGGAAACGGAGCGTTTTAGGGGTGTTTTGACCGGAGCTAACATCTACTATCGTAGATAGTATATGTTAATTTTTAGAAGCTCTAGACAACAAATTTAGTAGAGGCAAAAGTAGAGTCTGACTCTACAAAAATTTTATTTTTGCATTTTTATTTTTTGGATATATTGCTTTGACGCGTCTTAAGTATCTTAAGCATACAATTGGTATTTAGTTATATTAGTTTAGATTATAATTGACTGGTTAAAGAAAATTTTTTTTTTAATTTCTGTTTCAAATACTTACCTTAACTTACCTGAGTCTGGAAACCTCTTCTGGACTGGACTTGGCAGGAATCTGAAATTAGATAAAGTATTAGCACAACATCAAAATATTTATTAAAAATTTTAGTTCTGTTTTAAATACTCACTTTTGACTTACCCGAGTCTGGAAACTCCTTCTGGACTTGGCAGGGATCTGAAATAAGAATAAAAGCATTAGTGCATCATCGTAATTCATAATAAAAATAAAAATTAACCAAATTAAATATAATTATAGTAATAAACGTCACAAAATAATCATTTACAACTTGTACAAATTTACATATTATTTTGAAAAGTCCCTCTGACCACCAACAAAATGTTTGGATACCGTACACCCACAAAGACCCAAAAGGGCACTGACGACTCTCCCCAAGACAATTTGACAGCAGGCCAGACACCTGAGAAACCAGGACAAACTCCAATAGAACCAAAAGCTAGGCGATCGCCTAGTGTAAGGCGAAGTATAGGAGAGTGGGAATCAGGGAAGGCTTCACAAGCCTCCACCTCGAGAGCCGCTGCTCTGGATGAGCCCTCGAAGCCAAAACTGAAGACGACGCCCTCACAGGAGAGCAGATCCGTAAAGAGTAGAGTTTCATTAGAGGCAGCGAGGGGTCCGCCAGAGCAGATTGCTTCTACGTCTAGAAGGGTTCCGTCGGGGGAGCACCTGAAACAGAAACAGAAGCCAACGCTCTCACAGGAGAGCAGACTAGAAACTAAAAGTGTCTCTGGGGAGTCTACAGGAAGCCCGTTAAAGCAAGAAATAAAGAAGAAACCTGACAGACTAGAGGAGGCCAGGCACTGCGTCGCAAAGGCAAAACTCAATCTTGGAAACTCCAGGAATATTAAGACCGAAATAAAAGCAGCGGTAACACAAGCAGTGGAAAGACTATACCAACTGGTCAAGGAATTGGATAGCGTGAAGAGCAAAGGGCCGTCTAAGGTGCCTGAACCACTACCAGCACCAGAACCAGCATCAGAACCAGCACCAGAACCAGCACTGGTAACGGTACCGACACCAGGCCTCGATGATCTGTCAAAGCAAATGGGAGAGCATAGTAAGCTGCTGAAAGAAAACAAGGAGGAGATGGCCAAGTTGACCGAGCTTTTGAGGGCACAGCAGGAGATGTGCGAGGGAAGGGGCACGTACGCCAGTGTCGCAGCCGGTCCAACAAGGCAACAGTCTCTGGAAGGAGCTGCTATGCACTCCATCGTCATAACATCCAGCGATGACCAGGAAACGGGAGACCAGGTGTTTGAAAAAATTAGGAAGTATGTAAATGCCACGGAAGAAGGAGTGAAGATTGATAGGATTAGGAAAGCAAGAGATAGAAAGGTGATACTGGGATGTAGGGACATAGAGGAAATGAGAAAGGTTAAAAGCAGGATTGAAGAGAAAGGGGGGCAATTAAATGTGGAGGAAATTAAGAATAAAGACCCTCTTATAGTGCTGTATGGTGTCATTCAAAGCCACACTGATGAGGACATCATCAAAGCCATCAGAACACAGAACAAGCATTTGTTGAGTGATGTGAGTGGTGATGATGACCGCATTGAAATCCGCTTTAGAAGGAAAGCGAGAAATCCTCTCACTGCACATGTGGTCGCCAAAGTATCACCAAGGATCTGGCAACGCCTTACGTATGCGGGGGCAGTACATATTGATGTGCAGAGGGTCAGGGTCGCGGACCAGTCACCTCTTATACAGTGCTCGCGCTGTTTAGGGTACGGGCATGGGAAGCGATTCTGTCATGATGCTGTCGATGTGTGCAGCCACTGCGGAGGCGCGCATATGAAGGCCGATTGCGCAGATTGGCTTGCGGAGGCACCTCCTAGCTGCATCAATTGCACTAAGGCAAAAATGGACAGAGCAGACCACAACGCATTCGGAAGTGAATGCCCGGTGAGGCGCAAGTGGGAAACACTTGCGAGATCCACCGTGGCGTATTGCTAAGGGCGCCCTGTACAAGATCATGCAAGCCAACCTCCAAAGGATGAGATTAGCAACCGATGAGATCCTGGTAGAGTCCGACAAGCGCAGAGCTGCCATAGCTTTACTCCAAGAGCCCTATGTGGGCGCAGAAAGGAAAATGCGGACACGTCGGGGTGTAAGGGTCTTCCAAAGCACTGAGCAAGGGGAAGGGACTGTTAAGGCGGCAATCGTTGTCTTCGACCAAAGCCTTGACATCATACAGTACCCGCAACTCACCACAAATAACATCGTTGTGGTGGGAGTCCGAACCAGTGCCTGGAAGATCACGCTGGTGTCCTATTACTTCGAGCCAGATCAACCCATAGGCCCGTACCTTGAACATCTGACCCGGATCACGGAGAAGCTAGGGACATCGAGGTTGCTAATTGGTGGTGATGCTAATTCAAAAAGCACCTGGTGGGGGAGCATTGTAATTGACAACAGAGGTGAGGACATGGTGGGGACTCTCGACGAACTGGGCCTCCAGGTCTTAAATACGGGTAATATCCCGACTTACGACACCATAAGAGGTGGCCAGCGATACCACAGCTATGTCGACGTTACAGCCTGTTCGACTGACATGTTGGACTTGGTGGAGGACTGGTTTGTAGAAGAAAATCTCACGAGCTCGGACCATAACGGCATTACATTCAATATAAAACTGAAAAAATCTACAGGAATGAATATTACTAGAACAACTAGGCTCTTTAACACAAAAAAAGCAAATTGGGAGATGTTTCATGAGAAACTTACTCAATTAAGCATAAGCAACAAATTAACATTAACAAACATACACCAAATAGATACAGTAGACAATTTAGAAAAAGCAATAGAAATTTTTACCAAAACAATCACAGAAGCAAGCACAAAAACAATGCCAAAAAAGAAAACTAAAGAAACACTTACCATGCCATGGTGGTCCGAGAAGCTCGCAGAGATGAAAAAAGTAGTCACCACCAAGAAACGCAGGATCAGATGCGCCGCGCCGGTCCGGAGAGCTGGTGTTGTCGAAGAGTACCTGAAACAGAAAGAAGAATATGAGCTGGAGGTGAAGAAGGCACAGGTTGAGAGTTGGAAGGAGTTCTGTGGGAGACAGGATAGGGAGGGGCTCTGGGAGGGGATATACAGGGTAATTGGCAGGACAAGGAATAGGGATGAAGATCTGCCCTTGGAGATAGAGGGATCAGCATTGGACGCAAGGGGTTCTGTCAGGTTACTAGCAGAAACCTTTTATCCCGATGACCTCACGGAAGGGGATACCGCAGTACATCGCCACATCAGAGAACAAGCGGAGCGAGTGAACGATGGAGAACAAGATGGTTCCTGTGATCTACCTTTCACGCTGACTGAACTCCAAACGGCGATGGGCAGCTTCAACCCCAAAAAAGCCCCAGGCGCAGATGGGCTCACTGCTGATATATGCGGTCAGGCAGTCGCTAACAACCCTGACCTGTTTCTGGGATTGCTAAATAAATGCCTAACACACCAGCATTTCCCTAACCCATGGAAGGAGGCCATTGTGGTAATCCTTAGAAAACCGGGTAAGGATAAGTACACCGTGCCAAAGTCATACAGACCAATAGGGTTATTACCTGTGCTTGGAAAGGTGTACGAGAAGATGTTGATGGCCCGAATCAAACACCATCTGCTTCCGAGGATGAGTACACGGCAGTACGGATTCATACCCCAGAGGAGCACCGAGGACTCCCTCTATATGCTAATGAAACATATTCGCACAAAGCTGGATCAGAAGAAGATTGTAACACTGGCGTCTTTAGATATAGAGGGAGCGTTTGATAGTGCCTGGTGGCCATCCATGAGGGTCCGACTGGCGGAGGAAAATTGTCCGGTTTATTTGAGGAGGGTCATCGACAGTTATCTGAGTAACAGGCGGGTTAGGGTAAGATATGCCGGCGAAGAATTCTCCAAGGAAACACACAAAGGGTGCGTTCAGGGCTCGATCGGGGGGCCAATTCTCTGGAATCTGCTCCTTGATCCTCTTCTGAAGGGACTAGAGAAGCGAGGCGATTACAGCCAGGCGTTCGCTGACGATGTCGTCCTGGTTTTTGATGGGGATACGGCTCTTGAGGTGCAAGGACGTGCCAATGCCGCTCTCGAGTATGTCCGGGAGTGGGGTGTCAGAAACAAACTTAAGTTCGCTCCACATAAAACCAAAGCCATGGTCATCACGCGTAAAATGAAGTACGACACCCCACGCCTGAACATGGGCGGGATCGGCATTGACATGTCCAAAGAGATTAAGATTTTGGGCCTTATTATAGATGAGAAGCTTACCTTTAACAGACACGTAGCGCACACCTGCTGCAAGGCCTTGAACCTCTATAAGCAGCTCTCAAGGGCCGCAAAGATCCATTGGGGACTTCAACCAGCGATAATCAGGACGATATACACAGCAGTCGTCGAACCCGTCATTATGTATGCGGCTAGTGTATGGGCACCTGCTACAAATAAAATAAGTGTTAGAAAGCAGTTTGACGTGGTGCAGCGTGGGTTTGTTCAGAAAATTATAAAGGCCTACAGGACGGTGTCACTCAGCTCGGCACTATTGCTCGCTGGGTTGCTTCCATTGGACATAAGAGTCCGGGAAGCAGCCTCACTTTATGAGGTAAAGAAAGGTTTTTCGCAGCGAGTAATAGGAGATCGAGAAGTGGAGGTACCAACGTCCTTTGAGGACATGCCGCACCCCGCGCATCGAGCCACGTCACAATTTATCTGTCTGATGGACGATGCAGCACTGAAACAGCATTATAACATCGATGGCCTAAATATATTTACTGACGGTAGTAAAATTGAGGGGAAAGTTGGCGCGGCATTATCCGTTTGGCATAATGGTGTGGAAATAAGTACCCGAAAATTAAAGCTCGATCAGTGCTGCACTGTCTATCAGGCCGAATTGTTGGCCATGTATGAAGCTACAAATCAAGCTCTGCGAAGTAAAATATCAAGTTGCAATATTTACTGTGATTCACGGTCCGCTCTCGAAACAGTAGTAAACAACGCATCCCCCCACCCTCTAGCGGTCAAAACAAGAGCCAACATGAATAAAATAAGTGCAAAAAATGGTTCTTTGCAACTATTTTGGATCAAAGCACACGCGGGGTTGGAGGGGAATGAGAGAGCGGACGAACTGGCAAAAAGTGCAGCACTTCGTTGTAAAACCAGACCCGACTATGATAACTGCCCGGTTTCATTCGTCAAGCGACAAATCCGACTGGAGTCGCTTGACGAATGGAATCGAAGGTATCAGAGTGGGGAAACTGCTTCTACAACGAAGTGTTACTTTCCAGACGCCATTAAAGCATACCATATACTGACCAAGATAACGCTTGAGCCAATAATCGTGCAAGTAATGACGGGACATGGCGGATTCTCCTCGTACCTGTACCGTTTTAAGTGCAAGGATAATCCGTCATGTGTTTGTGACCCGCAAATAGAAGAGAGCGCACTACATGTCATAATAGAATGTCCAGTCTATGGAAGGCAAAGATTTGAAACAGAAATTGAAATTGGTATTGAAATAAATAAAAATAACTTGTATAAAATACTAGAAAATAAGGAAAGTAGATATATTTTTATTGAATTTTGTAAGAATATAGCAAGAAAAGTAGTTTATAAAAATAAGTAGTAATATAGGTGAAACTATCATATATTTAATATAATATATAATATGTACCCTTAAAAAACCGTAGCATAAATAATATAGAAATAAAATAATGTATTTGTATAGAAATAAGAACCAAAAGTATAGACATGTAATCGAATTTAAGTAACTCATGTAAAATTATAGCTTATTGTTTAAGAAAAATAAAAGAAACCCTATACCCCTCCTTCCACTCCTTAAAATTAAATAAAATTAGTATTCACATAAAGCATAAGACAAGAAAAGACAAGAAAGAGTCTATTTGAAATATCTTTGTTCTCATCTATTTTTAACCCTCATGGGTAAGATAATAAATAAAAACTGTAGGAATTCACCATAGCATAAGAAAGTCTCTGACTCCTGTCAGAGGGACATCACGTAGTGCCGTTTCTAGACGGCGAAAAAAAAAAAAAAAAAAAAAAAAAAAAAAAAAAAAAAAAAAAAAACCTAACCTAACCTAACCTAACCTAACCTAACCTAACCTAACCTAACCTAACCTAACCTAACCTAACCTAACCAGTCACGCTCGAGCCGCACTCGAGAGCGCCACGTTCCAAGGCCCTTCCACGCTCGAAAAAATCGCGAAAATTGGTTTTTATCGCTTTTTATACCTTTGCGATACATCAGAAGTTGCGGAAGTGAAAGGCGCACAAGCTAGTGAAAAAATTTTTTGTTTCAGTGAAGTGCACACAAAGTTATATGTGAAAAAGTGAAATTTGTGAAAAATTTTAATACAAAAAGTGGATTATCTCACGCGTTTCAGCGGTGACCTCAATATTTTATTGTACCTCTGGGAAGGCTCCCTGGAGGTGCTCATTTTGACATACTTTGCCGATTTTTCTCGCACAGGAGTGCTGAGATATCAGCAAAAAAACAAAAGCCACGTGACCACGAGGTCGGTGACCCAGGGTCGCTGGACAAAAACGGACTTTAGGACATTTTTGGACAACACGAAGAGGACTTCGAAGCCGCTTCAAGAATTTCAGGAAGTTAAGTTTTGAACTTTTTATGGAACTTTAAAAATTTTCTTATTTTTCAAAATTCAGTAACTTTTCGTAACTATCGACAACCTATACTTTTTATTGATTATTATTGTAAACGTTCAGGTCTTCTACCTATAATAAAAAATTCAGATATTGTTAATCAACCAGTTTTTCAGATAAAAAATTTTTAAGTTTAAATTTCACAAAAGTCCGATTATCTCAAAAACGGAGAGAGTTAGGCTAAATTTGACGAGAGCTTTATTATTTCTCTACTAATCAGGTAGAGTGAAAGTAGAGCCCGACTCTAGAACATAAAGTTTGTTTAAAAATTTTTGTTTTACGGCCCTAGAGTTGTTTTGTCTTTTTTTAGCCTTTTTTAAGTCTATTTAGGCTACCTATGGTATACGACAGACTCTTCATAGAGCAAAACTTTTTCTTGTAATTTTTGATAATTTTTTATTATAGTTGTAATTATTTTAATTTCTATTTGACTTACCTGGGTACGAACGTTGGTCGACTGGTTGAAGCAGTGACTCGGGCGTCAAAATCTGAAACAGAAAACATAGAATTAGTGTAATTAGTGCATATTTGAAGTAATATTTTGGGTTTTTTCGGAATTTAAAATCAGTTTTAGCTTTTTTGTTGATTTTAAAATTATATTTAGAATCTTGAGACTCACAATTTTCACAACAGGAAGTTTCAAGTCTCTAACTCACCAGTTGGGGAGCAGGGGGTCCAGCGAACTTTGGAGTGGACGGTTTTCTGGCTATATCTGCTCAAATATAAGTTTGACAGAAAAAGTTAACTAGCCCTTTTCTGACCTTAAGGCAGCTAGAAATCATATAAAGAAAACTCCAGAGTTCCAGCTCGTCAATTGGCTGAGTTAGAATTTTTTGTTAAAAATTGGAGGGTAGTTTGACCGGGAGTAGGCCGGAGTTTACTGTTAGTTTATTTTTATTTTATTATAAATTGATTCAAATTGTATTGTTAACAGTTACAAATCTACTTTGTACGCATTTTTTATTAATAAGACTGACTCTACTTAGAGATAAAAATATTTGTCAATTTTGGAAAACTGCTAGGCTTCGTATCCGAAACAAAGCTCCGATTTTGACTGGGGTTTTAAGCTTATAGAGGAATAATTTTTAATTTTGGAGCTTGCGGTAAGCTATTTCGTTTGACTCTATATAGAGCTAGAAACTTATGTAGTTTATGACTTTGACTTTGAATTTACCCTCGTTTTTCAATTTTAGGCGACTATTTTAAAAGACTTAATTTACTTTTTTACATACATTATATACATCTTATTTACAACTTATACAATTTTACTGACTAGATTTATATTATTTGTTTAACTGTGTCCCTTGACATACTTACAATGGGTTTTGGTATCCGCACGCCATCTAAAAGGGCAAGTGCCGCAAATGCTGCAGATTCCCAGAAAGCTCCTGTAGAGCAGGCAGGACCTTCACGAACATCTGAAACAAATAAAGATCTGAATGTGAGACGCAGTATCGGCGAATGGGAGGCTGGTAAAGCGGAATCGCAGGAAAAACCCACGATTTCCAAGAAAGAGATTGACCCCCAAAGCACCAGCACCAAGCCCAAGACAATGCCGCCACAAGGCAGCATAATCACTGGACGAAAACTGTCAACAGACGCAGTAGGAAGCTCGCCTGCTAAATATATAGATAGGCTTACGGAGGCTAGAGCATGCGTAGTTAAAGCTAAATCAAACTTAGAAAAATCCAGGAATACAAAAACTGAGATCAAAACCGAGGTCCTGCACGCGATTGATAGGCTTTATCAGCTGGTCAAAGAGGTTGACAGTATAAAGGGACGCGGGAAAACTCAAACACAGACTATAACTCAGGAAGAGATAACCGTACCACCGAAAGAAATGGAACTGCAGAAAGAAAGAATGCTTAAAGAAAGTGAACTGATAAAGAAGATGGAAGAGCATGCCAGATTAATAGAAGATAGCAACGCTAAAATGGAAAAACTTTCTGAAACCATTGAAAAGCACAAGGAAGTGCAAGAGAGACTGACATACGCGAATGTTGCAGCTGTCCAACCCAAGAGGCAGCCCTATGAGCAGGTCGCGCTGCATTCGGTAGTAGTCTCCTCTAAGGACGAAAACGAGACAGGTGAAGAGGTGTTAAACCGAATCAGAGAGGCAGTAAATGCGAAGGAAGGAGGAATTAAAGTAGACAGGGTAAGAAAGGCAAAGGACAGAAAAGTAATTGTTGGTTGCAGGACTGAAGAGGAGAGACAGAAAGTTAAGGAGAAATTGCGGAAGGCGGAGTCGCACCTCAATGTTGAGGAGGTCAAAAATAAGGACCCTCTTCTGATCCTTAGGGACGTTCTTCAATATAACACGGACGAAGATGTCCTGAATGCCCTAAGGAGTCAGAACGGAAGCATGTTTACAGGCCTCAACAAAGAGGACGATAGGGCAGAGGTACGCTATAGGAAAAGAACAAGGAACACACACACGTGTCATGTTATACTTAGGGTGTCTCCCAAGATGTGGAATCGGATGGTGGAAGCAGGCGAGGTACACATTGACCTGCAAAGGATAAAAGTCGCAGATCAGACTCCTTTAGTGCAGTGCTCGCTTTGCCTAGGATACGGCCATGGTAGGCGATTCTGCAAGGAGACAGTGGAAAAGTGTAGCCACTGTGGAGGCCCCCATATGAAGGCTGACTGTGCGGACTGGCTCGCTGGAGAGGCCCCTTCTTGCTGCAATTGCAAGCATGCAAAATTGGATGAACAAAACCACAATGCTTTTAGCCAGGAGTGTGCAGTGAGAAGGAGGTGGGACGCGCTGGCTCGAGCCACGGTCGCGTATTGTTAAGGATGACACAGGCAGAAACGCAGCAACCAACAATGGAACCCCCACCAGAGAAAACCCTTACCTAGTGATTCAAGCTAACCTCCAGAGGAAGGAACTGGCAACAAGCGAACTAATGATAGAAGCCAGCAAAAGGAAGGTAGCCTTTGCGCTGCTCCAGGAGCCATATGTGGGTGGGGTTAACAGAATGAAGAACTACAGGGGATCTAGAGTCTTCCAGGTAACTAACCAAGGAGACGGGACTGTCAAAGCGGCAATTGCCGTCTTCGATAGTGACTTGGATGTCATACAGTGCCCAAAACACACCACTAACAACATCTCAGTGGTGAGGATCCGAACTAGTGCCTGGGAGATTACCGTAGTTTCATTTTATTTTGAGCCAGACCAACCCATAGGGCCATACCTGGAGCAGCTCAAGAAAATAGAAGAGGAAAGTGGATCCAGGAGAATCATAATAGGAGGGGACTCAAATGCAAAGAGCACATGGTGGGGTAGCAGAATAGTTGATCACAGAGGCAAAGACATGTCAGGAGCTCTCGAAGAAATGGGCTTGCAGGTGCTCAACGAAGGAGATACCCCCACTTTTGACACCATCAGAGGTGGGAAGGTATACACCAGCTACGTTGACATAACAGCCTGCTCGCTGGATATGCTAGACCTGGTGGACGACTGGAAGGTAGAGGACAATATAACAAGCTCTGACCACAATGGCATAACTTTTAAGATAAGATTAAAAAAGGCAACCGGAACAAACATAAAGAGGACAACCAGACTCTACAACACGAAAAAGGCCAATTGGAGTCAGTTTCATGAGAAACTGGCCCAATTATTAATAGAAAACAATATAAACAAAATAGAAATAGATAAAATTTGTAATAAAGTAGATATAGAGCAGAATATAGAAAAATACACAAATATAATAACACAAACATGCACACACACATTAGCCAAACAGAAAATAAAGGAAAAACTTACCTTGCCATGGTGGTCCAAAGAACTCGCGGAGCTGAAGAGAGAAGTCGTCACCAGGAAGCGTAGAGTCAGATGCGCAGCGCCAGTCCGAAGAGCAAAAGTTGTCGATGAGTACCTGCAAGCAAAAGAGAGATATGAGAGTGAAGCAAAAAGATCACAGATTGAAAGTTGGAAAGGGTTCTGTGGGAAGCAGGACAGGGAGGGAGTCTGGGAGGGGATCTACAGGGTTATTGGTAGGACGACAAAAAGGCAGGAGGATTTACTATTGGAGGAAAATGGGACGGTGATGAATCCTAAGAACTCTGCAAAGTTGTTGGCAGATACGTTTTACCCGGAGGACTTGGAAAAGTATGATAACGAAGACCATCGACGAACTAGAGAGACAGCGGCCCGAGTAAACGATTGGACTCATGATGAGAAGCATGACCCAGCGTTTACGATGGAAGAGCTGAAATTCACGGTGGACACTTTTAATCCTAAGAAAGCCCCGGGAGTGGACGGACTTACATCTGACATCTGCAAACACGCAATATTGCAGGAACCAGAGGTTTTCCTTGCACTGATTAACAGATGCCTGGCTCTCCAACACTTCCCTACCATCTGGAAGGAGGCCACGGTAGTTGTATTGAGGAAACCAGGGAAAGACAGTTACACAACTCCCAAATCATATAGACCAATAGGCCTGCTGCCGGTAATGGGAAAAATCTATGAGAAGCTGATCATAGGCCGTATAAAATGGTATCTCATCCCCCGAATAAGTACTCGTCAGTACGGGTTTATGCCCAAGAAGAGCACCGAAAGTTCCCTCTATGACCTGATTCAACACATTCGAAGCAAGCTCGATAGGAAGAAACTCACGACGGTTGTTTCTTTGGACATAGAGGGAGCATTCGACAGTGCCTGGTGGCCCGTTATTCGAACAAGACTGGCTGAGGAAGAGTGTCCGGTGAACTTACGAAGGGTAATGGACAGTTACCTCCAAGGTAGGAGGGTCAGAGTGCGTTACGCCGGAGAAGAGCACACAAAGGACACTTACAAGGGGTGCGTCCAGGGTTCGATTGGAGGCCCGATCTTGTGGAATGTCCTCCTGGATCCACTTCTAAGGGGTCTGGAGCAGCGTGGAAACTACTGTCAAGCATTTGCGGACGATGTCGTGCTAGTTTTTGACGGAGACAACGCGCTAGAAGTACAACGACAGGCCAATGCCACCCTCGCCTATGTTCGGGAGTGGGGTGTCAGGAACAAGTTAAAATTCGCACCGCTTAAAACCAAAGCGATGGTTATAACGCGGAAACTGAAATACGACACACCACTTCTGAGCATGGGTGGGGTTGGCATTGAAATGTCACGACAAATCAAAATTCTTGGACTGACGATTGACGACAAGTTGACTTTTAATAATCACGTGACTAACGTTTGTAAAAAAGCTATAAACATCTATAAACAGCTATCTAGAGCCGCAAAAATTAGCTGGGGTCTCCACCCTGAAGTCGTACGACTGATTTATTCAGCCGCAGTGGAACCCGTTATCCTGTACGCGGCTGGTGCTTGGGCGCCGGCTACGAAAAAACTTGGTGTTCAAAAACAACTCAACGTAGTCCAGCGTGGGTTTGCCCAAAAGCTGAGTAGAGCATACCGCACCGTCTCCCTGAACTCGGCACTGGTGCTGTCTGGAATGCTCCCACTTGACCTTAGAGTACAGGAGGCAGCAGCCCTGTATGAGGCAAGAAGAGGGGTAATCCAGCCAGTGCTAGGAGACAGGGAGATAGAACAACTGGTGCCGTATGATCGCAGCTGGCACCCAGCTGAGCATGTGTGCCTGGAGTTCGAAACCCTGATAGATCGACAACAAGTGGACAGCCACAATCACCAAGCTGTCAGAATATTTACCGATGGCAGCAGGATTGAGGGCAAGGTCGGGGCTGCACTATCCTTTTGGGATGGTGAAGCCGAGATCAAAGCCCTCAAGCTAAAGCTGTCGGCACATTGCACGGTCTATCAGGCCGAGCTCCTGGCCATATGCAAAGCAACGAGGGAAATCCTTAAACGCTCGGAGATAAGCTTTGGAATCTACAGTGACTCTAGATCAGCATTAGAGACAGTCATAAATCAAAGCTCCCTCCATCCCTTAGCAGTGGAAGTCCGAGACCATCTAAGGACCATTCGACTCCAGAATAAAGAAGTGTCTTTATTTTGGGTCAAAGCACATGCGGGTTTGGAGGGAAACGAACGAGCGGATGAGTTGGCAAAAGAGGCGGCCTTAAACACCAGAAGAAAGCCTGACTATGACCTGTGCCCCATTTCATTCGTCAAGCGACAAACCCGTATGGAATCGCTTGAGGAATGGAATCGGAGGTACAAGTCAGGTGAAACAGCCGCAATTACCAAGCTATTCTTTCCAGATGCAGCAGAAGCGTACAGGGTAATTCGGAAATTCGAGGCAACAAGCCTAATGACTCAGGTGATGACGGGTCACGGTGGGTTCTCCGAATACTTGTTCCGTTTTAAGTGTAAGGAGGACCCATCGTGTATCTGTGAGCCTGGTGTAAGCGAAACCGCAATGCACGTTCTACTGGAATGCCCCCTATACGCCTATAGAAGATACGAAGCTGAGCAGCTACTTAATTGTGACCTTACAGTCGAAAACTTAAGCGGTATCATGGCAGACAAGGAATTGAGAGAGAATTTTGTCAAATATTGTGAAGAAATTGTTAAAAAGGTATTGTTAAGAAATAAGTAGTTAAATAATTTATGATGAATATATATTATTGAATATATAGATCATGCATACATGTAAATCAGTGATTGAAATAAAAAGGCAGTAATAGCTCTACAATTTTAATAAAATAGGCAATTATGTTAGAATAAAATAAACATGTAATCTAAGCAGTAAAAGAAAATAACTATGTGTTAGAATAAGTAAATAATAAGCAATTAGATAAATTTGTGATGAATATATATTACTGAATATATAGATCATGCATAAATATAAATAAGTGTACTAAATAAATAGAATTAATAGCTCTACAGTTTATATATGATAATTAAAATAAGTAAATATATTATAAAAAACATGTAACTCAAATATAAATAGAAACATAAGTATGTATATGAATAAGTAAAATAGATTGTTTAAGCCAAAAAACCCATAAAGGGTCTTTTATCCCAAGGGATAACGTTTTCAAATAAAGAACCCCGCATTTATCCTTTACCGAAAATAAGGTCTCTGATAACGTCAGAGGAGTTAGTCTCAACGTAGTGCCATTTTGAGATGGTGGTATGGGTAGGAAAAAAAAAAAAAAAAAAAAAAAAAAAACCTAACCTAACCTAACCTAACCTAACCTAACCTAACCTAACCTAACCTAACCTAACCTAACCTTTTTTTTTTTTTTTTTTTTTTTTTTACGTGAGGAAATGCTTTTTACGCATCCCCGTCCGCTGGGGAAGCGGACAGGGTATGTCGGACTCGCCTAGTGACCGCCCTACCGACTAAAACCTCACGGGGTTCCATCTTATCGACTTATACCAGGGCTGTGGGTACGCTTTCGCATTTCATCCATGGCCGTAGTATCGATAGCGCTTAATGCGCTTCCTCTTCAGATAGACTTACTATCTAGTCGTGCAAGAGGCACGCGGAACCTCCGCGCGCGCCGTCTTGAGGCTTATGAACGGACGGCTAACATTCCCCAATGCTGCCGTCAAGCCTATGTTATGGGGGCTGTAATTGATGGAGGTTATCCCTCCGACGCCTTGTTCTCCTGCTGCGGTATGGGAATTCGGTAGAGGTTTCTCTATCCCTTTCCGCATTTTCCTTTTGTGTTAAGACAGTTTCACAAAAGTCTACTACACCCTGCCATGATGTCTCGCTAGTGACCATTTTTGATACAACGGTCGAGAGAGACAGATCATTTCCACCTAATACTGTCACTAACTCTTGCCTATAGTCCTCCCAGGCCACACATTCCTCTAGTGTGTGCTTTGCTGTGTCTAGGCTCGAGTTACAGTGGTGACAAGCTGCGGTTGCTTCTCTTCCGATTAGGCACAAGTACTTTGCAAAGCATCCGTGGCCCGAAAGCACCTGTGTCAATCGGAAGGTAAGCAACCCATGATCCCTCCTAAGCCACTCTAAAAAGACTGGTCGTATCGCTTCAATTGTGACAATTCCGGCGTTGGGATTCGCTAGTCTGTGTTGCCACTCCTCTTCGAGTCTGTCGTAGATCTCTGCTCTATGGTTTTCTATCTCACGAAGGGCTGGTTTTTGGCCCCTCAACATTTCCTGCTCGCGCCAATGATGAATTTCCGCGAGGCCATGTGCATCTAAATCCCATGGGAGTGATCCTGCTAGGACGCACACTGCTTCGTATGAGATGGTGCGATATCCTCTTATCACCCTTAAAGCTATCGCTCTTTGCGGCTTGCGCAGCAAGGCGATGTTTTTACTGTTAAGGGAGTTGGCCCAGACTGGTGCTCCATACATGGCCATCGATCTCACTACGCCCATGTATAGACGTCGGCATCCAGTATTTGAACCCTTTAGGTTGGGTAACAACCCTCCGAGTGCAGCCGCCGCCTTCATCAACCTAGGAACTAACGTCACAAAATGTGACCCAAAGCCCCACCGACTATCAAGGACAAGTCCTAAGTATCTTAACGTTGAACCAACAGCGATGCTAACACCACCAACTACCAGTTCAGAGCCAGGCGGTGGTGCTCTCCGTGGTCCATGAAAGCATATTGCCTCTGACTTGCTAAGGGCAACCTCTAGACCCAGCATGCGGATCCTGCGAATGATCTGTGCCACCCCTGCTGTGGCAAGAATGGACGCCTCTCTGAAGTTCCGGCTTCTGGCTGTCACCAGTGTATCATCAGCGTAGCATGTGACCGTAATCCCTGAAAGAGTAGCTCCTCTCAGTACCCAGTCATAGCCGATGTTCCACAGGAGTGGTCCGAGAACCGACCCCTGTGGAACACCGCATGACATTTGACTCCGGCATGAACCCTCTCGCGTCTCATAGAAGATGTACCTCTCCGCCAGATAATCTCCAATTATTCGACGGAGGTATAGAGGCATCTGGTGGTATATTAGTGCTTCTTTAATGCAGCTCCAAGGCAAGGAATTAAAGGCATTAGCAATGTCAAGAGACACTGCTAGGACCACCTCACCTCGTGAGACTGCGTCTTCAGCAATCGACTTAACCCGCATGATAGCACCTATTGTTGACCGCCCACTACGAAACCCAAACTGGTTGTCGTCCAAGTCTGGACCAACACAGTTTAGGTGTCCGATCAGTCGGCCAGCAATTATGCGCTCAAAAAGCTTACCCACTTCATCCAATAGCACAATTGGCCGGTAAGCAGAAGGTACCTCAGCAGGTCGACCTTCTTTTCGCAGCAGGACCAACCGTCCTGTTTTCCATGGAATAGGGAATTTTCCCTCCTTGAAACAAGTGTCAAACAAACTACAGAGTCTTGGTCCCAGTTCAGTAAGAGCAAGTACCCACGCGCGGCCAGGGATACCATCAGGGCCTGGAGCGGTATTTTTGGCTTTTAGTCGATGGACAGCTACCCTCATCTCAACCTCAGATATCTCTGGCACCTCATTGTCCTCAGCTTGTTGCAGGGTGACCGGCGTGGCCATCGGAGGGGGATGGTGTTCCTCTCTCGTAGGAAACAAAGCAGACACTACGTCCGAAAGAAACACTGGATCCAAACTTTGGGTCAGAGGTGGGGCCCATGGGCGGAGTTTGCCCCTGACTGTCTTATAAGGCCGACCCCACGGATCTCGATTCAAAGTTTCCAGCATTTCGATGTAAGCCCTAGACTTTGACTGGATTATAGCCAACTTAAGCATCTTTTTCGCTTCTCTGTAAGACTCGTAAAATTGGGCCTCTTCTTCTTCAATGCGATGCCTCCTTCTAATGTAGTGGCTAAACTGGCGTCTTGCTACTACGCATAATCTTCGCAGTTCTGCAATTTCTGTGGACCACCAGTATACCTGCTGTCTTGGCGTTGCAGGTCTCATTCGAGGCATAGATGCATCGCAAATGGCCGTTAAAGTGTCACGGAACCATATGGCTTCCTCTTCCACCTCAATATCATTGTCAGGTGGTGTAACCCAAGCTTGTACTAGAGAGGCCTCCAAAAGCAAAACTCTGTCAAGGTGCTTAAGAGCCCAGCGGGGTCCTCCAACCTGTGATGTATTTTGCACCGTCGGTAAACCATGAACATCGTACCTGATGTACCGATGGTCAGACAAAGTCTCAATTTCTTTAAGGACTTTCCAGCCCTGGACACGCGGTACCAAACATGCGCTCGCAAAGGTTAAGTCTACTATCGACCCACCCTGGCGCCGCACGCAAGTATACTCTGACCCTCGATTAAGCAGCAAAAGGCCAGTCGCAATTGCCCACTCTTCCAGCACTTCTCCTCTCGCACAGGTTGCGGGGGATCCCCATGCCGTAGATTTGGCATTGAAATCCCCAGCAACCAGCACGGGACGAGGATGACTTCTTCCGACTAGAGTCCCTACCTCAACAAGAAAATTCTCAAATTCAGAGAGGACTCTGTTCGGCGAAAAGTATACCGCCACAAAAACAAATTCTCCAATCAGGGCCGCTAAGCATCCTCTTCCTTTTAACACATTCGTAATGGGAGGGGAGTTAACTGCAGCTTGAACTGTTAGAGCTACCGTCTGATCCAAATCTGCCACCCAGTTGTCCCTAGAAGGGATGTTGTAAGGTTCAGATATGACTGTCACATTGACCAACCACTGCGCCATGCTCTGGATCAAAAGATCCTGAGCCCTGGCGCAGTGGTTGATATTTGCTTGCAGGATACGTATAGTCATAACTAAATGGTATCCATGGACACCGTCTCTGCCCTGATCTCAACGTTAGGCGTTGAGTTGGCCTGCTGCCGGGACTTCATGGCCCTTATAGCTCTTCCTCTACTTTTTGGTTTGGGGGCAGCACATTTGGAGCTGCCTAACTTGTGACCCGCAGGCTTATTAGCCACAGCACAAAGATTACAATGAGCTTCTTCTGAGCACTGTCTTGACTTGTGTCCAGTTTTGCCACAGCGGTAACACTCCGTACTGCGGTCTACCTCCGATGGGCAACAAACCCTGACATGCCCTATCTCCATGCATTTATAACAACGCATAGGTCTAGCCTGCATGAGCCGAACTTGCGCTGATACCCAACCTATAAGAAGCCGGCCATTCTTTGACAGTTTCCTAGCCACATCTACTGGGCATTTCACTATCACTGCTCCGAGACCAGAGAACTCCGATTGGATCTCGCCTGACCTAATAGAGTCCACCGAGCATTCACCATCACGAGCAACAGCAGATTTGATCTCGTCTACTGTCACTGAGTCATCAAGCCCCGAGATGCGCACATCAGCGCATTTTACCGGTCTATGGACACGAATGTCTTCAGGGCTGAAGGCCTCTTTTAGTTTTTGTGCAAGGGAATCAGCTTTCTCATTTCCTGTCACACCTGGGACTTCTAGGATCCGCGCGCCTGTTGCAGCTTGCCTAAATCGGAGAGCAGCTATCCCAAGACTAGCAAGGTCTATTTTGCCCTTGGCCTCAGTAAGAACCTTGCTGTAAGTCATACCTCTTGTTTCAGCTCCAGGCTGAAGGGTGACAACAACGGCTGCCGAACGCGGGGCACGAAGTTTGGAGGTTTTCTTCGCCGATTGTTTAGTCACTTGCTTAACCGGTTGAGTGGCCGATGATGGTAATGTACTAGACTGTACTGTACCTGCCTTCTTTTTTCCCTTTTTCCTTGCTACAAGGGACCATTTCTCTTTCACTGACTGAGGCGTAGCCAGTGGCATTTCCTTAGCCTTCTTTGGTAAGGGTGCTACTTGGGTAGTGCCCTGCTTTTTCTTGTGTTTTTCCCCTGTTTTACTCTCGCTTGCATGAATGATGGGACGAGAAGTGCTTGGGGCCTCCCTAGCTTTATCCGCCGCCAACGGAGGGCGCAGTCTCTTTTCAGGGAGCAGCCTGTCCTCCATCCCAGCGAATCTTGCATTAATCATGCCTCCCACTTGGATCATGATCGATCGCACTAATTCTTGGGTATCCCCATCACCACTTGGTAGAGGCACTTCCTGTCCCTTCTTGGCTTGAGTGTCTGAAATAGCTACCAGAGGTAGTTCTTCCAAGTCCTCTCTCGGGGGAGCTCGTATCAGGTTGGCCTTTAACTCTGCCAACTCTCTCCTGATATCTGCTAAATCAGTTTGAAGTCGTGCATTATCTTCCTGCAGCTTTTTGGTTTCCTCTGACATGGTGCGATGTTGAAGCACGCCTAGGACCTCTTTTATTGAAGTCGCAGCTTCTTTAAGGGCCTTTTGAAAGGTACCTTTAAGGTTGCTGGACTTAGTGGCGACATTAAAAATGACGTCCACGTTGTCTTCTACAAGCTTGCTTAGATCCACAACCGATTGGTCTTCACTTATTGCCAAGCGAACTGACGCCTTAAGTTGCGAAGATGCCTTCCTAACTTGTACAAGTTTTTCGGTAATTTCTTCTTCAGCTGACAACTCTCGCTCTTCCTTCTTCTTCCTGTAATCTTCCTTATCTTTGGCAAGGCCAATGTATTTCCCCGTAGTGGGAGGTCGGCCTCGACCTCTTCCTGACGTTCCGATCTTGGGTTTGGAAGCTTCGTCTGACGAAGCATCTGATCCACCCATCATCTTCTCCTTGTCTCCTCCGGTTTCTTTGTGGGTTCGCTTTTTCCAGACAATCCTTCCGGAAACGCTCCCCGCACTGTTTTCCTCCGAGTCATCTTCTCTATTCGACTCTCCATCTCTCCTACTCTCGTCACATGAGCTTAAACTCATGAGGCGCTTTTTGCCCCCCCCAGATACGCGGGACATCGATGCAGAAGCACCAGGGGATTCTCCGGCTTGGCCGGTACCCCCCTGGGGTAGTTCGTTTTTAAAAGTCGCCATCATTAAATTTAAGTTTCCTTTTTGAAGGGGTAAGGTCCCCTTGGCGCCCTAGCGGCCGGGTTCCCCCCGACCATATTGCATGTGTGAGCCCGGACCCGAACCGCAATCTCCCCCCCGCAACCGATATGTACGACCAAGTAGGCGCACACCACGGCTGCGCAAGGGACAGCAATACGGATCCGGACTCACACACCCAATACTCCCCTCGGCGGGCGCTACAACCATATATTGGGATTTGGCTACTCTATCCAGACATGGATACCACCATAAATTGGCAGCTCAGCTGAGCATGCCCCACCAACCTAGCGGAGTAGAGACTTCTTGCCTCCGCAAGCCCCATCCACAACGCCCTCTGTATATCAGAGGGACGTGCGGAGGAGCTTCAATACCTAACCTAAAACCAACACGGCCCAAAAAGACCGTGAAGGCGCCTGGTGGTTTCAGTTACGTCTATTTCAGAAGGAAATAGACCAATAACAGGCAGCAACCACGTGAAGGATGACCACCAGACTTGCCTTAAGGATCAACGACTGTTGCGCTCCTCTCAAGACCATTCGCCTCCTCACCCACTCCCAGAGCGGGCAAGGAAGGCCCGTATTCATCCAAAACCGGAGCTAGGCCAAACCAACTATTAATGGATAAACACAGACCCGCCCAACCTAACCTAACCTAACCTAACCTAACCTAACCTAACCTAACCTAACCTAACCTAACCTAACCTAACCTAACCTAACCTAACCTAACCTAACCTAACCTAAACTAACCTAACCTAACCTAACCTAACCTAATGCAAACCACGTAGTTATGAGAGTGTCACCCAAGATCTGGCAGGGGATACTCGGCTTGGGATCGATCCGCATCGACCTCCAGCGCGTCCGAGTGGCAGACCAGTCCCCACTGGTCCAGTGTTCGCTCTGTCTCGGATATGGGCACGGCAGACGCTTCTGCAAGGAACAGGAGGCTAGATGCAGCTTCTGCGGGATTTCTGGGCATATGAGGACCGAGTGTGACAGGATGCTCGCCGGTGACATCCCAACTTGCTGCAACTGCACACAAGCCAAGACAGGAAACACAGGCCATAATGCTTTCAGTGCGGATTGTCCGATCCGGCGCAAGTGGGACGCGCTGGCGAGAGCCACGGTGGCATATTGCTAAGGTGGTGCCACGGATAAACGCTGCCTCGGAGATGCTTAGTCTTGTGGAAGATTCCGATCATAACGCAATCGCATGGAAAATAAAACTACAGGAAGCAAAAGGCGTCAACATTAAAATAACTAAGCGGATTTTTAATAGTAAAAAAGCTAATTGGTGCCAGTTTCGTGTGAAACTGGCCCAATTATTGGAAGAAGATAATCTAACTAAAACAGAAATTGAAAAAATTAATAACAGGGAACATTTAGAAAACAGAATAGAATCATATATAGATAAAATAGTAAAAGCAAGCAAAAATAGGGTACCTAACCATAAATCAAATAATAAACATACCATCGCGTGGTGGTCGGAAGAGCTCTCGAAGCTATTTGAATGTCCCGTTTTTGGCCTGCAGAGATATGAGGCAGAACAAAAATTAGGTTTTATACTGAATTTGGAAACCGTATCTTGTATTTTTGATGACAAAAATACAAGATACAAGCTGTTAAATTACTGTATTAATATAGCGGAGAAAGTTATTATAAGAAATAAATAGATAAATAAGTTATGTTGCGTATATATTGTATAATATATATTAACAGCATTTATGTAAATTAGCTTAAGAAAATATATGTAAATTAGTACAGTAAGAAAATAAAGTATAGGATTAATAAAATAGTAATAAAGTTTAGAATTAAAAGTTAGTATATGTGTACCTATGTTAAAATATATAAATTCTAAAAAACATGTAAAATTATATAAGATTGTAAAAACATGTAAATCCTAAAAAATTTTAAAATTGTTAGAAAAAATTTAAACCCCCCTTTTCCCCCTCCTCGTAGTAGGAGATGTTAGAAATAAATAAAGACGACAAGTATAGAAATAAGGATAAACAAGGGCTCTGACATCTGTCAGAGGGACAACTTAGAGTCGTTTCGAGACGACAAATAAAAAAAAAAAAAAAAAAAAACCTAACCTAACCTAACCTAACCTAACCTAACCTAACCTAACCTAACCTAACCTAACCTAACCTAACCTAACCTAACCTAACCTAACCTAACCTAACCTAACCACGCGAGGGTGAGTCACGCTTCACCCGCCCTCGGAAGCGCCACGAAGTGACCCTGCTCCGCGGTCAAAAATTCGCGAAAATAGTGAAAATTGTGTTTTAACAGTCGTGCAATGTGTTAAAAGAAGCGGTTTTACGAGGTGCACACGCTCGTGTTTTTAGATTTTCAAAAAGTGAAGTGTACGCAATTTTATTGGCGTAAAAGTGAAAATTTTGAGAGGTTAAATTTTTAAAATTGGATTTTCTCAAGATCTGCAGCGGTGACCTACTCTTTTTGAACTGCCAGAAGAAGGGTCTTTTGAAGGTCTACTTTTTGGGATTTCTACGGATTTTTTCCTACCCACAACTGTGGAGATAAGGGCAAAAAACCATTGCCACGTGGTCACGTGGTTGGTCTTCTGGAGGAGTTGTACTGGATCTGACCATTGCATCAGGAGGACTATTTGGTGGGCGCTCTGGAGGCAGTTTTGAAAATTCAAAAAGTTAGTTTTTGGCTTAGTTATAGACTTTTTAATTTTTTGGGAATTTTAAATTAATTTTATTTTGTTAAAAAGATCTGTTACATATAGTTTTTTAATTATAATTAGATTAATATTATATTAAGGTATTAGTATAAAAAAAAATTGGGCTAGGTTTATCGGCCAGTTTTAGAGTTATAAATTTTTGAAAATTTAGGTTTTACACGTGGTACCTGAAATTTAATGGGTAGTTTTTATGTTTAATTAAATATGTAAATGGGGGTTTAATTATAACTTCACTTTATTTTTGAATTTTTGGGCCAAAATTTTTATTTATTTTTGGTTTTTTGTGTTTTAACCTTAGTTTAAAATCTTTTTTGGGATATTTTTTAAGGTTAATATTATTATACAGGGCACAATTTTCACAACAGTAAGTTTGATCTCTCTAGCTAGCCATTTGAGGAGCAGGGGGTCCTTTAAACTTTGGAGCGGACGGTTTTTTGGCTGTATCTTCTAAACGGTGACTTTGACAGAAAAAGTTACCTAGCCCTTTTTTGAGCTCAATACAGTCAAAATTCATGTGAAGAAAAATCCAAGGTTCTAGCTCCTCATTTGGCTGAGATAGAATTTTTATTGTTAATTTTTTGCGGGTAGTACGTTTTTATTTTTATTAAAAATTATTGGGTTAATTTGGGTTTTTAGTATTATGGGTTCAAGGTCGTTAGATTATGTGGAGGGTGCCACGGGTAGTGAGGAGAGTGTTGGGGATAAGCAACCTGGGACCTTTTCTATGGTTAAGGAGTCATTGGGGGTAGGTTTACCTTGTACATTTCGGAGTGCTACGCTTGCAGCAGGTGTGCTCCGGGAGGCAAGGTCTAGGGAGGATTCTCCTGTGGGGGCTTCGTCGGGTGGGGTGACTCTTCGCGATAGGGGGTTGCGTTCTCGGCAGGTGCCTGTTGTGTTGCCGGATTCCACCCCACCAGAGCGATCCACACCTGTTGAGCCCTGTGGTGGTTCGCCTTTATCTGGTGATGGTGATTACCGAAGTACGTGTACTTCACCTGTGCCCTCCCCGGCTCGTTCTCATGTGGATTATGGACCGAGTTTCTATGAAGCTCCTCAATTAGCCAATGAATTTTTTCATAGGGGTCGGTTGGCTGTCTATAGGTCGCGGAATTTAAGTCGGGACCTTAAGAGAGTTATAATGGTTAACTTTAATTGCCTTAATTCTTTGGTAAAGCAGCTTGCTCATAGGCATTTCTGGGAACTGGATGTGTTCGAACTTGATAATGAGAAACAGGGGGGAGTGCACTGGGGTATTCAGGTTGGCAAATTGGAAACTATGGTCACCTGCATGCAGTCTAACTTTGAGGATTTGCGACGTGCGAGTGAGGAAGCCTTGAAAGAGGCTGAAGGATCGCGTCAGCTTGTTCGTGAGCTTCAGGATGAGCTCAAAGTTAGCGTTGCACAGCTCAGTGCTGTGGCTTCGGGTCCCAGTGAGATTGGTAGGCTGGTTGAGGAGGTATGTGCTCTTCGGGAAGAGTGCTGCCGACCTGGATCGGCTATCATTACCCCAGCCTTGTTAGGTCCTAGTGAACCCGTTGCGGGGGCTCCCATTGACTCTTTTTTGGAGTCAGTAGGGATGCCTCGGCTCTGCAATAGGGTAGACGGATTGACATCTAGTCAGGGACCAGCTGGTGGTGGTCAATGGATCCGAGGCTCAGGCCTCTCATATGCAGCTGTTGCGGGTGCCACATTTCCTCTAATGGTGGAGTCTAAAAACCCCATTCATACGGGAGACCAAATAATTTCTACCATTAAGAGGGGTGTGGATGTTGTCAGTTTGGGTGTGGGGATTACTGGGGTGCGCAAGTGCAAGAATGGAAGGGTGGCAATTTCTTTGGAGTCAGAGCGGGAAAGGGTTGTAATGGGAGAAGCGATCAAGAATCTGGGTGATGACTTCAATGTGACTGAGCCTCGGGTTAAAGATCCGATGTTGCGTCTTGTTGGAGTCATTGCGGAGATGGGCAATGTTAAGATTGAGGAGGCACTTATCCGCCAGAATCAGTCTTTATTGCATATGCCTCCTGAGGATTGCGGGGTGAAGGTTGTTAGGAGAGTTAAGGGGAGAAGGGCTGGGCTGGTTAATGTTTCGGTTCAGGCTAGTCCCAAAGTGTGGGGTAGTCTGGTGGGTCGTAGAGTAAAGCTGGGATATCAGGTGGTGCCAGTGGTTGATCAGTCACCCTTGGTGCAATGCTACCGGTGTCATGGTTTTTCGCACAAAGCAATGGAGTGCAGAGCTCCTGAGCTTCATTGCGGGTATTGTTCGGGAAGCCATGATACGAGGGAATGCCCAAATAGAGGTCAGCCTCCGTTCTGTGCTAATTGCCACTCTAAGCACCTTCAGGACGTTGTTCACCCTGCATATAGTTCCGATTGTCCAGATTGGAGGAAGTGGGATCGGATAGCCAGGTTGGCTGTTCGATACTGCTGAAGCTACTGTCTGGGGGGTCGGGGTTGTGTTCAGGGTTTTCCATTGGGTAATTTTATTAATTGTCTGTTAATTTTTGAAATTTTGGTTATACTATTGTAATTAATTTGGATTAGAAGTTGGTAGTTAAATTGAATTTTGTTATAATGTATTTGTCTAATAATGTAAGGAATTGAAAATATGTTATGATCATAATTTGATTATTTCAGAATATGAGGGTAGGATTTTTTCTAGGTGTTTTTAAAATTATTGTAATGGGTTCTTTAGTGTTAATTTGGAATATAAGTTGGGGGGGTTAATTAAATTGTGTTATACTGTCTGTTAGTTTAGTTTTAATTTATTCAGCTGAACTGAATTTATTTTAATTTAATTCAATTGTTGTTGTTTTGTTGTTGTTAATGGAGGTTAATTGGAATAAATTGTCATTTTTCGTGTTATTGGAATTCAGTTTATATTTATTTTTAATTGTAGTTATTATTATTTTTTTTTTTTTTTTTTTTTTTTTTTTTTTTTTTTTTTTTTTTTTTTTTTTTGAGGGTTAACCGTTGTTGTTGCAATGGACGCCTGTAATGTGTATAAATTGTTTATTTTGTTAAATTGAAATGTTTAGTTTTTTATTATTATTTATTTTTGAGGGTTAACCGTTGTTGTTGCAATGGACGCCTGTAATGTGTGTTTAATTAATTTAATTCAATTTATTTGTTAATGTTAGAAATTGATTGGTAGCAAGTAGTTTGATAAATGAATGTAATATTTACAATTTGTTTTAAAGGAGAAAAGGGAGGAAAAAAAAAAAAAAAAAAAAAAAGTTTACTGTGTGATTGTATTGAAATATGTTTTTCATTTGATAATTCAGTTTGTATTTATTTGTATTTTTTTTTTTTTTTTTTTTTTTTAAATTATATTTATTATTTTTGAGGGTTAACCGTTGTTGTTGCAATGGACGCCTGTAATGTATATAAATTGGTTATATTGTTAAATTGAAATGTTTAGTTTTTATCTTTTGTATTTCTACGGAAATAGTTTATATGTTAAAATTGTTATGTGTAATTGTTGGGGGTATTTATTTCTTTTAAACTTTTGTGTATTGAACTGTAATAGTTAAAAATGTAAGTTGTTGGAATTTTGTGTAAGCTAGGGATGTTTTTAAATAAAGATGGGAATAGTATTAATGGGGGGGCAAAGTATTAAAGGATGTTGCATAATCATAGTAACAGGTTTTGATAGTCTCTTCATAGTGCCATTTCTAGATGGTGGTACGGGTAGGGTAAAAAAAAAAAAAAAAAAAAAAAAAAAAAAAAACCTAACCTAACCTAACCTAACCTAACCTAACCTAACCTAACCTAACCTAACCTAACCTAACCTAACCTAACCTAACCTAACCTAACCTAACCTAACCTAACCTAACCTAACCTCAAATCTAAGAAAGGCATCTCCCAACACTATCTTCCCCCGGGTAAGAAGCTCGAACTCAGGGTGGGATATCTGGAGCAACCTCATCCATCCACATTAACATCCATAGAGTACGGGCTACTAGAAAGCGCACCTCACAGTATCACCGGACCACAAATCTACACAGATGGTAGCAAGATAGAAGGTCAAGTGGGGGCTGCGCTTACCTGGTGGGAAGAAGGCGTCGAGTCCAAGTTTGCCACCTTTAAGCTTCACCCTTCTTGCACAGTCTTCCAGTCGGAACTATATGCACTCAGCAGGGCTATTCAGATGGTGAGTTTATGCAAGGATCCCGTGGTTAGCATTTTGAGTGACTCAAGATCTTCACTCGATCTTCTGCGGAATCCCAAACTGAGCCATCCTCTGGTGAGAAGTATAAGAGAAGACGTCGATAGGATTGTGAGAGAGGGAAGAGGTGTTCAGATGTTTTGGTTGCGGGCGCATGTAGGCACAGCTGGCAACGAAAGAGCCGATGAGCTCGCAAAAACGGCTGCACTCAGCAACATCACCCAAGACTACGACAGAGTTCCCCTGTCTTACGTCAGAAAGAAAATTCGGGAGGAATCGGTCCGCAAATGGCAAGATCGATACGTAACCTCCAGCACCGGCGCAGTTACTAAGAAGTTCCTTCCATCCGTCGATAGAGCATACCGGATGATGCGGACTACACAACTGTCGCCCACTCAAGTGCAAGTACTGACGGGACATGGAGGCATTGCTGAATACCTACACAGGTTCAAACTTAAAGACAGTTCTGGATGCGAGTGTGATGAAGATGTGAGTGAGTCAGTGTGGCACATACTACTCCACTGCCCCCGTTTCCTGGCGGTACGAATAGATCTTGAAACTCGGATTGACAGAAATTTGGTTGAGTCGGAACTTCAGAACATACTTGAAGATCCGAAATGCAGACCACATTTCTTGGCCTATGCCGAAAAGGTCTTCCAACTCGCAGCTAGGAGAAACAGCACGCTTCCACCACCCCAACGAGAGCTAACACATTCCCAAGATCCAAATACACGCAACATTGCAATCCCTCAGCTAGCACCCTCTCCGAATAGCATGGCTATCTTCCAGCTTTTGGCATGTGGAGAGAAAGGCAATGCTGGAATCAGAATTCGAGGTGTGGCTCTTTTTATGGATGACAACAACGAAAGGCTGGGCTTGAGTTTCTGCTTCTGCCCAACCGGGAAAACAAAGCGAGTAGCGATATCTCCTGGTTTAGCATCTCTGGTTAATGGGAGCACATCAAAAGCCACAATGCGCTTTAAAACATACAGCGCACTACCTGTGATAGAAGTGGGAAGCCATCAATGTCGGTTGGTGCGATCGAAGAACAAAACGATCGCATTACTTGAATTGGGTGGTTTAACACCATTCGCACGGGTGAGTTCGGTGCTCACTACAATCGGAGATCGGGCGGCAGAAGGGATATCCACCACCCCCCGCATAATAAGCGTAGACGCGATGGTGATCGAGTATGAGAAAGGGGAAGTCGTAGACCGGCTGGGTTGTATAAAAGCCTCAGAACATCATGAGGTTGTTGTGTACGAGGACAGGGGTGAAAACCTTAGCTTCCTAAGAGTACACAATTGGAATACAGCCACAGACAGCTGGGGACATCCCATACCAACGTCGATCAGTGGATCCGAACGCGTCCAGCAAAATGCAGCTGCTAAGAATGAGGCGGAGAAACTTAAGCAAACCGGAAAACCTCCAAAGGATAGCACAAGGTTGGCAGAGTTTCTGGACGCTTTCAGTGCAGCAGCAAAGAGTCTGATCGGGAAACCTTCAGAAACAGCAAAAGGGAAAGCGAAAGCTAAAAAACAACTCATCCCAATATCGCTGAAGGTGACCCGTACGCGAGCGGACATGGGGCAGGTGAGTCCGCCAAGTCTCAGACCGGTATTGTGCCCGTCAGACCACGTAGCAAATGCCTTCCTCGAGTTCCTTGCTCTAACTAAGGCATCAAAAGAGGTGAACCTTCAAACCTGCAAAAAGATCTTGCAGACCTTTGAGCAAGGAAATGAAAGCCTCCTAAAGGTGAGACTCGAGGAGGCGGAGGCTGCCATATACGACAATGACAAATCCCAAGTAATAAAGGGTACAATGTCAGGTAGTTATATGGCGGCTTACAATGCAACAAGTGGTTTTGTGGCACAAAAGGAGGGTGAGACGGGGCAGACTGAAAAACCAAGTTTCGCGACTCCAGAAAGTGACCCAATAGTGGTTGTAGCCCAGTGTACCAAAATTATGCTAGATGACCGGATCCTCGAAAAGGGTAAAACCATATCGGGGGGTCAGGAGGCAGATTGGAATAACTGGGCGATACCAAATATTCGCTGGATCAACGGAGTTCCAGGATGCAGCAAAACAACCTGGGTGGTAAAGCACTTCAACGTGGACAAGGACACCATCATCACCTCGACGACAGAGGCAGCAAACGACCTCAAAGAGAAGCTAGCGCAGCGCATTGGAGACTTGGCTAAAACCAAGGTGCGCACTATGGCTTCAGTTCTAGTGAATGGTTTCAGGGAGAAATGCTTTCGTCTTACGATAGACGAGGCTCTCATGAACCATTTCGGAGCTATTGTCATGGCTTCTCGTTTGTCTAACGCTGGTGAAGTTGTCCTCATTGGAGATGTGAACCAACTGCCTTATATCGACAGGAACAACCTCTTCGAGATAAGGTACAATCGCCCAAACCTGGTAGCTAACATCAGCCAGGAGTTGTTGTGCACGCATCGGAACCCAATGGATGTCGCGTACGCCCTACGAGAAGTCTACTCTGGCATATACTCGTCCAAGCCCATAGTTAAATCCTTGAAGCTGAAAAGTTACACAGGCGCGCGAATTTCCAAGGACCCTCCCAACACACTCTTCCTTGTTCACACCCAGGAGGAGAAGGAAACCCTCATCAACCAGGGTTACGGAGAGGGTGCAGGATCGCGTACGCTTACCATACACGAAGCTCAGGGTTTATCTTATGAATCTGTTGTTGTCATCAATACTAGGCGCAAGATGAAGTTGCATGAGAGCGTTCCACACGCAGTAGTAGCTATATCGCGGCACACAAACAGCTGCACCTACTACGCCGACGACACCAAGGACGCTATAGGATACTTCGCCGAGCGAGCAATGGCAGCGCCAGCTAAGACCATCGTTGAGTACAATCTGAAAATGGCAATAAAAGATCGCAACGCTGTGGTGTGGGAGGCTCTGGCTGGAATGCCAGAGGAAGGGGGTGGGAGTCAGTAACATATGTTATTTTTGTATTAAAAGTCATTGTTGAAATTAAGGTTTAAATGTTTGAAACCTAGTCTTTAAATTCAACTACTGTAAGAATGTAACCCATAGTTTAAGCAATAAAGATCCTTAGTAATATATAGCTCATAAGCAACTATGTAAAATATCAAATAATTGTAAAACCCAATGTAACCTTATCCCTAAGTTTCCTTAGTTTATTGAGTAAGTTAAAATGGAAAGAAATAATATGTACAAGAAAAAGAGTTAATAAATAAAAACCTAGTTAAATAAGAGCACGGACAAGAAGGTCTGTGGTGAACGCATAGTGACGTTTCGAGACGTCAAAAAAAAAAAAAAAAAAAAACCTAACCTAACCTAACCTAACCTAACCTAACCTAACCCAAAACCCTAACCTAACCTAACCTAACCTAACCATTTGGTATAATGGTGCGGAGATAAGTACCCGAAAATTGAAGCTCGATCAATGCTGCACCGTCTATCAGGCCAAGTTGTTGGCCATGTATGAAGCGACAAACCAAGCTCTACGAAGCAAAGTGTCAAGTAGCAATATTTACTGTGATTCGCGGTCCGCTCTCGAAACGGTTGTAAATAACGCATCTCCCCACCCTCTAGCAGTCAAAACAAGGGCAAACATTAACAAGATAAGTGCAAAAAATGGTTCTTTGCAACTATTTTGGATCAAAGCACACGCGGGGTTACAGGGCAATGAGAGAGCGGACGAACTGGCAAAAAGTGCAGCACTTCGTTGTAAAACCAGACCAGACTATGATTACTGCCCGGTTTCATTCGACAAGCGACAAATCCGACTGGGGTCGCTTGACGAATGGAATCGGAGGTATCAGAGTGGGGAAACTGCTTCTACAACGAAGTGTTACTTTCCAGATGCCATTAAAGCTTACCATATATTGTTAAAGATAACCTTGGAGCCAATTATCGTCCAAGTAATGACGGGACATGGCGGATTCTCCTCGTACTTACATCCTTTTAAGTGCAAGGATAATCCGTCATGTGTTTGTGACCCGCAAGTAGAAGAGAGTGCATTACACATAATATTAGAATGTCCAGTCTACGGGAGGCAAAGGTTTGAAACAGAAATTGAAATCGGTATAGAAATAAATAAAAACAACTTGCATAAAATAATAGAAAAGAAGGAAAGTAGATGTATTTTTATGGAATTTTGTAAGAACATAGCAAGAAAAGTAGTATATAAAAATAAGTAGTAATATTGGAAAAACTATCATATATTTAATATAATATATAATAATGTACCCATACAAAACAGTAGCATAAATTAAATAGATATAAAACAATGTATTTGCATAGTTATAAGGACTAATAGTATATAAGAGAAGTCGTATGTAAGTAATTTATGTAAAATTTTGGATTTTGGAGTAAGGAAAATTAAAGGAAAACCTGTGCCCCTCCTTTTCCCACTTAAATAGTATAGAAGATAATAAGTATAGACTAAATTAAATTGTCATTTTAAAAAAAAAAGTAAATGTACTCACCTGTACTGTGAAATCCCTAAGTGGGCGAGAAAACAAATAAAACGAGTAGAATAAGACCATAGAATAAGAAAGTCTCTGATACTGTCAGAGGGACATCGTAGAGCCATTTCGAGATAGCAAAAAAAAAAAAAAAAAAAAAAAAAACCTAACCTAACCTTACCTTTTTTTTTTTTTTTTTTTTTTGCTGTCGAGGGGGAAATCTTCAACAAGATACCCTATCACATTTGAGGGTGTGATAGGGTTATGTGAGGTTGCCGGGACTCCGACCGACTCACTAAAACCCCCCCGGTGGCCATCCTCTGCGCATGTCGATGGGCTCCGGGATCTCCATAGGAACGCACCGGTGCCCATCTCGCGCGGTGCCCTTTCGGGCCCGTCCCGTGGTTGGCCCAAAAAGACCAACCACAAAAACTCCCTCCAAATTGTGGCAGCACAGGGTCCACACCGTGCTGCCACCGTCCACGGGCTCGTAGGAGGGTGGCCGGGGCCCTCACCCCAACCACCACGCGAGCCCAGCGACATCAATCTCTTTCACCACAAAGTCGCGAGAAAAACTCACGACTTTGTGGAGAAAGAGAGAGATGTCACTTCCTTCCTGGCCGTCATCTACCTTCCAAGCATAGTTCAGTCCGACGGTGTGAACTGGCTACGCCCGGAAGGTAGAGAAGGCAAAACACCTCTTCGCCGTTTATTCCCACATTTGCTTCCGATTCCAGTCAGAAACAAACATGGGAACAAACAGCCCTTCCCTGCCGTCTCATCATCCAGGCATAGCAGGGAGCCGCTCTGCCTGGGTGATGAGAAGGCAGCGCCTCCCCGTTGCAAGTGGTGCCACACTCGAAATTCGAGTGTGCCACCAGTCGCAAGCAGAGGCACTCCACCACGCCCATCGGGCACCTCACACTGGCCCTCCACTGTGCCCTCTGCTATTCAGAGGGACACGCGGAGAGCCCCTTCCCTCCCCAAAATGGGGGAAACGCCTCACTAGTTGGTGTCAGGATGATGGTCGGCTCGCTCTTTACCGACCATCCGATGAAGAGCGAACCGACCACCATCCCAACACCAACCTTCCATCCCGTTGGCGGTCTTTTTCCGTGTCACTGCACACACAGATACAGTGACCTGGAGAGAGACCGCCCGCAAAACCTCCGTCGTATCCTCCAGATGTATGGGATCCTACACCTAGAGGATACGAAGGAAACGCCTCCCCGTTTGCAAATGGAAACACACTCGCGTCGAGGCCCGAGTGCATCACCAGTCGCAAACAGGGGTTCCTACACCTACGCCCGCGCATCCTCCAGATGTATCTATTAGATACACCTAGAGGACGCGAAGGAAAGCCTCCCCGTTTGCAAAAAGAAGCACACTCGAGTGAGAGGGACCCAAGTGCACTGCCAATCGCAAACAGGGGTTCCTACACCTACGCCCGCAAGCGGGCCCATCCCTACCGCACCCCAAACTGCCACCGAAGCGCCGCCCCACCCAGAATCCCGCAAGAAGACTGACCCATACAGCCGGCCCACGGGAAACCGAGCAGAACGACACCACACCAACGATCCGGGGCACGGAACCTACAACCCACACAGCCCACAAGGACCGTGAAGGCGCCTGGTGATTTCAGTTACGTCTATTTCAGAAGGAAATAGACCAATAACAGGCAGCAACCACGTGAAGGATGACCACCAGACTTGCCTTGAGGATCAACGACTGTTGCGCTCCTCTCAAGACCATTCGCCTCCTCACCCGCTCCCGGAGCGGGCAAGGAAGGCCCGTATTTACCCAAAACCGGAGCTAGGCCAAACCAACTATTAATGGATAAACACAGACCCGCCCAACCTAACCTAACCTAACCTAACCTCATTGGACATAGAGGGAGCCTTTGATAGCGCGTGGTGGCCTGTTATAAGAGTACGGCTGGCAGAGGAAAAATGCCCTGTCAATATAAGGAGAATGATAGATAGCTATCTGCAAGACAGGAGAGTGAGAGTCAGGTACGCGGGAGAAGAGCATACGAGGGACACAAACAAGGGATGCGTGCAGGGTTCGATCGGGGGACCTATCTTGTGGAACCTTCTTTTGGACCCTCTACTAAAAGATCTTGAGGAGCGGGGGGACTATTGTCAGGCCTTCGCCGATGATGTACTACTAGTTTTTGACGGTGAAACGGCACTAGATGTGCAGAGACAGGCCAACGCCGCCCTTGCCCATGTCCAGGAGTGGGGTGTCAAAAATAAACTGAAATTTGCGCCTCAGAAAACCAAGGCCATGCTCATTACGAGAAAACTGAAATTTGACACTCCACTGTTGAGCATGGGTGGGGTCGACATTGGCATGTCCCCAGAAATCAAAATTTTAGGACTGACAATAGACCACAAGTTAACGTTTAACAGGCACGTCGCAGAGGTCTGCAAAAAGGCGCTAAACATTTTTAAGCAGTTATCCAGAGCAGCCAAAATCAGCTGGGGACTCCACCCAGAGGTCATACGCCTAATCTATACGGCTACGGTTGAGCCGGTGATTATGTACGCTGCGAGTGCCTGGGCCCCGTCGACAAGGAAACTCGGGGTGCAGAAGCAACTAAACGTGGTGCAGCGAGGCTTTACAAAAACTGAGCAGGGCATACCGCACCGTTTCCCTTCACTCCGCTCTAGTACTGGCTGGGATACTACCACTCGACCTCAGGGTACAGGAGGCAGCTACCCTGTACGAGGCAAAGAGAGGAGTAACCCAGCCAGTGCTGGGAGATAGAGAAGTGGAGCATGTGGTAGAGTATGCGAAGACGGAACATCCGGCAGAACATATGAGCCTTGAGTTCTTGAGGCCTTGAGCCTGATAGACCAAGATCAAGTCGAAGATCATAACGACCAAGCAGTTCGTGTTTTTACGGATGGTAGTAAGATTGAGGGCAAAGTCGGAGCTGCGTTGTCCCTATGGAACAGCAAAGCCGAGATTAAATCCCTCAAACTTAATCTATCACCGTACTGCACTGTCTATCAGGCGGAACTCTTGGCCATATGTAAAGCCACAAGGGTGATCCTCCAGCGCTCAGAAACATGCTTTGGCATATACAGTGATTCAAAATCAGCACTCGAGACCATCACAAACCAAGGTGCCCTCCATCCCCTAGCAGTTGAGACTAGAAGAAACATAAAGACCGGAAGACTCCAAAATAAAGAAGTCAGTTTATTCTGGATTAAAGCCCATGCAGGGTTGGAGGGCAATGAACGGGCAGACCTGTTAGCCAAGGAAGCAGCTCTTTATAGTAAGAAAAAGCCTGATTACGACCAGTGCCCGGCTTCTTTCGTCAAGCGGCAGATCCGTATGGAGTCGCTTGCCGAATGGAACCGAAGATACCAGTCAGGCGAAACTGCGTCCATCACTAAATTGTTTTTCCCAAACGCTATTGAAGCCTATAAAATAGTAAGACAGCAAGAGCAAACCAACGTCATGACCCAGGTAATGACAGGGCATGGTGGATTCTCCGAATACTTGCACCGTTTCAAGTGTAAGGAGAATCCATCATGCATCTGTGAACCCGAAAAGGAAGAGACTGTAATGCACGTCTTACTAGAATGTCCGGCGTACGGCTTAGAAAGATTTGAAGTCGAACAGAAAATAGAATCAAAATTGAATTGTGAAATTATTAAAGATTTAGTAAAAGACAAAGAGAAAAGACAGAACTTTATCTCGTTTTGTACAAAAGTAGCCAACAAAGTAATAAAAAGAAATAAATAGATAAAGTAAACTATGATGAGTATGTATAATGATTTATATATATAAGCATACATATTAAAGTAAGAAGATAATTAAGTAATAGTAAATGTACAAAATAGAAAATAAAAACAAATCATGTATTAGGAAATAAAATTGTAATAGAACGTAATAATTAGAAATAAGTAAAGAAAAGAAAAGTGTTATAAATAATAATAGTTGTATACACAATAAAAATAAACTACAGAACCCAAGTTTGTAATAGTAAATTGTAAATCCCTAAGTGGGAAAGAAGTAAACATAAAATAGATAAATATATGTAATAGGAAATAAGATTTGGATTGTTTAGATGTAAGAATACCGTAACCCCATGTGGGAACGACAAATAAAGAAACCCTGTTTTTTATTATAAGAAATTAGCAAGATACAGTCTCTGACCAGAGTCAGAGGATCAACATAGAGCCCTTTCGAGAGGGCAAAAAAAAAAAAAAAAAAAAAAAAACCTAACCTAACCTAACTTAACCTAACCTAACCTTAACCTAACCAGCAGACGGATAGGGGTCGAAATGGACATGGCCACTAAGCTTGCTAATGATGTGATGTTGAGGGGAAAGGACGCGTTAGAAGCTGCGGGAAACATGAAAAGGGAGTGCAAAGTCATCGCACTCGAAGGCCTGCAGACCCTTTACGAGATTGTCCTTTCCCTCTCTGACTCGAGATCTAGACACATAACAAATCTGGAAAAAGAAAGGACGAGACATGCGATTGAGCTCGTTCGGGTGGAGAGGGCGCATAATAAACAAATTGTAGATATAACAAATAAACTTACACTTGAGATGTCTCTGGTCAGAAGTGATGTCGAGACCTCACTTAAAGAGACGAGAGCGATTCGCGACTGGCAAGGTTTTGAGACTCAAGAACCCCATAGGTTAATTAGAGAAACAGCAGAGGAAATCCGGGATCTAGATAAGCGGCTCAGGCTTCTTGGAGAGACCATAACCAACGAGGATAGGAGTAAAGAAATCGAACTCCTCAGAAGGGACGACTCCAGCCTAAAAATTGGAGTAAGCACCCTACAAAACCAGTTGGATGAGCTCCGAAGAAGCCTTCAAAAAGAACAAGATAAGACGCAGCAGATCCTGGAAATAAATACAGTAACTCTGGATCACCTGCAATCAATTCCACCCCAAAATACTGAAACGGGAGATACGAAGGAAATCCTAGAGATTCGCGAAATTCTTACAGCGATGTCTAAGATCCCAAAAGCGCCCGAAACCGCCCCACAACCGGTCCTCATTAACATGGAGGACCAGATGCAGCCAATTACTGAGAGGCTTGAGGCGGTTTCATCTGAGCTTCGAACGTTGCGGCAAGAAAAGATGAGGATTCTACCACCGGCCCTAAGCTTGGAAGCTGAGCTTACAAATGCGGAGGCGAGAAGCGGCACAAAGGCAACTTACGCCAAGATTGCTGCAAAGCCGCCACCGCACAGGCCAAACCATACCCTCATCATCACATCTACGAATCCTGTAAACACAAGTGATAATGTGATTGACCGCATCGTAGAGGCCTTAGACACAAGAACGAGTGGCGCTAGGATTGATAAGGTTCGGAAAGCCAAGAACAGTAAAGTGGTCCTCAGCTGTAGCTCAAAAGAAGACCTTCTACTAGTCCAAAACCGAGTCAGGATGGACAAAGGTCTCAAGGCAGAGGTGGCTAAGGCAGGGAATCCCCTACTTATTGTGAGGGATGTGCTCTCTCACCACAAGGATTCTTATCTTGTGGAGACATTGTTGGCACAAAACAATCGTCTCCTGCAGGATGTGGATCTGAAGGAGTGTACCATAAAGGTTAGGTACAGAAAGAGAGCACGAAATACCCACGAGTGTCATCTGGTGCTAGAAGTCTCCCCTCCCATACATAAACGCTTCATAGAGGCAGAGAAAGTTCACATAGGTATCCAGCGGAGACCTGTGTTTAATCATTCTCCTCTGGTGCAGTGCACCAAATGCCTTGGTTTCGGCCATACAAAAGCAGTATGCCAGGAAAAGGACAATCTCTGCAGCCACTGCGGAAGGTCCCACACCTGGGAGATATGCAAGGGGAGGCTAGAGGGTAATCCCCCAAAATGTAGGAACTGCGCTGCCAAGCATGGAACAGGCACAAACCTGGAACACAACGCTTTCAGCGATGAATGTCCAGAGAGGCAAAAATGGGATGCCATAGCGCGGTCCCGTGTTTCCTACTGCTAAGGGCACCTCACAGCATCAAAGCTCGTTCCCCCCAATGTCAGGCGGAACAGGTTTGCGGTTCATCCAAGCAAACCTGCAACGCTCAAAATTGGCTACCACGGAACTACTTCAGGTTGCAAGGGATAAGGGTATCGCCATCGCCCTAGTACAAGAACCCTATGTTGGAAAAAATGGCGTCCTGAAACAACATCCAGGGACGCAGGTGATCCAATGTACACTTAACAGGCAAACACCGGTCAAGGCAGCCATAATAGTTTTTGGAAACCAGCTGGAGGTCATTCATGATCCTCAGCTGGTGACAGAAACTGAGGCGGCAGTGATGGTGATCGGAGGAGGCCTAAAGTTAGGAGTAGTTTCCGTTTACTTTGATGGGGAACAAGATATAGCACCTTACCTTGAGAGAACGAAGAGATCCTGCGAAAAGCTCTCAACGCAAAACCTCATAGTGGCAGGAGATGTAAACGCCTGGAGCCACTGGTGGGGTAGCAGTCTGGAGAATGATAGAGGAGCAGCCTACAATGCGTTCTTGAATGAGATGGGTTTTCAGATTCTCAATTTCGGGGATTCACCAACATTTGAGGTCTTTAGAGACGGAAGAGCCTGTACAAGCATAGTGGACGTGTCCGCTTGCAGTGTATCTTTACTTGGCAGGATAGAAAGGTGGAAAGTAGACAGTAGTCTCTTAACTTCAGACCACAATGCTATCACTTTCACTCTACGTCTAGGAAAAGCCCTGGAACCTTTACGGCCTATTACCACACGCAAATATAACACTAAAAAAGCGAAGTGGCCGGAATTCAGGGCTCTACTAAGGACCTCTTTTGCGGAGAGAGACATCACCATTGCCTCCGTAAACGAGTTGGAATCCAAAAGGAGCCTCGAAGGTAAGATCACAGCTTATACTGAAGCCATCCACGAAGCCTGTGAGCAAACTATGCAAACAGTGGGCACAAAAAAAGGGGAACCAAAGCCCCCGTGGTGGTCTCAGTCACTGGAGGATCTTAAAAGAGAGGTTCTGCGGAAAAAAAGGAGAATCAGAAATGCAGCCCCAATGCGCTTGAAGTTCGTCATAGAGGAATATCAAAAAGCCAAATTGGAGTACGCAGCAAAGGCTGAAAAAGCTCAAACGGAAAATTGGAAGGAGTTCTGCACGACGCAGGAGAAAGAAAGTATGTGGGATAAGATTTACCGAGTGATTAGGAAGACCTCAGGAAGGCAAGAAGATATGCTCCTGAGAAGCCCAGAAGGAAACACTCTATCCCCACATAAGTCAGCAGAACTCCTAGCCAAAACTTTCTATCCGGACGATTCGGAGCACACTGACCAGCAGTGCCACACCGAACTCCGGGAACTAACAAAGGAGAACCCATGGGAGGATCTTTCGGAAGATGACCCACACTTTACGTCAGCTGAATTGGAAATAGTGCTCCAAGCACAAAATCCCAAAAAAGCCCCCGGACCAGACGGGCTCACAGCTGACATCTGTGTCGCAGCAATCCGCAGTGATAGGGAGGTATTTATGGCTATAGTCAACAAATGCCTATCATTGAAATACTTCCCAGCACAGTGGAAGACGGCACATGTGGTCATTATCCGGAAACCCGGAAAGTCGGACTACACTCATCCGAAATCCTACCGTCCCATAGGGCTCCTATCAGTTCTCGGAAAAATCGTCGAGAAGCTTTTGATTGGCCGGCTCCAATGGCACATAATTCCATCCTTAAATAAAAACCAATACGGCTTTATGCCACAGCGAGGAACCGAGGACGCCCTCTATGACTTGGTAGAGCACTTAAGAAAAGGAGTAAACAATAAAAACATAGTACTCCTGATCTCTCTAGACATAGAGGGGGCCTTCGATAACGCATGGTGGCCCGCCTTAAAAAACCAACTAGCGAAAAAGAGATGTCCAAAAAATCTTTACGAGATGGTGTGCTCATATCTCAGCGACCGGAAGGTCAAGGTCAACTATGCCAGAGCAGCATACGAGAAGGAAACTACGAAAGGTTGTGTCCAGGGATCAGTCGGAGGACCAACCTTTTGGAACGTTATCCTAGACTCGTTGTTGCAAAAACTGGAAGCTGAGGGAGTACACTGTCAAGCTTTTGCGGACGATGTGGTCCTCGTATTCACAGAAATCTCTATAAACAATTTGGAACGTCTAGTTAACAACACGCTAGAAATAATAGCTGACTGGGGTACTCAGAATAAACTTAACTTTGCACCGCACAAGACCAACGCGATGCTGCTTACAAAGAAGTTAAAGTTTGAGATTCCTCAGTTAGTTATGTCTGGCACTAGACTGAACCTGGTTAAAGAGATAAAACTGTTGGGCCTTGTCATTGACAGTAAACTCACTTTTAAGTCGCACGTGTCTGCACAATGTAAAAAAGTCACAGACATTTATAAACAACTTGCGTGCGCTGCAAAAGTGACGTGGGGCCTGAACAGTGAGATTATTAGGACCATATACATCGCAGTGGTTGAGCCAATTATGACGTACGCTTCAAGCGCATGGTCTCAAGCGGCAGACCTCCAAATGAATCATAACCAGCTCAACGCTATCCAGAGAGGTTTTGCACAGAAAGTGTGCAGATCATATCGCACCGTCTCGCTGACGTCCGCACTCGTGCTGTCAGGTTTGCTGCCATTGGACCTGAGAATCCAAGAAGCAGCAAATCTTTTCAAATCTAAGAAAGGCATCTCCCAACACTATCTTCCCCCGGGTAAGAAGCTCGAACTCAGGGTGGGATATCTGGAGCAACCTCATCCATCCACATTAACATCCATAGAGTACGGGCTACTAGAAAGCGCACCTCACAGTATCACCGGACCACAAATCTACACAGATGGTAGCAAGATAGAAGGTCAAGTGGGGGCTGCGCTTACCTGGTGGGAAGAAGGCGTCGAGTCCAAGTTTGCCACCTTTAAGCTTCACCCTTCTTGCACAGTCTTCCAGTCGGAACTATATGCACTCAGCAGGGCTATTCAGATGGTGAGTTTATGCGAGGATCCCGTGGTTAGCATTTTGAGTGACTCAAGATCTTCACTCGATCTTCTGCGGAATCCCAAACTGAGCCATCCCCTGGTGAGAAGTATAAGAGAAGACGTCGATAGGATTGTGAGAGAGGGAAGAGGTGTTCAGATGTTTTGGTTGCGGGCGCATGTAGGCACAGCTGGCAACGAAAGAGCCGATGAGCTCGCAAAAACGGCTGCACTCAGCAACATCACCCAAGACTACGACAGAGTTCCCCTGTCTTACGTCAGAAAGAAAATTCGGGAGGAATCGGTCCGCAAATGGCAAGATCGATACGTAACCTCCAGCACTGGCGCAGTTACTAAGAAGTTCCTTCCATCCGTCGATAGAGCATACCGGATGATGCGGACTACACAACTGTCGCCCACTCAAGTGCAAGTACTGACGGGACATGGAGGCATTGCTGAATACCTACACAGGTTCAAACTTAAAGACAGTTCTGGATGCGAGTGTGATGAAGATGTGAGTGAGTCAGTGTGGCACATATTGCTCCACTGCCCCCGTTTCTTGGCGGTACGAATAGATCTTGAAACTCGGATTGACAGAAATTTGGTTGAGTCGGAACTTCAGAACATACTTGAAGATCCGAAATGCAGACCACATTTCTTGGCCTATGCCGAAAAGGTCTTCCAACTCGCAGCTAGGAGAAACAGCACGCTTCCACCACCCCAGCGAGAGCTAACACATTCCCAAGACCCAAATACACGCAACATTGCAATCCCTCAGCTAGCACCCTCTCCGAATAGCATGGCCATCTCCCAGCTTTTGGCATGTGGAGAGAAAGGCAATGCTGGAATCAGAATTCGAGGTGTGGCTCTTTTTATGGATGACAACAACGAAAGGCTGGGCTTGAGTTTCTGCTTCTGCCCAACCGGGAAAACAAAGCGAGTAGCGATATCTCCCGGTCTGGCATCTCTGGTTAATGGGAGCACATCCAAAACGACAATGCGCTTTAAAACCTACAGCGCACTACCTGTGATAGAAGTGGGAAACCATCAATGTCGGTTGGTGCGATCAAAGAACAAAACGATCGCATTACTTGAATTGGGTGGTTTAACACCATTCGCACGGGTGAGTTCGGTGCTCACTACAATCGGAGATCGGGCGGCAGAAGGGATATCCACCATTCCCCGCATAATAAGCGTAGACGCGATGGTGATCGAGTATGAGAAAGGGGAAGTCGTAGACCGGCTGGGTTGTATAAAAGCCTCAGAACATCATGAGGTTGTTGTGTACGAGGACAGGGGTGAAAACCTTAGCTTCCTAAGAGTACACAATTGGAATACAGCCACAGACAGCTGGGGACATCCCATACCAACGTCGATCAGTGGATCCGAACGCGTCCAGCAAAATGCAGCTGCTAAGAATGAGGCGGAGAAACTTAAGCAAACCGGAAAACCTCCAAAGGATAGCACAAGGTTGGCAGAGTTTCTGGACGCTTTCAGTGCAGCAGCAAAGAGTCTGATCGGGAAACCTTCAGAAACAGCAAAAGGGAAAGCGAAAGCTAAAAAACAACTCATCCCAATATCGCTGAAGGTGACCCGTACGCGAGCGGACATGGGGCAGGTGAGTCCGCCAAGTCTCAGACCGGTATTGTGCCCGTCAGACCACGTAGCAAATGCCTTCCTCGAGTTCCTTGCTCTAACTAAGGCATCAAAAGAGGTGAACCTTCAAACCTGCAAAAAGATCTTGCAGACCTTTGAGCAAGGAAATGAAAGCCTCCTAAAGGTGAGACTCGAGGAGGCGGAGGCTGCCATATACGACAATGACAAATCCCAAGTAATAAAGGGTACAATGTCAGGTAGTTATATGGCGGCTTACAATGCAACAAGTGGTTTTGTGGCACAAAAGGAGGGTGAGACGGGGCAGACTGAAAAACCAAGTTTCGCGACTCCAGAAAGTGACCCAATAGTGGTTGTAGCCCAGTGTACCAAAATTATGCTAGATGACCGGATCCTCGAAAAGGGTAAAACCATATCGGGGGGTCAGGAGGCAGATTGGAATAACTGGGCGATACCAAATATTCGCTGGATCAACGGAGTTCCAGGATGCAGCAAAACAACCTGGGTGGTAAAGCACTTCAACGTGGACAAGGACACCATCATCACCTCGACGACAGAGGCAGCAAACGACCTCAAAGAGAAGCTAGCGCAGCGCATTGGAGACTTGGCTAAAACCAAGGTGCGCACTATGGCTTCAGTTCTAGTGAATGGTTTCAGGGAGAAATGCTTTCGTCTTACGATAGACGAGGCTCTCATGAACCATTTCGGAGCTATTGTCATGGCTTCTCGTTTGTCTAACGCTGGTGAAGTTGTCCTCATTGGAGATGTGAACCAACTGCCTTATATCGACAGGAACAACCTCTTCGAGATAAGGTACAATCGCCCAAACCTGGTAGCTAACATCAGCCAGGAGTTGTTGTGCACGCATCGGAACCCAATGGATGTCGCGTACGCCCTACGAGAAGTCTACTCTGGCATATACTCGTCCAAGCCCATAGTTAAATCCTTGAAGCTGAAAAGTTACACAGGCGCGCGAATTTCCAAGGACCCTCCCAACACACTCTTCCTTGTTCACACCCAGGAGGAGAAGGAAACCCTCATCAACCAGGGTTACGGAGAGGGTGCAGGATCGCGTACGCTTACCATACACGAAGCTCAGGGTTTATCTTATGAATCTGTTGTTGTCATCAATACTAGGCGCAAGATGAAGTTGCATGAGAGCGTTCCACACGCAGTAGTAGCTATATCGCGGCACACAAACTGCTGCACCTACTACGCCGACGACACCAAGGACGCTATAGGATACTTCGCCGAGCGAGCAATGGCAGCGCCAGCTAAGACCATCGTTGAGTACAATCTGAAAATGGCAATAAAAGATCGCAACGCTGTGGTGTGGGAGGCTCTGGCTGGAATGCCAGAGGAAGGGGGTGGGAGTCAGTAACATATGTTATTTTTGTATTAAAAGTCATTGTTGAAATTAAGGTTTAAATGTTTGAAACCTAGTCTTTAAATTCAACTACTGTAAGAATGTAACCCATAGTTTAAGCAATAAAGATCCTTAGTAATATATAGCTCATAAGCAACTATGTAAAATATCAAATAATTGTAAAACCCAATGTAACCTTATCCCTAAGTTTCCTTAGTTTATTGAGTAAGTTAAAATGGAAAGAAATAATATGTACAAGGAAAAGAGTTAATAAATAAAAACCTAGTTAAATAAGAGCACGGACAAGAAGGTCTGTGGTTAACGCATAGTGACGTTTCGAGACGTCAAAAAAAAAAAAAAAAAAAAAAAAAAAAAAAAAAAAAAAAAAAAAAAACCTTAACCTAACCTAACCCAGGGCAAAGGTCAAGGTCAAGGTCAAAGGTCACTCACAAGGTCACTCAAGGTCAAAGGTCACTGTCAATGTCACCGGTTCCGCGTGGTTCCCCCCACCCTAATACTCCCACATCCCCCCGGTCCCGAATGTACGTTTTGGCATTTTTTTTTTTTTTTGCGTACCTTTATCGACACTCCAACCCCGTTTGTCCGCAATTCAGCACACACAAACCCTTTTCTGCCACGCAAACAAGCAAAAATTGAAAACACAACCGCTCGCTACGCAACCACAGACAGCTGTCAACCTAACCTAACCTAACCTTTTTTTTTTTTTTTTTTTTTTTTTTTTTTGTCTTCAGAGGGGAAATTCATTTACGAATAAACCGGTCCGGGGGGACCGGAATTATGTGGGACTCGCTGCCCTGAAAAGGGCAGAATACCCACTAAAACCCCTCCGGTGTCCCTCTCTCGCCATAACCTAACCTAATCTAACCTTTTTTTTTTTTTTTTTTTTTGCTGTCGAGTGGGAAATCTTCAACAAGATACCCTATCACCTTTGAGGGTGTGATAGGGTTATGTGAGGTTGCCGGGACTCCGACCGACTCACTAAAACCCCCCCGGTGGCCATCCTCTGCGCATGTCGATGGGCTCCAGGATCTCCATAGGAACGCACCGGTGCACATCTCGCGCGGTGCCCATCTCGCGCGGTGCCCTTTCGGGCCCGTCCCGTGGTTGGCCCAAAAAGACAAACCACAAACACTCCCTCCAAATTGTGGCAGCACAGGGTCCACACCGTGCTGCCACCGTCCACGGGCTCGTAGGAGGGTGGCCGGGGCCCTCACCCCAACCACCACGCGAGCCCAGCGACATCCATCTCTTTCACCACAAAGTCGCGAGAAAAACTCACGACTTTGTGGAGAAAGAGAGAGATGTCACTTCCTTCCTGGCCGTCATCTACCTTCCAAGCATAGTTCAGTCATTGCACATAACTGGCTACACCCGGAAGGTAGAGAAGGCAAAAACCACCACTTCGCCGTTTATCCCCACATTTGCTTCCAGCTCCAGGCAGAAACAAACGCGGGAACAAACAGCCCTTCCCTGCCGTTTCATCATCCAGGCATAGCAGGGAGCCGCTCTGCCTGGGTGATGAGAGGGCAGCGCCTCTCCGTTGCGAATGGTGCCAGACTCGAAATTCGAGTGTGCCACCAGTCGCAAACAGAGGCACTCCACCACGCACATCGGGCACCTCACACTGGCCCTCCACTGTGCCCTCTGCTATACAGAGGGACACGCGGAGAGCCCCTTCCCTCCCCAAAATGGGGGGAACACCTCAATAGTTGGTGTCAGGGTGATGGTCGGCTCGCTCTTTACCGACCATCCGATGAAGAGCCAACCGACCACCATCCCAACACCAACCTTCCATCCCGTTGGCGGTCTTTTTCCGTGTCACTGCACTCACAATACAGTGACCTGGAGAGAGACCGCCCGCCAAACCTCCGTCGTATCCTCCAGATGTATGGGATCTGTTACAATATTATTTCCCACGAAATGCATAACAATAAAAGTGCATCGCAAGCATTCTAGATACTCGCTCGCACTTGCCATTTTATGGGAACTAAGGCAGTTCGGTTTTGATCTTTGTCACGGCAACTCATGTTTTACTAAATCTTTCTATTTCAAATAAAGTCTTTGTTCTAGCCAATACTTTTTCGTTTTTTAAAAAGACTTTCTCGACCCACCCCGTAACAGTGGTGTCAGAAGTGGGATAGTTGGCTGTAAACGTTGAGCTAACTATCTCTTACGGGTCAAACCAGTTTTGTGAGAAGTTTAAAACTAGTGACATCGCGCCGATTAAGGCGGCCGTAAAATCTCCGTCACATAAACTCTGAATCTCCACATCTCAAGAGGTCTACGTGCTGCCCTGGCGTTTCACTGTGTCTCCAACGACCTGGTTCCGCTGTTCCTGCCGTGTTGAGTATCACCCCGATACTTAACGCCATTTCCGAGCTCCCACGCTGCTGCCGTCGCTGAGACGCCCTGGTAGGGCGCCGCCGCACATTCCGTGCGCCACATAACAGTTGCCGCGCCCTGCGTTTCGTCGCCGCCAGACGAGAGGCCACAAGGCCTTAAGTCCTTGGAGTGCCGAGGATCACTGGATGCGACCTGGACCTATTCATCATGGGTTTCTTTCTCCGAGTTGCAGTCTTACTGTGAGTAGAACGTTCTATTTTCTGTTATTGTCACTGTGTCCACTGTCTCTCAATCCTATTCCCTATTTAGTTAATTTTAGTTACGTTTTCTGTAATATCTTATTTTAGTTAAACTTATAAAATACAAGATGTCTATTAAAACTGATAAAAGCGGTAAGTCCACTGATCTCGCTCACTCCGAGGTGTTTCCAATCAAAGTTTTATGTGATTTTGTAAAGACATATAAAGGAGAACGAGATACGTTAGTCGCTTTTTTAACAAACTGCCAAAATGAGCCTTGCGTCTGAAAGTCAAAAGGACCTCTTACTTAAATTTATAATTTCAAAATTGGAAGGCAAAGCTCAGATAGCTTGTTCAAATAGGGTGTTGCAGTTTTGAGGAATTAAAGGATTTTTTAAAACAGAACTTTGGTGAGCGTAAACATTACAGTCACCTATTATTAGATCTGCAGTCATGTAGGCAACTAGTAGGTGAAACTGTGGCCCAATTCGCACTCAAGATAGAAAGCTGTGTCGCAGCTCTACTATCTGAAATACATTCCTCCGACACCTTAAAGAAGGATCTGCCTGGTAGGGTGGCCATGACAGAGGACCTGGCTTTACACACCTTCATAATAGGGCTTCACTCGCGGCTTAGCACCGTAGTCCGCTCAAGGGAGATTAAAACCTTGAATGCAGCGATTAATATCGCCATGAGTGAGGAAAAAATTAATAATTTCCTATCAAAACCTGAGCCGAAAGCCAGTCGTCCGTCATGCAAACTCTGTGGAAAACCAGGGCATTCCGAAAGTGAGTGTTTCAGTAGATCTAATAATCGGGCACTTGTCCCGTATCAGTCCCGCACAGCTCAAGACCGGCCACAACAATCTGGTCAACCTGTAGTTTGTAGGTATTGCAAGAATTTGGGACACGACATTAGTCAGTGCATTAAGCGACGCGTCAATAATTCTCGTAGGGGAGTGCATTATACTGCACCTCAAGTCGAGTCACCACCGCAATCCCCTGTGCCTTGTCCAGTAACTGAGAATGAAGGTCACCTGGATTTAAACTAAAGCATCGGATAACGATTCCGTGCCGACGTGTATCCGATGAGGACGTAGTAGGCACAAAAGTGTTTAGTTCTAGAACTGTATATAACTCTGAGCACTTACATAATCCTAGTGCAATAAATAAGTCTAATTCTAGAGCCTCTGTTTCCAAATATCCTCCTACGTTAGAAAACGTCACTGTATCTTCCAAGTCGTATGCAGACATCGTAAAAGCTAGTTCTAGTAATAAATTTAATTCTAAGTCCTCTGTGTCGTGTTCGAAGTCCTCTGTGTCGTGTTCTAAGTCCTCTGTGTCGTGTTCTAAGTCCTCCGTTTCACAGGGTCCCGCTGTATCTTTTGGTCCCTCCATACAAAGTAGTGTTAAGCCCACTGTCTCGTACAAACACTCGAACGGCCCACGTAGCCCCACAGACTCACAAGGTTCCAAGTCTGCTGAGTCCCGTGTTCCTGTCGTCTCCTCTAGACACACCGCTGCATCTAAGAAAATAAACTACAACAGTGTTAAAAATATTTCTAAATCAAACTGCTACGAAGAAACTATTGTTTACGATATCCTAGATGAAAAAGTTTCATTACCTTACATAAAGGTTTCTACTTCACATTGCAAAACTCCGCTTCGCTTTTTGATAGACTCTGGTAGTTCTATTTGCTTGATAAGAGAATCAAGTCTTTCACCGAAACCTCAACTGGAAAATCATATTATTAAATTCAAAGGCATTAATGATGTAGATTCTTACGCTAAAACAAAAGGTAAGTTTATCTTGTCAATAAATTTAAAAGACAACGATGTCCTACCGTTCTATTTCCACGTCATTGGAGATGATATTAATCTTCCATATGATGGTATAATCGGTACTAGTTTCATGAAAGCGTACAAGGTTAATGTACTATATTCTAAGTCAAGGTTAGAAATATCAGATGATCCTAGTAGATATTTTAACATGATTATGACCAGGCCTTCCTACACTGTCCCTGCACGAAGCGAAATGTTCATCGAGTGTTACGTCACTAACCCTGAAATAAAAGAAGGAGTTATACTAGAAAATGTTTTACCCGAGTATCCTGGCATTTATTTTGCCAAGTGCCTCGTACGAGTAAGTCCCAGTAACAAAATACTAGTTTCTGTTCTTAATACATCCGAAAAAGAAGTAAAAATAAATAATTTAGCACTAACCATCGAGCCAGTCGTACAAATTCTAGAATCGAAACCCGACCTTGACTCTGACTATAGTCAGCTTTCCTCAGACCCGTCAAAAATCCCGTGTGTAATGACCATAGAGTCAGATCGCGATTACAAGGTCCAAAAGGCACTTAGGTGTTCTCATATGAATCAAGAAGAAGAGACATTGGTACGTGATCTTTGTTCAAAGTACTCTGATATATTCTTCCTTGAAGGAGATCGATTAACGTGTACTAACTCCATCCGTCATGAAATTCGAACAAGGGTAGATACTCCTATTAATGTCAAAAGCTATCGTTTCCCTGAGTGTCACAAAGGAGAAGTAAATCGACAAGTCGAAGAAATGCTAAGTCAAAAAATAATACGTCCTTCGGTTTCACCCTGGTCTGCACCAATCTGGGTAGTTCCTAAAAAACCCGATGCATCAGGAAAAGTAAAATGGAGAATCGTCATAGATTATCGAAAACTCAATGAGATAACAATTGGTGACGCTTATCCCATACCAAATATAAATGAAATTCTAGATCAGCTGGGACACAGTAAATATTTTACTACGTTAGACTTTGCCTCGAGTTTTCATCAAGTGGGTGTAAAAGATTGTGAAAAAACAGCTTTTAGCGTTCCTTCAGGTCATTTTGAGTTCTGTAGGATGCCGTTTGGACTACGCAACTCGCCCAGTACCTTCCAGAGGTTGATGAACATAGTGCTCACAGGTCTACAGGGCCTTCACTGTTATACTTACATGGATGACATCATAATACACAGTTCACAGCTGGATAAACACGTAGAGAGCCTTGAACTCGTCTTCAAAAGGCTACGCGAGCATAATCTCAAGTTACAGCCCGATAAGAGTGAGTTCTTCCGACGAGAAGTTCAATATCTAGGTCATATAATTTCAGACGCGGGTGTGAAACCCGATCCCTCAAAGATAAAATGTGTGTCAATGTTTCCTATTCCTAAAACTCCAAAAGATATTAAATCTTTTCTCGGCTTGGTAGGTTATTACCGGCGATTTATTGAAAATTTCTCACACATTTCTAAACCTCTGACTAGCCTACTCAAGAAAGATGTGATGTTTACATGGACCCCTGAGCAACAAAAAGCGTTCGATCTTTTAAAAACAAAGATAACCACAGCTCCTATATTACAATTCCCTGATTTTAGTAAGCCTTTCTTGCTTACTACCGACGCTTCGAATTATGCCATCTCTGCTATTCTGTCGCAAGGGGAGGTTGGGAAAGACTTACCCATCTCGTTCGCTTCTCGAACGTTAAATAAGGCTGAAGGTAATTATTCAACCACCGAAAAGGAGTGTCTTGCCATCATATTTGGTACCAAAGTTTTTCGACCTTACCTTTTCGGTCACAAGTTTTTGATCCTTTCAGATCATAAACCTCTTCAGTGGTTGTTTAACTGCAAAGACCCAGGTTCAAAGTTAGTTCGCTGGCGTCTCAAGTTAGAGGAGTTTGATTATGAAATCAAACACAAAGTAGGAAAACTTAATAGTAACGCTGATTCCCTTTCTCGAAATCCAGTTTTAGCAGTTGATGGTGATCCACTTAATCCTTTGCCATGTCCCCAGGATGCTCCACAAAATCCTGTATCTCCGTTATCAGATTTTCCATTTTCACCGATGAACTTGCCATCGCCGCCGGTAGATCCTCCGTTTATCCCGTTGAATCCTCCGTCTCCACCTTTCAGCCTTCCATCTCTGCCACCAACTCCACCGATTCCGTCACCTTCGCAGAATCCGTTACCAGCACCTATGGTGAATCCCCAATTGCCTTCATGCTCTGAAACATATGAAAGATACTTACAGCTTAGCCGAAGTTCCTCTTGTTCATATAATACTGTCATCGAAGAACATAATGACTCACTCTTAAAAGCTAAGTGTAAATTAATAGCTTACCCTGCATCAATCGATCTAGATGACGCTGTTCCATATTGCCCTGAAATCATAGATTTGTCAACAGATAGGCCATGCATTAGAGATAAAGAACGTGAACTCAGTACTGTGTTAAATTCATCAAATGATAAACATATTTTCTCTCACCTGTTTATCGCAGTACACCACTATGATGAAATATCGTACAAGGACATTTTTACCATACTTCGTGATTATAGGGATATAGTAAAGTTCTGGTATCCTGAAGAGAAAGAGATTGCTATTTCTGATTTTTCTAATCCATTCAACAAATTAAACTTTACAAAAATCTACAACATCATCGCTTTTATTTTTCACGACTCTAATATAAAGGTGTATATCTATCATAATAACATTCAATTTCCTACACCTGATGAGGTGAAAAAGATACTAAGAGATAACCATGACTCGCCTTCAGCTGGTCATCCCGGAATCGCTCGAATGTTAGAGAGAATAAAAACGCAGTACTGGTGGAAAAATATGCGCTCAGATATCGAAAGTTATGTCAAAAGTTGTAAGTCTTGTCAGGTTAACAAACCTCTAAGAGGAACGAATAAAGCACCTATGATAATCACTTCTACTGCTACTAGACCTATGGAAAAACTTTATCTCGACTTAGTAGGGCCTCTCCCAGAAACTCGAGTTGATAAGTATAAGTTCATTCTAACTTTACAAGACGATCTCACTAAATACTCACAGGCCTACCCTATGCAGTCCTGTTCAGCTCAAGAAACTGCACAAAATTTGGTTCATTTTATTTCTCACGTAGGCATTCCTCGAATGATTGTTACTGATCAGGGTACAAATTTCTGTTCAGACATGTTCAAACAGTTATCAAGGCTTTTCGGCATTAAACACATATTTGCGTCTCCTTATCATCCCCAAACATGTGGAGCCTTGGAAAGGAGCCATTCGACACTCAAGGAATATCTCAGATCGTTTATATCTGAGAACCAAAATACATGGGATCTTTATGTAAATACTGCCATGCTATCATACAATACCAATGTACATTCAACAACGGGTTTTACCCCTTTCGAACTTCTATTTGGTTTTAAACCCAATGTTCCTAAGTCGATCGATGTCTTGGAAACTGGTACATACACGGACTATATAAGAGCACTCAACCATCGCCTATATTATAGTAGACAAAAAGCTTCTCAAAATATCCAATCTTCGAAAGAACGATCTAAAAATTACTACGATCGCCATACTAAACCTGTTACGTACAGCGTCAACGATATGGTGTACGTCCGATGTCACCATAAACAAAATAAAGCTTTTTCTCCAGTATGGAAAGGTCCCTATAAAATTATTAAAATAAATGGTAATCATACTGTAACGGTGTTAATCAACCGCCGGCATGTACGTCATCACTATGACGAAATAAAGCCTGCCGCCAATTGTCCTTTATCCTAGTTTTTCTTTCGTTTCAGAAAAATTATACTAACGGCCACTTCCAGCCAGCCGTTCACGACTACTATAGTACAAAGTCCTGGACTCTATTTCGATCGACTTCTTGACGTTAAATTCAATAACGACTATTGGGATGTTGTAACCTATGTCGATATTCATAAGGTGCAACCTCATCTAACATATGTAGAGGATCTATTTACGAAAGTCATATCGCTGTGTCAAAGTTCGATTTCATCCAAAGTGCAAGCTGACTGTCTGAACTCGTTATCGTCGTTACAAAATCAACATGCAAATAATAAAAAAAAAATCTCTTCTATATCTTATTTACTAGAAGGAAACCAACATAAGAGGGTTAAACGTGGACTTATCGACGTTGGTGGATCAGTGCTTAAAACTATATTTGGTACTCTTGACAATGATGACGCTATTAAGTACTCGGAAGCTATCGACCAAGTACAGTCAGACGAGAAGAAGTTAGCGCATCTTATGAGAGATAATATTCATGTAATAAAATCTACTATTTCTACTTTCAATAGTTCTATGTTAAAGATTAGAGAGAATGAAAGGAGTATTAATAATAATTTAGAAATAATTAATAAAGCGTTTGACCAAATGGCAAATAATAATGATAAGTTAGAATTTAAGTCACATTTGAATCTTTTACTAAATTCGTTAGAAAGTATTATTATTTCGCTCTCGTTTGATATAGAAGATATTAATAATGCAATTTTATTTAGTAAGTTAAGTATTTTGCATCCGTCAGTACTAAGTCCTCAACAGCTGTACAATGAGCTTGATCGGCATAAAAATAACATGCCAAAGCATTGTGAGCTGCCTGTAATCCTATCTCTAAACAGTGTTCACGAGTTGATTGATGTTTCAAGGTTGATATGTTATTACCATAAAGATAAGATTGTTATTATAATAAGAATCCCGCTCGTCTTATCACAGACGTATCATCTGTTCCATGTCGTTCCACTCCCAGTTCCCTATGACGTCACGAAACCTGATACCTACGCACTCGTTGTACCTAATAAATCCTATGTGACAATAACAGCTGATCGTATGTTCTACTCGCTACTTGACTCCATCAAAGATTGCAAACTCATAAACAATAAGTGCTATATTTGTGAGTTAAGTGGTGTTAACATTCTTTCGGTCGTAGCTAACTCTGTTTGCGAAACTATTCTACTGACCGAGGTGGTTACTAAACTACCAAAATCGTGCGACGTTAAACTATTTAAAGGAGAAGTCGACGTGATTCATAAAATCAGTGGAAATCGTTGGGTTTACGTACAGTCTGAACCCGGACAATGCCATATTACATGTGATAATGATCCAGTGAGTTATAACGAGATACTATTTGGCACGGGTTTTCTGTCTCTACCGAAGAAGTGCAAAGCGTTTTACAAAACTATGCAGTTTACACCTATCGAAGTTGTGATGACGAACTTTACCACGAACTTTTCTAGTTTTAATATTATTCAAGACGATTGTTGTGAAAAAGTGATTAAAAATAAGACTCTTTCTAAGTTACAGTTAACGAAACTAAGTAATATAAATAATTTAGATTCTCTGATTCATGCTAGTGTTTATTTAGACTCGTTCGAAAAAGAGTTGAAAGATATAGAAAGTCCCACGCATTTCCATAAGTATGGAGTGCACTATCTGTCAGTGGGCTATGTTATCACGCTACTAACGCTGATATACTTGTTGTATAGAAGTCGTAAGTGGCTATGTAAAAGTAATACTTCAGGCTGTTGTATTAAGATATACAACCAGTGTAATAATACTAAGAAAGTTGAGTCTCGACGTCACACAACGTCTGTTCATGTTCGCGATTCTGATAGTGACATCGAGATTCCAACAAAAAATAATTTTATAATTTCTAGATCTTTTACTGATAAATCAATACTATGTAAGTACTTTAGATTAAGGTGTTCTAAATCAATGTTTTAATTCTATATCCTCTGTTAGCAAAGATCAAGTCCAACTCTGTGCCCTCTGTGTAAATTTTTGTCTCCGATTCTTCCATTTCTCATCACCTCAACCGTGATGATCAATCTTAACGAGGGGGATGTTACAATATTATTTCCCACGAAATGCATAACAATAAAAGTGCATCGCAAGCATTCTAGATACTCGCTCGCACTTGCCATTTTATGGGAACTAAGGCAGTTCGGTTTTGATCTTTGTCACGGCAACTCATGTTTTACTAAATCTTTCTATTTCAAATAAAGTCTTTGTTCTAGCCAATACTTTTTCGTTTTTTAAAAAGACTTTCTCGACCCACCCCGTAACAGATCCTACACCTAGAGGATACGAAGAAAACGCCTCCCCGTTTGCAAGTGGAAACACACTCGCGTCGAGGCCCGAGTGCATCACCAGTCGCAAACAGGGGTTCCTACACCTACGCCCGCGCATCCTCCAGATGTATCTGTTAGATACACCTAGAGGATACGAAGGAAACGCCTCCCCGTTTGCAAGTTGAAGCACACTCGGCAGCATGGTAGACCGAGTGCACTACCAGTCGCAAACAGGGGTCCCTACACCTATGCCCGCAAGCGGGCCCGTCCCTACCGTACCCCAAACCGCCATAGAAGCACCGCCCCGCCCAGATTCCCGCAAGAAGACTGACCCATACAGCCGGCCCGCGAGAACCGACCAGGACGACACCGCACCAGCAGTCCGGAGCACGGTCCCTACAACCCACACGGCCCACAAGGACCGTGAAGGCGCCTGGTGGTTTCAGTTACGTCTATTTCATAAGGAAATAGACCAATAACAGGCAGCAACCACGTGAAGGTTTTTTTTTTTTTTTTTTTTTTTTGCTGGGAAAATGCATTACGCATACCACTCCGTTATGTGGGACTCCCCGGGACTAGCCCGGTATACCCACTAACAACCCAGCGGCACACCCGCATCGTCTGTGTGGAGGAGGACTGGGAAACCGGCAGAGCCTTTACATCCAGTCCCCCACCGACGACCGCCCGCCTTTACAGCGGGGCCCTCATGCCCCACCCAATTGGGAGGGGCCCGGGAATGATCGTGACTTTGTCATTCCCGCCTTACAAGGGTGGTGAAAGTGCAATGCGGGCGAAGGTGCAAGAAGGGAGAAGACGGCGATCATACAATCGCCTTCTCCCACCTCTTCTTCGCCTTCGGAGCGGAGCCGCAAGGGGATTGTCCTCTCGCGCACGCTCCGCCGCCTCCTTCAGGGAAATTACTTCTTCACAGAAGGAGGCGACCGCTGCCCAGGCCCCTTCACTCTCCAGCATGGAGTTGACCACGCTGGGAAGCGAGAGGTCTCGCCCAACAACCGCGATCAGGCTGTTTCGCGGCACGGACCACGACGTACACAACTCGAGAGTGTGCTGCGCCGTGTCCTCTACCGCGCCACAGTCCAAGCAAGACGGGGTCTCTTCCCGTCCGATCCGGTGCAGATATGATCCGAAACATCCATGTCCGGATAACACCTGCACCAGACGGAACGAGAGGAACCCGTGGGACCGCTCGAGCCAATTTTGCAGGACTGGCCCGAGCGCGTCCAACGTTCGGCGGCCAAAGGTGGCGTTGGCGAGGTCCTCCGTCCAATGGTGGACAATTGCGTCCCTCGCCTCTCGCCGGACGGCTTCCCGCTCTTCCGCAGCGGGTCGCTCCCCGAGCGCCTTGCGCCCAGCCGTCCACTCGTACACCCTGTCGAGCACCCACGCCTCGAGTTCCCAAGGAGGGGTGCCAGCCAGAGCGCACGCCGCCGCAAAGCCCACCGAACGGTAGGCCCTTGCCACCCTTAGTGCAATGGCCCTTTGGGGTCTGCGGATGGCGGTGGCGTTTTCCCTCCTGTGCAGGGAATCCGCCCAGATTGGGGCCCCATAAAGAGCCATGCTCCTCAAGATGCCGGCATACAAGCGCCGGCATCTCGCCTTGGGTCCTCCCAGGTTCGGAAGGAGCCATGATAGGGCATCCGCAGTCTTCAGCAGGCGCGTCGACAGCTCACTGAAGTGTGGGCCGAAGCGCCACTTGCTGTCGAGTACAAGGCCCTGATATTTCATCTGGGCCTTCACCTCGATTTTCACGCCCTCAACCACAATATGGGCGTCAGGAGGGGTGCGCTGCCGAGGCCCGTGAAAGAACACGGCCTCGGTTTTGTTCAGTGCCACCCTTAGTCCTAGACGGCGGATCCTTCCTGCGACAAGAGATCCACCAGCCGAGGCCAAACTAGCCGCCTCCCTGAAGTCCCTCCCCCTGGCAGTGAGGAGAGTGTCATCCGCGTAGCAGATGACACTTGTGCCACGGAGGAGGGTTCCCCGCAGGAGCCAGTCGAAACCGATGTTCCACAGTAGTGGTCCTAGGACCGACCCCTGTGGAACACCGGAATCTGCGCTGTGTCTTCGGACCCTGCCCGTTCTGTCTACAAGGAGGACAGCTCGGTCCTCCAAGTAGTTAGCTAGGAGGTTCCGCAAATATCGAGGCGCTCCGTGGTATCGGAGTGCCTCCAAGATTGTCGAGTGGGGGACGGAATTGAAGGCATTGGCTATATCAAATGACACAGCCAACACTCCTTCCCCCGTCTCCACAGCTTCTCTCACTTGGCCCTTGAGCCGGGCCAGCGCATCCACTGTCGAACGCCCCCGTCTGAAACCGAATTGGGCGTCGGACAGGTCCGGCCCCACCCCACGCAGGAGATCATTTAGCCGGCTGGCGACGATCCCCTCTAACAACTTACCGACCTCATCGAGCAGAACGATGGGCCGGTATGCCGAGGGGCAATCCACCGGGCGTCCCTCCTTTTGGAGGAGGCATAATTGCCCCTCCTTCCAAGATTTCGGGAACCTGCCAGCGGCGAAACACGCACTGAAGAGGTCCCGAAATCTCTCCTCCATTTGGAAGGCGGCAATGGCCACCACCCGTGCGGGGACGCCGTCCGGTCCGGGGGCCGTCTTCTTGGCGCGGAGGCGAAGAGCCGCCGCGCTGAACTCTACCACCGGGATTGGAGGGACCTCCTCCTCTGGCGGAGTCGCCTCCCGCGGGGGGTCCATCACTGGTGGGGTTAAGTTGGTCCTGAGCGGAAACAGGGACCGAACCACCCCATCCAGCAATGTAGGCTCGAGGGTCTCCGTCAGTGGAGGACCAAAGGGGCGCAGTTTGTTCCGCGCCGCCTTATATTGTCTCCCATACGGGTCCCTGTCGAGACCCTCCAGCATCTCAGCCCTCGCCGAGTCAGCGGCGGCACCCATTGCTGACTTGAGGACCGTTTTTGCCTCTACGTATAAGGTGTAGAGGTGGTCCTCGTTGGCCGGATCTCGCGGGCTGCGCCGTCTGCTCCGCGTGTAGGCCCTCCTGGCTGCCACGCAGGCAGTACGGAGTTCCGCCAGTTCCTCCGACCACCAATAGACGGTGCGACGGGGAGGTGGGCGGTGAGACCGAGGCATGCTGGAATTGCACACCTCGGTCAGGGACTCCCGAAGCTGGACCGCTGCAGCGTCCACGTCCAAGACTGTGATAGGAGGCGCGAGCCAGTCCTGAATAAACGCCGCCTCCTTCGCCGCGTCACGGTTAAGGCGGGTGAGGGCCCATCGTGGGAAGGAAGATTTTGGGTGGAAATGTCGAACCGCACATATCGGTGGTCCGACAAGGTCTCCACCATCTCCACCCGCCAGTTCACTACGCGGGTGGCTAGCACAGGAGTGGCGAACGAAACGTCGACCACCGACCCTCCCTGTTGCCGCACACACGTGTGAATAGTCCCTCTATTTAGAAGGGACAGACCGGACGATAACGCCCAAAACTCGACGGCGCGTCCCCGGACGTTGCAAGAGACGGCCGGGTTGCCCCAGGCCGCCGACTTGGCGTTCAGGTCACCTAATATGGCGACCTGGCGCGGCGCCGCCCTACCGGCAACTGCCGTAAGGACTTCGAGAAAGTTCTCGAAGTCTGAGAGAGGGCGGTTTGGAGAGAAATAGACCCCTACCAGGGCTATATCTCCCCACGCGGCGGCCACGTATCCCGATCCCCTCTCTAAGAGTGAGAGGGGAGGGGAGTCCCAACCTAACCTAATCTAACCTAACCTAACTGAGTCACCTCAATATTAGGCACTTTACTAGTAGGTGCCAGTTCTGTTATGTCATCCAAAGTTCACACAGAAAGGTCAAATAAACAGCTGTTATAGGGCTGCCTGATGTTGTGGTAGGTACATTTCTGGAGGAAAGTTTACGAGGCATTTCACCAATGAAAAACTTCCAAATTTGAAAAGTGGTAGAACAAACGTTGTTCACCATGACATGCGGAACACCCTCCCCCCGGCCTTATAGGGACATTATGTAACACCGTGTATAGATCATGCATAAATATAAATAAGTGTACAAAATAAATAGAGTTGATAGCTCAACAGTTTATATATCGAGGGCATCAAACCATATGGGCGTATCGACTTTGGGCTACTGTTCAGGAGGAACAAAAAACTGTCTAACTTTTTTCAGAGATGTCAGATCTAACTGAAGTTTTCAGGAAAACTATCTAATTTTAAGTCTCAAATAATCATAGCACTTAAAATTGTGTAGCCCAACTCCTTCTAGTACTTTTCGTTCATACGCCCATATGGTTTGAAAATTTTCAGTGAATTTTGTGTTCCCCTTCACCATATAATTTGAGGCGTATGATAAAACATATTTTTTTAATGTGTTTTTTTACAAATAATCTGAATGGAGATGCCCATAGTAACACTGGCCGCCAAAAAAATCGACCCACTCGCTAATTTTGAGTAACAAAGTTGTTATCTTAAGTATGCGTTGACATATTGGTATGTTTTGCTTATGCTTTATAAATAAACATCTGAGTACCCACTTGACATTGTTTTAGACGAATACAAGTGCTATTGTGGGTATTTGTAACATTTTAAAAGCACTGATAAAAAATTAATGACTTTTGCATAGAGTGCAAGGTTAGTTTATTTCGAACTTTTGCCGCGGCATATTCATTCACCGTGCATCGTAGTGATTTAATCTTTTGTTAGAACAATCATATTTGTTGCTTTTAACCATAAAATATGGATACAACTGAAGCAGAAGCCGCTCAAGTGGTAGCTCTCGTTCGTGAAGGGCTAAGTCAGCGAAATGTGGCAAGAAGATTAAATTTGAGTCGATCAGCAGTGCGTCGAGTTTATAAACGATAATTAGAGACGGGAGAGTACCGCCGGAGACCAGGATCTGGAAGAGGACGTGTCACAAACACGACGGATGACCGTTTTATTGCCTTGACTTCCTTGAGAAATCGGCATCTTTCTGCTGTTGATGTGCAGGGCAGGCTGAGAGACACTCGTGGAGTGGCTGTAAGTGAGAATACGGTGAGAAGAAGACTTCGGGAGCAAAACCTGAAACCACACAAGCCTGCCACGGGACCAAAACTCACTGCATCTCATCGGCAAGCAAGGTTAGAATTTGCTCGGCAACACATCCAATGGGATCTTGGTCAATGGGAGACAGTTCTGTTCAGTGATGAGAGCCGAATGTCCCTTGTAGGCTCTGACGGACGTCGTAACGTTATGAGAAGACCAGGAGAACGTTATGCTCAGTGCTGCATAAGAGAAACAGTCCGGTTTGGAGGAGGCTCTACAATGTTTTGGGGAGGCATCTCTTTGACCGGACGTACGGAGCTGGTTTTCTTTCGGAATCGTACGGTTAATGCTGAAAATTACATAACGGATATTCTGGAACCTCATGTAATGCCATACGCGGGATATATTGGCGAAAATTTCCAGCTCATGCATGATAACGCAAGACCACACGTCGCCAGAATTGTAACCGGATATCTTAGGGAGGTTGGCATACCAGTTATGCAGTGGCCAGCCAATAGTCCGGACCTAAATCCGATCGAACATCTCTGGGACCAGATAAAAAGGAAAGTTAGAGCCCGAAATCCAGTTCCAGAGACGTTAGATCAGCTGGAAGCCGCATTAACGGAAGAATGGGAACAGATACCTCAAGAAGACATCAAAAAGCTGATCCGTTCGCTGAATCGGCGTATGGCAGCAGTCATTAAAGCAAGAGGAGGAAACATCCCATACTAAGGTGAAGCGAAAATGTTTATAAATGTAAAAAAACATAAATTTTGCCACTTAAAGTAAAACATTATCATAACACATTTTTATGTAAAATATACCGTACCACGCGAGATTTTTAGGTTTTTTACAACCCCATAATTGCATTTTTTCATTATCAACATAAAAAATATCTATCGATTGCAGTAAAAACCCATGGGACACTTTTTTGCGAAAAAACGTAGGTGGGTCGATTTTTTTGGAGGCCAGTGTATAATAAAAAACATAATAGTTTTAACAGGGAACCCTTCATCTCAGAAAAATCAAATTATACGCCCATATGGTTTGATAAAATAGTTGACTTTGTGTAAAAATTCCGTAGAGGCGTATAATATCTAGACCAATCTAATGAAACAGTATCTACTGATACCAGCTTCTTCCTCCAGTACAATACTAAGTACTTATTCTGTATTACTAATTTTTTATAAAAATCTGGAAATTATACCTAAAATCCTTAAAAAAATCTTACAAACACATTTAGGTACAATTAAAATTCAAAAATATTAATCACTATCATCAGCCTGTCCACTGTCCATTGCTAGGCATAGGTCCAGCACCTAGTGGACTTCTACAAGCTGATGATGGATGGATGGGGTTTTAGGGGGAGTCCATAGGCATCACGACGAATGGTCTTGAGCCACCTCCACCTATCGACTTCCTGCGAGGTTGCAACGTTTATTATGTCTTTAGTCGATCGAGTGGAAGGCCATCCTCTACCGTCTCGTCCGGTTTGTGGTCGCCACTAGAGAACCTTTATTCCTCAACTGTTGTAATTTATGTGAGCTATATGACCTGCCATTGCCACCTATTCTTGCTAATTCTGGAAACTATGTCGGTGATCTTAGTTCTTCTACGAATTTCCTCATTTCGGATTCTATCACCTAGTGGAAGCCCTAGTAATAGCCCTCTCCATGAGCCAGTGCGTGAATTTGAGCTAATACGGCCAATAGTTAGCGACCACGTCTTAGTGCCGTAAGCCATCACTGGCAACACACACTGATCTTATAGACTTTCGTCTTGAGGCTCTGCGGTATTTGTGACGAGAAAATATGGCGTAGTTTTCCGAACACTGCTCTGGCCGACTTCAATTCATCGGGTGACCTCTTTGTCGAAGTTCGATCTTCCTAGTCGAATCGTCTGACCCAAATAGACACAGTGGTCAACAACTTCGACAGTATCGTTCCCAACGTGTACTAGTATAGGTGCGATATGGGCATTGGACATGATGTTCGTCTTGCCTTCATCTGTTGGGAGACAGTCACGGTATTGAGGTCACTGAGCATTGTGCCGACTATGACATCGGCATATCGAAGTTAGGTGATGTATTCGGCATTCTAAAGTTTTAGGGTTTATGATTATGATGTCGTCGGAATTTGAGCAGACAAAGACTTTAAAGATACTGTATTACACTTATATTAGGAGTCATCTTGAATATGTGTCTCAGGTTTGGAACCCAGTCTATGACATATAAATAAATCAAATTGAAAGTATACAGAAGCGTTTTCTTAGATATTTACAGTTCAGATTAAAGAAGTTTACGTCTAACTATTCCGCGCGTTGCAGAAAATTCCATATCCTCCCACATAAAGAGAGTAGGCGTGCCGCTGACTTATCCTATCTTCTCGATATTGCAAGCAGCTCGATCGACTGTCCTGAACTTCTCGGCCAATTGAGGCTTCGAACTCCTACTCTATCAGTAAGAAGTCCTAACCTTCTTCACATTCCAAGAGTTTGTTCTATATACAGGCCGAATTCATATTTAATTCGATCATGCAGATGTTATAATGAAATGGCGCGAGAGGTCGATATTGACTTGTTCAATACCTCCTCCACAACTTAAAAGCGCGGTCTTGACTGAATCAAAGGCTTTCTCGTAGTCCTCTAACGCTAGATTATACTCGTTAAGTCATCAGTCTTCTGTATAATCTGCCGGAGCGTGGGGATGTGGTCTACAGTAAACCCGTCTTATTTCGGAGGCTGGAAGTCGTCTAACCTACGTGTGAGGAGACGATTCGTAACTACTCTTAAAAACAACTAATAGACGTGGCTCAGGCAGCTCAAAGGGTAAATAAATTTTAAATAGGGTGTCAACTTTTTTGAAAAACAGTACCACTACTACTGTTCCACGCCTTCGGCGTTATGCTCTCGAGGATAGCAGTAGATAGATACATAACAGTAGATAGATGAAAATAATATAAACATGTACGGGGAACAAGGGTATATTTATCTGGACCTCTGTACAGTCAATGTACATTTTTATGCCGACGCGGCGTTTCACATGGCGCTCGCAACATGTACCTATCATTTGCATTAGTTATAATAAATCAGTTTACGTGCAACAGCGGACTCGGGTGGTTCTCATTTAAACCCCATTATCAATATCATTAATTTAAGTATCATTATCATCAAACGTGTAGGGAGTGCACTCTACATGTTTTTTTGGTCCTTCAAGCATTGGATTACAGTGTGTGAAACGGTGGACTGAGCACGGGGGGCACATCCCCTGTTGCTTTCATCCCCTATCGTCTATCAGCTGGTCCGGCTGGACTGGATGTCCAACTATCAAGGAAGTGGAAGACAACCGCTTCTCTATCAGGCAGTATCGGCGGGTTCAGCGATATCAAGTAAGACTGTTCTTTATATTTAATCATGAAAGAACTAATAGCTCGCCAATCAAAATAATTACACAATATCAAATTATCAAAAGAAATTTTAACAAAGACTCTGCGTCCAGAAAGACCGCGGAGTATATCGAAAAAAGGCTAGGTGTATTAGACAATCTCTGGGGAGAGTTCACTCAAAATCATGAGGAAATTTCTAAAGCCAAGGGTGCGTCTGTGGAAGAATATCTTTCGGCAGAAATATACGAAACGGGAAGAGATTTATGCAACGAGATCAAACTAGCAATTTTATCATACGGAAAGGTAACAGAAAAAGCTACAATGCCAGACGGAAAAGTGGAAGAGCTCCTTTCTCTTCAGCGCGCTCAATTCAGATCATTAGATCGTCAAATCAAGAACATAGATTTAGTTAGCATATTGGAAAAATGGGAAATTGAAGATGAATTGAAAAATATTCAGCAAAAATGGGAGGCAATCGACACCCTTCACATTCAAATTGATATATTAGGGGGTGATATCATGTATGAAGACGAATTTCTGTTTTATGAGGGTTCATGCAAAAACACAAAACGGTCCCTAAATAAAAAACTCGAGTCTAATATTCACATGAAACAATGTACACCAACATTAGAAATACCATCTTTCAGCGGAAATTACATCAATTGGCCAAATTTTTACGATCTTTTTATGGAAACTATCCACAACAACCAAAATTTAACAAAGGCTCAGAAATTTCTACATTTGAAAAGCAAAATAAAGGGCGAAGCAGAGCGTCTTATATCACATCTTCATATCACGGCTGAGAACTACGACACAGCGTGGGAAATTCTGGTGCATAGATACAGCAATATACAAGTGCTCTTCTCTAAAAATATCGAGATTTTATTAAATCAGCACATTATCAGCAAACAATCATCATTTGAACTGCGAAGAATGTATGACACAACAAACGAGTGCATCCATGCTATCCATAATCTTGGCGTGGATACACCAGCGTGGGACCCATTGATTGTACACCTTTTGTGTAAGAAGCTGGACCCACAAACATACTTGGATTTCAAGGAATCTCGGAATGCGCCTAGGGAACTGCCAACCTTCAAAGAGTTCATGAACTTCTTGGAAAACAAGTTCATGGCCCTTGAAACCGTCTACAGAAAAGAGAAGGAGGTGCCATCAACCTCTTCATCAAATTATCAGAACAAACAACGAGCAAATCCGTATCAAACAAAAACGCCATACAATAAACTACCTTATTCTCAAACAGATAAGAACTATCAAGTAATGGCTACAATTAATATCACACGATGTTCTTTATGCAAAATGAACCACGATTTATTTGCATGTAAACAATTTCTTAGTATGCCACCTGAAGCACGGCTCAAAAGTGTTCACACGCTACACGTTTGCAAAAACTGCCTGTATAAGCACTACGGTAAACCGTGCACTTCTGCAAAGCGTTGCAAAGAGTGCAACAGAGAACATAATACTTTGTTACATGATCCTGCACGTGTTAGTTTATCGGTTCCCACGTCGAAAGCAAATCAAAATAATGTGTATCATGTTGGATTGGAGGCCAAGGAAACTCTTTTACCTACAGCATGGGTTAACTTGAAGGCAGCTGACGGCACATTAGTTAAGGCTCGTGCACTTCTAGATCAAGCTGCGCAAGTCTCAATCATATCAGAAAACCTTGTGCAACTACTGGGGCTCAAGCGTTACAACTCAAAACTATCATCACCTCTCACTGGTATCGATCTATGCCAAAAGAAGTGCAACGGAGCAGTATCAATAGAGATCAAATCAATGTATCAAGATTATCAATATCAAACAGAGGCACTAATAGTGTCGCAGGTTGCATATGACCTGCCTAGCGTCTCATTTGATCATGAACCATTGCCTCATCTTCAATATTTATCATTGGCAGACCCAAGGTTCAACGTCTCCCAACAAGTCAACATGCTGCTTGGCGGTGACGTATACTGCGATGTAATCATGAAAGGTCTTGTTAAGGGCCCTCCGGGGGCACCTATTGCACAAGAAACTAAACTAGGGTGGATAATTATCAGGAAGCGTGACCCCACTGTCGTGCTATACAGTGGCACAAAATATCAATATCAATGAAGAATTATTATCAGTACCAGATTTATCCAAAAACTGGGAAATAGAAGAACAAAACAACTCCTCGCCGATCTTGACAGAGTCGGAAAAGTATTGTGAGGATTTTTATCAACAAACAACTCAACGTTTAGAGGACGGAAGATATGTCGTAGGGATACCAATGAAAGCAGATTATGAAAAGCACTTGGAATCATCGAAGGCTAAAGATATCGAACAATTCAAGCAAATGGAAAATCGTCTGGCCAAAAGTACATCATTCTCAGAGAGCTACAAGCAATTTATGCAAAAGTGGAGCAGTAACAACAAACAGCTGTTAGGGAACCTGACTCCTAATCAAGATAACAGCGCGTCGGAATTTAAATCAACGGAGTCCAGAAAAACACTTGGTCTCAAATGGAACCCTACCACAAACTTCACATATCAAAATCATATCACAGAAAACAGTGATAAGCATCTAATTCTAATTCTAATTGAAAATGGGGGAGATAAGATCTGCACTGACTTCCCGCATTGGGGTGTATTGTGCATTGTCCCCCTGCTAACCCTACCCCAGCCAGCCCAACTCCTTAAAATAACGGAGAAGGACTCTGGGTTGATGGCAGCACTGTTCCAGTGTCCCCGAATGAGTAACGGATGAAGTTAAACAGGACTCTATCAGCTCCTGGAGTCCGGTTTTTTTCCTGGCTTCATTTGTGGCTGTGCAGTACAATATAACATGCTCCACTGTCTCCTCGTCCTGAAGACAGCCACGACATAGCCCACTGTCCGTAGCCCCTGTCTTCAGCTGATGGTGGTTGAGATCACAGTGTCCCGTGATGATGCCCACCATCATCCGTAGGTCTTCGCGTTTCATCTTTAACAATGTGTTTGTTATCCTTTTGTTTTTAGCTGGAAGCATTTTCTTTGTTTGCTTACAGTCCAGTCTACGTTCCCATATTTTTTGGTGCTCCCTTTCGGAGTTTAGTCTCAGCCTGTTTTTAATCTCCACTGTTGGTGGGTTAGATAAGCTGATGTCTTTAGAAGTGGGTGTGAGTTTAGCTGCTCTCCTTGCTAGGAAGTCGGCCTTGTCATTCCATGGGCAAGAGCTGTGGCCTTTAGTCCATTTTATTATAACCATGTGCTTTTCAGCTAGTTTTTGGAGGGCACTGTGGCATTCTGCAACGGATTTAGACCTCGTGTCAGGTCTGCCGAGTGCATTCAAAAGTGCTGCGCTATCTGTTGTGAAGATGATCTGTGTTTGTAGATTAGCATTTACAACGCTATCTGTGGACTCTAATGATGTTGATACTTCACTAGCTGCCATGAGGAGCCCAATAGTTTCTGCTTGAAACGCAGTAGTCGTTTGGTTTAGAGGCTGTGATCTTGATTGTCCCGTTTCTGGGCAATAAAAGCCGCAACCTGCTCCTGTCTTTTGTTTGGCGCCATCTGTGTAGATGTGATAGACTGAAGAGGAGGAGGCGGAGGCTGGTTCCTCTACTTCCTCTTGCCTAGCCACTTGATACCTTTTATTGGTCAGGTAAGTTGTGGCTATTCTGTCTGTACCTTTTATGGCTTCGGGGATAATGTTAGTAGCCTTATCCAATATCCTGCTGTGATTCGTTAACTTGGCACTGCCTTTCCACTGGCTCGTGGATTTTATTCTCAGAGCTGCCGCCATCGCTTCCTGCTGAATGTGCACATGAAGCGGCGTCAGGCCTAGTATAATCTCTAACGCTGCTGATGGAGTAGATTTTGTACATCCACTGATGAGAGAGCAGGCTAGCCTTTGGACCTGTTGCAGTCTGTTCATCGCTGTAACCAGGTTTGTCCTTGGCCACCACACCACGGCGCCATAGGTAAGCACGGGTCGGACCATGACTGTATACATCCACAGACAAAGCTTAGGTTTTAAGCCCCAGTCTTTGCCGAAGTGATAAGCATCTTACCAAGAGAGAGTTGTTATCAGAAATATCAAAGTTGTTCGACCAATTAGACTGGTTATCACCATTATCAATTCGCGCTAAGTTTTTATTCCAAGGTACATGGAGTAAAAATATGGAATGGGACGAAAAAGTATCATCAAACATACAAGATCAATGGATTCAACTACGCGGTGATCTCATAAACATCGAAAAATTCAAGGTTCCTTGTCATTTAGGTGACACTACAGAGACATGCTACGTACATGCATTCTGTGACGCCTCGATAAATGCATACGCTACTGTACTATATCTACTGCCACCGAACGATACAGGAGAGTGCACATCGAAATTGATAGCAACTAAAACAAAATTGGCCCCAATAGCAAAAAAGATATCACTGCCGCGGTTGGAGCTGCTTGGAGCGCTTCTTTTATCAGAACTTACCAAGAAGGTTTTACAATCTTTTTCGGGAATCAATATCAAACTACATGCCTGGTCAGACTCGATAATTGTTTTGGGCTGGCTAAATGGAGACGTCACACGTTGGAAACAATTTGTATCAAACCGAATAAAGCAAATATCCGAAGTAGTTCCCCCCACATGCTGGCGGCACGTTCGGTCGGACGACAACCCAGCTGATTGTGCCACTCGTGGACTTACAACAAACCAATTATCAGAGCATAAACTGTGGTGGGGGGACCCAAATGGCTACCTACATACAAGGCAGATCAATCAAAGATCACTTATCAAAGTCCTAACATTGAGACAAAAACAAAGACGGGTGTATACGCCACTTTACAGCGTAATAATATAACATTCGTAAATGAATTACTATCACAACACAACTCACTGACACGAGTTACCATGGTACTCGGCTGGGTGTTACGTTTCATTAGGTGTGTACGAGACAGAACTCGTGAATCGCACTCGCACGATAAGGTGCTGACTTCGTGTGAAATTAACAATGCACGGACTATAATTATCAAAAAAATTCAAGGACATGACTTCATGGAAGATTTGGATTATATCAAACAGCATGGACATGTTGGTCCGAAAAGCAAAATCATAACATTACATCCATACATTGACGATCAAGGTTTGTTAAGAGTCGGAGGAAGACTGCGTAATGCAGATATCAATAATTCAGCAAAGCACCCAATCATTTTATCATGTCACGGCCGACTCACAGATCTCGTAATTTATCAAACGCACAAGACTGCTCTTCACGGTGGGCCTCGGCTGACTCTAGCATTTATCAGAAATCAATTTTGGATTACAAGCGGAATACGTACCGTAAAACGTCAGTTGAGGCAATGTGTACGTTGTCGAAGATTTAGTAGCGATAACAATCAACATATCATGGCAGACCTACCTCAACCCAGGGTCACTCCATCACGCCCCTTTAGACATACTTGGGTAGACTACACTGAGTTCAAGGAACTGGAGCAGCAAGTATCACAACAGCCTGCCAATCTTCCGATAACATCAACTTCAGATCAAGACCAAAGTCAACCCACCAGAATGCAGTTACGGCCTCGACCTAAAAATGTAAACTACAAAAACTTCTTTATCACTATGTTAGTGATGATAGCAACAATTATAACATCGAGCGCTCAGCTAACTCCTGATCAAGCAACTTTCAACGTATCAGCTTTGAATGGCAGTCAGAAACTATTTTTTGACAAAATATCAGACTTACAATTAATCAAGGACGAATGGAAGCTGGTTGTGTACTACAATATGACCACTTATTGGCAAGGAGTATCAAACATAACAAAATATATCGATCATATTAAAAAATTATCACAAGGAGAAAAAGCGCAGTATCAACATATTGTATCACAGTTGGAACACGAGCTGGAAGAAGTTAAGCATTACAACAAGCTATTATTGGATCGGAATGTGCGTAGACGAAAAAGAGGATTGATAAACGGAGTAGGATATATCGCTAACTCGTTATTTGGCGTGTTAGACGACAGGTTTGCGGAACAATATAAGCAGGATGTGGAAAAGATTGTTATCAACGAAAATCACCTTCAATCTCTTATGAGAAATCAAACATCTGTTTTGGAATCCGAGTATAACATCTTGAAACGGAATGAAAAAGCAATGGCACGACAGTTCAAATTTATAAAAGATCAAATTCATAACGTATCATTGGCAGAAAATCGGGTTCAGTACGACAGTGAAACTGGCTTTTATATTACATCATCAGCATTTATAGCAAATATCATTTTATCAAACCTTAGAAGAATGCAACAAACCCTTATCAGCACGGTTACTGATATAGGTCACGGCTTTATTGACCCACACTTACTGTTGCCCGAGGAGATGGAAAATCAAATGAACGTTATATCAGGACAGCTAAAAGGAGACGTCATGTTGCCTGTTGATCGACATAATATCAAGGACATGTACAAGTTTCTGAAGGTATCAGCCCGAATATTTGAAGGATATCTCTTGATTGAAATCAAAATTCCACTCTTGAGCAACGACAACTTTGAATTGGACAGAATTATCACTATTCCACAAAATAAGGGAAAAAGTTCCTTGTACCTATCACCAATAGAGCCTTACATAGCATACAACTTAAAAAAGGATAGTGCGTCCTTTCTATCTGAGAATGACCTCCATCAATGTATTCACGCTTCTAATGAAAAGGTATTATGCATTCTACAATTGCCCATTTATGACCTACAACTTAAACAATCACTATGCAGTATCAAGTTACTATCAACAAACAGCGATTCTATTTGTAAAACATTTGTAACCACCTGTCAAGATCGGTGGATCAAGTTACACAGACCTAATGACTGGCTGTACGCATGCTGTTCAGATTGCCACGTGCGCATTCAGAGTCCAGCTGGGATCACTATCAAACAATTAACTGGCACCGGAATGATAACGCTTGGCGACGAATGCAAACTCAGAGGTTCCGGTTATACTATTTATACACACAACAACTTTTTCAGTAAGGTTAACATTGAATCAAAATTTGAAGCCCCAGAGGTCTCTGTCTTAAATAAAATCATTGATACATCAGCCTTCTCACCACGTGAAGACTTTGATCCAACTGCAGAGATGGATTGGGATGAGCTTATTAGTCAGATAAATTTTTTAAAAGAACAGTCTTCGGATCAACTTAACGTTCATGACGTGCATCATTACGTCATGCTGTATATCATCCTTTGTATCATCGTCGTCGGAGCCATCATCGCCATTGGTTGGAGGTTGCGAAGGAATCGTAGCCTCGCCATGGCGCGCCATGAGCCTGCGGTCTCGTACGAGCCTGCGGGGGCGGCCCCGCAGCCGCGCCCGCGGGCCAACAGTGTAAGTGCAGTGCATGTGCGTAGTGAACAAGTGTTACAGGCTTGCGAGCCAGAGTGCAGTGTAAAAGGGGTAAGCACGGGCACATCCCCTATTGTTTTCAAATCAAAACTTTATCAACATAGGAGTGTAGATTTAGCTTAGGTATAATTTACTAACAATCAATATTGTTCATCATCTTTGTACTCATATCACCTAACATTCATACTTTATATCATTTAGCATAGTTTGTTAAAATTAATTACTACCTATGTGAAATGCTTGTCTGTTTCTAGGCGCCCCTACAGTTACGTAGTTACTTACATCCCTTATGATCGAATTACCTTAAACGCGAGATGCCAATGAGGGCATTATACCTAAACATGAGATTTGGCAAAAAAGCTGTTTACCCTAAACGTAAGATGCCAAATGAAGCAGTATGCCTAAAATGTGAAATTGACAAAGAAGCAGTAAATGAGTATGAGTATGCAGATTTCCCCCGACACAAAAAACACGTTTCGTAGGGGTTGAAGGGTTTATTTATTTATTTATTGAGAGAAACCAACAGCGATACAAAATGTATAAACAGAAACTTAGAGATATAAACATAGGGCCAATAACAGGTTTCTACATTTGAACAGATGAAAAAAGAAATGCTGGGAACAAACAATAGCTGTCTGCAATCTAGTAAGGTACTTAAGTACATTAGGAAGCTAATCATGCCTATGTGTAGGTCATAGAAAACTATTTATTAACTTGTGAAACTTGTTACTTATTAACTAAAATGCCATATTAAACAAAGACCATCAAAAAAAAAAAAAAATAACCAGTGGGTAATTCAAAAATACCCACCACCATGCCTTATTATTGTAGTTGATTACATGCTTTCATAATCCTACCTCTAAAGGTAGGTTTTGAACAATCAAATATGTCAATATCTTTGAAAATTTTATTGTATGTTGTGACAATACGAATAAAAACAGAATTTTTCAAATAATTAGTGCGACTTGAGGGTATACTAAATAAGCTTGTGTGTCTAGTTCTGTAAGACGGGGCCAGTAGTCCTATCTGACTAACTATGGCTGGGCAATCGATCCGCGAGTTTATGACATCATATAAGAACAACATGTCCATGACCGTCCGACGATCACTAACAGTCATTAATTTATGAAAGCGACAGCCTTCCTCGTAACTTTCAAAGCACTGCCTGGTCTTATAGTTTAAAAAACGAATGAACCTCTCTTGGACACGTTCAAGGCGCTGAGTATACGTTATGTAGTACGGATACCATATACAAGAAGCGTATTCAAGATTGCTACGAACATAAGCGTTATATATACATTTGATACAATTGACATTGTTGATTGTTTGACATGTACGCTTAATGAAACCTAGACATTTAGTTTATTTTAGTTTTATAGGGATTTGTTGTGCATTCCCACTAGTTAATAATAATATAAGTCAATTAGCCTATCAATAAAATACACTTCTCATCAAAAAAATCGAAACACTACGAAGATTTTCTTTCTGGTGACAAATAACCAAATAAGAGGATTATTTCTTTAAGAAAAGCCATCATTTTGCATTTTGCTGCCAGATAACCTTGTACTACCTACTGTTAACTACTTGTTAGTAAATAAAAATACTTTTCTCATAATTTATTAAACACATAAACGATAATATAAATAAATAATATAAAATAACATAAAGCAGACAGGTTAAGAAGTGTTTCGATTTTTTTGATGAGTGTATTTTCGCCTGAATAATAATGGGGTAGATTTTCGTGCGGCCCGCGGCAGGAAGTCCGTGTTGCTCGAAGGGGTAGATGGATCAAAATAAATGATCCCCGGCGAATTTAATTTGATGTAGCACGTCCATTATCCCCTACCTTAACTACTACTGTAGTTAGGTGAACTAAAATAAAAAATGCTCATGATGTTTTAACCATCTTTATTTGATTTGTCAGTGTCAACAGGCAGGTACACAATTTTTAAATAAATATTTCATTTTTACATAGAAAATCGCAGTCAGCGAGTTTTAGTCACTCTTGCTTGTCACTTGTCCCAGCCCCGACTGAGCCACGCCGCGGACGCTGCCGGCGCCGGCGCCGGTCTGGTTTACCAATCGTTCTCAATATGTATTACATAGTACCTATAACGTACGACTTAGCACACACTAGGTAGGTACTCCACCAGTGACGAGGGGTACTATAAAATGCAAGTATGTCCTGATTTAAAAATGTATTTTCAGTTAATTTAGCGTCGCGGAGTGCGACCGGAGAGATGTAACAAACTTGATTCGTAGCCTTTTTAAGCATCGTGTGGCACGAGTGAGCCTGGCACTTCACTTCGTTCCATTCAGCTTCGTCGCTTTTCATTAGTGCCTGCACCAGTTTGGGTACCTAGTATGTTCTTACTTATGTCTTTTAAAATGATATGGTTCTCTTTGCGCTTGCTCATTCACGGAAGTGAAGCAGCGCTCGCCGACTGCCACGCCAGTGCAGTCCGGCGCCAGCTCGCGGGCAGCGGACCTTTATATTCATACATATAAAAATATAACTATTCCTTATTCAATTTCGCTAGCCTAGAAGGACTTATCGATATAAATGCACAGTTCAAAGTATGATATGAAACTATAATCGGAGCACCATTTTAATAAAAGTTCTTATAACGCCTCCCCATGTACGGGGGCGCCAGAGTCACTCGCTCGTCTCTACACTAGTCAGTCGGGTCGGGCGGCTAACGGCCGCGGGCGCGCTCGCGGCGCGCGGGGGGCCTGCGTCACACGTCCGTCTGGCGCGCCCCCGCCCCCGCGCCGCTCTCCTCCTCCGCATCCGAGTCCTCGATCTCGCAGAGCCGCGCTGACAGCGAGCTACACGAGCGCGCCGAGTCCGAGCCGCCCAGCAGCGACGCGCGCTCCTCTGCAACACACGGAGAGCGAGGTTAGAGCCGTGCGTGGCGCCCGGCGCCCGCGCCTTTGCACGGTCGGTACTCACCCAGCATGGTGATGAGGCTGGCGGCGTCAGGATCGCGCGCACGTCGTCTGACCGCCCCCACCCCCGCCCCCGCGCGCGGCAGGTACTCGTCCGGGTGCAGCAAGTACGACGACGCTGAAACGAGATAGTTTATGGCTTCATACAATACTTTACGATCACAGGAACGGTATCAATTTAACTCTTTGTGATGAGATTTCGTCCAGGGAAATATACTACCATCGTTTCTATTTCTGTCGCCAAACAGTAATGTGACAACAGCATTGTGTATTCCGCTTGGAAGGGTATCGGTGTCAGTGGATGGCGCGGGCGCAGTGCAATGCCAGGGCATCGTAGGGCGATTGCTAGCTTGAGTAGACGGGAGCTACGCTATTTGTTGTTTGTCGAGCATGTGGCTCATTCATTATTCTACTTGGCAAGCAAAATAGCTTACGGCCTCACAGGACGATGGAAATTAGTTACCGTAACCTATGGACGCCTGCAATACCAGAGGCATCACACGCGCGCGGCCGACCCTGAGACATAAAGATGAAAAGTCTCATGTGCCTGTAATTTCACCGGCACCCGTACCCTTCAAACCGAAACACAGCAATGCGAGCACTAATACTGCTTGGCGGCAGAAATAGGTACGGTGGTAATACTTACCCGAGAAGAAGTTCTACTACTAACATGATGATTCTTTAACAAAACGTATCCAGACCTATCTGGATACGTTTTGTTAAAGAATTTTCCCCTAGGAAAGGCAATGCCCTGCCACTATTTTTAGAATGATGATGTGAATCACGTACATACTCTGCTCAGCAGTGCAAGTACGTAGGACTCGATACGATAAATTTGACAGTTATTCACGACAAAATCAGTTTTTAAAGTGAATAACTGTCAAAACTCCTACTTTCACGATCGGTAAGTACACTCGTAAAATTTTTACGAATTTAAGAGCAGGTCCACAAAATAGCGCTCGGAAAGATTCACCGATGGTACCTTCTTTTTCTGTGGCAATAGTTACTTGCAACATTAATATGCGATGTATTACGGTGCGCCAGTTTTGGACTAATTAATTTGATACTTTTTCCTGCGATCGATTTAATTTTGAGTTAGATAATTTTTTGGTTTGAAAGTATCTTTGTAACTAAATTTCCAAATGAGAAGTGCCTTTTAATGAAAATGCAATGGTACTTGTACGTAACGTCGTTTTGACAGTTGAGATCCACTCATACCACTTGCCCCTACGTATAATATTATAACTTACCATCGGCGAGAGGCGGCGCGAGCTCATCCGGCGCCGAGTCCGAGTCGAGCAGCGGCGTGCGGGGCGGCGGGGGGGTCGGGGGGCCCGACGACGAGTCGGGTCGCTCCGAGCCCGCCACCTCGCTGATGCCAGGCAGCGCGCCGCCGCCGCACCAGTCCGAGCAGTCCCAGTGGTACCCGCCCACCAGGTGCGGCTCTCCCACACCGGCGGGGGGCAGCGCGAGGGGCGCGGGGCGCGCGCCACGCGTGCCCTTCAGGTCTGCAGAAGAGCGGAGCGTCAGAGGCGGGGTGTGGCAGGTAGACAGCGAGCACTCGGGCGGTCGGTACTCACCATTGTAGATCTTGTTGTCGACGAAGGTGTGCAGGTGCATCTGCTCGGACCACGGCTTGCGGTCCGCGTCGATGTTGAGGTTGCGCCGGTAGTCGGGCGGGATGCCCTCCAGCTCGTCGCCAGCCGAGCCGTAGCTGCGCAGCGTGTCCACGTTGTTGAGCGGCGGCGGCTCGGCGCAGGAGGCGGGTCGCTCGCGTCTCACCGCCTCGAGGTTGGACAGCTTGGAAGCGCGCGGCGGCAGCTTGCCGTCGGCGAAGGGCGGCGGAGGCGGCGCAGAGCGGCGCCGGCGCAGCCACAGTGGCACGGCAGCCAGCAGCGCCAGTGCGAGCAGCGCCACGCCCGCCGCGCCGAGCGGCCAACGCGCCGCCAGCGCCCAGCTCCACAACTCGGCCAGGGCGCGCGCGCCGGACGCGCCTCCGCCCCCCGCCGTCACCGCGTCCGAGTACAGCGGATTGCCGCAGTTCATGCCTGTTCGTGGGAGCCTCGATTAGGTGCGTTCCATTGTATTGTGTCGGTTTTCATGTGGTCCAACCGAAAGCCATCGATAGAGGGCGCTCCGTCAGCTATCTGAAGGTTCCAAGTATTCGTGCCTCATCACCATCATCAACGAGTCAAGTCCACTGCTGAACATAGGCCTCCCCTTATTATAATGTCGCGCCGACGACGGCTCTACGCGCTATATGACCTGCCCAATCAAATAAAATTAAATGTCAAAAAATTACAATACTTAAAATTACATTTCTTAAAATTATGTACCTACTGAAAGCAGATACACTACACTAGTCAGTTATAACTAATGAATGCAGTATATCTGCTTAGAGTTGGGGCTGATAAGGGCCGAAACCCAGTGCCTTTGCAGACGACTGTCGTACCTGCCAGCCAGCGCCCCAAGTACACTATTGGAACTGCCCAGCATTCTGCATTTGACTGATGCTATTTTCTTGCGCATCATGGCGTAAAATTCATTGGCATGCGCATCAGCAAACATGCCTGACGCACTGCAGAATCTGGTGTTAGCCCACTGCGCAATTTTTGACAACATAACGACGTCATTGGAAATACCAGATTCTGCGCGGCCCAGTTCTAAGGACCTTTATCTTAAGATATGGTCAAAATATTTGCAACCTCGCAAACTAGCTCCCATTCAAATTCGTAGCACATACATGGGGGCCTTGGTGGTCCTTCAGATTGGGGCTCTCTACCGATGGCCGTCGGCTGAACCATAAACATACTAATACATGTGTGCGCCGAACAGCGCGGAGACGCTGACCTGTCTTGTCCGGCGGGCAGAGGCAGCGGAAAGAGCCCGGCTCGTTGAGGCAGGTGGCACCGTTGAGGCAGGGTTCGCCGGCGCACTCGTCCACGTCCAGCTCACAGCGCGGCCCGTAGTACCCGCGACAGCGGCAAGACGCGGCACTATCGCCCTCCTCGCAGGCGCCGCCATGCGCGCACGCGTCCTCCAAGCAGAAGCGGCCGCGCTCGCAGCGCGCGCCCTGCAGCGGCGCGGGACACGCGCACCTGTACCCGCCGCCGCCGTCGGGCGCGCACGCGCCGCCGTGCAGGCAGGGCTGCGAGGCGCACGGCTCCACATCACGCTCGCAGCGACCCCCGAGGAAGCGCGCGTGGCATGCGCACACGAAGCCCTCGCCCTCGCCCTCGCCTTCGCCCTCCAGGAGAGCGGGCAGGTCACGGCACGTGCCGCCGTTAAGGCACGGGTACGAGGCGCAGGGCGTGGGCGCGGCGAGCGCCGGGCAGGCAGCGCCCACGCGCACGCGCATGCGCCGCGCGAGCTGCACGCGCCCGTCGCCAGAGGTGCCGCCCGCCTCGAGCGGCAGCGCGGCACCGCCGAGCCGCAGCTCCGAGATGCAGCCGTCGAATCCGTACGTCACCTGCAAGATAGTAGACACACAATTCATTAAAAGCAACAAAAAGCTGCATCAAAGAACTCTTTTTTCGTAAATGTTGTGGGTATTACTTTTTAGTTGATTCGTGTCCAATGAGTTAGCCAGGTCCCTTATGTTAAAACATATTAATATGGTACTCTCTCCACGCGAGTCCGACTCGCACTTTTGCCCGGCTTTTTATTTATTTATTCTAGATTTTTTATTTGAGTTAGTAATTAGGACACGCTAATTTTTATATAACGAATAAAAAAAATACAATAATAATAATAAATACGTATTACCTGCTCATCGGCGGAGGCATGCGCGTGTCGCACGAGAAGCGCGCCCACCAGCAGACGCCGCGCCGGGCGCACGTCCAACACCGCGTGCGGCGCCGGCGTCTGCGTCTGCGCGCTGCGGCGGTCCACCGTCAGCCGCACGCTCGCGCCGCGCCGCTCCAGCCGCGCCTCGTGCCAGCGCCCGTCCGCCACCGGCACCGCCGCGCGCACCGCCGCCGGGCCCGCGCCCAGCTCCATGCGGAACTGCAGGTAGCCGTCCGCCACCTCCAGCACGGCGTAGTCCACGCGGCCTGCGCACGCCAGCAGCACGCCGCGCTCGCGCCGCGTGCGGAACCGAAGCGACGCCACCAACTCGTCATCCAGCGGCCGAGCGCCCGCCACCGAGCCGCGCTCCACGCGGTACTCCAAGTACCCGTCGCCCGCCAGCCGCAGCACGCGCGCCGCCGCGCACGACGCGCACTCCTCGCCCTCCGGAGCCGGCGCGTCGCAGCGCGCGCCCGCCCAGCCTGCCTCGCACGCGCACCAACCGCGCAGCGCGTGCGCCGGCGCCACAAGCGACACCAGCTCCGTGGCGACCAGTCGCGGCGGCTGGCGCAGCTCCACGCGCTCCGCGCACGCGCCACGCTCGCAGCCGCCGCACGCAGCGCGCACCAGCTCCTCCACCACGAGCTGAGCGCGCTCCTCCAGCCGCTCCAGATGCGCGTGCAGGCGCCGGCGCAGCGTGTCCGCCGGCATCCAGAGGCTGGCGTCCCCGGCGCGCACCGCAAAGGCTACGTCCAGGTCGCGCGCCACCTGACGCCGCACGCGCCCCGCCTCGCCCTCGCCGCTCGGCTGCACGCTCACGATGAGCACGTCGCTCGGCGCGACGTCGGTCGCCTCGGCAACGGCGCGCAGGAAGCCGCGCCGGTGGCGCAGCACGAAGTCGGCGTCGCTGACCTCGCGGAAGCGCACGACGACGGCACGCGCCAGCGCCTCGTCGGACACGAGCGCGACGGCAACGCGCACGGGCGCGCTCGCGAGGAACTTGCCGTCAGTCACGGTCGCGTTGAGCCGGTACTCGCCGACGTCCAGAGCGGGCGCGGCGCGCAGCTCGCCCGTGGCGGCGTCCAGCTCGAACAGTCCGTCCGGCGGCGGCGGCGAGCCGAGCGCGGGCGCCAGCGCGTACGAGAGCGTGTCGTACGCGTCGCGGTCGGAGGCGTGCACGCGCCCCACCACGCCGCCCGGGAACTCGTCCAGGTACGAGTTGACGAGCACCTCGAGCGCGCTCACGACGGGCGGGTAGACGGACTCCTGCACGACGCGCACATGAACGCGCGCGTCCGAGTAGAGCGGAGGCGCGCCGTTGTCGAACACGCGCACCTGCAGCACGTACGAGTCCTTGAGGCGGTGGTTGAAGCGCCGCGCCGAGCGCAGGTAGCCGTCTTGCTCGAGCCGGAACGCACCCATCTCGTTGCCCGCCTGGAACCAGACACGATAACTTGGCTTGCCGTTAACTTGCATGACATTGCATTGTCATCGGAATTCGACCGATACCCACGCAACAGTGTTTGGGAGCTCACGGCTTGCAGAAAGGTACACACAGGTTGTTCCGATTTTATAAACTTAACCATCATCATCAACCGCCCCCTGTTGGACGAGGCCTCCCCATAAAATGCAATGAGGGGATTTCCCACACCCACCATGCTTGGCAGGCAATTTGGTTAAGTACTCAGAGGTGTCCCTCAATCGGCTTTTACGACATCCACGGGAGGAGACGGAGGGGTCTATTCGTAGGCCGGACCAGTCAACTAGCTTAGTCAACATTTTTTGGTCCAGTAGATTCGGAGAATGAGAATTCGGCTGTGCTCATAGAGAAATCATCCTAAATAGGATCATTTGTTGATAAAAACGAGGTGAACACCTTTGAAAGTTGACTCGGCCAGCACGAACGGACTCCTCGTTAGAAGCCGTGGCTCACCTGGAAGTCGAAGGTGTATGGCGCCGCGTTCGGCGCCGCGTCCGCGTCCGTCACCACGAACTTGAGGATGGTGTGCCCGAGCGGGCGGTCCTCGCGCACCACCGCCGAGTAGTTGGACTGCGCGAACACGGGCGCGTTGTCGTTGGCATCCAGCACCTCCACGTGCACCAGCGTCGCGCCCTCCAGCGCCGGCACGCCCCGGTCGCGCGCGCGCACCTCCAGCGTGTAGGCGGCCAGCGCCTCGCGGTCCAGCACCGTCGCCAGCGCCACGTGTCCCGTGTCCGCGTCGATGCAGAAGCGGCCCGCGGGGTCACCGCGCGCGATCGAGTACGTGACGCGTCCGTTGAGACCCGAATCGGCGTCGTCTGCGATGAGCTGCAGCACGCGCGTGCCCGGCGGCGCGTCCTCGCGCACGCGCGCCGCGTACTCGGAGCGCGCGAAGCGAGGCGCGTTGTCGTTGCCGTCGACGACGGTCACGTTGATGGCAGCAAGGTCGCTGAGCGGCGGGTCGCCGCCGTCCACCGCCTGCACGGTCAGCAGGTACTCGCGGCGGCGCTCGTAGTCGAGCGGGCGCGCCACGCGGAGCACGCCCGAGGCAGCGTCGAGCGCGAAGTCGTCGCGTGCGTCGCCACCGACGAGCGCGTAGGCGACGTCCGCGTTGACGCCGGCGTCGCGCGAGGTGGCATGCACGCGCAGCACCTCGGCGCCCGGCGCGTCCAGTTCGGGCACGGCGGCAGCGTAGGCGCGAAACTCGAACTCGGGCGGGTTGTCGTTGACGTCGGCGACGGTGAGGCGCAGCGTGGCGGTGGCGGAGCGCGGCGGGCTGCCGCGGTCGAGGGCGCGCAGCACGGCGCGGTGCTCGCCTTGCGTCTCGCGGTCGAGCGGCGCGCGCAGTGTGACGATGCCGCTGTGCGGCGCGAGGCTGAACACGCCGCCGTCGCCGCCGTCAGCCCAAGAGTAGCGCACGGATCTGTTTTCACCGAGATCGGGGTCGCTTGCATGCACCTGGACATCATTCAATATGAATGCTAATTATCTGAGATGCAAAAATAGTTATTTGTTGTACAAGAGTGCAAAGTTGCTTTTTAACCTAACTAGACTAATTCTAATTCATAGGTTCCAAGTCGTAACATATTTTGTTTATACAACGTGTAAAAGGACGGCTCCCGAATACTGAAGGTACCGGTAAAGCTACCTATATCATAGCTACATAAAATAGCTTTCGCCTGAGAGGTGATTCATACCGGAGAAAACTTCTTTTTTATTTCGTTCCGTATCATATTTGTCAGCCAGCAATGTACGCATTTCTTCCGGCCGCGCGAGTTCAACGCTCCCGGTCAGCTGATCGAGCCGTAGCGCTAATATATTTTCTTATGTGGTCTTAAAAAATTCTGTATTTTGCCTATCGAGCAAAACGCACCTTTGCCTCCATCATCGAGCTAGTACCGCCAGTACAGTGCAGAGAAGGCGGCGCGTATTCATTCACCATAGCTATTCGTGTACCTACCATTGAGAAGTTCTAATATAACCATCATAGTGAACTGTGGATTTCTCATTTCTACGAGTAACAGTGTTACTCGTTTGGGTGTTACTCGTTGGGAACCCTCCTTTCTACCAACCACCTACTAGCAGCATTGAAGCTAAGAAAGAGCGTATAAGGTCACCAAAGCACCTTATTTTCTCCTTATCTTAACCGACTTCCCAAAAAAGGAGGAGGTTCTCAATTCGGTTGTATTTTTTTTTTATGTTTGTTACCGCATATCTCCGGCGTTTATGAACCGATTTGGAAAATTCTTTTTTTATTTGAATAGATATACTTCCAGATTGGTCCCATTTTTTTCAGAATCTAGTTCAGATAATGGAATCCATGAGGAATTGAGGGAACTCCTCAAATATTGTAGGCATACATATGGCGATTTTGATATTTTCAACAACAAACCAAGCATTTGCATTCAAAAAGTATCATAATCCTTTCACCACTATGGTTCTTTCATAATTTTTTTTCATTCAAATATTTAGTCGAATACAATGGCGGAAGTCGGTTTTTTAAATGAAAAGTTATTACACTTATAAAGAAAACACGAAAAAAGCGGCCCAAAAGTGAGCATTTTTTTCGTGTTTTTTTCAGCTTAAATATTTTCAGAATCAATGGTCTGAATGCCACTGCACTGTTTCAGTTTTCGGGAGTAGTCTTTTTGCACCCTGTATACAGGGTGTTTTTTTTAAATGGGATAGTATGGGGATATCCGAATCCATAAGAGATACGGGAAAACTGTCTTTGGAACAATTAACTCATTTTGTATGAAAACGATTTTGGCATAGTTATTTTTTTGGTCAAGCGTGAGTTCTCCATAAAAATAAGTAGTTTTAATCAAAAAAAAAATAATGCGTATCGACTCAGTTTCATATAAGGATTGTTTCATTGTATTGGAAGAAAAAAATCTGAGCAGCAGAAGTTAGTCAAATTTAATAAAATGTTTTCTCATACAATTTGTAAGTAATCTGGTACAACACGTTAATAAAACTATCGCAAAAAAAAAACAAAATGGCCTCCCTCTTTCTTTTTCCAGGTACGGGTACATTTTAGAATACCTCCTTTGCCTTAGACAAAGATGTTCTAATTAAAGTTTGACTAACTTCTACAGCTCTTCTATTTTTCTCATTTCACGAGACCATCAGAGCAGTAGAACATTACCACACATCTTTGTCTAATGCCACTAGAGATGTTCTGAAACGTGCCCGTACCTGGAAACAGCAAGAGGGAGGCCATTTTGAAAATTTATTGCGATAGTTTTATTAACGTAGGTACCAGATTACTTACAATTTGTTTTAGAAAACATTTCATTAAATTTGACTAACTTCTGCTGCTCAGATTTTTTCTTCCGATACAATGAAACAATCTTTACATAAAACTGAGTCGATACGCATTAAAAAAAATGTTGATACAGATACAGATACAGATAATTTATTGATAAAGTGTTATTTTACAAGTCAAATTGATAAAATATATACCTAACTAGGTACATAGTATTAGGTACATTATAAAATCATCTATACTTACACTAGGTACAAACTTATTTATACATGTGAGTTATTTATTTATCTATCTTCTACGAATTCACTGACAGAATAGAAGGCTTGTTTTATCAAGAACTGTTTCAGTTTATTCCTGAACACGGCGTCGGATTTTGCATCTTTTATCACATCGGGCAGCTTATTAAATATGGTGACTCCTATCACATAAGGCAACTTCTGAGACTTCTTGAGCCTGTGGCTTGGAATACGTAGCCTATTTCTGTTCCTGGTTGAGAACCGATGTGCTGCCCCTAACGTTTCAAATTTATCTATGTTCATGCGTACAAACAAGCTTATCTGATAGATGTAGATTGAAGGTACGGTAAGGATATTGAGCTCAATAAAGTATGGTTTAGCAGAGACATCGGATGGCACTCGAACAATGGCGCGAATTGCTCGTTTTTGGAGAATGAGAGCCCTTTCACGCTCGGCTGCCGTTCCCCACAGCTCCGTACCGTACGCAAGTAAGGAGTGAACTGTGGCGAAGTAACACCCGAGTACGGTATGCCGAGGCGCAGATGCTGCCAGACGGCTCAAGGCGAAGCAGGCCTGACCCAACCTAGCGCATAGTGTGTCAATATGCGTGTTCCACTTGAGTCCCGAGTCCACGTAGAAACCGAGCAACTTCACCGTATGCACTTGCTGTATTGCAGTATTACCTACGGCGACATTTATGGGTTCCTGCGGTTTCGTCGCGAGGCTGAATCGTATGAAACACGTTTTGGCCAGGTTTAAGGCCAGCCCGTTTATTCTGAACCAGTCACACAGCTGTTTAGCGACATCACTCAGCTTTTGTTTGAGATCTGATGTAGTCGGAGCTGTAACAACAGCCGCCACATCGTCTGCGAACATGTAGATCTCTGAACCATCGATGGAGTTTGGTAAGTCGTTGAGTAGTAGAGAAAAGGTAGTGTTGGACAGGCACGAACCTTGTGGGCCGCCTAGGTCCGAGATACCTTCATCCGACTGAACTCGGCCCGAACCGCCCACCACAACCTGACGTCTCTCAGTTACAAAGTCACTCATAAATTTAGCTGCTGGTCCTCTAACTCCATAATGATCCAGCTTTTCCTGCAGTAAGAGTCTGTCAGCCGTGTCAAAGGCCCGAGAGAGGTCGCAACAAACAACAGCGACTTGCTGCCTCTCTTCTAGGGCTCTCGTGACTTTCCATACGAGCTCTCGAACCAGGGCTGTCGTAGACCTACCGGGCCGGTACGCATACTGGCGGTCGGTAAATATATTGTTTTCATTGAAAAACCGCAACAACCTTTTGTTTATACCGACCTCCAAAATTTTGGCCATTGCCGGTATTATAGAAATCGGACGGTAGTTTTTGGCGGACGCCTTTGCTCCCTTTCCCTTGTAAATTGGAACAATTTTAACTTTTTTTAGACTACGTGGATAGCAGCCACTTTTTATGCACCTATTAAAAAGTTCTGATAGCATAGGCGCCAGAAAGATAATAATTTCTCTCAAAAAGTGTACTGAGAGTTCATAAATATCCTCAGTTTTTTTAGATTTAATTTCTATTTTCATTATTTTAACTATTTCGTAAGCAGAGAAGGGCTGAAAGCGGAATGAACTCATATTGTAACTAGCGGCAATCCGTAGCATGGAGACACTATTTGGGATGTTAGCTGATGGAGCTCCAGCTTGAGACCCTGCGGTCAAAAAGGTATTATTTAAGTAGTTGAGTGCATCTACTTTACTAAGGAAGGGCTGGCCGTCAGCACCCCGCATTACGTCCACAACATCAGTCTTGTCTTTGGTTCCGCGCCCCGTTTCTTTGTTAATGATGGACCACATAGTCTTACTTTTGTTACTGCTGTTCTGTATTATTTTAGAGTAATATTTCGCTTTAGTGTCGCTCAAGTTACTATTGTAAGTACTTAATATCTTTTCTCTTAGTTGATTAACTGCGTCATTGTTAGGAAATGAGGATTGTAATATACAAATGTCATATAATAACATTTTTAAACTGATTATTTCTTCTGTGATCCAATGGGGTCCCTGCTTTCGTGCCGGTACAAATCGAATTGGAAAGAAAACCTGATAGTTGTAGACTATCACATTGGATATTTTGGATGCCAGTAGATCACAATCAGTTGTTTCCAAGAAAATCTTTATCCAGTCAATGTTATCTAGCGCGGCTAAATAGTCGGTTTTCCGGTTTCGTGTGACTAATCTACATTGCTTATGTTCTTGCACACGAGGTTTGATAAACCCAGTGATACAGGCTCGCTGCGCGGTGTGATCACCGAAATTTGAAACTATAACAGTTGCACTGACACGGCAAGGGTCTATGTTTGTATAAATATGATCAACTGCAGTCGCGCTCTTAACACCAAACCTAGTAGGCGAGCTTACGTGCTGCACAAAGTTATGTGATGCTAGAATATCATTTAGTTTTCTGCGAGATGGGGTGTCCACTAAATAATCTAAGTTTATATCTCCTGTAATAACCGCAAGGTAATTTTCACTATTTATTTTAGTCAGTAGTTTATCGAATAAATTTAAGTACTCATCAATACATGTTAGATTTGAGTGATATATTCCTACTAATAATATTTTATACTCGGAGACATACGACGCACATATGTCAAAAACCTGCTCTCGAGACATATTGCAGAAGTCTTGTTTTGGGCTTGATGTGAGGCGAGAATGGACAAAGATGCAACAACCGCCGTGTTCAATCGTTGGCCTACAATAATAGGCTGATAAGCTATAGTCATTTATATTTATGCATGTCAATTGGGATTCTGTCAGCCAATGCTCAGTCAGTACTAAAACATCGCATTTCAATTCGTCATATAACAGAACTTCTAATCTATTTGTTTTATTATTTAGTGATTGTGTATTTTGGTGGCATACCAGTAGGTTAGTTATGTTACTATAGCTAGACGCTGGCTTGTCCGACGCTCGGCGTCCTGGCGCCTCATCGCTGGAAACCGGTCCCACGTCAGTCGGTCGGGGCATAGGCGTTGGGTTCGCTGGCAGTCGCAGTGGAGATACGGCGCGGCGCACGGGATGCACGCCGCGCTCCTGCATGAAACCACTCACTCACCTCCGTACTTGGGGGCCAGTTATTAGAGGCCATGAAGTAATCAAACTTGCTTGCTGGAACAGTGATCGCAAATGATGCGTAGTGATTGTGTTTCAAGCCGATTTTTTCAACTATGTAGCTATCTGATTTATTTTTCTTCGTCATATAATTACAAATCATTTCATTGGTGGTTTCTGGTTGAAAGAAACATGCGTGTAGTTTTTTGACGCGTTCGACAGTTTTTAGTTCGTCATCTGCCTGTCCAGTGCCTAGGATAATGTTCCGTCTGCGTTGCTGGTGTTTTTTAGGTCTAACAATTTGCCACTTTTGGTCTGTTGTTGTCATATTGGGTTGGGTGTTTGCGTCATCTAATAGACTGTGTTCGGTGTTTGCATCGGTGGTTCTAGTGTTTTGTGCCTGTGTCGGCAATATTTTGGTTGGTTCAACTTTGAGCTCTGAGCATTGTGGATTACTGAGCGCAGGAGTGCTTGCCCGCGTCTGTTTTTTAGGTAGTGCTTCACCAGTACTAGGCGTTTGTGCATTTACTCCAGCAGTAGTTTGTGAACTACGCATTTGTCTTGCGTCGGCTCGTTGCGATCGGGAGCTTATGGGCTGTGGACGGCCTGTTATTGTTGCCAACGGTGAGCTTTTTCCGGCTAATCGTTGTTTATTATAAGTAGGTTTTAAATCACTTGTACCTGGTCGGTCAGCGATCGGTTTTTCCTGTGAACAATTTGGTTTAACAACTTGTCCGTTATTAGCGACGCTTCCTTGCATGGTATTAATTTTGGTCTCCAAGCGTTGCATGGCTATAAACATGGCACTAATTTTATCCTCAAGTGGAGATAAGCACTTTCGTATTGTTATTTCAACTAATTCCATGGTTAATGTTGTTATTTTATAAGGTTTTCCTTTAATTAAAGTGTTATGAGCAAAAAACACAACCACCGTCCATAAGTTTTCTTTTTTTGATCAAAACAACTCATTTTTATGGAGAACTCACGCTTGACCAAAAAATTAACTATGCCAAAACCGTTTTCATACAAAATGAGCAAATGGTTCCAAAGACAGTTTTCCCGTATCTCTTATGGATTCGGATATCCCCATAGTGTCCCATTTCAAAAAAACCGCCCCGCATAAATATGAAATCTGAACATGTTCAAATACATTGAAATGTATGCAAAATAACTAGAATAAACTCAAGTAAATAAAATGTAAATAACCTTAGTGACGAGGGTGCCGAGGTCGGCGTCCTCCGGCAGCGTGACGCTGTACGTGTCGGCGGAGAAGCGCGGCGCGTTGTCGTTCACGTCGTCCAGCGCCACCTCGAGCTCCGAGCCGCACTCCCAGTCGGCGCGCGCGCGGTCCTGCGCGTGCGCCACGAGCGAGTAGCGCGCCACCGCCTCGCGGTCCAGCGGCGCCGCCACCGTCACCGCGCCCGTCTCCTTGTCGATGCCGAAGTGGTGCGCGTGCGCCCCCGTCAGGTAGTACCGCAGGCGCGCGTGCTCCGCCGAGTCCGCGTCGCCCGTCTCCAGCGTCATCAGCGCCGCGCCCGGCGCCGCGTCCTCCGGCAGCCGCACGCGGTACCGGTGTCGCACGCAGTACGGCGGGTTGTCTGCAAGCGGAGCATATTTGTCGTTTGTGTGTTTGTGTATTGTCATATATTCCATCAAGGTTGCCAGGAACAAATCGAAGATACACACAGTTCACATGAAAAAGTCAAATAGCACCATTATTACAATGGGTAATACATAAAAAACTGATTCTTTCTTCTAGGCTTGGTCACGTTAGAGGAGTAATTTTAGTTCATATGACGATTCAATTCAAATGATCCTTGTTATTTCATTGAATAAAATACATTTTGATTTTGTATATTTATTTTGTCGCTGTGCCTCGTTCTTTTAATTTTATTAAAACGAATTTAATTTTGCCTAAATTAGAGTCGTATTGTAATACACATGTCATATGCTTGCATATTAGCTATATTACATACTCATATATTCATTATTGTAATGCACATTACATAAGCATAACTATGCCGCCCTCGAAACCCGATTCTTCATTGAATTTTATTGATAAAAACTATGTTGTACGCTGTGACTCATTTATTGCATTCCTCAGCTATATGCCGTCTCATGTTGTTTTGATGCATTACGCATTTTACGTTGTATTTCGTTGGCAAACACCTAACATTCATCACATCTATTTACTTAATACGCTTCATTTAACTGCACTTTCCAGTCGAGCTTTGGTTTGGCTGGATTGTGTTTTATGATTTTTAATATTTATTACCAGAATGTTAGGGGTTTGCGATCGAAAACGCGTGAGTTTAAGAGAAATATTCAATTGAGTGATTATGACGTAATAGGTTTTACAGAGACTTGGCTGTTGAATGGAATAAAGAGCGAGGAGCTTTCTGTTTAACACTACCTACCTACTCTATGGATGTTGATCTATTTGTGGCAAGGCATGACTTTTTTTTTTAAAAGACTAGTAGCAAAAAAAAACTTTAAATAACTTGGGTTGTTATGGTTTATTTGTTTATTGCTTGATATGTATGAGTTTTTGTACTACAAAATCTGTTTTATTTTTTGTTGTTATTAATTATAACACAGTAGGTAAGTATAATAATACTATTGTGAAGTTACTTATTGTTATCACCTTTATTAGGATAACTTTATTTTATAGAACTATAAGTGAAAACTGTTTAGCAAATGCGTTTCTATACTGATTGTTACCATTCTTGTTCATACGCTGTTTGTTTTCCAAATAAGTAAAAATAAAAATAAAAAAATAAAATAATCTGTCGGAGCTTGTGGATGTGAGAGCCTTTTCGGAACCCACAGGGCTGCATGTTGCCCTGGGCATGCTGGTTGCTGGCACTAAATGGATCAATGTTCAAATCACTCGCTCGCACCAATTACAAGCATTGCACAAACAATGATTGCATTCACAGTCAAATGCTTTTGCGGCTATTCAAATCGCATAAAGTTCTATCTATCAGGGAAGCTATTGTCTAAGTGGTGTTTTTTTATATGAAACTCCAACCGTACGTTGTTAAAAATTTTACTGGTTTTATAAATGAATAAAGCTCTGTCCCGCGTCCCTTAATTATCGCATGAGTGGGTGATACTCACCGTTGACGTCGAGCACGCCGACGTGCACGCGCGTGTAGGCGGTGAACTTGCCGTCAGTGGCGGCCACGCTGAGCTCGTAGGCGGCGTCGGTTTCGCGGTCGAGCGCGCGCGCCACGTACAGCTCGCCCGAGGCGCGCAGCTGGAAGCGCGCGCGCGGGTCTCCGTCCGCCACGAAGAAGGAGAGCGGCGCCTGCGCGGCGTCCGCGTCCTCGAGCGCGAGCCGCACAGCCACCGTGCCGGGCGGCGCATCCTCGCGCACCGTGCAGCTGTACGAGGCGTGCTCGAACGTGGGCGGGCAGTCGTTGTAGTCCACGAGGCGCACCACCAGCGTGCCTCGCGCCACGCGCCGCGGAGAGCCGCCGTCCGCCGCCAGCAGCGCCAGCCGGTGCTCCGGCCGCACCTCGCGGTCCAGCGCAGCCAGCGTCGTCACCCAGCCGGTGAACGGGTCCACGGCGAACGCGGCTCGAGCGTCCTCGTCGCCCTCGTCGTCCTCGCCGGGCGGCGCGAGCGAGTAGCGCACCTCCCCGTTCGACCCCGAGTCCGGGTCGTCGGCCATCACTGCACGGAAGAGCGACACATCAATAACATAACCATCTACGTGACGAGAGGTGAGCGAACTAGCGAAACACTCACGCCGAAGCACTGACGAGTGCGGCGGTGCGTTCTCGGCGAGGTGCACGACGTACGGCTGCGAGTGGAAGGCGGGTGCGTGCTCGTTCACATCCAGCACGTGCAGCCGCGTCACCACCATAGAGGCGGGCGCGGGCGAGCCGCCGCCTTCCGCGATCACCCCTGCAACACAAGAGGCACGGTCACGCACGCTGCCGGGCGCAGGGCGCAGGTCGCGGGCCAAGAGCGTGCGCTCTCACCTATGACGTGGTCGGGTTGCATCTCGCGGTCGAGGCGGCCGGCGAGCAGCAGGCGGCCGGCGGCGTCCAACGCGAACAAGTCGCGCGGGTGACGCGCCGCGGCGAGACGCAGGCGCGGCGCGGGCAGAGCGGCGGCGCCGGGCGCGGGGGGCAGCAACTCGGCCAGCACGGCGCCGGGCGCCGCGTCCTCGCGCAGGAACAGCGCAGGCGGCGGCGCACGCAGCACGGGCGCGCTCTCTTCCTCTCCCAGCACGAAGACGGACACGGGCGCCTCGCCCGCGCGCCCGCCGCCGTCACGCGCGCGTACCCACACCTGCACGCTGCGGGACGCTGCAGCACAAATACAGGGTCACATCATCAACATCTCTCTGCCCAACGTCAACATTGACCAAACTCGTACAATTCAATAAAATTTCCATAAGAAACTGAAGCTGCATGTGGCAGATGACGGCAGACGAGTTTACTTACAGTACGCGTACCTACTAAGTATGCAAGGAGCTTCTAATTCTCTGACCGAAACCGTATTGAAACGCAAAGTTACAAGAAATAAATAATGGAATACCGAATGGGGTGGCGTCGCGTGCGAAGGACAGCGCGCCGGTGGCGGGCTCCACGTGGAAGAGGCCGGCGACGTCGGACAGTTCGTCGCCCTCGTACACAGAGTATGTGAGTCGCGCGTTGTCGCCCGCGTCCGCGTCGCGCGCCGACAGCGTCAAGAAGGGCGCGAGCGGCACGCGGTCGGCGCGCACGGCGGCGCGGTACTCGCGCAGCGGGAACTCGGGCGCGTTGTCGTTGGCGTCCAGCACGCGCACGCGCACGACCGTGTGCGCCAGCAGCCCGCCGCCGTCCGACGCCAACAGCGGCACCTCCCACTCGGCGCGCGCCTCGCGGTCCAGCGGCACGCGCGTCGTGAGCGCGCCGCTCCTCGCGTCCACCGCGAACGTGTCGCGCAGCCGCGCCGACGGGATCGAGTACGTGATCGCGCCGTACTCGCCCGCGTCCGTGTCGTGCGCCTGCACCGTGGTCAGCAGCACCGGCGGCGGCTGGTTCTCGGCGACGCGCGCCTCGTGCACCAGGTGCGGGAAGGAGGGCGGCGCCGCGTTCGACGCAGCCAGCGTCAGCTTGACGCGCGCGAAGGCCGCGTGCGCGCCGTCCGACACGGACACGTTAAGCGAGCGCGGCGGCACGGCGGGCGCGGGGCCCGCTAGGGACAGCACGCCGGTGCGCGGGTGCAGGCGGAAGGCGCGCGTGGCTGCCGCGGCGCCCTCCAAGCGGTAGCGCAGGCGTGGCGCGTCTCGCGCGTCGCCGTCCCACGCGGCCGCGCGCGCCAGCGCCGTGCCACGCGCTGCCTCCCGCGACACCGCAGCGGCGACGAGCGCGCGCTCCATGCGCGGCGCGCAGTCGTTGACGTCCTCCACTGCAAGTCGGAACGGATGCTATTATCTCCTCTCTCCCGTCGACGAAGTCGCAAGCGGTCGCGGCGACCGCAGCACTCACCGGTGATAAAAAGGTGCGCGGTGGAATGCAGCGGCGGCCGGCCGGCGTCCGTTGCGATGACGCGCAGGTGGTAGGCGGCGCGCGTCTCTGCGTCAAGCGGCGCCGCCACGCGCACCACGCCGGTCGCGGGCTCGATGGAGAACTCCGCCGCGCCGGGCGCGCCGTTCAGTGCCGACAGCGAGTACGTGACTTCTCCGTTCGAAGCTGAAACGAAAGCGAACGTGGTCAGATCGCGCTGTGTGTCTCGATGTGAACCGTGGTCGATCGAGACGCCGCTCACCTTCATCCAAGTCGCGGGCGCTGACGGCGAGCACGGGGTCGCCCAATGACGCCGCCTCGGAGACGGACACGCGGTAGGCGTCCTCGCTGAACTCGGGCGCGTTGTCATTGACGTCGGTAACGGTGACGGTGAGCGCGGCGTCAGCGTAGGCGCCCGTGACGCCGTCCGTGGCGCGCAGCACAGCGCTCAGCTCGCGCGCCGCCTCGTAGTCCAGGGCCGCGCGCGCCACCACCACACCTGCGCACGCGCACGTCAGCACCACACACATCACGTACAACCACGGAAAGCAGCGAAGCGTGTGCGATTCATACAAAGGTCCCGGCGAATCAGTTGATGCAATGATGAAATGAATGAATGTCGTGAGTTATGGAAGAAGCGAGTTAGTACGAGGAAACGGTCAATATGACGTAAATAAATCGGCCTCCTCCGATTTACTCTCGAACCACACATAGCGTAGGGTTCCGAAGTCAAGTCACAGTCCCTCTATAACTCGAAAAGCATTCATCACAGAGAGTTACACCCAGGCCATATAGTGTTACTCGATGGGACAAAAATTCCCAACGAGTAACACTGTTACTCGTTGGGAACCCTCTGACTATTCGAGGTTATTTGAATTTAATTATTTATTCAATCAAACATTGACATAATATTATACAGGTTGGTTTTTTTAATGGGACAGTATGGGGATATCCTAATCCATAAGAGATACGGGGAACCATTTTGAACATGTGGAACTAATTTTGTATGAACACGATTTTGACATAGTTATTTTTTTGGTCAAGCGTGAGTTCTCCATAAAAATTAGTTGTTTTGATCAAAAATTTTTTTTAATGCGTATCGACTCTATTTCATGTTAGGATTGTTTCATTGTATCGGAAGAAAAAAATCTGAGTAGCAGAAGTTAGTCAAATTTATTAAAATGTGTTCTCATACAATTTGTAAGTAATGTGGTACCTACGTTAATAAACCTATCGCAATAAATTTTCAAAATGGCCTCCCTCTTGCTGTTTCTAGGTACGAGCACTTTTCAGAACACCTCTACTAGTGGCCTTAGACAAAGATGTTCTTATTAAAATTTGACTAACTTCTACAGCTCTGATTTTTCTCATTTCACGAGACCATCAGAGCAGTAGAACAACATTCATCACACATCTTTGTCTAAGGCCACTAGAGGTATTCTGAAACGTACCCGTACTTGAAAAAAGCAAGAGGGAGGCCATTTTGTTTTTTTTTTGCGATAGTTTTATTAACGTAGGTGGGCCATTATTTTATTTAGGGTACAATAATCGGTCTCCTTCGAATAAAGGCGATTTTGTTAGTAAAATAAGTAAATTCAAAAATAAAACCGAATAAGAAACCTGTCCCAGAAAAACGTATAAATTAAAGTAAAATACTGTATTAATTGGTAAATTACGGTAACTCGGTTGTTTTTCTGAGTAACGCAGTTGTTTTTCCTATAAAAATCTAGATTTATTTTAAAAAAATCACGACACCAATTTGTTTTTATGTTTTGAGTAATACGTCATTGTTTGAACTTTACTTGAACACCTATAAGTATGATGCAGATTTTTTTCTTCCGGTACAATGAAACAATCCTTACATAAAACTGAGTAGATATGCATTGAAAACATTTTTGATCAAAACAACTCATTTTTATGGAGAACTCACGCTTGACCAAAACAAGTTAAAAAGTAGTGTTTTAATTTGATCATCCACATCTAGGTTCAAAATGAGTAGCAGATCCGATACAGAGCACTCCGACCCCACCTGCCCCTTCTATTCCCTGACTGAAAGGCACTCGGTGACAAACGTTTGAGAAGTAATGTGACCATCAATTGATAATTCTTAATGATAATTCACCGAGTGGCTTTCAGTTAGTCAGGCAGGGACTATGGGGGCTGGTCTTGTGCGTCACATCTCTAGAGTGCATATAAAAAGCGAGGAGCCAGTGACACTCAGGGGCGATAGTAGACATAGGGCAATAGTGACGCAGATCACTATCGTTATATTTCTTAAAAATCCATTCCATTAACATTTCTCTACAAACCTAAGTTTACGCGTTGCTCCGCCCATAGGGGAACGGTAACTGTTCGCCCCACTCTTCAATTTTTTACTAATTGTCGATACTGGAAAGTCGTTCGAGACAAGTGCTTGACTCAAGATGGATTCCGGATCTAATAAAAGCTTGTTTGATGTTGATCAATGGTGAATAGTGAAGCGAGTGAGTTGTCAATAAGTCACAACACGATACGACTGCACTGCGCAGCGGTCGCTAGCCCTATACTCACATGGGTTATTGCCTCCGTCGGGCGCTGCGGGACAAAACCAAGCAGTCATTAGTGAGGCGGGATGTATCCCCGAGGAGCGATCGGTACCGGCAGCGGCGCACTTACCGGTGTCGAATTGTATCTCGAGCGGCCCCGCGCCCGTGTCGTCTAGCACCGTGTAGATGAGCTGCCGATTGAGCGGCGACAGCGCGCGCAGCGGCGGGCCCAGCGCCGCGCCCGCCGCGACGTCCTCGCGCGCCTCGAGCGCGAAGTGCGCGCGCTCCCACGCCGGCGCCGCGCCGCCGCCCCACACGCGCACCGACACGTCCGCTTCCGCACCGCATGCCGGGACACCTGCAAAACGCGCAACAGCTTTAATTACAAACAGAATAAGGTAAACTAAAATAAGAAACAGAGAAGCCAATTACCGGTCCTCACGGATAAACACAGAATAAAACTTATAAGCATTCATACAAGAATAGTACCACCACTTATTGGTGGAGTGTGTTCGCTTTCAGCAAGAAAGACAAGCACTTGTGATGACTCACAACCTGAATATGTATGATGTAGGTTTGTTTAACAGAGTTATATCTGAACCAACTTCTGAGCCAGCAAAAGCTGTTTTCATCTGTGAGTCATCACAAGTGAAAAGATTACTTATACCTATTACATACCTTAACATAACATTATATAACTAGTTACCTATACAGGGTGGGGCAAATTTTTGACCCCTTAAAGCTAGCTACCTTTTCTTTTGTAGTTAGAAGGTTTTATTCTTAGGAACCTTCTGTTATTTTGAAGAACAAAATATTGCCATTTTTAGATTTTTGAAAAAAAGTACGGTTCACCCTAAAAATGAATTTGTCAAAAAAAACAAGTTGGTATTAATCGACTCTATTTCCAACCAGGAACACTTTTCCCAAAATAACTTACCAAATCAAATCGTAAGTTTTGGCAATAATTAAAAAAACCATTCCCATACATTTTCTATGAAAAAACGAGTAAGTGAAAACAGCATGTCACTCGTTCAATGGTTCTTAATTTAAATTCGTATGTAACTACTTTTTTAAGTTGATGACGTTGGTTTATACGTAAAAATGTCTCCAGAACAAAATAAGAAACATACCTACCTAAAGTATAGTTAAAATCTCGCTGCAGACTCAGTCATAAATCATTCGAGTGTTTCGCTCTCTTTCCCACTCACGGGCTTTATGGGCAGGCCACGCCCACACGTAGTCCTGTGCATTACTGCAGTCGATGAGTGATATCGATAGTTTTATATATTTATAAATGGCTGATAGAAATAAATACACATTTTTTTTATTTTATTACCAAATTTACTACAAAGCATATTAAATATATAAACAAAAAAACGTATATATAAAACTAAAAATAGAAAATTAAAATTCTTCGTCTGAGTCAGTAGCGATTTATATATACTTAATAGCACGGCGCAACCAGCGGGTAGCAAAGGAGACAAAAACATATTTGTTAATTACCCTCTTTTTATGTAATTAAGAACGTAAAAACATATTGGTTTTTATATAATTACCTTCTGTTTATAGAATTAACTAATGGATACTAATGTGTTTGACGGCGCGTCGTCATCGTTCGGTTGTAAACACCACGTGCAACGCGCCGAACAAGCAACCAACCCTACTTTCCTTTGTTCTCGCTCGGGTATAAAAGCGAGCGCGCGGCCGCAGTTGGCAGTTTTGATTTGGCTTTGGCGCGGTGCACTTGTTGTCGTAGCGTTCTTGAAGTAATAAAATAAATTATGAAGTTCGACTCCTCTTTTATTGATGACGTCAGGACCTTAATCCGTCATCAGAAGTGGGATACGATCTTCACTCCCACTCAAACTCGGTCAATTCAGTGAAATATCATCCTGATTTTTTTGTTAAAAAAAATGTCTGCAAAACACGTGTCGAGATAACCTCTTTGTTCTGTGTAACGTTCGCGCGCTGCGATTGTGTTTTCTGTTTTATCCACGTGAAATGTGTCAACTGCCTCGATCCTGATCTCGCGATTAGTGCTGTGAAGTGCCGTGGAATGCCATGCCGCCGCGGAGGCCGCGGTGGCGCTCACGTGGCAAGCATTCGTGAGGTCGATATTTGCGTAGCTTGTTGCGAGGTCAAACTACGCGAAAGGAAAAACGGTATCGTAGTTGTAGTTGTAACTGTAGTTGCAGTGACCGTGATGCTAGCGGAGTTGATCGCAGTCACATGTGTCGCCGCACACGCGACCACCACAGTAATTGCATACCACCGTGTCTTGCTTACAGGATTTACATTGAAACGAAAAATCTATGAACCGGTTACCACCGAAACTGACCCGAAGAGATTTCACACATTAACAGCTTTTCGTGGAAATTGTCACTTCTGTGGTATCAGAATGCTTCTTCATCGTGGTATTGAATATAGGGACAAACAGCTTGTTCTTTCTAAAAACTTTTCCTGTTTTAGCAAAAAAAGGATCAAGCTAAGCCCGCTATGATCTGCGACGTGTGCAACGATCCCGGACACGTAGCCACTGTTTGCTCCAAGCGCGAGAAAAGGAAAGAAGACGCCACTGCCGAATCCTAGCAACAAGCAAGTGAACCTGTGCTCCCGGTCTGCTCGAGATATTTTACAGATAAGTGGTCTTCAGTTACCTTTTATATTTTATTCTGGTCCAGAATGTAGTCTGGCTAGAAAGAGTCATATTGAATTACTTAAAGGCGAAAAACTTTATGAAAAAGTGGTTTTAAAGGGTCATCATCATCATTATCAGCCTGTACCAAGTCCACTGCTGGACATGGGCCTCCCCTTTGAAATGCCATGACGAACGGTCCTGATCCGTCTCTATTCACCGACTTCCTGCGAGTTTATGGTATCTTTGGTCCACCGAGTGGAGGGCCTTCCTCTACCGCTTCGTCCGGTTTGTGGTTGCCACTCGTGAACTTTTATTACCCAACGGTTATCAGTTCTTCGAGCTATATGACCTGCCCATTGCCACTTCAACTTGCTGATTCTGGGGGCTGTGTCGGTGACTTTGGTTCTTCTACGGATTTCCTCATTTCCGATTCTATCACGTAGTTGAACTCTTACCAAAGCTCTTTCTATAGCCCGCTGCACGACTTAAGCTTGTCAATATGACCAATAGTTAGCGACCACGTCTCAGTGCCGTAAGTCATCACTGGCAACACGCACTGATTCAATACTTTCGTCTTGAGGCTCTGCGGTATCTGTGACGATAAGATGTGGCATAGTTTCCCAAACGCTACCCATCCGAGTTGGATTCGTCGGTTAACCTCTTTGTCGAAGTTGGACCCTCCTAGTTGAATCGTCTGACCCAAATAGACATAGTGGTCAACAACTTCGACATTATCACTCCCAACGTGTACCGGCATAGGTGCGACATGGGCATTTGACATAATTTTTGTCTTGCCCATGTTCATTTTAAGACCCACCTGTTGGGAAACGGTATTGAGGTCTCTGAGCATTGTGCTAAGGTCTTCCAGCGATTCTGCCGTGATGACTATATCATCGGCATATCGAATGTGAGTGATTTCTTCGCCATTAATATTGATGCCATACCCATTCCAGTTCAGAAGCTTGAAAACATTTTCCAATGCAGAGGTGAACAGTTTTGGAGTAATAACATCTCCCTGCCTCACCCTTTTCTGCAATTGGATAGGATCCGTGCACTGGTATTTAAGACTGATAAACATAGTGGTCCTGCTGTACAAACACTTCAACATTTCAATATACCAGTAGTCGATTTGGCATCGCTGTAAAGACTGTAACTGTCCGCTGTTATCAGCGCTGTATCGCTGTAACACTGCCCAGGTCTCGACTGAATCAAAGGCTTTCTCGTAGTCCACAAACGCTAGACATAGCGGCTGATTACACTCTTCAGTCTTTTGTATAATCTGCCGGAGCGTGTGGGTGTGGTCTACGGTACTAAAGCCTTTTCAAAACCCGGCTTGTTCGGGGGGCTGGAAGTCGTCGAAGCCACGTGCGAGACGACTGGTAACTACTCTCGAAAACAGCTTAAAGGGTTTCAAAGGGTGTTGGACCGAAAAACATTATCTGCTCATTACAAGTAAAATGCCCGACCAGTGTACAAGGTTTTTCGTTCGATGTAACTTATCACATATTGCCCGATGAAAAAGTTATTTTATTAGGTCATGATATTTTAGAGGCAGGCATTTTATTTTATTATTATTATTCATTTATTTCAATCAACATGGATCATATTGTGTTAGTTAGTTTCTTATCCTAGATTAGTTAAAGGTCAAAAATCAAATAGAATTTACACAATCTTAAAACACTTGCTTTAGTTATTATCCTAAGAATTGAATTGAATTTGAATGAAGTATGTCATAATTAGGTTATTAAATGTCAAAAATTGTAATGTCATTGCACTTAGAATAAATAATTTAGTTCCTTATTAAAATGAATCATACAACTGTGGCTGAGGTACTCACAGTCAAATCTGTCTGAAAAAGCCTTCAGTATGCTGTTGGAGCTGGCCCGGACCCTGCGCACCAGGGACGTGCATCGCTTACGCATGGTGGCGTAGAAGCAGTCCACACGCGCCACGGCAAACATCCCCGATGCGCTACAGAACCGGGGCAGCCCCACTAGCACCCTGAATGCGTTATTATACTGAACGCGAAAGGCGCTGTACTGCCTTTGCGTATAACCAACCCACAAGCTGCTCGTGTAGAAGCTAGAACAATAGGCTCGGAATAGGCAGATTTTAACATCCGTTGAACAACGAGCACACCTGCGGGCAATCATATTCGCTCTGGCAGACAACGCCCTCCGCTTCCTCTCTATGTCAGCATCGTCTTTCAGATGGCGCAGTCCAGAATGGTTGTCTAAATTTTGTCGGTCATCCACCAACTGTCAGTGTCACTGACTTCACTCGCTCATGCTGTTCGTTGGTGAAGTAAACCGGACCAAGATGAGCAGGGATTATGGTATGGATGGTCTATAGTAGACTTGAAAAACGAGCTTCGGAATCACAACACAAAACTTAACAAATCTGTGCTTTTGCAAAATCTTCACAAGACACAACCATGTCGAGTCACTGCCATCTACCGGAAATTTAAGAACTATTTTTTCTTTTTAATAGCCTCTGAAAACCTAGCAAATTGAGGAAAATTATAGTGATGATAATGGCGTGACGGCGCGCGTGTAATAATGATAGTAATGTTTTTTTCATAAAACTAGCCACGGAAACAATAATAGTAATGGAGACACCATTTCAGTAACTAGTTACCGTGTTTGTGAATAGTGTGTTGACGACCTGAGTGGCGCGGCGGATGAGTGGCCGACTGAGATGCAAGAGGTTGCGGGTTCGATTCCCGCTGCGGGACTGACGTTTGTATAATCTGCAAATGTTTGTTCCTGGGCTGGGTGTTATATGGTACCATGGTACTCGTAGTTCTTGATACCTACGACACGGGGAGTCAGTGTGGAATCAGAGCTACGTATGTGACTGTTGTTGTTGTTATGTGACACTATGTCAGCTGATTCTCGTACCTTAATAGCCAACAGCTATAATGCTCAACGTACGTCAATAGACTCGCTCAACCCAGAATCAAATAACATTATCACAATAATAATATTTTTTGTTAGTAGTGCAACTTCTTGTGAAGGAGTTCGTCCGGGGAGGTACTGCCACTATTTTTGCCACCAGGCAGTAGTGTTCGCGTTGACGTGTTTCGGTTTGAAGGGTACGGGTGCCGGTGGAGTTGCAGGAGCATGAGACTTTTCATCTTTATGTTTCAGGGTTGGCAGCACGCGTGTGGTGCTTCTGGTGTTGCACGCGTCCATGGGCTGCGGTGGCTGCTTTCCGTCATGTGGGCCGTGTGCTTGCTTGTTTGTTGAAGGATTGGAACAGGAGTAATTTTGGTTTATAAGACGATTCAAAATGATCTTTGTGATTTCAGACTTTGACTCAGACTTTGACTTTGACTTTAGAAGGGCATAGCCGGACCAATTGTAACAAAGCTACAGGGACCAAAAAAAAAGGTGTCCGGACTAGCAAATCCGGGCCAGTTCTGAGAACTGAAGGGATCCTGAAGGATCATTGATGATCGGACCAGGGAGCTATTGATGAAGGGTCAAGTAACTTGACCGGACCTGAGCAATGACTAACCTGAAGGGTAAAATTGGAAAACTGACCGGTCCAGATGTTTTAATAAGATAATATGTCAGGATGTACGAACAGATGTAATCCTGTGAACCCTGCAAGACTACGCGTACGAGGACGTACGCACGTCAGCATGGCCGTGACGGCGCGTCGTCATCGTTCGGTTGTAAACACCACGTGCAACGCGCCGAACAAGCAACCAACCCTACTTTCCTTTGTTCTCGCTCGGGTATAAAAGCGAGCGCGCGGCCGCAGTTGGCAGTTTTGATTTGGCTTTGGCGCGGTGCACTTGTTGTCGTAGCGTTCTTGAAGTAATAAAATAAATTATGAAGTTCGACTCCTCTTTTATTGATGACGTCAGGACCTTAATCCGTCATGTTCTTACGAGAAGGAAGTCTCGTAAAAACACATTAGTACTCATTAGTTAACCTGCATACTTAATGAATGCAGTATGTTTATGTGATAACTTTAATGATTCTGTTATCGATAATGGCCTTGAACGCGCGCAACTAGCGCACATTCCTACTCCGATTATGATTTATGACCGAGTCTGCAGCGAGATTTTAACTATACTATAGTTACTTGTTAGTAGCAAAACACACCCATTTTATTGAGTTTAAATAAAAAAAATACTTGTTTAAGTAAAAAAATCCCTGAGATGTTCAAAGTGTAGACCATTTACTTGACTACACAGATTGGCACGCGTTAACACACTTTGCGTAGCAGCCCTTACCTTCGTGTAATGCATATTTTGCAATGCACTTAGAATGCCGTCTTTCAGTTCGGCGGGACTTCCCCCCAGCGTAATAACAATAAAAACTATGCCAAAATCGTTTTCATACAAAATAAGTAAATGGTTCTTAAGTCAGTTTTCCCGTATCTCTTATGGATTCGGATATCCCCATACTGTCCCATTTAAAAAAAACACCCTGTATTATATTGTTAAGACTTAAGTAGGACAGGTACGACAGGACCGGCATGTAATCAAATTATAAAGGTCCTTATAATAAATATGAATAAAAAAAATAAAAAAAAGAATAGTACCTACCAGAGAAAGATAATAATAAGTCTAGAAGATAACAGTTTCAAGTCATCCTAATACGCACAAAGAAGCACTCACTTATATCAAACACGCAGGATTGTTACATATTTGTACTTACCTACCTACAAGCTACTTGAAGAAATCACTACTCAGCAGCCGGCACCGTGCCGAGCTCACGCTCCTACCAAACAAATCAATTGCCTTCTTATCTTTGCAGACGCTACTGTACATGAAATCATAATTGAAAAAAAAAATACAATTGAAGTTTCAGCTAAATGCCTTGTTATGATCTCACCTCCGTCGAAGGCTGCGATGACGAGCGTGTAGAGCTGGTTGTGCGCGTCCACGGTCTGCTTGAGCGTGATGTCGCCGGAGCGGCGGTCCACACGGAACAGCTCGCCGTGGCCGCGCTTCATCTCGTAGCGCACCTCGCCGTTGTCGCCAGCGTCGGCGTCCAGCGCATGCACGCGCAGCACGGCAGCGCCCGGCTCCGCACCCGCCAGCACGGCAGCCGCGTAGGGGCGCTCCACGAACACGGGACAGTTGTCGTTCACGTCGGTGACGGCCACGTGCAGCGGTGCGCGCGCCACGCGTCCCTCCGCGCCTTCCGCACCCGCCGAGCGCGCCTCCAGCAGCAGAGTGTACGAGTCGCGCGTCTCTCGATCCAGCGCCACTCCAGTGCTGCGCACCGCACCCGAGGTCGGACCCACCTGCGGAACCGAACGCACGCTCTGACGACCGCTACTAACACCTACGTACCAGAGAGATGATTCTAAGTTTTGACAAGCAATTGACACGGACGTCTGGTGTAGTGTAGTGTGGATTTTTGTATGGAGACACTGATAAGCGCCCCTAGCATACACTCTATGAACCTCAATTTTCATACAAAAATCTGTGTTACACTACACCATACGTCCGTGTCAATTGCTTGTCAAAACTTAGAATCAGCTCTCAGGCGAAGCAGTATAAGTCAAAACTATCGCTCACCTCGAATCCGTCCGTGGGGTTGAGGATGCGAAACTCAACGTGCTCGTTGAGCGCGGCGCCGAGCACGTTGAGCACGGCGATGATAGCAGGCCTCGTGGAGTTCTCGAGCACGGAGCCGCGGTACTCCGTCTTCTGGAAGGCGAGTCCTGCGTTGTCGATAAGGCGCGCGCGCACGTCCACTCGCGCCGTGCTCGCATAGCGCCCATCCGACGCCCGCACGCGCAGCCGGAACGATCCGGGCGGCGGCTCCCGCGCCAGCGACAACACGCCGTGCGCGGACAGCGCGAACGCGCCCGCGTCGTCGCCCTCGATGATGTCGTACTTGAGGGTACCCCCCGCGGGCGGATCCGGGTCGTGCGCCGTCAACCGCAGCACCTGCACGCCCACAGCGCTCGGCAGCAGCACGGTGGCCTCGTAGGTGGAGCGCTCAAACGTCGGCGGACAGTCGTTCACGTCGAGCACCTCCACGAGCACCGTCGCGGACGAGGCGCACGGCAGGCGCGGAGAGCCCGCATCCAGCACGCGCACCGTGAACTTGTGCGAGGCAGCTCGTTCGTAGTCCAGCGCACGCCGCGTGCGCAGCGCGCCCGTCGTCGGGTCGATGCGGAACAGCGCCGCGGCACCCGGCTCCAGGATCTCGTAGGTGCGCTGCCGATGCGCCGGCGAGTCCTTGTCGTCGGCGACCAACACGAGCGGCACGCCCAGCTCATCGGCGCGCGCTACGAGCGCACCCGCCGGCGCCGCCTCCGACACGCGCCCGAGGTAGGCGCGCGCTCGCAGCACGGGCGGGAACTCGTTGCGGTCCAGCACGTGCACGGTGACGTGTGCGCGCGCGGTGCCACCGCCCTGCGGACACAGATGGCGGTGAGTGCACGTCGCGTGTCGCGTGCCGGTGCACTCGCTCGAGTGAGCAGAGACTCACCATGTTGAGCGCGGTGACGGTGAGGTTGTGTTGGCGGCAAGCCTCGTAGTCAAGCGGCGCGGTGGTGGTGAGCAGGCCGGCGGCTGGGTTGAGGCGGAACAGGCCAGCGCCACCCTCCAGCGAGTACCAAAGCGCCGCACCGCCGCGCGCCTCCAGCGCCGCCAGCACGGCGCCGGCCGGCTCGTTCTCGTACACTTCGCAAACTAACTCCGTCGATGCAAATCTAAATAAAACAGATACTACCTAGGTATACGTTGTGTGTAGGTTTTATATGAAAAAGGTGACATATTTTAACACAGTAGGTAAGTATAATAATACTATTTTAGGATAACTTTATTGAACGAGCGAAGCGAGTTCTCTGAGTCAAGTTGGAAGAATCGGCTTTTGTATGTATGTGTGTATGTATGTATGTATGTATGTTTGTCCGATGAAAACTTCCAAACCGTTAATCCGATCTTCATGAAATTTGATATGGGGGTAGATAGTATTGGTACAATTTGTAGGTAAGGTTATGAGCTATATCGATCAAGGGGTTGCTGAGATATTGGGGTCCAAGAGGGGGTAAAAAAAATAAAAGTGAGACAGTCGGATCAAGTGGGGTGTCTAATGAAAGCGCTTTGGTTGGGCATTTCAAAACTGTTTTTAATAATTATTTAGCCTTAGTAGTTTTTGAGATATTAGGGAAAATAAAAAACGTAAAAACCCAAAATTCTAGGGTACTTCCAGCAATCCCACAATGCTGAAATTTGGTATGCTTGTGGCTTTTGTGTCACAACTACAGGGAAAAGTCTGAAATTGAAGAATTTAGAAACATGTACTCCATAAAACAGAAACCAATGTAACATCCATTGTTGACCCCCCGTTCCTAGAAATTTGAATGACATTGGAGTTCTATGTTTTCGTCAAAAGGACGTTATCAATTAATTCGTCAAGTACTTTGAATACTAACAGGTATGTAGTATTTACGCCCTGTTGCTTAGTCCTATTCAAAGGCTATTTCGATGATGTGTAGAAAAATTACCTATAGAGGTTAAATTTTTTTCTCAGTAAATGTTTTTAGAAATCGCTTAGAAGGGTAAAGAAAGTAAAATATGCAAAAAAATATCTCTAAGATACTTCAAGTTCTCTGGTAATGCTGAAATTTATTATTTACTAGTTGCGCCCCGCGGTTTCACCCGCGTGAATAATGATGAAAATTGATGATGATGATGATGATGAAAAGTAGCCTATGTGTTAATCCAGGGCGTAAAATATCTCCATTCCAAATTTCACTCAAATCCATTCAGTAGTTTTTACGTCAAAGAGTAACAAACATAACAACTCACAAACTTTCGGGTTTATAATATTAGTAGGAAGTATATTTTGTTCTACGGGGAGAAGCTGAAAATTGAGGATTTTTTCTTTGTAATATCCATTTTTAGAGTAGAAAACTTAAATCTTTCAAAATTAGGTAGCAAAACTACAACTACACTCGAGAGCAATGAATCCGGGTCACTTAAAGAATCCTAAAAATCTCGGAAACTAAAAATGCTAGGTTAATGCAATAAATTGTATTTAATAGACAATGTAATACTCCTTAAATGAAGGTATTAAAACTTCTTAGTTATTGTAAAGTTATATCATAAAAAAATCAAATTTGAAAAAGGGCCACTTTCGAAGATGGAACTACGAAATTACAGCATTTGGTTTTGCTTTTGTTTGTAATCTGTCATTTATCATTGTTTGATTTCTGTTTTTTTGTTGTTTTTTTTCTGCGTAAACGCAGTAATGGAAGCACGAGGAGGCAATACGAAGTATTAAAATTCAAGAAAATCGTAATAAAGTTCAAAAATTTCATGTTTCCTATTTTTGTTTTAAGGAGAGATCAGCAGTTTTTTTCTTTATGTAATTTTGTGTTAATAAAATGTATGGTGACTCATATTTTTTTTACCTTCATTTAAGGAGTATTACATTGTCTATTAAATACAATTTATTGCATTAATCTATCATTTTTAGTTTCCGAGATTTTTAACATTCTTTAAGTGACCCGGATTCATTGCTCTCGAGTGTAGATGGCATTGCTTAATTTTCTTTTTTCTTGCTTCACAAAATCTCTTTCATATTAGAGAAATTGACTCGATAGTATTAGATTTTCTGATGGATCATCCATACAAACATACCCATATTTATATAGCCGTTAAATACAACACCCTTTCTTCCCCCCTTAAATTAGTCGGGCTGATAAAGGTGTCATCGCGAGGTCTCAGTTCGGGGCGAACCACTAGTTTTATAGAACTATAAGTGAAAACTGTTTAGCAAATGCGTTTCTATACTGATTGTTACCATTCTCGTTCATACGCTGTTTGTTTTCCAAATAAGTAAAAATAAATAAAATATTTCATAAGCTAATTCATAATCAGAAAATGTAAGCGCACAATGGTACAGGGTAAGGCAATGTAGGAGGTACCGCGGGGGTGCGTTGTCCGGCTCCACGATGACGACGTGCAGCGGTAGAGTGGCACCGCGCGCGGCGGGCGGCGGGCCAGCGGCACGCACGTGCAGCGTGTACTCGCGGGCGCCACGCGCAGGCAGCTCGCGCGCTAGCCGCACGTCACCCAGCGCCGCGTCCACCGCGAACTGACCGCCCGCGTCTCCGCCCGCTAACGAATACACGATGCGTGCCGCCTCGCCCGCGTCCGCGGAGCCCGCGCGCAGCGCCGCCACCAGCGTGCCTTGCGCCGCGCCCCGCGCCAGTCGCGCCTCCGCCAGGCGCCGCCCCCACGTCGGCACGTGCGCTTCCGCCGAGCGGACGTGCACCGTCACGCGCGCGAAGGCACGCGAAGCACGCGGCGCCGAGTCGCGCGCCCACACCGTCAGCTCGTGCACGCCAGCGCTCTCCCTGAAACGATTCAGAGTTACCAAGCAGTTAAAGATCCGGTTCGTGTGAGCGTAGATGGACCACCGAGGTCGAGGCGGGTACCTGTCCAGCGGCTGCGCCAGCTCTAACGCGCCAGAGAGCTCGTGCAGCCGGAACAGCGGCAGTGAGGCAGGCGCGCGCGCCGCGTGCAGCCCGTACAGCAAGCGCCCGCCGCCCGCCGCGTGCGCCTCCAGCCGCGCTAGAGCCGCGCCGGGCGGAGCGCTCTCTTCCGCCTGCACCTCGTACTCGTCCTGGGAGAACGACACGCCGCCCTCGTCGCCGTCGTTCACCACACTGATGGTCACCTACGAAGCGCACGAACGTACATGAATATCCGGCTCGAAGGAGCACCAGTGAGCATGATGAAACACGTGGAACTGACCGGCGTGTGCACAGTGTGCAGTCCATCGGAGACGGACACGTTGAGCGCGTAGCTGGGCTGGCGCTCCCACACCAGCCGCTTGGCGAGCAGCAGGCTGCCGTCCTCACGGCCCAGGTGGAACTCCTGCCGCGGGTCGCCGTCTGCGAACGTACACAATCCTCAATCGTTCTCACCAAAACAATTCGGCTGATCCATGAAATGTTTTTTCTCAAACATGCATGGAAATATTGTCATTATTTTCGAAAAAAGAACACGCGAAGTATCGAATTTACGAATAAAGAAAATCAAATCCATTGCTGAAACGTTTTTTGAATTTGGAACATTACAATGCTCCAGAAATGTTGTATGAAACGGCGTGCTGGGGTTATAGATCTTTTTTTTTTTTTTTTTTACTCGTGCTGCCGACCCTGAGACATAAAGATGAAAAGTCTCATGTGCCTGTAATTTCACCGGCACCCGTATCCTTCAAACCGAAAACAGCAATGCGAACACTACTGCTTGGCGGCAGAAATAGGTACGGTGGTAATACTTCCCCGGACGAACTATTTCACAAGAAGTTCTACTACTAACCAAATCTTTGATTGGATCTCTTTTATCATTCTTGGCATACCAAAGTACAGTAGTAAGTACTTTGCTTAGTACAAATTCCGTTCACGTGGCTGTATAGAGATAAATGCGTTTGCCTTTCGACACAGGTGATAAATAAAAAAATTGGCGGCAAAGCTGAAAATTCATCTTGATTTGTATAAATATAAATTTAATAATTAAAATGATTTCCAACGGTTCAGAGAGTGAAATGGAGATTGATTGTACTCCACCAGATTTAAGATCAGAAGTGTCAGAAGCCAAATTGGCAATGGGAAACCAAAAAATTTGATGAGTTGGAAAAACGAGAATAATGTGAATATTTTAACGAGATTGTTAATACTAAAAGCCATCTACATTATGGGCAATTTATTCCATGCTGAAATGTACAATTCATGTTAAGGTGATTGCTCTCGCATGTGGCGCGAAATTCAAATTTTATTGCGTTTTTGCTCATTACAGCTCATCAACACTTCTTGAGATAGTAAAAACTGATTTTGCGAAAACTAGGAGACCTAACACACATGTTTTAGTTTATAGTTTCACATATAGATCATAACTTCAGCTACGAATACTCTTCAATGATTTTTACAGTGTTTTTTTTGTTTAAAGGTATGCGTAGCTTAACTAATGACATTTATGAGATACTATCAATTAAAACATGTGTGCTAGGGCTCCTAGTTTTCGCAAAATCTGTTTTCTCAAAAAACACAATAAAATTTGAATTTCGCGCCACATGCGAGAGCCTTAAAAACGGCATTTATTTCCCTGCATTATTTTGATAAAAGCAGCGGAAATGGCAATTGCCTGTCTCCTCACCGACTATGTCATAGTAGAGCGGGTCGTCGTCGGGGTCGGTGGCCTGCAGCACGGCGAGCAGGAAGCCGGGCGCGTCCAGCTCGGCGACTTGCAGCGCGGGCGGCGGCGACAAGCGCGGCGCGGCGCCCCCTCCGCGTGGCACCACGCGCAGCGTCGCACGCGCCACGCCGCAGCGCGGGGGTGCTCCGCCGTCGCAGGCACGCAAAGCCAGCTCGAAAACAGCGCCAGCACGCAGAACGGCACCGGGCGCGGCCAGCACGCGGCCACTGAGTGCCGCCACGCGCAGCACGCCACGCGCCGCGCCTCGCGCGCGCCCCCAGTACCGCACGGTGCCGTTGGCGCCCGCGTCCGGGTCCAGTGCCAGCACCTGCAATAATCATGCATTCGATCGAGTGCTCGTCTCGATGTCTGGGTACTGGTAACCAGAGGTGCCTAGGTAATATTGGATGTTTAATGTTTACGCAATTGAACGGAATATATATCTTCCGATTAACTTTCTATCGCTGGAAGGCGTTCGTTAGAGCGCGAAAGGTAACGTCTGCGCACGCAGTGACAGTTTACTGAGATGAGAATAGATTGTGGATTGAATGAATTAATTAGGAGAATCGGGGCGCTGACTGTGGTATGAATGCCACTCTCTATCCTCTGTTGAGACTCCGTTTTGAATTGATCTGCAGGTCTAAAAACGCCACTTTTTATGATTTATAATACTAATTACTAATAATATTTTTATGATCTGCTTAGAATTCGGAATTGAATTGCTACCAGACGAATTGCATAAAATGCCCTTTTTAGGAGCGCAGTTCTGAAAACAGACGAATTTCGTATTTGTACAACTCCTCATTCAAAAAATGAGTAATACTCCGCTTTGCCGGTGTACTCACGGTGGCGAGGTGCAAGCCGGGCGGGCTGGGCTCGGCCGCGTGCTCCCAGGCGGCGGCGGCGGCGGCGCGCCCCGAGCCCTCCTCCTCGTCGTCGCTCTCCCACTCCGTGCTGCTCTGCTCGCGCGCGTCCGACGACTCCTGGACAGCACGCACACACGTCACACGCTACTCTACTGCCCACGAGCGAGCCATTCAACGCATTCATCATCGGATGGATAGGCCTTCAACACATTGGAATATTTGCATGCTCAGTTCAACACGCAAAACAATTGAAAACCAAGGACAGCATAAACTCGTAGTCGAGGGATAGTTAGGTACAGTAGGTACAGTGAGGTGGCACGGGAGTCGAGCGGGTCGGTCTCACCTCCGGCAGGTCTCCGAGCCGCGGCTGGTCGCGCTCGGGCTCGGGCACGCGCAGTTCGTAGTAGCGCTGCGCAAAGGCAGGCGCGTGCTCGTTGACGTCCAGCACCGTGACGTGCACGCGCGCCGTACCCGCCAGTTCGCCGTCCGCGCACTGCACCTCCAGCGCGTGCGCTGCGCGCGCTTCGCGGTCCAACCCACGCCCAGTCGTCACTATCTCTCCTGGAACAACCCAAACGGAACCAACCATACCAAACTACTCGAGAACGATTTCATCTATGTACTTGTACGCCTTCGTTGGGCCTGCTGACGTTTAGCGTAGGTACAACATGATTGGGATCGTCGTCTGCCACAACTATACGATAACATTGTCCGCACCTCCACTGCTACCAAAGCCCATAGTGTTATGGAATTTTCAGAAAATAGATTGGTTTCCAGTGATGGCGGCTGATGCTATTGATGACAAGATTTCGGTCTTCAATTCAACATTGACATTGCTGGAAAATTTATCTGGAAAGGAGCTACTCGCGCGTTGTCTAAAGAAAGCGATAAAGGTGAAGAAGGATTACTAACCGGAGTTTTCGTCAATAGAAAAGAGTCCGTCGGGGTTGCCGGCGACGATGGAATAGCGCAGCGTTGCGGCGCCGGCGTCGGCGTCCTCGCAGTGCACAGCGACGACGCGCGTGCCGGCCAGGGCGCCCTCGGCCACGTCTGCGGCGTACGCAGCGCGCTCCGGCCAGGGCGCCATGTCGTTCACGTCCTCCACCTCGATGTATACCTGCAACCAACATTCACCCGTCACCTTCTTAGATTGTTTTAAGGTATTTTGAACGCCCAGTGCGATGTGACGAGATTAAATAATGAGATGCAAAAAATTAGGACAATACAATACTGATCTCACTAACAATTTTAAAATTATAAAAAAGGTTGAGTATTTCTCAAAACGAGCCCTTTCAATTTATACGTCCATGAACCATTTCAGAAATTTTATTTTTATTTTGTAGTTTGCCCCCAAGAATAGCCCTCGAAGTCAGAATCCGTTTATTTACGCTATACATCCGTTATTGGGTCACCTAACTCAGTATTTGTAGCAAATTTCAACTTTTTGGTCCAGTAGATTCCGCAGACAGACGCAATAGTGATCCTATAATGGTTTCGTTGGTGCCTTTCGAGATACGGGACCCTCAAAATAGTATTGAGCGTGTTATGAAGACTTTGGCCAGTTTTAGATGGTGAGAAATATCGATTTTCTTTTGATAGAGATCCGAGCAGGACTCACCTCGATGCATGTGTGCTTGGGCACGAGTCCGTGGTCCTGCGCGCACAGCGTCAGCCAGTAGTGGTCTCGCGTCTCGCGGTCCAGCGGCGTCAGCGTGCGGATGATGCCTGCGGATCAATCTCCAAGTCGTCAATATCTACGGATTATTATCGAAAACGAACAGCACGGGGAGTGGTCACGGGTTTTTACCGCGTGTATTACCTTATTATTGAACAAGCGACGAGTTCTCAGAGTCAACTTGGGTGGATTGGCATTTGTATGTATACATATGTTAGTCTAAGGATAAGTTTCATTCTTCATGAAATAAGGTTATGAGCTACATAATTGATCAAGTTATCTACTTTATAGTGTCTACAATTATTAACAATTTTAAAATGCTCAGTTTAATTGTTTTTAAATAAGTTTCAAACTATGGAACCACCAATTCAGAGAATAGTCTTTTTAGGGACTACAAAATCACTACAAAAGCATAGCATAGGAGCCAGGTTCCTAGCTAATGGGTCCCAACATCCTGATGTCCTAGATGCACCCTGCCTAAGTACTTTAAAAATTTGTCTGTTTCGTTTTGAGTCACTCTTACTCACCCGTGTCGTCAACGCCGAAGTGGGCCATTCCTGAGCCAGAGACGATGTAGTAGGCGAGGCGCGAATCCCGGCCCGGCGGGTCGGCGTCCTTGGCCGACGCGTCCAGCACGGTGGTACCGCGCAGCACGTTCTCACGCACGGCACCCGCCAGCACGCCGTGCGCGCCGAAGCGCGGCGCGTGCGTGTTCTCGTCCACGTCCTCCACCTCCACGATGAGCGACGCCTCCGCCCACAGCGCAGGCTGGCCGCCGTCAGTCGCGCGCACCGTCACGCCGTACACTTGCCTCTCCTCGAAGTCGAGCGCGCGTGTCGTGCGCAGCGCGCCAGATTCGGCGTCTACGGCAAACGCGGCGTCCGCGCCAGCGTCCGGCAGCGAGTAGACGACCTGTCCGCCGGCACCGAGGTCCGGGTCGAAGGCCTCCAGCACGCCTACTAGCGTACCCACCGGCACGTCCTCGCGCACGCGCGCCGAGTAGGAGGCGAGGCCGAAGCGCGGCGGGTTGTCGTTGACGTCATCGACGGCGACGCGCACGCGTGCCTCGGCGTGCAGCCCGCCGCCGTCCGTGGCACGCACCGTCAGCTCGTACAGCGCACAGCGCTCGCGGTCCAGCGCGGCGCTCACGGCGAGCGCTCCTGTCGTTGGATCGACGTAGAACTCGCCCTCGCCGGCGCCGCCGAGGCTATAGATGAGGCGCGCGAACTCGCCGGAGTCACGGTCGGTCGCGTTGGCGCGGAACACGATGGTCCCGTTGATGGCGTTCTCGGTGACGCGGAAGCTGGCGAGCGCGCGCTCGAAGCGCGGCGGGTTGTCGTTCACGTCGAGCACGGTGACCGGCAGCAGGCGGGAGGCGGAGCGCCTGGGACTGCCCAGGTCCCAGGCGGTCACGTTCAAGTAGTACTCCGTCTCACGCTCGTGATCGAGGTAGCCGATGACCTGCAGCTCGCCAGTGTCGGGGTCCACGCGGAACGCGGAGTCGGGGTCGCCGCCGGAGATGCCGAACGTGATGAGCCCATTGTAGCCGAAGTCGCGATCGCGCGCGCGCAGCCGCACCAGCGATGTGCCGAGCGCGACAGATTCGTTCACCTGGTTTTAACGAAATTAATTGATTTCAAAAAGAACTGCAAAGAAGAACGAACAATAGTTAACAAAAAATATGGCTTAATTGTTTATTATTTTTTTTGTTACAAATTTTTACACAGTAGGCATACTCTAATATGAAGGTATACGTTTTTGGTATCACCTTATTTAGGATAACTTTATTTTATAGAACTATAAGTGAAAACTGTTAAGAAAAAGGGGTTTCTATATTGACTGTGACCATTCTTGTTTTCCAAACAAGTTAAAATAAAAATAAAAGAGTAAATGTTTACCTTGACCTCTACCGGGAAGTCGACGAACTCGGGCGCGTGCAGGTTCTCCGCCAGTCGCGCCGGTGCCGCCGGGAACTCGTCGGCGAGGTCGAGCGGCGCATTGGCGCGCTCGGCGGCCGCCAGCAACTCCGTGAGGCGACGCGCCACGCCTGTGTCGCGGCACTCCAGCGCTCCCGCCTCCGACGAGCCGCCGCCAGCCAGGTGCAGCGTCAACGACGTCGCGTCTGCGAAGTGCGTGCCGTCAGTCGCCGTCACGTTGACGACGCGCACGTCGGTGCGCACGTCGCCGAGGTCGCAGGCGAGGCTCAGCACGCCAGTGCCGGGGTCCAGCGAGAAGCAGTTGTCCTCGTTGCCGCCGCCGATGCGATAGGAGACCACGTCACCGGCATCGAAGTCGATCGCCGACAGCGTGACGATCTCGGAGCCGATGGTGAGCCGGCGCGGCAGGTGGCCGACGCAGTCGACGCGCTCGAACTGCGGGCGGTTGTCGTTGACGTCTTCGAGGCGTACCACAAGACGCATTTCAGCCTGGCGCCGGTAGGGGGCACCCCAGTCGCTGGCGCGCACGCGCAGCTCCCACTCGCGCCGCATGCTCTCGTAGTCCAGCAGGCGCGTGGTGCGCACGGCGCCCGTGAAGTGGTCCACATCGAAGGGCGCAGGCTGCAGGTTGGCAAGGCTGTAAGACACGTACGCGTTGTCGCCTGCGTCCGCGTCGCGCGCCGCCACGCGCGCCAACACCGCGCCCGCGGGGCCGTTCTCCGGCACGGTGACGCGCATCTCCTCCTGCTCGAACACGGGGTCGTTGTCGTTGGCGTCGAGCACGGTAATCTTGACTTTGGCGGACGACTGCTTGCGCGTGCCGACGTTCCCCTGGTCGATGGCCGACACGGTGAGGTGATAGAGCGCCTTGCGCTCGGCGTCGAGAGGCAGCGCCGTGTAGAGCACGCCGCTGTCCGGATTCACGCGGAACTCGCCGCCTTCGTTGCCACCGACGATCTCGATATAGACACGCGCGTTGCGGCCCTCGTCGCGGTCGGACACCTTCAGTCGTATGACGGGTGCGTTCGGTGGAGCCGTCTCGGGCACTGTGGCCTCGTACACTTCGCGCCCGAACACTGGCGCGTTGTCGTTAGCGTCCACTAACGCCACCGGCAGCGTCAAGTACGAGGAGCGCGGTGGCACACCTGCGTCGCGCGCGCGCAGCGTCAGGTTGTAGCCGCGCGGCGCCGCCTCGCGGTCCAGAAGCGCGTGCGCCGCCACGTCCCACTCGCCCGCCTGCGACGAGGGCCGCACGCGGAAGTGCCCGTCTGGGTCGCCGTCCACTATCTCGACGAAAGCCACACGGCCGGCGGCGCCATCGTCGCGGTCCGCCGCTTCGATGATCGCATAGATCTCCGCGGTCGAGTTCTCAACGAGCTCGGGCAAGCGGCGCGCGCGCATCTCTGGCGCGTGCAAATTGACGCGCGCCACTCGCACCACGAGCGAGGCACGCGCGGCCGGCGCGGTGGCCCCTTTGTCTCGCAACGAAGCGCGGTCGCGCGCCAGCACGGTGACCTCGTGGCGCGTGCTCTCGGCGGCGGACAGCGCGCGCGTCAGCGTCACGACGCCGCTGGTCGGGTGCACCGCGAACCGGCCCGTGGGCTCTTCGAGTGCATAGTAGATCTCGCCGTTGAGGCCGAGGTCGGCGTCCTCAGCGCGTACACGGGCCACACTCGAGTGCAGCGGCGCGTCTTCCGGCACTGTTGCCTCGTATTCGGTTGGGTAGAACAGTGGGCTGAGATCGTTCTCGTCCTCCACCGCGACGACGACGACCGCATCCGCTTCGAGCACCCGGCCGGACGGCAGCTGAGCGGTGGCACGCACGTCAAGGCGGTAGACGTCCTTCCGCTCGCGGTTGAGCACGTCGGCGTGTCCGGCGCGCGTGCGCACGAACAGGAAGCACAGGTCGCCCACGCAGCGCTCCTCCGCCTTGAAGAATTTGTCTCGGTCGCCATGGCGGATGCGGAATCGCAGGCGCGCTTGGGGCGCAGGCAGGCGCACGGCGGGCGGCGGCGCTCCCGGCGGCGTCTCGCAGTATGTGCGTGGCGAGCTGTTTTCGGGCACGCTCACGTTGTAGAGCGGCTGTGTGAAGCGCAACTCTGGCTCCGGCTCGGGCGGGCCGGGACCGGCGCGCGCGCACCACGCCACGGCCGCCAGCACGAGCCACGCTCCGCCTCGCTGCATCTCGTCCCAAACGATCTGGAAGGGCGAGAGACACTGATAAAATAATGTTCACGGACTGCGCTAACTTGGGTTATATTGAAGTCCAAACACTTATTGTTGAAAGTGCACTTATTCTTTGCCGGTATGCACACATGGCACCAACCAAAGATACCTATATGTGGCACCAAGATAGGGCTGCCGGGCTAGAACGGTAGGGGAAGGTTGCTATCATTGTAACGGCGGTTCTAGTGGACCAGCATCATATTAAAGAAACGGTGCAGCGTTAGCAACACTGGTAGGTACTTAAAGGAGCTTTTTAATGCCTTTATCCTTTAGGTTCCAACAGGTAGGAGTAGAAACCAAAACCAAGAATTTGGTTGCCCTGATGCTTTTAGGTTTGGTCACGTTGCATCAGGAGTAAATTTAGTTCATAAGACGATTCAAAATGATCCGTGTGATTTGAAAAAAATACCTTTGGTGAACTTACATCATGTAGCGGGTCTCGGTGCGATTTTGTCGCGTCGTTCGCTCTCGCCGCACTCTTATGTTGCGCCTTTCTTTTGGAGAGTCTGGAAAATAGAAATTGCGATAAGCGACATTGAAAACGATCTCGGATATCCTGTGGTGTAATCCGAATTACGGAACCTATGCCTTTATTTAACCGACTTCCCAAAAAAGGAGGAGGTTCTCAATTCGGCTGTATATGTTTGTTACCGCATATCTCCGGCGTTTATGAACCGATTTGGAAAATTCTTTTTTTATTTGAATAGATATACTTCCAGATTGGTCCCATTTTTTTCAGAATCCAGTTCTGATGATGGGATCCATGAGGAATTGAGGGAACTCCTCAAATATTGTAGGCATACATATGGCGATTTTGATATTTTCAGCAAGACACCAATCATTTGCATTCAGAAAGTATCATAATCCTTTCACCGGTTCTTTCATAATTTTTTTTTCATCCAAAATTATTTAGTCGAATACAATGGCGGAAGTCGGTTTTTTAACCGACTTCCCAAAAAGGAGGAGGTTCTCAATTCGGTTGTATTTTTTTTTTTTTTTTTTTTTTAATGTTTGTTACCGCATATCTCCGGCATTTATGAACCGATTTGGAAAATTCTTTTTTTTATTTGAATAGATATACTTCCAGATTGGTCCCATTTTTTTCAGAATCCAGTTCTGATGATGGGCTCCATGAGGAATTGAGGGAACTCCTCAAATATTGTAGGCATACATATGGCGATTTTGATATTTTCAGCAAGACACCAAGCATTTGCATTCAGAAAGTATCATAATCCTTTCACCACTACGGTTCTTTCATAATTTTTTTTTCATCCAAAATTATTTAGTCGAATACAATGGCGGAAGTCGGTTTTTTAAATGAAAAGTTATTAAATGAAAAGTTATTTAAATGAAAAGTTATTAAATGAAAAGTTATTGTGTTTCTGTAATTAAGTAATATGGTGAACAATGAAGTTATAATCTATCTATCTATCTATCTCCTATCTGTGTCACTTCAAGTGACTCACCTCTACTATGTTTAAACAGGTAGGTACTAGGGCATGTAAACCGGTTAACCGATTAACCGAAAAACCGATTAACCGACTGATTTTAGGTCGGTTTTTTACCGGTTTTTTTCTTAGAAAATAACCGGGTTTTCGGTTTTTTTTAATGAGTAATAAATCACAAATTCATTTCAAACTACGCCTTGCAGACTTTATTTAGAACGACCATTTTAATCCATCTATTATATTACAACATAATACGTTAAAATTGCAAAAATACAGACAAACACTTCTCAGAAAACTTTATCATTGGACCGCATAAAACGTCGTTAGTGAATATCGTAGTGTAAATAAGCTATTACCTACTATTAAACAAGCAGAGCAAGAAAGCGAAGGCAGCGTTGCATGAGCGCACTGGGCGCCACCGTCGTCGCTGCGGTCAGCGGTCGAACTGGCAAATTGTTAATTATACCAAAAAAAAGTGAATTAGACTTAGTAACTTTTAGGACTGATTAATGATAATATTTTAGACTAACTACTTATCTTGTTGATTATAGTTAGCTATTTGAGTATGAGTGAGTTGATATTACCGAATGTTTTAAACTTTACTTGAGTAAGAGAGAGAGTTTTAATATAAGACTAAATTATTTTAATGTTTAAAGATACCTATCCCTAAACGTGAGAAAGTCGAGTGGGCCTGACAGTATCCCGGCTATTGTGCTCAAATAATGTGCTCCCGAGCTGTGTTCCGTTTTGTCGCACCTCTTCGACCTCTCTTATACCACGGGGGTTGTGCCATCTTCATGGAAGGTAGCCCATGTCCACCCTATCCCTAAAAAAGGGGATCGTACCGAACCGTCCAATTACAGGCCTATAGCGATAACCTCCCTACTCTGCAAGGTGATGGAGCGAGTGATCAACACTCGGCTTCTTGATTATCTGGAGGAACACCAGCTGATCAGCGATCGGCAATACGGTTTCCGTCACGGGCGATCAGCTGCTGATCAGCTGGTGATCTTCTAGTCTACCTTACTCACCGTTGGGCAGAAGCCATTAAGAGTAGAGGAGAGGCTTTGGCAGTAAGTTTGGACATCGCAAAGGCATTCGATCGTGTGTGGCACAGGGCGCTTCTATCGAAGCTTTCATCATATGGCCTTCCCGAGGGCTTATGTAATTGGGTCGCCAGTTTTCTTTCCGGGCGGTGCATTAAATCCGTAGTTAATGGATCCTGCTCGGACTCCATGCCCATCAACGCTGGCGTTCCCCAAGGGTCAGTGTTATCACCCACGCTTTTCATCATTCACATCAATGATATGCTACAAATTAGCGGTCTCCATTGTTATACGGATGACAGCACTGGTGATACCCTCTACTCTGGCCGTGCAAACGCCTCTCGTGCCGAAGTGGATGAAAATAGGTCAGCGCTTGTGTCTGAAGTGGAAAGCTCCTTAGAGCTCGTATCAGATTGGGGTATCCAAAATCTGGTTACTTTCAATGCCACTAAGACAAGTGTGCGCATTACCATCGCCCATTACCCATCGCGCTGCAGTTTCAGGGCATTCCTCTTTCCACCTCCGCGAGCATTGGGATTCTGGGAGTTGAAATTTCTAACGAGGTCCAATATGGGAGTCGCTTAGAAGTAAAGGCAAAACTAATTTCTAAAACACTTGGAGTGCTTAATCGTGCAAAACAGTATTTCACGCCAACTCAGCGCTTTCTACTATACAAAGCACAAGTTCGGCCACACATGGAATACTGCTCTCACCTATGGCACGGGGCCCCCAAGTACCAGCTGCTTCGCTTTGACTCCCTACAAAGAAAAGCCGTTAGAATCGTCAACGACTTCAAGCTCACCAGTAGGTACACTAGAGCCGCTGAGCCTGCGCCGAGATATCGGCTCGCTCTGTGTATTCTATCGACTCTATAATGGGGAGTGCTCTGAGGAACTATTTGATCTTATACCAGCTTCCAGGTTCTATCATCGCACCTCTCGACATCGGTTGGGAGCTCATCCACATATTATCGATGTGTGGGTATCTCGTACAGCTCGCTTTACAAGATCTTTTCTCCACATACGTGGAAATTGTGGAATGGGCTCCCTTCTGAGGTTTTTCCGCTAAACTATAACATGCACAGCTTCAAAAAAAATGTAAAAAGGGTCCTCCAAGGCAGGCAACGCATTGGCAATGCCTCGGGTGTTGCAGATGTCAATAGGTGACGGTAACCGCTTACCATCAGGTGGGCCGTATGCTAGTTTGTCGAGCCATAACATAAAAAAAACTATTTTGTTGATTTTTATAGTTTTCTCATGAAGTGAAATTTAATTTCTTTTAAATATATATAAAGAACATATTTAATATAATAAATATTCTATAACCTGAAGAGAGACAGTTTTAATACTACCAAATAAATAAATAAATTACACTTAGTAACTAACTATTAGGACTGATTTATCATGTTGTTGAATTTTGTTACTTTATTTGAGTAAGAGTGAGTTCTGCACATTACAATACTTTAAAATTTTACAAGCTAATTTAATTGGTGCTTCCTCATTCAAATAATAAGTTAATTTTTATTAAAATTTACGGTTTTATCTTATCCTAAGACACCTATATAAAAAACTCTAAAAATAACCGATTAACCGGTTTAACCGGTTTTTGAAACATAAAAACCGAGAAAACCGGTTTTTTAAAACAACCCGGTTTTTACATGCCCTAGTAGGTACCGAAAGTACCGGCGCGGCAGGACGATTCTAAATAATTCTAATTCTCGCGCACGAAGGGTTCCGTACCATTATCCTATAAAAACTGCAAAAAAATCACGTTTGTTAAATAAATTTTTAAGGGAGCCCACTTAAAAATTTATTTTATTCTGGTTTTTAGTAGGTATTTGTTGTTATAGCGGCAACAGAAATACATCATCTGTGAAAATTTCAACTGTCTTACAATCACGGTTCATGAGATAAAGCCTGGTGACAGACGGACGGACGGACGGACGGACGGACGGACGGACGGACGGACGGACAGCGGAGCCTTAGTAATAGGGTCCGTTTTACACTTTGGGTACGGAACCCTAAAAACTAACGAATCCGATCGGAAACGTTTCCGACGTTTTAGGATCGCCCTGCGGGAATCCCGTTTCCTATGGCTGGCACAAAGTATGTAGGTAGGTACTACATTCCTTATGATGAACTAGCTGGTACCAGCGACTTCATCTGCATGATATTGTACTGCTTACTTATTTTTAGGGTTGCGTACCCAAAGGGTAAAACGGACCCTATTACTAAGGCTTCGTCTGTCCGTCCGTCTGTCAAGGCATTATCTCATGAACCGTGATAGACAGTTGAAATTTTCACAGATGATGTATTTATGTTGCCGCTATAACAACAAATACTAAAAAACAGAATAAAATAAATATTTAAGGGGCTCCCATACAACAAACGTGTTTATTTTGCCGTTTTTATAGATACGGTACATAATGGGTACGGAATCTTTCGTGCGCGCACTTGGCCGGTTTTTTTAATTACAACATGACCAGTGTATTAACAGAACATGTAATTGATTACAAGAGTTCAAACGCGACTACGGCGTTCGTTGCAAGTCGATTAGCAGAGGCCCAATTCTCTAAATTATTTTAAAACTACACTGCAAGTTAACCGAATCGAGACTGAATTATGAATTGACAGAAAGTTGGTATTCTGCTCCCACATAAATAACAATTTAGTCTACTTTCAATTCACGGTGACTACCATTAGAGTAGGATAGTTATATATATAATGGCAAAGAGTAAAGAGAGACTCCATCTACAATGCTAAAATTATCGAAAAAACTTCGAAATCATTCAAGTTTCGGTCACATTTCGATATAATCACATTACAGTGTTGTATTTTATGTTTAGCCGAACTCTATTTTAACTATTTTTAAGTTAGAGAATTGGGCCTCAGTTGGAATCAGTTGAACAACTTTGACGACCTCTGTGGCTCGGCGAGCGAGTAGCCGGCTGAGATGCGGGAAGTTGCTGGTTCGATTTCCACTGCGGGAAAAATGTTACCATGGTACCAGTAGGCTACCCACGACACAGGGAATCCTAGTGTTCGATCATGACTACGTAAGTATGTGAATGTAGGGTTTAAAACAAAAAAAACTTTCAACTCCATCATGGTGGTGTTTCGCAAAACGCGTGTTTTATTTTTGACTATTTTGACACGTCCGGCACGGCTTCCAGTTCCAATATTGCTGTATTTTTTTTGGAAATAGTATACTAGTGCGCTATTATTGAGTAATACGCTCAATTTTATAGGTACGTAGGAAAGCTATATTGGCGCGTTCATCACACCCCTTTTTGATTCAATCGCGTAAATAAATACACACGTTCGGAAATATTATTTACGCATTAGTTTGTATTAAAGCTTACTCATTTTTTACCTGTGCATTACTTGGGTTACGGTGTACTTATATATGCATAACTTACAACACTAAAAAATTAAAATTTTATGTTTTATTCTAATTTATCTGTCGCTACTTTATTTTCTTTGGGCCAAAGAAATTTGAAAAATCTATTATTATTGTTTTTTCCAGTCCAGAAGTAATGGGTGTTGTTGTTCCCACTGACCCACTGCTGGAAAAAGGTCTTCGTCTTTTTGTTTCTGTGGTGCGATCATGCGTAAAATAAAACTAGGTAAGTACCTAATTTCTTGTTGTTTTCTGCTATAAAAACTACGAAAAAAGCTGATGAAAAAGAAAAAGTATTAATAGCTAAGTATCATAATTATAAGTATCTACCTAGTTATCGATTTGTTTGCGATAAAGTTTGCATAAATACATATAACAGAATAGTGATTTTAAAAACCAGAAAACAAAAATAAACAAAATTTTTTTTTGTAGGTATGCATATTCATCATGATTCAGGTATCAGTTTTATGATAGCTTTAGTACCTAATAAGGCCACAATCAGGGCTCGGAACCGGTTACAAAATACCGGTTAATTTCGGTTAAATCCGACCCTTATAGGATCACTTCGTTGTCTGTCTGTCAAGAGCCCGCGTGGTATCATCAAATACCTACGGTCTGCAAGACCTCGGAGCTGTGAAAAAATCAAACTTCAGCCAAAAGATACGGCCGTTTATGCCGCATATTTTATCACTCGCGAAGGAATGAAAAACGTATAGGGTACCTACTTCCCGTTGATCTTTATTTGGCAAAAAGCAAGTTTTTATACTTAGAACAAGTAACAGGAAAAATCTGAAAACCGTTTTGTTAGTTATGTGAGTACACGTAAGTCACAAACAAATTTAGATGTAGGTATATAATTACCAAAACTGGGAAGACTCTTTTTCTCAGCTAAAGGTATCTAAACCGCCGTATATTTTTACGCTTAGAGCTTGTGCCTCATCTGGACAAGATCTGGACAAGCTCTTACGCCTTTTTGCACGCGAACTAAGTTTGCTTCTGATTTGGCTATATTTTCTTCAAACTAGGTACTTACTTAGTTCTAACTAACTGGTTCTAGATATTAGTGATATTATTGATGAAGTAATAGCCAAAATAGAAACAAACTTCGTTCGCGTACAAAACGGCGTAAGCGCCCTACCTTAGGCACAAGTAAAGGAAAAAGTCTAATTGTGTCTCGTGCACCTAGTTTAGAGATAATGAGTTTGTTTCGGTCACCGTGAAATAAACCCTGGTTTGGTAAGTGCGCCTGTGCGCCTGTGCGCCAGACCGGGGCAGTGGGGCGTGGGGCGGCGGCAGCTGCGTGCACGCACACACGCGAAACTGTGTTTATAAACAAGGCGCGGCGCGCGCAGAGGCTTGTCTACAAATTCAACAAGCAACTACCTACACGGACGTGTGGTCATGGTGTATATTTGGAGCCGCAGTGAGCGAGCAGTTTCCGCAGCGTCTGTGTTCCGAGTGCGTGCGTTCAATCGGTTCAATGTAAATTGGGAACACTCCGTTGTTGCTTGTCGCTAATGTCGATATAGCGAATGGCTGTTCCGCTCAGAGGCTCTGTTTACGTACGAGTAAACCTTACGTCATCGCGTAACAAGATATAACCACTTTGGGATGTACCTAGGTATAGTATAATCTATGAAAACCCACACGGGATCTATTAGTAACAAATTTTAAAATAAAATGGTCACAAGATCTATCAGTAACAAAATTGTAAGCATAAGGGATCTATTAGTACAAGTACAAGGGATCATAACCACAGGATCTATCAGTAACTACTCAAAAATCCGAAAGCCGTAGTAGATGCACAAAGACATGTTTCACCGAATCCTGAAATTTTCAAGGCACGGAAACGTTTTCTTTGTGAAAAAAAATACACTTTACGTTTTGGCCTGGTTTTAGTTTATTTCGATGCAGTAAAAGTTAGTTGTTGAGATTAAAATATTTTCAGGACCTCAAGTTTAAAATGGGATCCCCAAATTGAAAAACAGGGTTAAACGAGGTTGTAGGAGTTTGTAGGGGTTTCAGGGGTGTGTTTGTTTGTTTCACTGCGGTCGCATTATCTTCTTCCACGCGGACGAAGTCGCGAGCGGGTCAGCTAGTAGTTGTAAATATCACAAACTAATTTAGATATAATTACCAAAACTATCAAGAGCCTTTTCTCAGGAACGGCTAAATAAAAATCTGTGATCTCACAGTGCTGTGCACAAATCGCGAAAATAAGAAACCACTAGGTTCTCTTACAATTCTGAAATTGGGAATGCGTGAAGGAAAAAATGGGATGGTGAAGTTTGCAGGGAAATGTGGCTGAAACTCAAAAATGGACGATTTCGAAATAATTTACTCTTTTCCGTTTTATTTTGAACAAAACTACAAAATGAAGTCATCAACAAGTTGAGAGACCTGGCACAGCAGGTACCTAGTCAAAGGCCATCAAGTCGTGCACAAAAAACTGGGTTGCCTAGACTTTAAGGAATCGGACAGATTTTCTACGGTGTTTTTAAAAATAACTTAATCCAATATTATTATGCAAATAACAACCATTCGATGGTTCTAATAGCCTGCAAGTAAGATGACATCTTACTAGACTAGTTAGGTAGTAAGTATTTTATTGTATACCTGCTCTGCTACTCGCGACTTCGTCCGCATGCTATTTGTACTCAGCGTTCTGGCTTGTACAATGAGTCACTATAATTCATAATACTTATTTGATTTACTTGGATCACCGACGAATGAAACACATGACATTGTAAGCAAAAGTATGCAAGAATGTTAGTAATAAGTTAAATAGTTAGGTAGGTACTTAATTATTATCTAGTGTTGCTCCAGTTTCCGAGATAAGAGAATGCCTTGCCGAGTCAGTAATCGCGAGGAGAGGTAATCGACCGAGACGTTTTGTTTATTATTACTGCATAGCGCTATCTGAGCACTGAGCAACCAACAGAACTATCTTTCGCTCATGCTATCATCATCAGCCTGTGTAGACCCTTCGCTGCTGGACAAAGGCCTCTCCCGTAGAATGACCGGCTTCCTGCTACCTTTACAATGTCTTTAGTCCATCGAGAGGAGTCTTCCTCTACTGCGTCGTCCGGTTTTTGGTTCAAAACCTTACTTCAGAGCCACCCTGATATATCTGATAAGATCCTGGAGGGCCTTCCTCTACCGCGTCATCTGGTTTGTGGCCGCAACTCCAGAACCTTTTTTCCAAGTATACGGTTGTTTGTTCTGCGCTGCGAGCTATATGACCTGCCATTGCCACTTCAACTTGCTAATTCTGAGAGCTATGTCGACTGTCGGTGAAGAACCAAGATTCTTCTAAGGATTTCCTCATTTAGGATTCTATAACGTAGTGAAAACCCTAGCATAGCTCTCTCCATAGCCCGCTGTGCGACTTTGAGCTAGTCTATACGGCCAATAGTTAGCGTTAGCGGCCATGTCTCAGTGCCGTAAGTCATCACGCACTGGGGTGCGATTTTTGAGTGTCATCGAGTGACAAAACGTCAGAGTTAAATTGCCGTTACGGTGATTCCTCTCGTATGTGGCGCGAAATTCAAATTTTATTGTGTTTTTTTTTAAATCACACCTAATCAACACTTCTTGAGATAGAGAAAACAGATTTTGCGAAAACTAGGAGACCTAGCACACATGTTTTAATTGATAGTATCTCATAAATGTCATTAGTTAAGCTACGCATAGTAAAAAAAAAAAAAAAAAAAAACACTGTAAAAATCATTGAAGAGTATTCGTAAATGAAGTAATGATCTATATGTGAAAATATAAACTAAAACATGTGTGTTAGGTCTCCTAGTTTTCGCAAAATCAGTATTTACTATCTCAAGAAGTGTTGATGAGCTGTAATGAGCAAAAACGCAATAAAATTTGAATTTCGCGCCACATGCGAGAGGATTCACCTTAATCCTCGATTTCCAAATTGCTCTATATGTACTTACATCTGAGATTAATTGATAACTGAAACTCTTATAGGTACGTTAGATATCAAACAAGTGCCTGCTCCAGTGCATTTCCTGAAAAACGGTGATTTGCGGCCTTTTTCATGATATATTTTTTTGAGTGACATTCAATAATCGCACCCCGGGGTGGTTATTCGCTATGTCTTAAAGGTGCGCTTGGCACATGGGCAATAATTGCTCGGCAACACTAATGGATCAATCTGGAGTAATTAAGGTTAGTAAAGCGATATGCAGCAATTTCAAAAAAATGCGGCAATTGTATACTTATTGCTTCTAATTGCTCCATATATTCCATATAATGTCGCTGATAAGAATTGCCGAATATCCAGTGTGTATAGAAAATCAAGTCAATTTGTTTTCTATTTCGCTTGCACTTACTTATTCTGCGGCTTCTACGTCTCGCTTCCGTGGGGAGAGTTTTGTTAATGCAGGAATTGGTTCATATTGGTCATCTGTTTAGTAATGAATGGGCTAACTTTATTCAAAAGCAATTCAAAATCACTTTGGGACATTCTAGTAAAGCTTTTGAATAAAATTATCATCTAATTCACAACACGATGTAGTTTACTTCCGTCTTGCTAAAAACGTTCGCACCCAGATACGCCTATTCCTTTCCTTTCTTTTTTGCTTTTGACTCATGATAATAAAAGCGCTATACAAGCCGCCGCGCGCCCCGGCGCCGCCGCGCCGCTGCAAGAAAAATGTCGTCCATGCGAGCGTAGTTTTACAACTGAATTGCTCATGTATGAAAGTATTGTCTAGTTTCTTGGAGTTGCTCCTTATCGCTCGATATTGTAGTTGCAAAACATTTTGCCAAATTGATGCTTGTTGCTGTTGTCGTAAATTGCTTGATATTTTGTCACATCGCAATCGACCATCATTGCTCATAATTGAGCAACTTTTGTTGCCCATGTAAGCGCACCTTGGCAACAGAAATTGCTTTTTCAATTTTATATATTAATTTTAAAACCAGAGCCACAACACACGCTACTCGCCAGAAATCCATGGTATGGTGGTACTGATATAATATTAAGCAAAACGCCAGCCGCAGCGTATCAGTACCACCATGGATTTGTGGCGAGTAGCGTGTGTCGTGGCTCTGGTTTTAAAATTAAGAAAAAAACGTACTTAAACGACGCCGCTGCCATAAATAAGTACTGGGTACATAGACATACACTAAGGACACGGCGGACGCTCGCTAGATAACCGCCAAATAAACCGGTGTCAAAAATCAGTTGACTGACACCACGATAATCAGTCGGTGACGTACACCGCGCGCGATCGTTTCGGCCACAAAATGCCGTATTGAGTGGTGAAAGGCTGCAGAAACAACTTTGCAAAGTGTAGCTTATAAAAATATGGCATTTCTTATCATCGGTATGGCAAAATTTTGTATGTTGAACTTTCCCTAATTACAGAAAACAATTATATTTCCTTGGTAAATCGCTCTCCAATTCAATAAAGAGACGCCATACAAGCAAAACGCTATAACTTTGTAAGGATGTTAATTGATACGCGTGCGAGTTTCTTGGTTGTAAATAACCGGACTCCTAATAAGCAAGAAGGTTATGGTGTTCGGGTTTTTGTGTTCATTTCAACGTAGTTATAATGTAATCCGAGAGATGGCGCTGATTTTGCTAAAAGGAGACATTGCTTTATTTATTGTTTTGTCTGTCAAGCGTATCTTTACTATAAATCTATGACTGGGTACATCCACTAACAGATCAAAGACATTTGAAAGGATACTTATAAAGCGTAGTCTGAAATTAGCTTATTACCTACTATAACACAAGAAAATCGCGCGTTACAAACCGCGGTGAAAACGTAGAAACCTCCTTCGAATCCCACCTTTGGATTTTGACCATATCGACTGCACCCATTAACTTAAGGAGATCAAAGCCTTGAAGTGTGGTATGGCTTTGATGCTGCTCTAAGTACCATTTCTGACCTGCGTTGTAATCTTGCGCAATACAATAAAATTGCGATACCTAAATAGGTCACCTGAAACATGCAACATAGACACTAGTCGCGGCGCACAGCGGAATGTGTCTGCTTGCAGTTTGCTTTCAACGTCCGCTGCCCGCTGCCGCCGGCGCGGCGGGGCCTCAGCGTGATTATGCTGCCGCGACGGCCCGAGCGGCAACAAACGAAGGGGATGAAGCAGAACCGCCATGAACCCAAAACGTGCCGCTGTGCTTGCTGGTCCTTCTACGGACCGATGTGACATGGAGAGCATCATCAGAGTCAAGTGGAAAGGGAGAAGACGCCCACTTGCAGCAATGCTTGCTTCGAGCGGAGGTACTCACCACTCCGCTGTACGTATCGCGGGTAGGTAGGTACACTTCACCGTGAAGCCCGAAGGGGTGGTGGAGTACCTCAAGCAGAAGACCGGGCTCACCTTGAGGGTCGACATGATGGAGTCTCGCCATAACATGAATTTTATTTCATTTATGGTGAGAGTGCCGACTGACCGTTTATGGACTTTCATGGGTAAGGAGCGGAGGAGTTTTGGCCAAAGGGAGTCAAGTTCAGGAAGTTCATTGGACGCCTTACACGAGACACCGCACGGGTGCGCTACACGTGGCCGTCTTCACGTGTAATAAGTTTAAAGGTATAAAATATGTTATACTAGCTGGTGCCCGCGACTTTGTCTGCGCAGGATTAGTATTTCGAGTAGCTTATATTAGCGTGGCGTAGAAAAGAATATAACCTATATACATATATACTGTGGCGGGCTTTTTTGTAGGACTATTTAAGATAAACATTTCCATCATACATTACATATGTGTAACTCTAACGGTTTTGGCAGCGCACGCCAGAATAGCTCGCAGATGGTAGATTTTTTCCTACTTACTTGACACTTATCGTCATATTATGGACAATTCACACAATATCTTTATAAATTGTAGCCTATGTGTTATTCTGATGTATAAGCTATATTATTGTAAAGTTTCATTAAAATCCATTCAGTAGTTTTTACGTGATAGAGTAACAAACATCCATCCATCCATGCTTACAAACTTTCGCGTTTATAATATTAGTAGGATAATAATACAATAGTATGTACCTGATATATTATATTGTGTGTGATGCCATTCCGTCACCCGTTTATCGAGTGACGGGAGCAGACGAGCGTTCGTGATAGAAGAGTTTTTCGGATTTTTGTATAAAAACAAATAACACTACTCAAGGACACATCCTACTAATATTATAAACGCGAAAGTTTGTGAGTATGGATGGATGTTTGTTACTCTTTCACGTAAAAACTACTGAATGGATTTGAGTTAAATTTGGAATGGAGATACTTTACGCCCTGGATTAACACATAGGCTACTTTTCATCATCATCATAATCATCAATTTTCATCATTATTCACGCGGGTGAAACCGCGGGGCGCAACTAGTACTACATATATCCAATTTATTCGAAAGTATTTTTCAAGCATTATTAGTGTTGACAGCTTACTATTTTGTACACTCAGCTTAATTTTTTTTTAAATGTTTGTTACCTCTTCTCCGTCGTTTATAAACCGATTTGGGAAATTATTTTTTTAAAAAAAGAATTCCAAGGAATCCATGAGGAATAGAGGGAACTCCTCAAATATTACAGGCATACATACATTATAATAGCTATTTTGATATTTTCAGCAACAAGCTAAGCCTTTGCATTTTAGAATGTAGGTATCATTTGGTAAAGTGAAACTGATGAAGATCACAGATTGCCATGGGAACTCCACAATGATAAGTATTTCACGGGTGGCGATAAGGTATCCTGATTAAGATACCTAGTTAAGTGAATATTAAACAAATTTCAATAAATAATTCTGATGAAAATGGTAAGTAAGTACCTACAATCAAAATGATCTGTGTTGATGAATCCGGAAATAAAACTTTGTATTCTAGCCGCGGTTGAGGTTTTTAAGAATTGTCATGGGATGCACTCTGGCTTTGAATGGTAATACTTATCCCCTGATCTGAAGATGAAGCCGGAGGGTAAGCACCAAAGCTCCGTCATTAAACTATGTAGACATATTGTAACCCTGTTTGGGCTTATTGGAATTGCCATGAGATGGCTATGGTAATATCCCGAGTTCAAGTTACGCTACTTGATTTTATGTGTGGCGTATATTTAATCCTTTCGCCACACTGGTTTTTTTACCATCAAAATAATCATCCAGATACTTGGTCAAATAAAATGGCGGAAGTCGGTTATTATTACATAAATACACTGATTTTTAATTTAGGACAATTTTTGTAAACAAAGAAAATGTCACTGTGTGTATCACATATTATACACATACATGACACTTAAACACACAGTGGCATATATCTTGACATTTCTTTGTTTACAAAAAAATCAGAGTTATAGCTTAGTTATAGGTAGATTGATCAGTGAACTAAATGCACTTTTTGACGCTCTTTGTGCAAATTCTAGTTTATTTGTACAAAACTACCAACCCATAAGTAACTAAATGCCTTGGCAATAAGTATTTCTAATTTCTTTGGACACCCAATAATTTGAACCGAGGTGTGTCCGGCCTAAGAATAGACCCCTCCATGTGGATGTCGCAAAAGCCGACTAAGAGATTACACCAGGGGATGGGCAGCAGCCTGAGAACTTAACACGAATATTGCGATCCGCCTGCCAAGCGTGGTGGTAATGGCAATTCCCCCCAATGTATTTTATGGGAGGGGCCTAGTCCAGTAGTGGATGCCCAAAAGCTGTTGATGATGATGATGATATTTGAACCACTAAATCGTGAAAACGGCTGTAGTATCAAATTGAGGGCCAGTACCATTAAAAGGTTCGAGTGCTTAGGTTTACCTAAATACCTACCATGTTCCCTGATACTTAATGAATGGTATTGCCAAATGTTAATGGTATCTTGCAGGCTACAAGATGTAGGCGCTCTCATTTCAGCCTGACCTTCGCAACGCAGGTACATTGAACTTATGCAATAATGTAGATAGGGTACCTACTAGAACATTACCATCAATACCTACTATTATATTTCTAATAAAAAATTCCTGCCAAAGTTAAAGTTGACTTATTATTTAAAATTATAAATAAGTACAAAAATCAAAAACTGGAATGAATTCAAGGCGTACTGGAAAAGCATGCACTTCTACTTAATTTTAATCAAATTGACCATACTTTTACAGTTTTAATCCACTTTGAAATTAGTCCAGAGCCCTCTCGTTAAGTCGAGTTAACTTCAGTCAGACTCTCACCTGTCGCACGCAATGTTTCCTAATGATTCATGCTACAGACAGAGAAGCATGCAGCACAGCAGGCATTCGTCTCCCGGTCGAGACTCGTTTAGAAAGCACTGCGAGCCGAAGGCTCAATCCACGGCACCACGGAACCGGCTTTGCTCACGACTCGAGGTAAACCGGCTTCATTCGCAAAATAATTTTAACTAGTTCACTAAACTGCACACAAATATTTCAATTCACAACACTTTGTCTTAAGTTTCAGAGAGAATGCTTCGGTAGTCACTCGCGAGAGAAGGATCGCGCAACGTTTGCAGAGAGGTACGGAGAGCAGAAATACGTACAACCAACGCCGTGGCTACGTACGGACTGTCTGAGGGAGGGAGGGAGGGGACAGAGCGGACAGCGGAGGGCGTGCAGCGCGGCAGGCGGGTGGCGGACAAGGTGTGCTGCCAATTGGCGGGAGATTACCCGATTTTCGGGGAATGAGAGGCCACAACGATGTTATATAAAATAAAATTTCAAATGTATGAGCCTTGAAGATAATCGTCTTGGAGTGGTATGTAAAAAAATGTGAAAGAAATCCTCTAACATATTTCTACTAACCCCACAATGCTGAAATTTGGCATGCTAGTAGCTTTTCTGATACAACTACAGCTACAGGGGATTGATTTTTGAATGTTATACAGTGACTATAAATCACTGATGGCAAAAAGGTCACCGATGTCTTCGAAATCACTTTTTACAAAATGACGTATTTTTAACCGACTTCCCAAAAAGGAGGAAGTTCTCAATTCGTTTTTTTTTTATGTTTGTTACCGCATATCTCCGGCGTTTATGAACCGATTTGGAAATTTCTTTTTTTATTTGAATAGATATACTTCCAGATTGGTCCCATTTTTTTCAGAATCCAGTTCTGATGATGGAATCCATGAGGAATTGAGGGAACTCCTCCAGTATTGTAGGCATACATATGGCAATTTTGATATTTTCAGCAACAAACCAAGCATTTGCATTCAAAAAGTATCATAATCCTTTCACCACTATGGTTCTTTCATAAATTTTTTTTCATCTAAATATTTAGTCGAATACAATGGCGGAAGTCGGTTTTTTAAATGATAAATAAACACTTTCTGTTTTCATTTTAAAATGTAATAAATTAAAAAATATCCTATGGACAGGTAGTCAAAGTATAATAACTTTTCATTTAAAAAACCGACTTCCGCCATAGTATTTGACAAAATATTTGAATGAAAAAAAATGATGAAAGAACCATTGTGGTGAAAGGATTATTATACTTTTTGAATGCAAATGCTTGGTTTGTTGCTGAAAATATCAAAATCGCCATATGTATGCCTACAATATTTGAGGAGTTCCCTCAATTCCTCATGGATCCCATCATCAGAACTGGATTTTGAAAAAAATGGGACCAATCTGGAAGTGTATCTATTCAAATAAAAAAAGAATTTTCCAAATCGGTTCATAAACGCCGGAGATATGCGGTAACAAACATTAAAAAAAAAAAAAAAAAAAAAAAAAAAAATACAACCGAATTGAGAACCTCCTCCTTTTTTGGGAAGTCGGTTAAAAAGTTATTGATAGTCATACGCTGTGTACCAACTTGCAAACATTTAATTTTATTGTTTTTTCGAGTTATACCGTGAATACAATAATACTACATGACATTGGCGAAATTGATTGGGTTAGATTAGAGTATTCCTCAGAAGCCATTAAGAGAAGGTCACCGGTAGAAGTTTGCTTCTAATATGGCTTATTTATTTCGTCAAACTCCAAAACTGTATACACCATGATCAGTACACTAATATCTAGACCCATGGTAGTGTACGTTAGTTTTTTGTAAAACGGTTACTTTTGGTATCATAAACTAAAAAAAACTGACTTACGGGTCTAGATATTAAAGGTACTGATCAGTGTACAAATGTTCATGGAGTTTGATGAAATAGAAGCCAAAATAGAAGCAAACTTCGTTCAAGCACAAAAGTGCGTAAGCGCCCTCCGGTAACATACTCTTAATAGAAAGAAGAGAAGAAGAAATAAATAATCAATTCCTGTAAGTATCTGACTTAATTAAAACAGGTACTTACTATTTTTTTTATGTTTTATTTATAAATAAAACATAAAAAAATAGTAAGTACCTGATAACCATTACTTAGTATTTTTCAAATTTATTTTTTTATTTATTTATATAAAAATATATTTATAAAGGAATTGTTTCACAATGTACCTATGGAACCGAGCCCTTTGTCGGTGTGCACTTATAAAAATGTGGCTAAATCATATAATGTAAAACCTTTTCCCATTGTAATTTATTTATTATTTCGCTTCCTTTAATACAATTTCCTAAAATATCTTTCTCACGGAGAGCAACACAACACAAAACAAAATGGTGGGACGGACACAATATACTCTGTGGTAAAATGCGTCGACAGCAGTTGACAACTTTAAAGAGTATAGAAATAATACGTTTTTAAACACAACTCCCAGCAAAATAATAATAATAATAATAAATTATAAATGCTGGACATTTCACACAACATTATCTAGCTCCAAGCTAAGCAGAGCTTGTGTTATGGGTACTATATAATATACAATACATTACATAGAATAGTTTTATTTTTATACATAGAAACATACCCAGAACACCCTGAACAAATATCTGCAGATCGTACAAATATTTGTTCCGAGGCGGGAATCGTACCCACAACTTCCTGCGTTGCAGGAGAATCTTCGCCCGTTGCACCACAGAGGTCGTCATGTAAATGAAGCAAGCAACTACAGAGCAACTAACGTGACATTCTCTGTCATGGCTACCCATGAAAATATGATACCATTGTAAAATTTCTTCGAGTTTCAAACATTTTTATACAGCTTCAAATTAGAGTAAGAGTATTTTGCGAAAATTACTGATTTGTTCGCCATTCACTGTCTGATGTACAAAGAAAGAGTGTGTCTTTGTAAAAACTTCTTTGTAGGTTATAGTAATTTAATATGATTAAAATTTAGGTTTCTAATCGAGTGCTTTACTCGTATTGATATCATAGTTTGAGAATTTTAGGGACCGGTGACTTCCAAAAATATGAACTTTTGGAAATTTGTGACTATTAGTCATTTTGCTGACTATTAGTCACTCGATGACACTCAAAAATTGATCCCCAGGCAAAAGCCCAAAATTTCGTAATTTTTGAGATCTATCTATCGATTATAATATATAAAAATCAATGTGTGTGTATGTTTTATATGGAACATACACACACATTATTAGATATTAGAGTAGATTTTGATTTTTAGTTTTTTTAATGTTTTTTTTGACCGATTTTGATGAAATTTTCAGGCCATCTTCAGATTAGCCCAGCGGGTGATCCAGTGAAGTTTAGTAGCGATCGGATCAACAGATTTTTTTTGTTAGTTCTACCCTTGCGATGCCTGGTCTCGTCGCCAGTAAGTAGTAGTATTATAAAATTACAAAACCAATTTAACATCCATTGTTGATATTCTTTTTTTAGGAATTTGAATGACGTTATACCTATATAGTTCAGTTTTAAATTGGTCATTAGTTTGGAGGGTTCCCAATGAGTAACATCATAATTACTTTGACACCCTGAACATTACAATGTTGCCTATTGATTTCCTGCACTACTGCTATCATGATTCACTTACTAGATTATTTTAGAGGTTGGCTGACTCTAAGAAATGAGGTTATCAATGAATTCGTCAGCCAAACGCACCTACTATGGTGTAGTTACGCACCGTTGATTCATAATCATCAGCCTGTAGAAGCACACAGCTGGGCATAGGCCTCTTCCGTAGAATGCCATGATGAACGGTATTGAGCCTCCTCTATCCACAGACTTCCTGCAACCTTTTAATGTCCTTGGTCTATCGAAGCCTTCCTTTATTATTATATAATATGAGTATGTTATATATATATATACATTAACGCTGCCGTGAGTGGGCCCCGAATGGTTGCATGGGAAGATTTAAAATATGATTTGCTAAAATAAATACAGCTTTTTACAGTATACCTAGCGACCGTCTGTGGTGGCCTTAATTTGGCGGGGAATCTAAAAATGTTTGCTGGCAGCACTGGGTAGTCGGTGGGGCTGGGGCCGGGGACGGGGGGCTTCGGCCAGGTGCCGCACGGGCACGCAACGCACTGCCCCGGACGAAGAGCTGACTGAACTGACTGCATTTTGTTCGTCGCTTAACGCTTAGCAGCACACAAACAAGATCCAACACAGCTCAAGTAATTTTTGATTGATTTCAGAGAGTGAAAAAACCTCTATTAAATTATTGAATTCAAGTGTAGTACTTAATAGATACTGGATAACAAAAATTAAGTAGGTATGTGTGTATATTTACGTTCTATTTTGACTTGAGCTGTGTTAAGTGAATCGAAAAAGCAAGAGAATAAGGTCCCTAAGTACCTAGGCACTTACCTACCTACTTATTCAAAATTCATTTAAACGGTTTTTTATTGTTTTATACTACCTACCTATGTAGGTAGGTACCTACCTACCTACTTTTTTTATTTATTACACTTTGGACAATTAGGAACTAACCAATAATAGGTAACTACTTAGTAAGGTAGCTATGCGTCTAAACCGGTATAGGTAGTAGGTACCTAGTAGGCTATTCTTATTTTATGAATTATTTGTCATCATAGTTTTTATGCCTAGTACCTACACTTACCTATAGTTATAAACGAGTAATAGCTCTACCTTACAACAAAACAGTTTAAAACAAAAGCTAACAGTAAGAACTTGGAGCACCTAAGATTAATCATATACTTACCTAAAGTTAGGTAAGGTAGGTAGAGGTACCTAACAAAAATAGTCTTGGATTCGGGGTCGGACCTCATGCTGGTTGGTCTAGTTTCACTAGTCAGTCACACATAGAACAACATCACAAGGTCACACAACTGCTGCTCCTATTATTGTAGTGTCTTCTACTCTACTTCAAGATGGATTGCAGTCTTAATATGACTCGGACAACTTTATTTATACCTACCTATTAGACAGACACAGTGCTTACAAAGCGCCGATTCTTTTACCTAAGTAATCAATAATTCTGATTTTTAAGTTAAATAGGTAACTTTTTATTTTTATGTTAAGTATTTAATTTTGGAGAAAAGAGAGGGGCCGGTACTTGGGATTATTTGTCCTAAAATTCCTATATTCGGCCGGGCCGACTTTTGGCGAATCAAGTGTAGGGTTCAACCAAAGATTTAAATCTTTGGGTTCAACGAGTAACAGTGTTACTCGTTGGGATTTTTTTTCCTATCGAGTAACAGTGTAACTCGATGGGATACAAATTAAAAGAAGTATTCCCAACGAGTTACACCCAGTGTGTAACACTGTTACTCGATAGGACAAAAACATCCCAACGAATAACAGTGCTACAAAAGTTGCTTTTTAACCGACTTCCCAAAAAAGGAGGAGGTTCTCAATTCGGTTGTATTTTTTTTTTAATATTTGTTACCGCATATCTCCGGCGTTTATGAACCGATTTGGAAAATTCTTGTTTTATTTGAATAGATATACTTCCAGATTGGTTCCACTTTTTTCAGAATCCAGTTCTGATGATGGAATCCATGAGGAATTGAGGGAACTCCTCAAATATTGTAGGCATACATAATATGGCGATTTTGATATTTTCAGCAACAAACCAAGCATTTGCATTCAAAAAGTATCATATCCTTTCACCACTATGGTTCTTTCATCATTTTTTTTTCATCCAAATATTTAGTCGAATACAATGGCAACGAAAAATGTATGATTATGAAATAATCCAAACGTAGAAATTGACAAAGTTACATAGGCTGAAAGTCAAAAAACCTTAGGGGGGACATTTGGCATATTTACCTTACTTGCCTGCCTACTTATAGTAGGTAGCTAGATGCCTTGGTGGTTGCCTACCTACCTAATTATGATTAAACACATACATAGCTAGTAGGTAGAGCAAATAGTGAAAAACGATCCGCTAACCTAATCATAATCAAACACACAAGCAGGGCGTGGCAGCGATTAGGCGACGATTAGATAGGTCTCAATTGGAAGTTAGACAAGCATCGTAAGATTTAAATTTATTTAGTGCAATGACCGCACCGCGTACCTATAAGTCATCAAACGATAGCTACGCCGCGCCGCTCCGCCGCACGGGGCGTCTCGCCTTCGTCGTTGCGCCGCGCCCTGGGTCGAGCCGCGAGCGATTGGCATGGGTCGGCGTCGGCTCGGACTCGCTGGTAACGTAGGTGGTGCGCTAGTTAGTGCACTAATTAGCAACGTCTAAAGGCATTGAAACGGTCAGCACACTGATTGGCCAGCCAGAAAGTGTTGGCTAACTAGAGTGGCTAGGTGTTCTAACAAGTGTACCATGCAGTGTAAAGCCTGTAAGCAACGTGTACGGATGCTACGAAGTCCTTGAATGTGCAAGGAGGTTGTTTTAATGGCATAATAAATTACATGTAAAGCCAACAGGCCATGCGCAGATTCGTCAAATAATGAGCATCAACAAGTCGTTGGTGGTACCGATTAGACGCAAGTTTTCAATTTGAGTGCGAACTGTCGGATTTGTTTGGGAGACCGAAAACCCACGAGTGATCCATGATCTATGCACCTGCATTTTGGACTGGTGCGGAATCGTTGGCACGCGCACGTAGGTATAGTCAAAGATTTAAATCTTTGGGTATAGTATTGTTTTGAGCATGCAACCGGCATTAGGTGTTGCGCGTATGGATTTTGGCGCTGAACGTTTACAAATAAATGCAAATATAAGCTGTAATTTTACGCACATTTCATTGTCAAATTAGTTTTTGTTTTAAAAAATGCCCCCTTAAATACTTATTTATTTTATACTTATTGTTTTTTATTTCTGTTGTTCTAGCGGCAACAGAAATACATCATCTGTAAAAATTTCAACTGTCGAACTATCACGGTTCATGAGATAAGTACAGCCAGAAAGTCTAAAAAGGCCACTTTATTTAAATAAAGGAATTGCTAAGAATCTGTTGAGAATTCGGAAAATGAATTGCTACCATGAATTGTTCAATGTGGCAAATTCATCTGGTAGATGTAGCATTTCATTTACCGAATTCTCAGTAAAATCCTTATAAATCCTTAGCAATTCCTTTACTTATATGAATCGTCGTATTATGATTCATATACCTAAAGTGGCTTTTTTAGACCTCCTGGTGACGGACGGACGGACAGCGGAGCCTTAGTAATAGGGTCCGTTTTACCCTTGGTACGAAACCCTAAAAAGAAGTTAAGTCAACGGAAGTTATAAAAATGTCCTTATTTTTCATATTGTGTTTAATTTTACGTTGGTAGGTAGTATACCTATTAGGGACTCGTTCCCGAAATGATTTTTCTGACTTTAATTTTTAAAATAGCTTGTTTTTAGATACTTACATAGAACAAAAAATATTAAATAATGGGTGAAAAAAATAGATTTTTAGTTTAAAAAATTAGGTTAGTCTCTCAGCACGTATTCTGTAGCTGCATGCAACGATTCTAGCAGCTTATGATGAAAGTAGGCAACTGCGACTCAACACACTGAAAATTCCTTTACTTATTTGATTCATGTAGTTAACTACTAACTTACTAGTCAGTCTATATAGGTATAGTGCTGTGGCTTCGGTCTCATTATACTCTTGTGTTCAATTAATGTTTGATCTCTCTCTGCTGCCTCTGACATACGAATAATTGCAATTCGCAAAGGCAAGTTTGTACCTACGCAAATCCAATTTCGCGAACGTTTGTTATGTGTTTATTTGGATGCAATATATTAAGTATAGGTACCTATCAGAAATATGAATAGGTATACTTAATGAATGTTTCGGAAACGCTGTTAAACTTAAATGTACTCAGGCCTGTTCAACGTACCTAAGTATCTTCTTCTTTTTATGGGGCCTCTTTCAATGCCTGTCTATTGTATAATGTTGCGTAGCCAAAATGTTTACCTACCTTCTTCCAATGTCCATCATAATCAGAAGTAGCATGTCGCTCATGTCGTAACACGTGTCCCAAGTAAGGTGCTTTGGGGTAAGATCGTAGATGGGGGTCGGTTAATTCATATTCCCGCCAAAATTGGCGATATTTTGAACGCTGGGCAACATAGGCTCACGCGCCATTTTGTTGTGCCCGTGCCACTGCCAAGTGCCACCACACCAGTCTGCGTCTGCTGCTACTCCCAGCCAGTCGTGCGTTATGATGGACAGGATAGTGTGAAATGGGAAAAAAGTGCTTTTTGAGAAGATTCGATCTTACCCCCGACGACTATTTGTAGACAATTTGTTAAGTAATTTTTATGTTTTTGCTGGTTTTGTCAGTGTATGGTAATTTAAGTTTTATGATAGTTTGATTAATCTATTTAAATAATGCTAAAGACGCTTGTAGGCTGAGATCCGATCTTGCCCCTAGAAGGTGAAGATCGAACTAAAGCCCTCCGGCCTTTGATTTCTGTATTAGGGGCAAGACCGGACGACCAGAATGAAAAAAATACATAAACATATAGAGCTTACTCTTAGTGTCACAGAGGTGATTTTAGAAGGTAGATCGGTCTTGGTCCGATCTTTCCCGTGACATTTTGAAAAATCATGCTCTCAATCAATTATAAAACAATAACCATTGTGTTTATCAAAACAACACAAGTAAAAAATGGAACCCCTGTCTTTTCACATATAGTTGGACATTATTGAGTAGTAAAATAGTAAATAGAGGCGAGCCAAAAAAATAAATCCCAAGACCAGTTTGGTTTTCAGAAAAATAGTCCGTTCTTACCCCAAAGCACCTACATAATAATTATAATGTTCCTATATAAGGAATAAGGAACTAAAACTCGAACGTCAGAAACGCCCGGTCCTCTGTTTGCCTGTTCCGAATCCTACATTCATCGCACATATTTAAATCTTTGCCTACTCTACCTACTTACTATAATTCCAAGCCTCACAATGTTTGAATACGATTATGTGCCCCAAATTCATCAGTTTGACGGTAACCGCACACTGTAGACCGTGTTAGGTACGCAGGGCTTTGCCAACAACTTGATGTTATCTCTGCTCATACAACAAGAGCGTCCAAAAAACTTCTAAATGTAAGTATCTACACGAAATTAGGACTGCTTATGGTCGCTTAAAAATAATGTATAAGCATTAAAGGTAAGAGCGTTTTATGCCAAATTGGGAGGATGCCCGGAAACTCGGGAATCGCATGCATCTCACACAGAGTGAACCACCACCCAACGACACGGCTAGCGGCTGCCCGAGACGACGAGACGTCCCGCTGGGCGGGTTCACCTGAGATGCTCATTTTATACTCATTTATTTCTTTAGTTCAAAAGTTATTTAAGTAAATACCATCCCTCCTCCTAGCCTATCTCCAAAACTGCTAAACCAAAAATGATAAAAAAAATATAAAACATAGTTTATTGGAAACTCGAAGTCTTTAAATTCCCACGGGAAGCGGAAACAATTTCTGAAGGGAAAATTCGCATAAAATGTGTTGATTGGCTAATAGGTGTGGAACCCTCTCTACGCAAGTCCGACTCGCACTAATCGGTTTTGATAATTTACCAATTCGGTGCAAATGAGTCAATATTGTGGGTGAACTATATCAAACCATGATGCTAGTTCCTTGGTTGTTTGATAAGGATCGGCTTCCACCATTACATTACTACTTGTACCTTTTTATTCTGTGCTATAAGTAGGAATAATAATTTCGTTGAAATCGTGCTCCTTGGTAGTGGAGTCGGGCTGTTGGCATAATATAAATGAATCGGAGCCCTGCCCTGCAGCACCCTGCTGGTAGGTATAGGTACCCAGGTACGGTCCTAGTTGCGACAGCGCCGAACGTCATGGTCCCTCATGGTTTATGCATCGCTCCATTTGTAGTCGGATGGTTGCCGCTAAGATACAGATAAGATACCGGCTAGGTAATGGTAATTTGTGAGAAACAGGTCAGTGGGTCGTGTCGCGTGCCGCGCGCTGCTCCGCTCTCGTCATCTGGCCCGGCCCGACCGACGTTTGTCATGGTCTCATGGAAGGTGAATCATGCAGAATGCTGTTTTCATGCGAATAAGCTGGCTGCATTAACAAAATTTAATTCAATAATAACAAGATATTAACTTACGGCGTTGTTATTGAAATTTTTAGGGTTCCGAGTCCTATAAGGACCGAGTTGTTTTGGCCCGTCCATCCCAGTTCGTCATAGCGTCACAACTTTCACAGTTACCTAAGTAGGTAGGTACCTATTACTAAAATGCATGAAAGTCAAAACTCCATTGCGGGACTTTTTGTAAAGTATCAATTTAGCATTTAGGTATTTATTTATTATTTATTTGTGTACCTTTCATCCAAATCGGACGATGTTTGAGCGTGAAAGCATGACTGACAAACATACTTACAACAATGTTCCACTCTCACGAAGAAAGAAGTTTGTCCTGAGGTTGCGTCTCTACTCTAATTAAGTATTTTGTTCATCGGGATCAGGATCGTCACATTTTCTCTGGAATTTTCCGTCTAGCTAGATTGTCATGTTCAAAAGTTGTAACACTGTGGTAATCTCTGCGAAAAATGACCGACAGAAAACCAATCGACAAATACTTAGGTAAGTACTTAATTTGTTATTGGCTCTTCATCGACGTCTCCCAAATGACATAGTTACCTACTGTATGAAACCACAGAGTTCCAGACGGTTCCAGAGTTAGGAAGTGCGCGAAAAGAGCCGATAATCTTGATGGCGCAGCGCGTCGAACGGTCACAATGGCAATGGCGCGGCGCGGGACGCTCTGGCCCGAAGGATTCTGTAATGATTCAATCGACGCAATTCTCTTCAGACAATGGAGCTATTCATCGGACTTCTTTAGATCGAAATTATTGTGGCAGCATTTAACTTAAGATAGGTTCAACGAATATTTTTGTGTGTCTGCGACCGGACCGGACTATTGAAGGACAGCTTTGTTACCGTGTTTTTGTGTACTTATAAAATATGATATTACGTAGTAGGTTCTGAACTTTACTCTAAAGTTTTGTTAAATTTAGTTGATGAATTCACTACTTACTCAATTAAGTACTTACCTAACTAAAAATCCACCAAAATAAAAAAAAGATTTTCTCCTAAACTTGTCTAAATTATGTATGGGGTTCATAGAAAAGATATAGGTTTAAGGATCTCTATAAGTACCCAAATATATTAAATTTATCCCGGTTAGATTTAATAATTACTAAAAAACCACTATTGGACATCAACTTTATGATTTCACTAGATAAATAGAGGCAGCAGTACCGTGCCAAGCTTTGACGAAGTCAGCGTGAAGAAGGTAGTCCATTGACTTATACTATACTACTAGTGTATTATTTTATACCAATTTTATATTAATGACTATGTCCTATTTATTCGGGTCTAAACCTCGAATACAACATCTTGTATGAAAAATCTCGAATGGAAAACCACGAATGAAAAATATTGAATGAAAAATCTTGAATAAAAAATCTCAAATGGTGAATCTCCAATGAAAAATCCCGAATGAAAATCACGAGTGGTAGAAATCTGGAATGAAAAACCTCATGATACAAACTCTCCTTTACAAAGGTGTGCGCAGAACCAAAGATTTAAATCTTTGCGCAGAACATGCCACTCGGCCTGTGAATATTTTGTACGCTCACGTCTAAGTATTTGAAAATTGGCACATTTACCTACTGTGGATAGTTTGTTGCGTGACGCTACTTCCAGACAAGAGTCGTGATGAATCGTGCTTAGCGATGCGGAATAAAATGCGGTACAAGTTCGCGACGAAAGTGGCAAATTAAATCAACAGGTGGCGCTCGCCGGTCGTCACGCAAATGACTCTAATGAGCGAATATTCGGGACTGTATAACAGTGGATGTTCAAGTAACAGGTCCAGCTGGCTGATAGCGAGTATTAATTAACAAACAAAATCATTGTAATTTACCGAAGTTGAGCTTAGTATAGGATAGGACGAGGACCTAGCTTTTTAGAAGCTCATTCACTCACTTAGCGTACATGCTAGGTGTGTAGGTAGATGAGAACTGAACAACTACCTAGTTATAGAAAAAAATATCCTTCCACTGATTCCAATGGTATAAGCGCACGCCTTTCAATGTGACGAAATATCTTCCCCAACTTTGAACTTTTCCAGAGAGAAATTCAATTGTACCTACGGCTGCATCACAATCAGCTCCAGTTTGCACTACCTACGTAGGTATGCTTATACTATATTATATAGGTAACAAGCGCGATTGTCGGTCACACACATCTGTCGCAAAGAAGCGAAGATGCACGACGTCCGATTTGCGAATCGTTCGAGCGAGGATTTCCCGCTTCACGCTCGATTGTGAGCGAAATCGTCGCCTTTTCAATTCCACGTTTTACGTCTAAATAAACGCGACGTGCTCGAGCGGACTCGAATAATGTATTGAACTAAGTGCAGCAGTGCTTACAAACTGCTGTATCATCTGTGGCGCACGAATCGGGCATGGCATGGCGATATATTGGAAACGGGCAGCTACTCGATTTCTGTGCTCACGTCGCGTCGCACAGTCATTTTGGTTTAGTCTCGTTCGCCCCGGTGCACGGTAGCCTACGGACTAAGGGATTGTACCTACCAGGGGATGGACAGCACCATCCGCCTGAGAAGGTAAGTATATACATATCCACATCAATACTGCGATTACCAATTTTATTGGTGATCACCCCTCCCAAGTAGTAAACGCAGATGCCCTAAATAGGTATTGTAGGGTAAGTAGACCAATTTAATTCAGTTGTTGTCTTGGCTAAACATTTATATGTGTCTTGAAGATATACTTATCTCAAAAGCGGGCACAGTATTTAGGAATACTTAAAGAATCAGTACTAGGTAGGTACTGTTTAAAAAAACTTTAACCTTATCAAAGGTCGTGGTTTTGCAGAGCTCTAAACACGGATTTCAAGATATCTTGTAGGTTGACTTCAGAGTAAAAAATAGATTCGAATATATCTACAATACCTAAGAAAAACTATCAATATTGAATTGAAAATCAAAAAAGCGATTGCAGGCGACGCCGCGCGCCGGCCGGCGACGCTTTCCTTAAAAATCTCGTTGACATGATTGAATAACTTTACCATTGAAGAGCTTATCAAACATCTATTTTCTGGGCCTAAATATTGCCACCAATCTTCAGCTAAAATAGCGGAGTAGGTACGTTAGGCCATGGCTCCAACTAATAGTATTTACCCTTGTCCTGAGGGCCGCTGAGGGCCAACGAGGACCCTCGTGAGGGACGCAAGAATAGAACACAACAGGCACATTGTCTATTATGTAACTGGCTTTTGTCAGCTGACTTAGAGCGAACGATTTTCCATGAGACTCCACAAAACAAGTGACTTTCTTGTTGTGTGGGTTTCTTTGTTATGACGGTCCCTACCTTTGACAAAATAGAATCGGTACCACGTTACGTACCTACCAAATTACTTTGAAAATGGCCAATTTGATTACCTACGCGTAGCTAAGCTACTTGGTAGATAAATATTATCTATTCAGGAGAAAAACATAGGTACCCAAGCTTTTATCTCCCTTTCCAGAAAATGTAGTACCTGAGTACATGAAAAGGATACCTTTGCGAAATAATTGCTGCTCTTCAAAGAAATGCACTAGGTATGATAATTTACAGTGAAGTTAACGTCAGCAGCAGAAAGGCGGCGACCTTGGCGAGCAGACTCACCTCTTTGAAGACGCGTCGAGTGTGGAACGGATGGTGCGCCAGCAATATTTGGCAGCCGTTTTTGTGTGTGATGCAAATTTCAGTAATAAATGTGATGTGATGATTGTATTGTCTACAATCGACAAAGTTCGGCAGTTTTTCAAACAATGATCGTGTTGGATCGTCCGGGAATCGACAAAGTTCGGCAGTTTCTCAAACAGTGATCGTGTTGGAAAGTCCGGAACCGACAGAGTTCGGTAGCTTCTCGAACAGTGATCGTGTTGGATCATCCGGAATCGACATAGTTTGGCAGTTTCTCAAAGAGTGGTCGTTTTTGATCGCCCGGAAGCGACAAAGTTCGGTGGTTACACCAAGATTCTAACAAGATTCTTAGGTAGGTAAGTACCCAGTTTGGTTTCAGCAGCTTAGGATCTTTGAGAAATCCATTATTGAAAGTTATATTCTCTCTGGGATGCAACGGACCGCATACTTACATGTACTAGGTACCTAGATAAATATTTGGCAGAAAACGCCTGTTTAGAATCTATAGGATAGGCCCTAGATTAGGTAGGGTATGTACTCCTTTCCCAACCAGCGCCAACGCAATGAAAAGTTAACTTAAACTAGATACACAACACACACAATCCGTAGTTAACCGTGTAAGGTAAAGTATAGTAAACCACCGCTAAACTTTCAAAACTTCAGAAGACGAGGTCTAGAGGAGTAGAATGCGAAGTTTTACAACTTCGACTGCCAAGAATAATTTCGGCTGCAATGAAGTTACCTAGTTGGTATGTCGCAAGTTGGTCGCGCTCAAAACACAATCTGCAGAATCCAGTGAAGTCCCTCTACGTAAGTTTAAAAAAAAACAAATAAAATAATATGTACCTATTTTCTGTGAACGTAACCTAAGTACATAGGTATTTTTAACGTTTTAGTAGTGTGAGATACTTACTATTAGTTTGATAAATTTTTACATTTACAGCGCCATAATTGTAACTACTCTGCATAGAGTTGCATTGTGGTTAAATTGAACTTATAAAAAATTATGCCGATATAAGTACATACCTACACCGCCTTGGCCTTACGTGTATAATACACGTAGCTGTAAGATAAGTAAAGCAAGCATGGCGTGCGGCAGCGGCATCGGCAGCGGCGTTGCCGGATCCGCCACCCACAGACCACAGCCCGGCCGGGCGGCGCACGGCCGGCGGCGCGAGGCGCGGCGGTCGCGTTCGATTTTAAACCCGATTCGATTATAGAATCCGCAGCGCGATGAAAAATCGCGGGTAATGGATGCGCCACGGGAATTTTAAATGAACTCGCTCGTATTCGGCTGCCTTCATTTATTGTACATATACTGTACACTGTATACTGTATGTATACTGTATGGTACTTAGGTATAGAGCTGACGCTGCGCGCCGCGCCGGGCCGACACTCGTGTGGATCACATACGTAGTCATGATCCCACACTAGGATTCCCTGTTTCGTTGGTATCAGAAACTACGAGTACCATGGTACATGCAAATATTTGTACCATGTCTTTTTTTGAGGTATGGAACCCTAACAATAAACTGATGGAATTTCTCGATGATATCATTCTTAATTTAACCCAGAACCGTATTAAAAAAAAATTACTCATAACTTTATTTTAGGGAAAAAGTGTTCTAAATTTCGGTATTGTGTTTATACAATAAAGTATGTAAAACTCGTTTTGATGTTTATGATTTGAATTTTATGATTATGAGAGTACTTAGATAAAATCAATTATGATGTGACGTCATTGATGTGGTCAGTCAGACAATAGAAGTTGGCATACATCCCACGGGTAATTTTTTTTTTAGATTATTGCGAAAGTTTGGATGTTTGTTAGGTACCTACTCAATCAAGCCTCAACGGCTGAACCGGTTTCAATGTGGTAAACAGTGCTGACTTCGGAAGCCTTCACTGATTGTACGGGACGCGGCTCAGCCGGAACCAGGCTGTGTGACGGACCTCGTGGACTGTATGCTATAATGTTCGATGGTCCCGGTTCCGACCGGCATCCTGAAGCGTACTGTTGCGCCGGAATCTGTAGAGCGAAGAGCGAGGACGGTCGCGTTGAGATCTTCGATGTGGGGCGCCTGTTCCTGTGCCGCCTGCCTGCCTGGGGATGCCTTCCGGGGGGTGTGAAAGAAAGCCTTGTTTCTTCTTGAGGCTTCTTCAGTTGTAGCGCGGGGGAGGACCGAATAACGCGAGGTGTAAAAATAGACTGTGTCGACTGACTGAAATTGACGAATACTTATATTGCGGTCGGTCCTTCCCCTAGCGGGTGACTGAATAAGCGCGATTTATTTACAAATTTATACAATTTTGCCTGTTTGTACATGTATGTTTTACCTATTTTTCTATATACATACATTTACCCTATTTTGTACCCATACGATTGTTCTATATTAAACAAAGGTACCTTTTAGACTATTCGAGGTTTTTATTACCTTTTTTCTACCTATGTGTTACAGGGCCTTTCTATTCTATTTGGTGGCTATTGTCCATGGAAAACACCATTGTGGCTATTTTCCATGGACAATACTTCTGCCGGGCAGCCTGTCGATCTGTATAGGGACCTACCTAAGTACCTTTGTATGTTTAGGGTAATAAAACGAAGGAACAGACCAATGTTTATTTATGTTCGACTATTCTATCTATGGATTTTTATCTATTTGGGTAGTGAAACGACTGATCGGATTAATATTTATTCCCTACCCCTACTATTAGCTTTTAAATCTATTTTAACTTAAATCTAGCGCTACGTCGGTCGTTCGGAACATCCTCCCGCCGTTCAGTGACGCGTCGCTGGAACTCCCGAAGTGTAGGACGACTGGCTCGGTTGTAGCAGGATCAGCTTCTTGGTCGGTCTTCGCAGGATGCCCCCTTTGGTGAGGACGTCGACGGCGCGTACTATGCCATCCACTCCGGGATACGTGGAGGTGATGAGCCCCCTGGGCCAGACGTTGCGGGGCAGGTTCGGGTCGGCGATCAGCACGACGTCCCCCTTAGTGATTGGGGGACCCCTGCCATGCGGGTCACGGCGCTGTTGTAGCTCAGGGAGGTATTCCCTGAGCCACCGGGCCCAGAAGAGGTCGGCGAGGCGCTGCGATGCTCGCCAGCGCGACTTCGTGACGAGGTCGGCATCGGTGAAGGGGCCGAGCTGTGGGGTCAGCGCCGGCCCCAGCAACAGGAAGTGGTTCGGCGTCAGGGCTTCGGGGTCGTCTGGATCCACCGAGACGTGGGTCAGTGGGCGGCTGTTCACAGTGAATTCGACTTCTGCGAGCAGGGTTCGCAGGACTTCTTCCTGAGGATGACGCTCGTGTAGCGTGGTGGCGAGCGCCGTCTTTACGCTGCGCACCAGGCGTTCCCAGGCGCCCCCCATGAAGGGCGCTCCAGGTGGGATGTAGCGCCAGGATATCCCTCTGGCGGTCGCCTCGTCTGCGGTGCTCGAGTCGATTGCCTCCCGGAGCTCCTTGTCTGCTCCCCGGAGGTTGGTCCCGTTGTCGGACCATATCTCGGTGGGACAGCCGCGGCGCGCTATCATGCGTCGCAAGGCCATCACGGCGGCTCCCGCAGATAGGTCCGACGCGAGCTCGAGGTGGACTGCCCGGGTGGTCAGGCAGGTGAACAGGGCGACGTACCGCTTGGGCGCAGTACGTCCGACGGTGACGGTGATCGGTCCGAAGTAGTCGACCCCCGTGTACGAGAACGGCCGGCTGTGATGCGCCAGACGGGTCGATGGGTGGTTACCCGTCGGCGGCTGCGGGGCTGGTGTCTTCCGGATCCTGCAGGCCAGGCACCGGTGGATGGTCATACGGACCACCGGGCGAAGGCGCAGGATCCAGAAGTGCTGTCGGCACTCGTTGATGGTGGTTTCTACTCCGGCGTGATGCAAGTTTCTGTGGATTTTATCAATATATAACTTTACGAACACAGTGTTGCCGTCTAGTACGGCAGGCGATCTCTGCCGTTCGGTTATGCCTGTCGCCGCCCCTATTCTGGACTTTAGGGTGATTATTCCGTTCTTCAACTCAACGGCTAGCGGACGAAGTCTGCTGTTGTTCGCGATCTCTTTTCCATCAGACAGCGCCTTCACGTCTTGACTGAAAGTGTCTTCTTGACTTGCTCTCACCAGTAAGTCTTCTGCTCGGCGTAACATTGTCGGTTCTAGCCTTTGATATTTATCAGCGGTTTGTCGGAGAATTTTCTGTTGGTGGGTGACGGACTTTGGCGTTTTCTTACGCCAATCTGGATCCGTTTCTTTGTTCCGTCTTGTCCGTTTTACTTCAACCCTTTCTGTTTTCCGTCGGAGGCTCTCTATAAATTGTAGAACTCTACCTGTGGTTCTCAGCAGCCTTTCGTACTTCGAGAATCTTTCCGGATCTGGCAGCGCTGATGAAAGTGAGGTCTTCGAGGTCGCTTCCGTGGCAGTCTGCACTCGTTCCTCGCCTGTAGTCGGGATCAGAGCGGGCGAGTCTATCGGCCATGTTGACGAGTCAGCACGAAGAAACTCGGGCCCACAAAACCACCGATGGTCACGGTTTAGGTCGGCTGGTACGTCGCGGGTGGCGTCATCTGCGACGTTCATCTTGGTCGGCACCCAGCGCCACTCCTTGAGGTTGCTGTTCTCTTCAATGGCGGCAATCCGATGCGCTACAAAGGGTTTATACGATCTCGCACCTGTTTTTAACCATGTGAGAACAGTACGGCTGTCTGTCCAGAAGAACTTTTCATGCGGCTTCATGTCGTGCTCTTCTATCGCGGCTTCTGCCATGCGGCTTCCCATTACCGCTGCCTGTAGCTCCAATCTAGAGATCGATAGAACCTTTAATGGTGCGACTCGCGCTTTGGCTGAGATGAGCGATGTGGCAATGCTTCCATCCGGCCTTATTACTCGCCAGTAGAGCACTGCTGCGTAGGCGGACTCTGATGCGTCGGTGAAAGTATGCAGCTCTAATCTCGTCGCGTCGCTCAAGCTCTCGTAGCACCTGGGGATTCCAACCTTTTTTAGGGCCTCGCGATGGTTCATCCAATCTATCCATTGGGGAGTTAGATCTGTCGGGATCGGCTCGTCCCATCCGGTGCCACGTCTCCATACCTCTTGCAAGATCTGTTTCGCACGCGTCGTTACTGGTGATGCAAAACCTAGAGGATCGAAAAGTGACATTACTATTTTCAACATTTCCCTTTTTGTCGGGTTACCTTTCTTCAATAGGTGCTGAGGAAGACGGGCCATATCTAAATTGAACGCTAGTTCATCCGAGGTTGGATTCCACATGAGTCCCAGGATTCTTTCGGCTTTTGATCCATCGTCTAGCTGCCGCGCTGTCTGCGACTGCCCTGGTTCGATTGCCTCCAGTACTTGTGTGCTGTTGGAAGTCCATTGTCGTAGGTTGAAGTGGGCTTCGGCGTGGATCTGTTTCACCTCTTTCGCAGTTTTTATTGCCTCTTCAATGGACTGAAAACTCTGTAGGTAATCGTCCATATAATGGTTGGACACTATAGCCTTGGCTGCTTCCGGGTATTTCTGTTCATGTTTACTTGCGTTCAGATTTTTCACGAATATTGCTGTCGCAGGTGATGAAGTCGCTCCGAATATTAGTGACGTCATTCGGTATTCAACTGGCTGTGTACTATCGCGGTGATCACTTCTCCATAGGTATCGGAGCGCGTCTCTGTCTTTTTCTACTATCTTCACCTGCATAAACATTTCAGCAATATCGGCTGAAACTGCTATTCGGTGTTGTCTGAAGCGCATCAAGACACCAGGTAGCGATTGAAGAAGATCAGGCCCTGTTAGCAGTTGGTCGTTCAGCGAAGTACCTCTTGTTTTCGCTGCGGCGTCATGAACCACGCGGAGCTTCTCAGGCTTCATCGGATTTACCACGGCAAAGTGCGGTAAGTACCATGTTCTATTGGCTGTTTTCTGTAAGGGTGCTTTCTCTGCATATCCTTTTTCTGTTAAGTTTTCCATCTGCTGTACGTACTTTTCCTTAACAAGCTCGCTTTTATCAATTTTCTTCTCCGTGCTTGTTAGTCGTGTCAAGGCGTTTTGATAGTTATTTGGCATTTCTATTTTCTCATCCTTCCACAGTAGAACCGTTTCGTAATAGCCATCGGCTCGCTGTTGGGTTCCGGCCTGTAGGATCTTGAGGGCTTGTTCTTCAGGGTCGCTCTTAGGACGTTTCGGCGTGATCATGAGTGATTCGGTGGCGAAGTAACGGCGTAACTCTTCGTCCATGTTGTCATCTGTTTTCACGGTGTTCGTATAGTGTACTTGCTGTCCGAGTCCTCTTGTTCGCGATCCGTGAAGTACCCATCCTAAAGGAGTGAGAGATGCCACCGGTTGTGACGTTGATCCGGTTCTCATGGCGCTTGCCACAAGTAACTGCCAGTTATCCTGTCCTATCAAAATTCTTGGTTTGGCATTAGGATGTACGATGTATTGTTCTAGATCTATCAGATGGTCACATCCCTTGATGTCTTCATAACTAACAGTCTGTGGAGAAAGCTTCAGTCCCTTTATGGTGCGTGCTTGTACCACCTGATCGTTGGCCCCTCGTAGCGTGAGCGATATTCTTTTCGACTGTATTTCTTGAACTTTCGTGTTCGCTATTGCCTCTATGCGTAGAGGGTCTCTCGGTCCTCGCGCTCCAATCGCTGATGCTACATCTTCATCTACGAGGGTGACTGTAGATCCGTCGTCAAGTAAGGCATACGTGTTTATTTCTCCTTTGGGACCCGCAGCTGTTACGGGTATAATCTTCAAAAATGTTCTTCTGCTGTTCGGGACCCAAGTTGAAGTTATCGATTCTGTTGACGTATCCGCTTTTTCTCGATTCTCACGACGGAAATGCAAGAGTTTGTGATGCGTGTATTTGCATCCATCTTGCTCGCACTGTTTCTGTTTGCAAGTGTGTTTTCTTGCTCGGAATCTCAAACACTTGAAGCATAATCTATGTTTCTTTGCAATGTCCCACCTGTCGTTGCATTCAGCATTCATGAATTTTCTGCATTCGATTAGTGTGTGGGAATTTACTTCGCAGATCGGGCAAGTGGCTTTCACGGTGAGCTTGGGTTCTGTTCTATCACTATTCACCGTGAAGGTTCTATTTCTATTGTTCCTTCCCGATCCCGTCGTCTCTATTGCTCTATCTGTTTCAGGCTGCGCGTAAGGACTGCATATGTTCGCCTCTCTGTCAAGGAAACGAGCCAGCTTGACTAAGTCAGGCTCGTCCGGCGACTGTTCTGATGCAAAGTCGAACCATCTATATTTCAACGCAGGCGTCAGCTTTTCTATTGTAAGTTTAGTTATTTCTGGATTAAAGAGATAATACACTTTCTGTAATGCTTGAAGCGTAGCTACGACGTTAGCTACTCTGCTAGCGAAGACGCAGAGCTCCCTCGGGGCGTCCGTCGGCCGAGCTAAACCTCGCAGTCGTTCTAGCTCGGCGAGCGCTATCGAATCTGGTCGCCCGAAGCGTATCTCTAGCGCCTTCATAATTTCTTCTGACTTAACATTATAAATAAGCAGACTATCTACGGCCTCTCTGGCCTTGCCTTTCAGGCATCTTCTTAAGCGAGCGACGTTCTCTGTTTCTGTGTACGTCGTGACTGACTCTACGTACGCCGCTTTGAACGCTAACCATTCTTGGTATGCGCCACTATAAAATGGAAGCTCTATGAACCGGCGAGGAGTCGATTGTGTCCCGGCGCGTATAGCTTGCGCTATAGCTGAAGCAAGCTCTGACATCTCTGTACGTTGCTCGGGCTTCGCTATGACTCCCGCCGGTGTGGGAGCACCGGGGTATGAAGTACCAGACTGTAAAGCTTCACTATTATAAATTGCACTCTCATACCTTTGTGTAACCGGTACTCCCGTTCCATTCCAACCCTTAGGGTTATCACTGCAATCCAAAACACTGCAATCCAATGGGTTGTTCCTATTAACACTGCAATCCAAAGGGTTTTTCCTATTTTTATCACTGCAATCCGGGGTACTATTTGTGTTGTGCGTCGCTCCATTCACTCCTGTGGTCGCTGGCCATCCCTGTACTATTTTGGCGGCTGTGGCAGGGATTGCAACCGGTGGGGCGAGTGGAGCCGCTGGGGCTCCCGTCTGCTGTGTCCGCTCCTCCGTCGGCTGTGCGGAGGGGGCGGCTCGCGATGGTTCCAATGTCGGAACGTGATTCGGCTCCGCTGCTTCGTGTGGCTCGTTGGCGATGGCGAGCACCGTCGTGCTGTTCAACACCCAGTTTTCGACTCTGGAGGCGTCATCAGGTCCGCTGGCGATGGTGTCGAGGTCGTCGTCCGAGTCCGATTCTTCTTGCAGCATCTTCAGTTCGGCGGCGGCCAGCTGTTCCCGGATCCGAAGGAGGTCCAATTCGGCTTTCAGTATTTTCTCCTTCTTGGATTTAGCCTTGGACTTCTTGGACGTTCTGGACGGTCGGGCCGTTCTGATGCTGGCGCCTTTTGCTGTGTTCTCGGACGTGTCTTCGCTCGAAGTTGCCGGTGTGTTCTCCGTCAAGTTGCTGGTCCCGTTTGATGATGCGCATGCGCTTGTGCATGCGTACGTGGGCGGCGCGTCCCCGGCTGTGGTGTTCGGTGCGCGTGCGGTACGCGACGACTCGGCTGCGGTCGCCGAGTTAGGCACGCTCACGGGCGTGGGGACGGCGCGGGACGTGGACTGCGCGGCACGGAACGAGGGTTCCGCGGCGTGGGACGTGAACGGAACACGGGACTCGGTGTCCTCGGCGTGTGGTGCGGACGTGATGCGGGACGCTGAGTGTGCGGGTGTCCCGGATGACATGGTTGCGGCAGGCGGCGCTGGTGTTTGGGCGACCGACCCCCTGGATTCCGTGGGGGTAGTCTCGCCGTTCTGTGATCTTGTTACGACCATCCTCTGTTCTTCTTATCCGGCTCGAAGGACCACGATGTACGGGACGCGGCTCAGCCGGAACCAGGCTGTGTGACGGACCTCGTGGACTGTATGCTATAATGTTCGATGGTCCCGGTTCCGACCGGCGTCCTGAAGCGTACTGTTGCGCCGGAATCTGTAGAGCGAAGAGCGAGGACGGTCGCGTTGAGATCTTCGATGTGGGGCGCCTGTTCCTGTGCCGCCTGCCTGCCTGGGGATGCCTTCCGGGGGGTGTGAAAGAAAGCCTTGTTTCTTCTTGAGGCTTCTTCAGTTGTAGCGCGGGGGAGGACCGAATAACGCGAGGTGTAAAAATAGACTGTGTCGACTGACTGAAATTGACGAATACTTATATTGCGGTCGGTCCTTCCCCTAGCGGGTGACTGAATAAGCGCGATTTATTTACAAATTTATACAATTTTGCCTGTTTGTACATGTATGTTTTACCTATTTTTCTATATACATACATTTACCCTATTTTGTACCCATACGATTGTTCTATATTAAACAAAGGTACCTTTTAGACTATTCGAGGTTTTTATTACCTTTTTTCTACCTATGTGTTACAGGGCCTTTCTATTCTATTTGGTGGCTATTGTCCATGGAAAACACCATTGTGGCTATTTTCCATGGACAATACTTCTGCCGGGCAGCCTGTCGATCTGTATAGGGACCTACCTAAGTACCTTTGTATGTTTAGGGTAATAAAACGAAGGAACAGACCAATGTTTATTTATGTTCGACTATTCTATCTATGGATTTTTATCTATTTGGGTAGTGAAACGACTGATCGGATTAATATTTATTCCCTACCCCTACTATTAGCTTTTAAATCTATTTTAACTTAAATCTAGCGCTACGTCGGTCGTTCGGAACACTGATGTTTGGTCCGACACGCGCTTGGCTGCTTTTATTTTTATTTGTAGTAAGTAAGTACATAAATAAAAAATATACTTAAGGTGCTTTGGAGTAAGATCGTAGATGGGTTAAGATCATATCGGTTAACTCATATTCCCGCCAAAATTGGCGATATTTTGAACGCTGGGCAACATATCCTCACGCGCCATTTTGTTGTGCCCGTGCTCCTTAAAGTTTTAATTTTCTTTGTGCCCGTGCCACCAGTCTGCCTGCGTCTGCCGCTACGCCCGGCCTGTCGGTGTCGTGCGTTATGGACTGGATAGTGTGAAATGGGAAAAACGTGCTTTTTGAGAAGGTTCGATCTTACCCCCGACGACTATTTGTAGACAATTTGTTAAGTAATTTTTATGTTTTTGCTGGTTTTGTCAGTGTGTGGTATTTTAAGTTTTATGATAGTTTGATTAATCTATTTAAATCATGCTAAAGACGCTTGTAGGCTGAGATCCGATCTTGCCTCTCGAAGGTGAAGATCGGATTAAAGCCCTTCGGCCTTTGAATTTCTGTATTAGGGGTAAACCCGGACGTCCAGAATGAAAAAATACATAAACATCGCTAAAACTTAATTTCGAAGGAATTTTTAAACGATTATTTAATCTGTTTTTACTTGGGCAAGATCGGATCTTTTCTTGCTATAGAGCTTACTCTAAGTATCACAGAGGTGGTTTTAGAAGGTAGATCGGTCTTACCCCATCAAGGTCCGATCTTTCCCGTGACATTTTGAAAAATCATGCTCTCTTTGATCGATTATAAAACAATAACCATTGTGTTTATCAAAACAACACAAGTAAAAAATGAAACCCCTGTCTTTTCACATACAGTTGGACATTATTGAGTAGTAAAATAGTAAATAGAGGCGAGCCAAAAAAATAAATCCCAAGACCAGTTTGGTTTTCAGAAAAATAGTCCGTTCTTACCCCAAAGCACCTTATATCAAATACATTATACAATGTACGTAGGTACCTACCTACCTACTATTCAGCACCAGCCGGTCTTATGCTTGACTCATACAGAGTTTGGTTTCACGCGCACCAGCCAGCCACCGGCACCGCCACCGCCCCTTGGGAGCCTAAAATATCGAATTATAATTCGTCGCTTCATTCTTCAGTTATAAAACATGGTAGTATCATTCTATGCTACTGGCAACTTCGCACATTTAAAAAGAAAAATAAAATAAAGTCCGGCTTGACATTTCCTTCCTGCGGTGTGGCCTGTGACAGCTCGTCATTCTCATTTTGTGCGCGGCAACAAGCACACACTTTAACTGCAAAGCAAAAGTTGGAAAAAATGCCGAAACGTAACGCCGAAGAAAAGTTAGAATATTATTCAAAAAAGATCAAAAAACTTCGTAAGCAAAATACTGCTAAAAGGCGTCGCGTGATTGTGTATTCGTCATCATCTGATTCCGATGAAAACCCAGGTAAGTCTTTGCAATCCTAATACCTAAGTGAAGTGATTATTGTCTCATGCCAATTAAAATATCAGCATCTGTAAGCTTCCCTGGAGGATTAACTGCGGGTTATCACGATGGGTTAGCATGATGCTTAAAAATTGCCTGGAGGTTCGACTGCGGGTCAACACGAAGGTTTTAATTCTTACGAAAAGGCAAACCGTTTTATTTTCTTGAGAAATTAATTTCGAAAATATTTTATTTTCAACTACCCTCAAAAATGTTTTTCTCGTTGTTCAGATAACGGAACGCAATTGACAGAAGAACGCAACCAGATCGATGGTGGAACACCACCTGTGCCGGCTCCCCTCACGATATCAGACGAGGCCTCAGCGCCCCCGCAAGAGGCTACTGAACCAGTACCTGAACTTGATCCGGAGTTATTACAGGCTTTGGGTGATGCTTCAGATGACCTTCCAGTTTATGGCCCTGATATTCATGACAAGCTGGCCCAACTTTGGCTACCAATCCTCAAAAAAGGGATGCAGAAGGAAGTAAAAGAACAGCTTTTAAAAAACTATTCTATTCCCAGTAATTGCAAACTGCTGAAAGCACCCACATTAAACGCGGAAATATCCGCTGCCGTCTCTGATATAGTGAGGAACAGAGATAAGAAGATGCAGACCAAACAAGACCAGCTGGGTCTAGGCATATCAGCAATCAACAAAGCAATGAGTCTGCTTTTGACCAGCGATGATAAGATACAAGCCGTAAAAATATTATCTGACGGCTGCCGCATACTAACGGACATCCACTATACTGAATCTCAAGTGAGAACGAAGCTCATCACTCCAGGATTAGAGAAGGCGTTTCTTACATTAATACAGGACCAAGAAAGAGATGAAACTCTCTTTGGTAGTAAATTGCCTGAAAAAATTAAGGCATCAAAGGCGATTGAAAAACAAGGGTTGCAGATCAAAAAGACTCCTAATCCGAAGCCTTCTTCTTCGGGTACTCAGTCGTCAGCTGGCCGTTTTCATAACCAGGGAAACTGGTCGGGGCCCCCTCGTTACCCGCCATCGAGAAGGGGGGGGCGGTCAGCATACAGGGCGACAACGCAACAACCGTATCGTCGAGCGCAACCAACGACGTCGGGGCAGTCCACGCGGCCTTCGACGAACACGTCGACCTACAACAAACATGCCCCTACGAAACAGTAACGCAGGTACATGCTGGCAGATTACAATTTTATTATAATTGCTGGATTGGTATAACTTATAATAAAGTTATTTTGGATCTGATTCATAACGGTTATAGGATACCTTTTAATCGTAAGGTCGAACAAAGTTGTCATTATAATAATAATAATTCTCTTTCAATCAAAGAAAAGAATGAAATGAGGTTAGCTATACAGAACCTAACAGACTTAGGTGCCATTTCAGTATGTAAACCTCAAAAAGATCAATTTGTATCAAATATTTTTTTAGCACCAAAACCTAATGGGGGTCACAGATTCATACTAAACCTTAAGCAGTTAAATAAATTCGTTTCTAATGCCCATTTCAAAATGGAAGACCATAGAACGGCATCGAAAATGATACCTAACCATGGATTCATGGCGACCATCGATCTTAAAGAGTCGTACTTACTTGTTCCTGTAGCTAAGTCCGATCGTAAGTATTTAAGATTTCAATTTAACAAAACTACATATCAGTTTAGTGCCATGCCATATGGGCTTTGTTCGGCTCCTCGAACTTTCACAAAGATAATGAAAGAAGTTGTAGGCTATATGAGACATCGCGGATTTAAATCTGTAATATATCTCGACGATTGGCTCTGTCTAGGTGACAGTTTCGAGGAGTGCCAAAGAAATGTTACTGAAACTCTTAAGTTACTTAACTGCTTAGGCTTTGTGGTCAATTTCGATAAAAGTTGCTTATACCCTCAACAATGTTGCAAGTTTTTAGGATTTATTTACAACTCTGTCGATATGTCAATCTCACTGCCATTAGATAAGCGGCACAAAATACTACAATTGGTACAGAATTTTTCGCGATTAAAAGTTTGTACTATTAGGGAATTAGCCCACTTGCTAGGGGTCCTTACTTCAGCTTGCCCAGCTGTAAAGTACGGTTGGCTCTACACTAAAGAGTTAGAGAGACAAAAATATTTAGCTCTTACAAAACATCAGTCTTATGAAGCTAAATTCAAACCTCCTGCTTCTATACTACCAGATTTGAAATGGTGGTTAGTAAATATTAATTCCACAAAATTCCCTCTGGAAACCCCTCATTTTGTCCTAGAAATTTTTACTGATGCGTCTAGAACAGGATGGGGCGCATACTGTAATAACAAGCGCGTAAACGGTGGATGGAAAGATAGTGAACAAGATTTCCATATCAACTATTTAGAGTTACTTGCTGTTTTTCTCGGTTTAAAATGTTTTGCTCGCGAACATGATAATTGTAGTATTTTGTTGCGGGTTGATAATACAACTGCTTTAAGTTACATCAATAGGATGGGAGGGATCCAATTCCCTCACCTTACAGACCTGACAAGAACCATTTGGCAATGGTGCGAAAAGCGAAATATCTGGCTATTCGCTTCATATATTAATACAAAAGACAATGTAGAAGCAGATCAGGAGTCTAGAAAAGTTAACCCTGATATTGAATGGTATCTTTCTGTCTCGGAATACCAGACAGTAGTAACAGCTTTTGGCGAACCAGAAATAGATCTTTTCGCTTCTCGCACCAACGCCAAATGTGAAACCTACGTTTCGTGGAGGCCAGATCCAGATGCTGTAACAGTTGACGCATTTACTATAAGCTGGAATAAGATGTACTTCTATGCTTTTCCGCCGTTTACACTGGTCTTGAAATGCATAAAGAAAATTATTATGGATGAGGCTGAAGGTATCCTAATATTTCCTAATTGGCCGTCTCAGCCCTGGTTCCCCCTGCTTAAAAGTCTGATTCGGTCGGATATTATATATTTTACCTCGAATTCTTTGTCCTATTCCAGGACTCCTCCATCGCCGAGACCGTTTACCCTGGCTGCAGCAGTGCTCTCCGGGCTGCCTTTGAAGCAAGAGGATCACCAAGCCTTTCACTCGACCTATTAATGGCTTCGCTTTCCAAAAACACTCTGCTTCAGTACAATGGGACCTATAAACTGTGGTGGCAGTTCTGTTGTATTCGTAATCAAAATCCTTATGAATGTTCACTTTCAAACATAATGTTATTCCTTACTGAACAATTTAACAATGGGGCTGCTTACGGATCTTTGAACAGTCATCGTTCAGCTCTTTCTTTACTGCTAGGAAGTAACATAACCTCTGATGACCAGGTTAAACGCCTCCTGAAAGGGGTTTACAAGCTAAGACCAGCTTTGCCGAAATATACGTCTACCTGGGATCCTCAGGTAGTTTTAAACTATGTCGCGGATTGGATACCCAATAGAAACCTACCTTTAGAAAAAATCACGAAAAAGTTGGTTGTTCTGGCATTAAGCACTGGACATAGAGTGCAAACACTCTCCCTGATAAAATTAGAAAATATTTTAATTAATTCCACTGGCGTAAAGATAGGTATTTCTGATGTGATCAAAACATCTGGTGTCGGTCGTGAACAACCAGTACTAATTTTACCTTATTTTCATGAAAATAGAGCAATATGTCCCGCTACTATAGTTGAAGACTACATACATGTCACAAAAAATATCAGATCTGAGACGAGTCACATGATATTAACCTACAAGCGACCACATAAGCCAGCAACTGCTCAGTCCATCAGTAGATGGATAAAGCAGGTGCTGGGTGCGAGCGGCGTGGACGTGTCAACGTTCAGCGCGCACAGCACGCGGCACGCTTCCACGTCCGCGGCGCGCGCATCTGGTCTCTCGATGGATACGATTAGGAAAGCGGCTGGTTGGACTAGTACGTCCCAGTCGTTTGCAAAATTTTACCATCGACCAATAGTAGTCGAGGGTAACTTTGCAAGGTCGGTATTATTACCTAATCATTCAGTGATTGATTGTGATTAGTAACATAAATTAGTAAATTATGTGAAATAGGTATTCATAGTATTTAATAATGATTATAATTAGAATTGTTTCGTTTTTGAGTTTGTTACTAAGATACTTATGATTAAGTTAAAAAATCTGTAAGTAATAAATTATTCAAATTCAAATTTCCCTTCTTTTACTTTTACAAAATTTTCATCTCTAAACATCTACCATGTTTTATAACTGAAGAATGAAGCGACGAATTATAATATATGATCAAACGAACTTACAAAGTGAAGTTCGATCGATATTATATGAGTACGCTTCATTCGAAGTTATATACACCCTCCCACCCACTACCCAAAGAAAAATTTTGTGGTTCTTCTCTAAAATGAATGACGAGCTGTCACAGGCCACACCGCAGGAAGGAAATGTCAAGCCGGACTTTATTTTATTTTTCTTTTTAAATGTGCGAAGTTGCCAGTAGCATAGAATGATACTACCATGTTTTATAACTTCGAATGAAGCGTACTCATATAATATCGATCGAACTTCACTTTGCAAGTTCGTTTGATCATATATAAAGGTTTATTGCAAAGGGTTTTTTTTTAATTTCTCACAAGCAGTAGTTACAACATTATCTACCAGCCATACTGGGCGTGCAATAAGATTGTTATTATTGAGAAAAAGATCGGTAGAAAGTTATTGACGACAATTTAAATACTTGAAATAAAAATTTCGACCCGATTATTCGTACTGAGTGGGATATACCTAGTTAAGTATATTGTGCGCGGAGAGTCATCGTGGGCTCTCGTCACTCGTGGCTTTGTGCGGCTCTCGTCGTCGACGCGTCCGTTCGCGGAACCGGAATGTTTTCGTTCGTTTGATGCAACCCCTCGAGCCGAGAGCCAAGGTTCAGAGAAATCTGTCGTATACAGGTTGTAGGTAAGTAGATATCTAGATACAGATACGTGAGAGATGTCTATATAGATACAGAACGTTTTGATCGTGATTTTGATTACCTAAACCAACAAAAAAAGTACTTAGTCATATTTCTGAAAATTTGTTTCTAACTCTTTGGAATTTTTGAAAATCTGTTTGTTTCTTACCTTTCAATGTTGAGTACTTAAATGTTGATGATTCGTTGAATTTATTGTTATCCTCAATTGCACTCTAGAAGCTCATGGCTTCAGTATCACTAAGCAAGGATGTTTGCTTTATAGGTAGGTACTTACTATCTTATCTACTTTACCTCCTGTTTTCGGGAGCGGTGATAGGTATATACACATATACCTATCAGCTTTGTTAGAGGTCACATACCTCGGGGCCGACTCTCTGTCGGGGCGCTTGACCTCAGACTGAATAATAAAATATTTTTCTAAGCCATCATCTTTTAGTAACGGCATTGTTAAAATAATATTACTAGGTACTTAATAGTTAATGGTATAAAGTTGTAATTTTAACATAGTGCCCACTTTTAATTAAAATTAAGCATGCATGTCCAAAATTCCTGATTAAAATTTTAACAAAAATTGTTACTTAAGTACCTCCTTATTCATAATAATTTTTTGAACCTATTTTAGTTAAAATAGCTTTTGTTTTGTTCCCTCTGATGTAAAATGTCATATGTCAAAACAAGACAAAACATATTTTACTATATTTGACTAAAATAGGTTTAAAAATTTATTATGAGTTAAATAAGGGGGTTAGATTATAAAAAAATTATGACATTCTATTGTTTGACTTTCAATTGTTTTTACTTTCAGACGTTATTGGAGTTAAACATATTTTGAGACCTAAAAGTATTGGTGGAAATCGATCCATATCAAACAACCGAGGAATTAGCGACATGGTTTGACGTACCCACAATATTGACTAATTTTCACCAAATTGGTAAAATAAAAAACTCGAGAAATGGGTAGGTACCTCATGAATTAGCTGATGCAGTTAGACAACATACCTACGTCATCCTCCGTACTCGCCCCTCGCTAGACCCTAGCCCCGACCGATCGCCATTTTTTGCGCAATTTGGACAAATTCCTGTAAGCCAAAATAAATTATAAGTAAGTACATACTTCAATTAAGTAAATCAAAATATTAGCGCCTTGCATAAATATTAATCTGTGAAATACCTACTTCTTTTCCAAAAATAACTATCTAGGAATAGACCCAGGGTCTCAAGACCTTCAAAGAACCAGCTAGCATCCTTGGTAGAGGTCCTCAAAAAGCATTTAGTGACGAGGTCCCGTGACCTTCTACATGCAATGGAGCCAGGTGGCGCATGGCGCCACAGTCACTAGCTAGAGTGCTATACTCATTCCCCGCTAATAGCTCGTTAAGTGGTAAGTAGACAGTCTAGGCGCGTCATAGCGGGGCGGGGAGTTGCCGTCTTTGTCCTACGAACGAGTGCTGCTGTTTATTCATTGAATTAAAAGTTATCGTGGCTTGATATGATTTTAGAAAATGGCTGCTAACGTGTTTACGAAAACAATAACAAACAAACATATGCAAACAACATTTGTTTTGTATAACATAAAGCCTCCCCCATTGAATACAATGTTCCATACTCACCATACTCTGTACGTGTTGAGTACTCATGTGGATGCTGCTGTTCATCCCCTGTAATTACCCCTTATTCGGCTTCGACGACATCCACGGGTGGAGATGGAAGGTGTCTATTTTTAGGTCGGACACACCACGGCAAATGAAATATAAATGAAACCGAAATAAGGGCTCACTGCGGCTCTACACCCTTTCGAAATCCATACAAGACGAGACGAGCTATCGAAGGACCAATAACCACAAGGTAAACACGCTCTGAGTGGAAGCCGCGATTAGGCTTACGAAACCCACTCCGTGAATCGTGATCGAGCCATGATCCGTAGCCCCGGATCGGTTCATTGAAATTCAACAACAATTCAGCTAACTACAAACTATGTTCTAGACAGACGAGATGAAAGTGAACTGAATAAACCAGATCGTCATCATCAGCCGGTAGACGTCCACCGCCGGACACAGACCTTTCCAGTAGAATGCCGCTGCGTAGTTCACTTCGTGGTCGTCACTGGAGAACCTTTATTCCCAGCAGTGGTCGGTTCTGCGAGCTTATATGCTTATGGCTTATTGCCACTTCTGAGAGCTATGGTTGGACAGACTGCCGAAATTTTAAAGATGGATCAAAATTGGTGGTTAGGCCTGTCCCGTGGTAACGCTTGATGATAAAGATGAGGGAGTTATCTATTACGCAGAACATTATTAAGTGCCTACAGCCACTCAGACGACGTCGAATTTTTTTACGAAAATGTTTCATCAAAAGAAAATAAATCTTCATCAATTGGGATCCGACAACGAAAAATAAGGTCAAGCGCGAGTCAGACTTGCGTGGAGAGGGTTCCATACTTATGCACATACCGCAGACTACCATGATAGTAGCCACTACCAATCAAACTTATTAGCCAATCAACACTATAGAATTTATACGCGTTTTCTCTTTACGTATATTTTCCGTTTTCCGTAGGATTTTAAAGACTTACAACATACCTAATGTTTGGCTTAGTAGTTTTGGAAGTAATGGTAAATCGTATATTTTCCTGAATATCTTTGAAACTAAGCAGTTTAAAGTTTTTAAAAAACAACAATTTATTTGTATGTCTCATAATAAGTTTACGCTATACGTCCGTAATTGGGTCTCCAAATTCTGCTCAGGTACCTGCAAAATTTTCACCGTGTTGATTCAGAGAAAATAGGTTGTGACGCACAGACAGACACGAGAGTGATCCCATCAGGGTTACGTTGGTAACTTTTAAGACACGGAACCCTAATTAGCAAAATGTTGGAATATTTCCTCCTAGAGACGGACGTCGGACGCCCTAATTTGTCCTGATACTAATTTAAATTGGCATTTGGGGTTGACGCTTCATCTTCTATTTAACACAGCGTTGAGATGCAGGCACTTAGGTATTTAACCTATTCATTGGTTTGTAAGAAATACACCAACAGAACACAACTATGAAGAAATAATAACGAGCTCACTGATTTTATAAAGAAAAAAAATAAAAGTGTAAAGGAAGGTTCCACGATTCAATGGTCGACGCTTGAGATTGAAAATGATGAGATAGATCAGGGGTGCGATTTTGAAAGTCATCGATTTACTGACGTTTAGTTAAAAAGTAAGTAAAATTGCCGTTTATTCCACGATTTTCAAATTACTTTACCTATGATACCAATACAAGTGCCTCCTCCAGTACATCTCCTGAAAAACGATGATTTGCAGCCTTTTTGATGATATTTAGTCACTCAGTGACTTTCAAAACCTTTGGCGCACTGGCCGAACACCTTATTAAAATATTAATCCGAGATGAGCCGGCGATGGATAACACAAGTGGTCTAATGACGTTCCATCTGCGATCGTCGTGCACGGGCGGTGCAGCGGTGGGCGCGTTAGCCGTCGTTTCTGCCTGTAGTCGAGCTAGTGCATAATACAGCAGGTTAGCTGGACGCTTTGACATGCAAATCTGTGCCCGTGACACATATTATTACGGACTCCCAATTACCCTGTACTTATGCCACGCATACCACAGTCCTGAGGGCCTAATCTCGTTTTGCACTTGTTATCCGTTGTATACCAACTCCCTCATTGCGAGCGATGTGGTTTTAGTATGATGAACTAGACGAGCGGCTTTGGAAAAACTCAGTTTCACTACGTATAAAAAAAACTAATATCGACTTGCAATTTGGTATAAATAGCATAGTGCAAGACAGGTGCGAGTGTCGTCTGTTATAATTTCTGTTTTCTTTATTGTTTATAGGTACTTTCTTTTGTTACTTGAACATACTCCTGTTGTTTTTAAGTATTATTTCATGTTACTTAAGTGTTTCTTCGGGACAAATAAATGTATTTTCTTTCTTTCTTCTTTCATTACTAAGACTAGGCATACTGACGGATACCAACGCGCCTTATCATCGATCAGGATCAGCCTGCAGAAGTCCACTGCTGGACATAGAATGACATGACCTTTCGATTTCCGAAAGGCCTTTGATAGAGTGAATAATGACATATTGCTGGCAAAACTAAGCGCCATAGGGTTTACCCCTGTTCTCCTACAGCTCCTCGCTGACTATCTACGTGACCGCCAGCAGTATGTCAGGCTTGGCATCTACGAGTCCTTGCCCTATCACACGCGCTCCGGAGTCAGTCAGGGATCTGTTTTGGGGCCATTGCTATTTTTGCTAATGGTAAATGACTTACCGGCTGTTCTTCGGCATGTGGAGTGTCTTTTGTATGCGGACGATCTAAAGTTATATACCACCATACAGTCTCCGGCTGATTGCTTGGCGCTACAGCAGGACATTGATGCAGTGTGTCAATGGAGTATTGAAAACAAATTGGAGTTTAATCTCGCCAAATGCTCAGTGATGACTTTCGGGCGAATGTGCCACCCTATATCCTTTGATTACAAAATCTACAGTAGCTCGATCGCAAGGTTAACAGTGATGAAGGATCTGGGTGTCACATTCGACCGGAAGCTTACTTTCCATGACCACATCTCTGTTGTCGCTAAGGAGTCATTCAGGAGACTGGGCTTTGTGCTTAGGAATGCTCGAGACTTCCAGAGCGAGCAAGTCATACGGCTTCTCTTTAACTCTCTGGTCCGAAGCAAGCTGGAGTCCAGCTCTTGTGTATGGAATCCATACGAAGTTACTTACGCACTTCTTTTAGAAAAGGTACAAAAGGCCTTTCTTAGGTACCTTTACAAGCGTGTTGCTGGTTTTTACCCCTTTATGTATCCAACTAAATTCCTTTTGGGTTATTTAGGCTATAATTCCCTCAGAACTAGGCGAGCGTGTGACCAGTTGGCAAATGTCTGTAAATTGTGCCGCAACATGATTAACGCCCCTGATCTGCATAATGAGTTGCTTCGCCTCTACGTTCCAAATAATTATCTTGGGAGCAGAAGACATAAACTTCTTGCTGTTCCGTTTAGTCGTACCGTCGCGCGCGCTAACTCCCCGCTACCCCGCACCCTCACTGCCCTCAACAAGCAAATTTGCACAATTCGCAAATCCAGATTGTGATTTGTTTGCAGATGAATGGAAGAAACTCTTGTTGGTTTGCCTGAGGTACTGTGAGGAGGACGAATGAATGGTTTTTGAGTAATTAATGTAGGTTATTTGACTTTAATTGTATATTGTGATTTTTATTTTATTTTTGCATTCATTAATGTTATGTGTAACTTGACATGTTTTTTTTTTTTTTTAAATTTTGGATAATTTGACCTATATATTTAATATTTATACTTTAATATCTGACTTGCTATAGATAGGTAGGTATATATTTGTTTGTTGTAAAAAGTATTTTGTAAGTTTTTTAATAATGCTAATAATTTTTGTAATTAATTCATGTTAATTAGTGTAATTGGCTTAGGCCGTTCTAATTAATTAAATAAATAAATAAATAAATAAATGACAAACGGTCTTAAGCCGCCTCCATCCACCGACTTCCTGTGACCTTTACAATGTTTTTAGTCCGTCAAGTAACGTATTACGTATGAAATTACCGTTTTATATTGAAAACTTAAAACGCCTATTTCCTATAAAAAAAAAATTGATTTATTCGAAGTACCATACATTTCGGGCATCTCGAGGAAAGATAATTTATGCCTTTGCGATATAACTTTGGAAATCTGGGACTTTATAAAGTCTATGCAGGAATTTTGTACTGCTTCCTGATAAAAAACAATTGCCTGGAAATTGTCCATTTTGCTGAAAAAATGCTAATCGGTTGGTGCTAGGTCTGGCTCTGGCGCGTGTACAGATGATGACGTATGATTATTGTAACTGCAGTTCTTGTAATGTTTAAACGGTTTGTCGAGCAGTGTGAGGTCTTGCGATATCGTGGAAAATGATGGCGAAGATCGATTGACGAGTCTGTTAAAGCTTTTTCTTCGAATATGATCATAAGCCAGTGGGCGTTCACTGCTGGACATTAGGTCTCCTTATAGAATGACGAATTGTGGTGAGCCGCCTCCATCCACCAACAGCCTCTTACCATTATTCTCCAGCGGTTCGGTTCTGCCAGCTATATGGACCGTCCATTAGATATAACTTGCTAATTATGAGCGACATTGGTTCCCTCCGGATTTCCTCGTTGTACTCGATCACGTTGTGAAACTCCGAGCACAGTGAGCCGAGTGGAGCTCTACATAGCTCGTTGCGCCACCATGAGCTTCATAAATGAGGCCATAGGTATTCCACGAAGAGCACCAATCTGAATAGTACCAATTATATTCTTGGTGCTATTATTATAGCATCCACATCTCTGTGCCGTATGTCATTACTCAGTCATAGTAATTTCCATAGTGTAGACAGATGTTCTCAGAAACGGTTGATCAAAGCATCAACGATGTTTAATCTCGGCTCTAGGTAGCTCTAATTTGCGAAGGTCGATGGGTCGATGGGCGGGTTTGCTCGCAGTTATCGTCGTTGTAACTTTGATTTGCCTGGGATGCCGCTCTCGCGATCACGCGGTGGCAGCCGATGGCATCAGGCGCATCATTTCATTTAATGGCTTTTATGCCTGTTTCTACCAACCAAACCTTAGGTTCCTGTGATTGGTTGCTGAAAATGACATCAGAAATACTAAATTTAAATGCAACCCAAATATTTCGTTCCGTCTGGATTTGAACGCGTATATCTTCGCCAAATTTAAATTAAATGTTCTCCATTAGTGTGGTTAACACTTGTGAGGAAAAAATAACAAACTTATTATAATTAACCCCCCTTGGAACGCGAGAGTGGTTTCATCACGTGAGTAGACCAGCAAAGTAACTTCTAAACCAACTATGTAACTTATAGTCAACAAAAATTTATTTTTATGCATTTTCTCTTTACGACTATTTTCCGTGTCCCGTAGGAATTTGAAGATTCAGGTTTTCCTGTAAAGTATGGGTAAGGCTCATATTTCATAGTTTTTTTCAACATTTTTGGTTCAGTATAGTTTCGGAGATAGGATGGTAAATTTTCGCATATTTTCTTTCTTTGACACTACGCTCGAATTTAAAAAGTGTAAAGTTTCTTGTCACGAGCTATTTCATTTGATATGACATGATGCATTTGAAACAAGTATTTTTTTAAAATTTTCTAGTTTGTTCCCCAAACATAACTCCCGAAATCAGAATTCGTTGATTTACGCGATTAAGTCACCTAACTCTACATATTATGTACCTACCTATGTGTAAATTTCAGCTTCTTTGGTCCAGTAGATTCGGAAAAAATAGGCTGTGACAGACATACAGACACCTGAGTGATCCTATAGTGGTTCCTTAAGGTACGGAACCTGAAAAACGATGTCTAGTGGTTAATTTTGGCGTCGTCCGTCGTTGGTATAAGAAAAAAATTTCAATCAGTTATGTACCAGCTTTGGTTTAGTAGAATGAAATCACATTCAAAGCCTCCTTTCAGAGCCATATAATATACTTCAGGTAGGTTGACAGGGAAAAAACCAGTTAGACGAGATAAAATAGTAGATTATGCACTAAGGGAATATAGCAGTGTCTTATGTCGCGGGCGGCATATTGAACCCTGAGTGTAACGAGGGACTCTAAAGTTAACTCCCGAGTGTAGCGAGGGAGTTATATAGAGTCCTGAGTGAAGCGAGGGGTTCAAGCTGCCCAAGACGAAGACAGGCTTTATTCCAGAGGAGCATACTCTACTTTTCACACCTACTGCGAGACAATAAAAAGCCAGGGCTCCATAAAATAAGTATCATCTGTTTTGATGAACTCTGGAGTAGAATCATTATCACTCGACATTTTTTGTTAACACTAATATTGCCATTGACATAATTATATTATATTACTAGAATATTGCAATAAATTTCACTGAAAAACACAACACCAACCTAACATCTCTTTTGTTTCACATTCTTTAAAATCGCGCCTATTTTTTTTTCTGAGTTCTGCTTTTGGTGGCCAGTTCGATTTTCGAAGAAACCTCTGGATGGCGTCAGTACCTGTGATTGGTCGGTACCTACCTGCCAAAAACCTATGACGAAAATCGTCATTATCGCGCCGACTGAAATGAGACGGAAATGGAATGTAATGATCCAACGTTCAGTGACGTCACACGCCAATAAGCCACGAGAGCAGCGGAGGTGGGATGCCCAATTTGTTTTATTGTCAGATCGGTCTACCGTAGCTACCATACAGTGAGCGTTTCCGGGAAAGGTTTGCTTGCTGAGCAGAGTATTACAAATTAACTAGAAACGAAAATGTATCGCCCAACGAGATACTTACCTATACTTACATGTGGTGTAATAGATGATACTCTTGTAGCCCATTCTAATTTCGGATTGAAAGAAAATATATTTGCCGACGTGATTCACCACCACCCAGGGAACAGCCTTGGCAAACCATAGCGGCAAACAAACAGGACACTCATCGTCGGAGTCAAAAACCGTTTTAATTTTAATTTTCTCAGAGTGTAATTGCTCGGATAGATTTCAAAATAAGCAAATTAAAGTGGCAATGGGCATGCCATGTAACTAGCAGACCGACAAGCGTTGTGGAAGAAAAGTTCTCGAGTGGCATCCATGAACCGACGCAATGTAGGAAGGTCCTCTCTCGATGGACCGACGACATTTTGAAGGTCGCACTGATTCGACGAATGAAAGCAACTCATGATCGTCAGTCGTGACGTTTTATGGGGAGGCCTATGATGACGCTGATAAAGTTTTGATAAATCTTGGGAGCAGGCAGTTTTCTCCAAGTTTATACCACTTCTCCCCTCAGCCCTAGTTTTATGGAAGGATTCATTCGTAAGATTCAATTCAGGAGCCCTAATTAGAGCGACTCTTATCGTAAACCAGCGAAGTTTAGTCGTTATCGGCGTCAGTGAGCACACAGGTTACCGCTCAATAACTGCCCTTCTGCGGTGGGCCAAAGGAATCATTTTGTGCATTTCTGAAAGCATAGTCAATAGGATATATTATAGAGTTGACTCATTATCCAGCAATAAGTTAACTTAAATATAACCTAATAATTACTAAGGTGGATTTTAACACAAAACATTCACCGTTTCACAAAGAAAGTTCCGTTTGATTTTGTAGTTTTCAGGTTTTCCTCGTTTTTCAGCAGTCCGGGGTCTGTAAGGGGTGACTCCGATGTTTTTTCGTTTACACCCTGGCTCAGCGCAAGTATGATTTGCAGGCGTTTTCAAAATCTGAGCTTTTAAAATAATATGCTTACCAGGCTGCCGTAACACACAGACCAGCGTAGGGTACTGGCGCTGCGTGGCTTTCGGTCGTATAGCGACATCAGCCTATAGAAACTTTACCAGACAGGAATCCCCGAAACGTTATGCGGCCGCAAATATTCGAAAGCGTCTCGGGCAAAGCATTCCCTCAAATGAGCGTTGCAGCGGGGTATAACGCTGACCCGTTCGTGGGATGAGGATAAATTACTTTTCATACCACCTGCTCGACAATGTCCAATTACAAATCATACAACCTCAACGTAAAGTAAAGCATTGTCTCTCTAGGGGTATAAAGTTGTATGAAACTCCCTAGGGATTAAAGTGATTTGAATTTGGAAAGTCAAATTCGTGTGGAAACTCGTGGAAAACTCCAAGAAAAAAAAAGCTTATATGGCATAGTGAAGAGGTTTGTTCGAAAATCGAACTGGCCACCAAAAGCAGAACTCAGAAAAAAAAGAAATAGGCGCGATTTTAAAGAATGTGAAACAAAAGAGATGTTAGGTTGGTGCTGTGTTTTTCAGTGAAATTTATTGCAATATTCTAGTAATATATAATTATGTCAATGGCAATATTAGTGTTAACAAAAAATGTCGAGCGATAACGATTCTACTCCAGTGTTCATCAAAACAGACGATACTTATTTTATGGAGCCCTGGCTTTTTATTGTCTCGCAGTAGGTGTGAAAAGTAGAGTATGCTCCTCTGGAATAAAGCCTGTCTTCGTCTTGGGCAGCTTGAACCCCTCGCTTCACTCAGGACTCTACATAACTCCCTCGCTACACTCGGGAGTTAACTTTAGAGTCCCTCGTTACACTCAGGGTTCAATATGCCGCCCGCGACATAAGACACTGCTTTATTCCCTTAGTGCATAATCTACTATTTTACCTCGTTTGATCGTGGCGAGAGGATTGTGAAGGCTACACAAAAAGATATCTATTTTGTTCGTTCTTTTCATGAACTACCCTTACAATAATGGTTGTGGGACCCTTGGCCTTTTTATGGAAAGTACAAGTTTCTATTGACATAATTAGAACCATTAGCCGTTAACATCTACTGCTGGGTACAGGCCTTCCCCATACCACGACCACGAGATCGAGCTACTTTTACAATGTCGTCAGTAACTCAAGGAGCGAAACTGTCTTTAGTACCACTAGGTCTTTTTTATGTAAATAATTTTGGTATAATATATTCAGTTACATTTTTGGTCAGGTTTTTCAGTTTTGTTAATATCGTAATGTAAGATAAAACATCTTACCTACTGATAATAACAGTAAATGGTGTTACAATTCGCCAGTCAAACCACGAAAAATACCTAGGTTTATTATTGGATAACAAATTATCTTGGAAACTTCGAAGTAAAATAATACAATAAAAAAACCAGTCAAGTGCGAGCCGGACTTGCGTGAAGAGGGTTCCTTACAAGTAGGCTGCCAAAGTAATCCTGGAACAACTTTATTGAAATTATTAGTCAGTCAACACATTTTGTACGTATTTTCTCTTCACAAGTATTTTCCGTTTCCCATGGAATATTAGAGACTTACGATTTACTTTTGAGTTTTCCTATAAAAAATAATTTTGTGCGTCTCTATAACAAGCCCTCACGAAGCATTTGACATAAGTTTTTTCAAATTGTGTCCTGTGCCCTCCAATACCAACCCAAAAAAAAACAGAATTCGTTAATTTACGACACCTAGACACGAGTGATCCTATAATGGTTCCGTTGGTCCCTTTTGAGCTACAGAACCCTAAAAATTGAAGTTGGCTCCTAGACATCTCTAGATAGTTTTACGCACATACTCAACACACTGCATTGCACTTTGTGCACAACTTTTCTGCTCTGTAAACACAACTGCGACCAGCTGCCTGTCCAGACAGAGTGTGCGTGCCTCGGAACACTCATCCGTGATGCTCTCACGAGGACAAATTACAATACACATGCTCACAAATTCTTGCCCCGGCCTATGCCCTGACCAACAATAACATAAAAATCGTGACAAAAGCATAAATATACCTTACTAGTTGCGCCCCGCGGTTTCGCCCACGTGAATAATGATGAAAAGTAGCCAATGTGTTAATCCAGGGTATAAGGTATCCCACTCTAAATTTCACTAAAATTCGTTCAGCCGTTTGAGCGTGAAGAAGTAACAAACATAATAACAAACTTTCGCGTTTGTAAAATTTATTTATTTATTTTATTTTTTGGAGAACCAACAGCTTACTTAAATACAATAACACAACTGAATAACAGTAGAGAGCCAATAACAGGTTCCCACGGATAGTAAATTGAGTAGGTAGTCAAAGAGTTGTGAACAATAAATTATCGGGGAAGAAAAAAAAATTACCATGAAAACGCTTACTGCTTAACAAAAATAAATACTTAACAGTAGAACTATAAGAATTTTAAACCAACTAACGTAGAAAAATAAGATTTTTGCATTTAAAAACATCATACTACGAAAAGAAATCACTGCTCAGTTGCTGCCGTGCCGAGCTGACTGACATGAGCTGAGTGTATGTGTATTATACACATTTTGGCTATAATGGCTTACACATAAGATATAGATATATACTGTGGCGGGCTTTTTTGTAGGACTATTTAAGATAAACATTTCCATCATACATTACATATATTATGTAACTCTAGCGGTTTTGGCAGTGCACGCCAGAATAGCTCGCAGATGGTAGATTTTTCCTACTTACATGACACTTATCGTCATATTATGGACAATTCACACAATATCTTTATAAATTGTAGCCTATGTGTTATTCTGATGTAGGTATAAGCTATATTATTGTAAAGTTTCATTAAAATCCATTCAGTAGTTTTTACGTGAAAGAGTAACAAATATCCATCCATCCATCCATACTTACAAACTTTCGCGTTTATAATTATTAGTAGGACTATAAATACTGTATGACTCTATTTATGTCTTGGACAAAAGTGAAGGTAGCTTCTTGAATCGGCATACAAATGTTATTAACTATCTACCTTACCATAGATAAGAATAAATTAGAGACTGCTACGTAGTTTAAAATGATTTTAGTGTGTATTTACTACTTCCCTACCAATACCCCCTCCCCCCCTACTTACCTACCCTACCTATTAATAATGTAATGTATGCTTCGTCAGTATAGTTCTTACCTACCAAAATAAGCAACTAACATAATTTGCAATCTCATTTTAGTGAACCGTATTGTTCTGATGATAATTCACAAACTAGTACTTATTCCCTGTGTCGTGGGTATCAAGGAACTACGAGTACAATGGTGCTACAACACCCAGACCTGCATAAAATATTTGCAGAACATGCAAACATTTGTCACGCAACGGGAATCGAACTTGCACCCGTTGCGTCTCAGCCGGTTACTCGCAAATCTTAAAACCTATGTCGCCTGCCTAGCTGTTGCTGGCATCGGGTGCTTGTTGTCTCAACCCAATGACGCTCAACCCATTTAGGTACTTACCTATTTATATCGACTCAACCCATTTTATGAAATTTATAAATATTCTTGTTTCAACCCAATCCTTCTATATCGGTGATCTTATTAATTCTTCTACGAATATCTTCGTTTGAAATTTTTATTTTATCACGTAGTGAAACTCCGAGCATGTCTCTTGCCATAACCCGCTCATTATCATCATGTTGTGCTCGTAATATTTGCCAATCGTAGTATGCGGGACAATCAATTCACAGATGTATGAAATATTCATACGGGACCACAGAATACGCCACAGTTCAAATGTGCCTGTGGTTATAGTTTACGTAGTAACTAGTATATTTACTTAGTCTATGGTTAGATACAGTCGGTTCGAACTCGAACACGCACCAATTTAGACAAATAATGTGCCGCAAGTTGCGTTGCATGCCGCGACTCCGCGAATGTAGACTCTACTGTCGCGGACATACATTCCACATTGTAGAGCACACTAAATGTTACTGGCTTTATTAAATGCCTGTAAATTGTTATAACCTTATCCCCTGCCATTTCGTTCACTGCTGATGATGAAGGATATTAGGATACCTAACATGTCATTGATGAATTGCATAAAGGTGTCTCTATAACTCGCGTCTCAAGTGCCATAGGGTTCCAGGTATCCCCGTTGTTAGGTAGCAACGAAGCGCGAATAGTACCTATATGAAAGTTGTGCTAATGAAGATATTGGAGAAAAATGTAGTTTCCTCTGATTCCCGGCAGACTACCTATTCAATCAATGCTTTAGAACCATACATTACATTACATACATAATGGCGATGAAAGTAAATCGGACTGCGTCGTAGCACGGAAGCAACGGACTGTAAAAATACAAAATAAAATGTATTAGGTAGAACGTGCCCTAATATTTGACTGAAAACCATGGCATTCCAGAAAATACATATATAACATAACATTGCAGCATCGCATATCGCATTTTTGACTAAATAAACACTGAAGTAAGCAAGTGAACAAAAAATAAATGTGATCTAATTTGGCTGTCAGGCCGTCAATCGGCTGACTAACACCTCCGAGGCCAATAAAACTAAAAGTTGTAGTCCTGTCGCACACACCGCACTACCGACTACTGACGTGCCACAGTGTAGCAATGTACAGTGATACATGATAATAAATGTAGCAAACTATATAATATTTATGGCGCGTGAATGAAAACTCCCTTTGGCGGGTACAAAGGCTCCTATTTTTTTTAATGCAATTCAAATAAATTGTTATTATAACATCAATAACTATTGGCCTCATGCACAAGCACAAAACCATGCAACAGGCTATGGAGAGAGCTATGCTTGGAGTTTTACTTGATTCAATCCAAAATGAGGAGATCCGTAGAAGCACCAAGATCACCAACATAGGTCGGTGGATGGAGGTGGCTCAAGATTGTTCGTCATGGCATTTTATTGGGAGATGGTTTTTTGTCAAGCACATGCACAAGCTCGCGTAGCAAGAGAGCTTGGAGATGTTTGGAGTTTCAAGCAATTAAATCCAAAACGAGGAGTTCCGCAGAAGAACCAATATCACCGATATAGCTCTAAGAATGAGCAAGTCGAAATGGCAATAGCCAGGCATGGGTTTATGAAGTAAATAATGTGAATCAAGTCATGAAATGAAATCCTTTTTGCTACGTGAATTTTGACGGGGTTGGAGATGGATTGAAAAGAAAAACAATTTATAATATAATTCCCTTATTATCTAAATCCATCCAAACTTTTGTGTCAAATCCAATATGGACCAACTTGTATTCATAGCGGTTACAATCTACTAAGGTGCATGGAACTAAAGATTACGTCATGAACCACATGCTCATGGTTTCATCCAAAAATGGATGATGACGTTATCAATTGAATAACAACAATGAACCATGGAGGACCCTGCAGTGCGTGTACTGCTGTAGAGTTGTCCTACGTGTGGGCGTCGGGAGTCGTCGACCCCTCCGCTAACTATTTCCATCCGCGTGCGGGAACTCATGAATGACATCCATCGTAAACATACAGTTTTACACCGCGCCTGTAATCTCGCTTTCATCTTGACGGATTGCTGATTCCATGGAGAAATCTCATAAAATCACAAAAGGACATAAGTAGAGAACTCAATATGAACATTTGTTTGAGTTTTGTCTACAGCGCATGGAGGACAATCCATACACACACAGAACGCACTCAAATTTTACTTTGCAATGGTATCTATTTGTTTCGCAGAAACCGTCGAAGAGTTGAATATTAAGAGGCTGGCCCTCGTTATAACTCGGCGCTGAGGGACGGTTGACAATGAGCCCAGTTAAGAAGAGGCACGATCCCGAAACGACAGATCGCCCCGGTTATTATCTGCGCCCTTAACATAGAATGTCCGTTGCAATGTCACGGACTACGGAATTATTACTTTAATTCGAAAGGGCGAGCGTAGGCACAGAATAAATATTAGTACAATCGTAGGCCTCTTAAAGTTCTCAGACGCGAGGCGGCCTCTGGTGAGGGACTATCGAACCAACGGAAACCGCATTTCGTCAGAAGATAAATAATTGAAATCGCGATATCACTCCGATATAAACACAAATCATCTAACACAAATAAACGAATTTGCTCACGTTCAGAAAAAAATGACGCCTTCGGCTCGACTCGTTTGCGCGGATGGACGATTGATTGATTTCGTGTATCGTGTAGCTATTCGTGTAGTTGCCTCGATTACAATAACACGGATCCGAATTTAGGGCGGACTTTTAAATAAATAACGGATTGCTTTAGTTAGACGCCTTTACGAGTGGATTAACTACCGCGTGCCCACAGAAGTGTGCGCGTAAACTACCAAGGCTGATACTTTTTTTTGTATTTCTTAGAAACGCATTGGTCTGTATAAAATGATAATATTTATACATAACAAACTATCAAGAATTTTTTGTGTAGTCTGTTTAATCTCAATTCATCAGTTGATTTACTAAAACGATAACAACGTTGTTCACGCGAGTGGTACGCAGATGTAGCGCTTTGCAAAAAGTGTATTGACGGACGCCGGCGGCCGCGCCCCAGCACAAACCACGCACTTGACCGAGTTCGCGCGAAAACTTACGACATTTCAGAACTTCGCTTCAATATTATTAGGAACTTTTTTGACTGGATTGCGTTTAAAAGACTAGTACTTATGAGCAAGTATCAACTTCAATATAAGCTCCGTGTGTGTCAATGTCGGGGTATGAAAATATTCGGCGAAAAGTTTGGCAATAACGGAGTTGAGCGCGGGCGGAGAGTGCTGTCCATGTAAAGGAATATAGCAGTTGTTAATCTTCAATTGTTGTTATTGGACGAGCAACGTTTTCAGTCGAGACTTCGAGATAACTTGTATTGATTGCATTGCACAATCCACTACGGGGCTATCGTTATAACCCCAAGGTCGTGCAATATAACCTCTACAGTTGCGATACTGCAACTCCACCGTGTGTAGGGTAACGCGGCGGAACGAAGCGGAATGTGCCAAGCCCACCGAAAAAGTTAAGCATAATTTCCATCGGCCAATCCCGAACTTACAATGAACGACTTTGAAACTCCAGTATTTAAAAGTCGCAGCTGAATAATATTTCTGAAGTCGACCTTGTAATTTCACGAATCGTAGAATTCATTACGTGAGAAGGTAGGTACCCTCTTGTATTCCGTGAGAATTATTATTTAGAACTAAGCGCCCAGTATAGTAGGCCGCTTTACGTTATCCACGAAATCGGAAAAATTCATAATATATTATTTATTTCTAAGATGAGTTCAGTAGCCAAATTAAGTTGAATTTGAAAATTTGGATTTGTGTTTCAATATGGTTTCAATGTTTATAATTTGTGAGCATTATATAGAACAAAGTTTTCTACTCCTGCTAGAGTAACCAACAACATAAGATAAGACAATAAGTCATAGATGAAAGCGGTTCAAGACCGTTAGATATGGCATACCATGGTCACGTCTTGGCTGCTGAAATATCCCTTCTTTTTCACCAGATTCAGGATAGGTATAATAAGCTCCCTTAATGTTTATTATTTATTATGATTAAATACTTTTATTATTTGGTATGAACGTTCCGATTTGAACCATCGACCAATTACAGTAGTCAATTAGAATTGAAATACAAAAATGCATTTATTGTGGTTATAATTACAGCTTTGTATCAATTAACGCTTTACGATCGGAATCACGATCGTATCTGCCCTGACTGACCAATGGCATTCTAGTCCGATGAACGAGGCAATTCTTTGTATGCACACCCTAACAATAATTCCTCTGTCGCTGAAACTTTGCTGTGTGATAAAGTAAGGTTTATAGATTACGGTTGACAGGTTATCTAGGATTTTTTTTATTTTTAAATTAGGTATTCCTACCTAAACATGGAAATCACTTATAACATTCGGTGGAAAATTGCTCAGTCTGAAATTTCTTCGGTGTATGTTAGTATACATTAATAAGTATAGATATGTAACGGTATCCAGGAATATTTCGATTTCGGTGAGGCAGATATATAAGAATATCTGTTTTTTTATCACAACTTTTTCAGGAAAATTGCTCAATCAGTTTTTATTTTTTTGTACGCGTAAGGTTGTTTAAACAAATCGCCTTGCAGAGTTATCTAAAAGATTTGCCTTTTCGTTCATAGCTTTATGGTTTTTTGGAAATAACTTTCGGCGGAAAATTGCTCCGTCCTTTTTTATTCATTTATTAGTTAAAGTACACTTAAATACAACAGCATTTTAAAGTATCCAATAAAATTTCGGCGTCGCATACGCATTTTAGACTATCAACATTACGCGCACAGCCGCCGGGAGCTACTTTTACTACTTCTTGAGACAATAGTTTTGATCAATGAGAATCAATATATATATAAGGCAAATATCACTCACCTACTTGCTGACTCATCACGATATCTCAAGAACGAAATAATAATTAATAATGTTTCTTTCGGCTTATAAGTGCTTGTAAGTTTAATATTTGTATGAAAAAAGTTAGAGCCAAATTGAACCTAACGCCTACGCGTTACAGCATATGACATCACATAGAAGTTGAAGGCCGAAGCAAAATCGTAAAGTTTCTCAGACGAAAAAAAATGAGAGACAGAGTCGTCGTGAACAAACAGCTACAGAGGGTCCACTCAGAACATAGCGCCATTTCTGGTAAGCACACATTGACTTTACGTTTACATGTATTCTCACGCAATCTCGAGCAGAGCTCAGTCGCGACTATAATAGCGAGTGCAGGCATTTGTCACTTGTTAACAAAATGAGTAGCGGGCAGTGTATTTGGTTGTTTAAATACAACCAAATGCAAACGTTCTTCACCTTTCCAAACGAGATTGTTTGTAACTTGTTCCAACTCCTAATAATCTACTCCTTTTCAAAATTCTGAATGAATACAGTAGCAACCTTAGTGAGTCAGGCAAGTTTAGGTAATTATTTTCAAGGACGGTGGGAGCGGACCTTCTGTCTATTTCTATATTTTGTGGTCTTACCTAAACTGACAAATTTTGTAACGTGGATCATTTCTTCTTCGATGCGTTGGCTGTTTTTATGACGACTTCTAGGTGGCCAGTATGTTTCAATTGATTTCTAACGAGATTTAAAAAAAGTACGACTTTACATACAAAATAAGCTTGCCAAGTGCGAGTCGTGAGTACTCGAGTAGGTGTGCTGACTGACGGTTTTGAATGTGGTAGTTTTCCATGATTTTGATATATTTTCAGTAAGTAATTTATTTTAATTTTTTATTCAAAAACGAGTTGAGTGTCCCTGGGAGAATTTTCAATAGCGTAATAGTTTTGATTGTTTTAACAGTCACTCGCGATAACTTTCGTTTAATTCTTCATCGTGTTCTCAATATTCTTATTTTTTCCACATCTTTTTTAAGTTATTTTGGAGATAAGTTTAAGGACAGCTACTTTTAGGCGTTTTTTTTCGGTGATAAAAAAGTTGCTCATAGTATCATCCAAAAAAAAACAGAACCTCGATAACCAAAAACGGAATGCGGATCCCTAAGCAAAAAAGCTGTGTCAAAAAAGGAAAAGCGGTATATCTGGCAGCCCTTGCGCGGAGCGCATGCGTGGTGCGGTGCCCCGCTGTATTATCAGAGGCCCAAACACGAACATCTAAAGTTACGAAGACACGATAGTAAACTTCAAATATCTACTCACAAATATTGAAAATTTCAAGTCACTCCTGTGTCACTGGCCAATATTTGACGTTTGAGATCGTCTCGATTGCGTCTCGGTAACATTAATTGTTCGTGCTGAGCCCACAGAACTCTGCGCGGTACGAAAATTGTCTAAGTATGAAATGTTGATATTTAAAAGTTTATGTTTTTATGTGTTTTGGCGAAATTTTATTGGATAACTTAAAATTCTATTATAATAAAGTATACTGTAACTAACAAATGAATAAAAATGGACGGAGCAATTTTCCGCCGTAAGTTATTTCCAAAAATCCATAAAACTATGAACAAAAAGGCAAATCTTTTGGATAACTCTGCAAGGCGATTAGTTTAAACAACCTTACAAGTACAAAAAAATTAAAACTGACAGAGCAATTTTCCTGAAAAAGTTGTGATAAAAAAACAGATATTCTTAAATTTCTGTCTCACTGAAATCGAAATATTCCTGGATACCGTTACATATGTATACTTATTAATGTATACTAACATATACCGAAGGAATTTTGGACAGAGCAATTTTCCACCAAAAGTTATTAGTGATTTTCATGTTTAGGTAGAAATACAACATTTAAAAATAAAAAAAATCATGGATAACTTGTCAACCGTAATTTATGAACTTTACTTTATCACACTGCAAAGTTTCAGCGACAGAGGAATTATTGTCAGGGTCAAACCCCCTCACTGACAAGACTATTCTAACTACAGCTATACTTCTGTTTTCCTGTAAGTAATCCCATCCAATTTAGCATCATTTCGAAATTTGTTTTATCCAACTTTGAAAGTACCCTGGCTTGTTTTGAACCACAAACCTGTGGCTCTAGTGGCTGCCAGTCAGCTGTGCCGCAGACTGGCTAGCAGTCACTACGCGGGGTGTTTCAGGTAATTACCACTGGAACGCGATATTGAATAACTCTACCATTTTTTAACCGTAATAAAATGACGTTGGTCAGCTCTCGTTCTAAATAATATTTAATTGAAATAGGTCAGTTAGCTCTCAGTCTACATAATTATATTCAGCTCAGATTTTCATTTAACGTTGCACGTTGAACTGCAAACGCTATAAGAAGTTGGTATACTTAGTAGAACTTCTTGTGAAAGAGTTCGTCCGGGGAAGTACTACCACTGTACCTATTTCTGCCGCCAAGCAGTAGTGCTCGCATTGCTGTGTTTCGTTTTGAAGGGTACGGGTGCCGGTGAAATTACAGGCACATGAGACTTATCATCTTTATGTCTCAGGGTCGGCAGCGCGCGTGTGATGCCTTTGGTGTTGCAGGCGTCCATATAGGCTACGGTAACTGCTTTCCATCAGGTGGGCCGTATGCTTGTTTGCTTGCCAAGTAGTATAAAAAAAAATAAGAGTGCTTGATTTGGAACATTTTGCACTGTTGAAGCTTTCTCCGCTAGAACATCTACTTTAAAGTATTCTACTACAAAACTTGGTTAATATCGTAAAGTAAGTAGATCTAAGGTAAGAGTTTAAGTAAAACTAAAGTTCAAACAAACAAAGAAAATATAATTTTAATTGAAACTCACTCTAAAGGTTATAAATACAAAGATACTCACTCGACTACTAAGTCTAAACTTGCAGATAACGCTCTAATGAATTCAAAGTGAAATTCAAAACAAGACGGCACACGAAGGTGAACGTAAGACGAAGCCCAATTCGCTTAATTTTATCTTGATTCAAAACCTAGAAGCGAGTGTCTGTGATATTAAAACATGCTATAAGTACATATATAAAAGAAAACTGTTTTTAACAGAACGAACCAACTGATATGAACACGGTATGAAAGAACCGTATCAAATAAGTTCTCTTTTGAACTTTAATCGAGATTGCGCAGCAAATAATTATCCTGGATTATGACGACCTCAGTGGCGCTGTGGGTCTAGGTGTGTGGTACCTTATTAGGGTACTCTCCCAACGACTACGACACAGGGAATCCTAGCGTGGTAATTACTATAGGTATATTATTAAACTGCTGGGTTATGTTATTGTGGCCAGTAGAATGGTCAATTACGTTGAACACTTCCTAGAATTGAAGTAGCAACTCGGGCTATGGGTTATCTCGTATCTTATTATGGTTATATGGTAATCCAATAATTATCAACAACTTTACAACAACCTTACTTATCTTAAGAACGAAAATTTATTACTAAACGACTAGATAGAAACAAGACCACCAAGTTACTTACCTACATACATAAAATCACGCCTGTTTCCCGGAGGGGTTGGCAGAGACGACGGATTTCCATTTGCTACGATCGTGACATACCTCTTTTGATTTTTTGACTCTATTGTTACTTACCTACCACAAACTAACTGGAATCTCATCAGTTAGTTTGTGGTGGAATTCATGATAAAAAGGAGACTGCTTACCAAATACAATAACCCATCAATGCAATATTGCCACCCCATCAGGTTTGTTGCGAAGAAATAATATAAAATATGTTTTTTTTGTGCTTATCATCGATTGTGATAAATAGTAGATTGTTGCACCGAGCGGAAAGTGACTTCTTGTTGCACTGAGTTAGGGAGGGTTACTTTTTTAGCGAGGGCTCTAAAAACACGGGTGCAACAAGAAGTCACTCTGAGCGAGGTTCACAATCTGCCTTTCTTTCAAATACAAGAACCCATTTTTACAAAATCTGAAAAATAAAAAATTACATTGTACCCACTTAATAATTCATTCGCATTCCCTCTATTCTCGCTAATTCATTTCGTTCGCGGATAGCGGTCGGCTATTTTTCAAAGTTTCTTTTAGGCCAGTGTACCTACTTTCTATTTTTAAAACTTCTTTGAATAGAAAGTGAACTTCCAAGTGAAGAATCAGTCTGAACCAATAATTATGTTATAATTCTAATTATTGAGATTATTCAAATTGACGCCCACCGTCTGGCTCAATAAAGCCCAAATAATTAAGCAAGCTATGAGCCTCAGTGACTATAATGAAAACCGAAACAATAGTTATGAATGAAACCGTTACATCTATCATAATTTTAAGGAGCTTTCCAGGGATATCATGTAAGCCGTGGAAATTGCGGCGAGTGAATTAATGAACGGGAGGATCATTGTTTAGGCACCGCGCGTCTCGCGTCCCGGTGTATTCCACGATAATTTAATATTTGTGAAAGGTTGCACAAATTACACAATACATTCTGCGCCGCCAATTAAGCTGTTTCATGCTGAACTAGCTAAATTGATACAGGCTGGTGCGCAGTCAGCATAGGACACCTCTAAAATTCGTTGAAATTTATATAAAGGAAGCCCCGTTTATTATATTTTCATTTCTCCTTTGTTGGTTGCTTGTTTATATTATGCCCTTTACAGTTTTTGTTCTTACTCTTCAAAAATACTATCATAGGTAAACTGATTTTGCGGAAAAATAAAGTGTACTTTAGCTTGCTCGGAAGCATCCTCTGCTCAAATGCAGAAAAAAATTGCAATGAGCTTTTTATACAAAAACACGACAATTTGATGCGCAATTTTAGGAATTTCCAAAATTAAATTAGATAAAGTTATAAAAGTCGAGTTAAACGAGTCGAACAGAAGGACAACGTAAAAAAATTGCAACACAAAATTTTCGAACCACCGATAGTTGAACCCACACGTGTGCCCTCCCGCTGCGGGTTTGAAAATTGTAAGTCGATTGCTGGCCTATACTGCTGTGACTGTCGAGGTTACGACAAATTTAATGATACCTCTTTTATCAAAATCCATCAAGTCGTTTTGGCTGTTTTGGCTACAAGATTCACTAAAGAAAAACACATGCATACAAACATACAAACATACATACATACACCCGAAAACTACAAACTTTAAATAATAAATAGGATGTAAGTGTGGGTGACCCCTCCGACGCGTTGCGACGATCCACACACGATCGTGCAGCAGCGACCTGGGACGCACTGATGGTAACAAAATTTAATTTCTAGTGACATCTTTACCTATAGTTTGGTTTTTGTGTAACTTTATTTTTCTTTGTTCTACCCTTTCATTTTTGTAGCAAATAAAACAAAAAATATTTTTATCTTTATCTTTAGATCGAAAGTATTTTTTAAGCAAGTTGTAAGCAATAAGTCGTCAGGGATGTGCATGGTTCATGGAATAAAGGAGATCTTTTGTATCCATTTCCAGTAAGTGCGGTACCTTCCCTATTTATTGTGAGCCACCACTTCGCGAAGTTTTCAATAGCTCGCCAGCCGGACTCGCGCGCTATTTCTGCTTTGCTTTGGGCAACTTTCAATATAGCAGTTATAAGTATTCCCTGTTGCAGGCAGCGGATTTATTTCGTCCAGCGGAAGTTGACTGATCTAGTGCTTCTTACCGCAAGTGACCACAAGCAGCTTCTTTGACAGCAAAAGGCTGGTAAGATTTATTATCTCTTAGCTGACAGGACATGATGAAATTCCTCAATTTTAGACTTTTTCCTTCACTTGTGCTATAAAGACTCCTAGTATTCCAAATATCAGAATTGTGAGGTTACATGAAGTACTAGAGGTTCCTCATTTTCACGATTTCCATTAAAAAATTTGATATTAATTACGATTTTATCTTTATATTGAATTGATTTAAAAGCTTGATTTTTGTAAAGCGCTACTTTGAGTTTAGGTCAAACCCACATTCGAAAGCGGAAGATTTTTCTCCATGTATAAATGTATTTTTTTATAAAATAACAGAGATGCCTGCTGAAATTGCCTTAGCAATTTCAGGACAACCGAAAATTTGTATAAGCCTCATTGCCTTTTTGAACAAATAAGGTCCACCGAAATCCATGGTAATTATAAGGTAACCGTTACCTTATTCATCAATTATACGTTATCTGGTAACTTTATGAAATTTGGTGGGTTGAAATAACAAAATAACACCTTTGCTTAAATTTAGTAACTCTTACCCTACTAACTTTAGATTCATATCAGTCCTATCTACAGTTAGAAAAGTTTTGAAAAGCTTATCCTAAATTAGTTGCAAAGACATTTTAATGTGAATAACATGCTTCATGACAGACAATTCGGATTTACAGGGGGCCGTTCAACTAGTACTGAACTGACTGATGCAGGTGTTGAGTTGATATCACATAATTATTTTCGATGCCTGAGAGGAATCGCAACCTTAGGTGCTTTTTTGTGATTTGTCTAAGGCATTTGATTGTATACATCATGAAATATTTATCAGGAAACTACATCACTATGGCATTAGGGATATTGCTCTGGAGCTGCTCGTTTCTTACTCGTATGTGACAGAACCATGACATAACACAAAGAGTTGATGTTAATGGAAAACATTCTCCAGGGTCAGTGGTTACAATGGGCGAACCACAAGAATCTATACTCGGACCATTATTATTTGATATCTACATTATAATTCGTCGCTTCATTCTTCAGTTATAAAACATGGTAGTATCATTCTATGCTACTGGCAACTTCGCACATTTAAAAAGAAAAATAAAATAAAGTCCGGCTTGACATTTCCTTCCTGCGGTGTGGCCTGTGACAGCTCGTCATTCTCATTTTGTGCGCGGCAACAAGCACACACTTTAACTGCAAAGCAAAAGTTGGAAAAAATGCCGAAACGTAACGCCGAAGAAAAGTTAGAATATTATTCAAAAAAGATCAAAAAACTTCGTAAGCAAAATACTGCTAAAAGGCGTCGCGTGATTGTGTATTCGTCATCATCTGATTCCGATGAAAACCCAGGTAAGTCTTTGCAATCCTAATACCTAAGTGAAGTGATTATTGTCTCATGCCAATTAAAATATCAGCATCTGTAAGCTTCCCTGGAGGATTAACTGCGGGTTATCACGATGGGTTAGCATGATGCTTAAAAATTGCCTGGAGGTTCGACTGCGGGTCAACACGAAGGTTTTAATTCTTACGAAAAGGCAAACCGTTTTATTTTCTTGAGAAATTAATTTCGAAAATATTTTATTTTCAACTACCCTCAAAAATGTTTTTCTCGTTGTTCAGATAACGGAACGCAATTGACAGAAGAACGCAACCAGATCGATGGTGGAACACCACCTGTGCCGGCTCCCCTCACGATATCAGACGAGGCCTCAGCGCCCCCGCAAGAGGCTACTGAACCAGTACCTGAACTTGATCCGGAGTTATTACAGGCTTTGGGTGATGCTTCAGATGACCTTCCAGTTTATGGCCCTGATATTCATGACAAGCTGGCCCAACTTTGGCTACCAATCCTCAAAAAAGGGATGCAGAAGGAAGTAAAAGAACAGCTTTTAAAAAACTATTCTATTCCCAGTAATTGCAAACTGCTGAAAGCACCCACATTAAACGCGGAAATATCCGCTGCCGTCTCTGATATAGTGAGGAACAGAGATAAGAAGATGCAGACCAAACAAGACCAGCTGGGTCTAGGCATATCAGCAATCAACAAAGCAATGAGTCTGCTTTTGACCAGCGATGATAAGATACAAGCCGTAAAAATATTATCTGACGGCTGCCGCATACTAACGGACATCCACTATACTGAATCTCAAGTGAGAACGAAGCTCATCACTCCAGGATTAGAGAAGGCGTTTCTTACATTAATACAGGACCAAGAAAGAGATGAAACTCTCTTTGGTAGTAAATTGCCTGAAAAAATTAAGGCATCAAAGGCGATTGAAAAACAAGGGTTGCAGATCAAAAAGACTCCTAATCCGAAGCCTTCTTCTTCGGGTACTCAGTCGTCAGCTGGCCGTTTTCATAACCAGGGAAACTGGTCGGGGCCCCCTCGTTACCCGCCATCGAGAAGGGGGGGGCGGTCAGCATACAGGGCGACAACGCAACAACCGTATCGTCGAGCGCAACCAACGACGTCGGGGCAGTCCACGCGGCCTTCGACGAACACGTCGACCTACAACAAACATGCCCCTACGAAACAGTAACGCAGGTACATGCTGGCAGATTACAATTTTATTATAATTGCTGGATTGGTATAACTTATAATAAAGTTATTTTGGATCTGATTCATAACGGTTATAGGATACCTTTTAATCGTAAGGTCGAACAAAGTTGTCATTATAATAATAATAATTCTCTTTCAATCAAAGAAAAGAATGAAATGAGGTTAGCTATACAGAACCTAACAGACTTAGGTGCCATTTCAGTATGTAAACCTCAAAAAGATCAATTTGTATCAAATATTTTTTTAGCACCAAAACCTAATGGGGGTCACAGATTCATACTAAACCTTAAGCAGTTAAATAAATTCGTTTCTAATGCCCATTTCAAAATGGAAGACCATAGAACGGCATCGAAAATGATACCTAACCATGGATTCATGGCGACCATCGATCTTAAAGAGTCGTACTTACTTGTTCCTGTAGCTAAGTCCGATCGTAAGTATTTAAGATTTCAATTTAACAAAACTACATATCAGTTTAGTGCCATGCCATATGGGCTTTGTTCGGCTCCTCGAACTTTCACAAAGATAATGAAAGAAGTTGTAGGCTATATGAGACATCGCGGATTTAAATCTGTAATATATCTCGACGATTGGCTCTGTCTAGGTGACAGTTTCGAGGAGTGCCAAAGAAATGTTACTGAAACTCTTAAGTTACTTAACTGCTTAGGCTTTGTGGTCAATTTCGATAAAAGTTGCTTATACCCTCAACAATGTTGCAAGTTTTTAGGATTTATTTACAACTCTGTCGATATGTCAATCTCACTGCCATTAGATAAGCGGCACAAAATACTACAATTGGTACAGAATTTTTCGCGATTAAAAGTTTGTACTATTAGGGAATTAGCCCACTTGCTAGGGGTCCTTACTTCAGCTTGCCCAGCTGTAAAGTACGGTTGGCTCTACACTAAAGAGTTAGAGAGACAAAAATATTTAGCTCTTACAAAACATCAGTCTTATGAAGCTAAATTCAAACCTCCTGCTTCTATACTACCAGATTTGAAATGGTGGTTAGTAAATATTAATTCCACAAAATTCCCTCTGGAAACCCCTCATTTTGTCCTAGAAATTTTTACTGATGCGTCTAGAACAGGATGGGGCGCATACTGTAATAACAAGCGCGTAAACGGTGGATGGAAAGATAGTGAACAAGATTTCCATATCAACTATTTAGAGTTACTTGCTGTTTTTCTCGGTTTAAAATGTTTTGCTCGCGAACATGATAATTGTAGTATTTTGTTGCGGGTTGATAATACAACTGCTTTAAGTTACATCAATAGGATGGGAGGGATCCAATTCCCTCACCTTACAGACCTGACAAGAACCATTTGGCAATGGTGCGAAAAGCGAAATATCTGGCTATTCGCTTCATATATTAATACAAAAGACAATGTAGAAGCAGATCAGGAGTCTAGAAAAGTTAACCCTGATATTGAATGGTATCTTTCTGTCTCGGAATACCAGACAGTAGTAACAGCTTTTGGCGAACCAGAAATAGATCTTTTCGCTTCTCGCACCAACGCCAAATGTGAAACCTACGTTTCGTGGAGGCCAGATCCAGATGCTGTAACAGTTGACGCATTTACTATAAGCTGGAATAAGATGTACTTCTATGCTTTTCCGCCGTTTACACTGGTCTTGAAATGCATAAAGAAAATTATTATGGATGAGGCTGAAGGTATCCTAATATTTCCTAATTGGCCGTCTCAGCCCTGGTTCCCCCTGCTTAAAAGTCTGATTCGGTCGGATATTATATATTTTACCTCGAATTCTTTGTCCTATTCCAGGACTCCTCCATCGCCGAGACCGTTTACCCTGGCTGCAGCAGTGCTCTCCGGGCTGCCTTTGAAGCAAGAGGATCACCAAGCCTTTCACTCGACCTATTAATGGCTTCGCTTTCCAAAAACACTCTGCTTCAGTACAATGGGACCTATAAACTGTGGTGGCAGTTCTGTTGTATTCGTAATCAAAATCCTTATGAATGTTCACTTTCAAACATAATGTTATTCCTTACTGAACAATTTAACAATGGGGCTGCTTACGGATCTTTGAACAGTCATCGTTCAGCTCTTTCTTTACTGCTAGGAAGTAACATAACCTCTGATGACCAGGTTAAACGCCTCCTGAAAGGGGTTTACAAGCTAAGACCAGCTTTGCCGAAATATACGTCTACCTGGGATCCTCAGGTAGTTTTAAACTATGTCGCGGATTGGATACCCAATAGAAACCTACCTTTAGAAAAAATCACGAAAAAGTTGGTTGTTCTGGCATTAAGCACTGGACATAGAGTGCAAACACTCTCCCTGATAAAATTAGAAAATATTTTAATTAATTCCACTGGCGTAAAGATAGGTATTTCTGATGTGATCAAAACATCTGGTGTCGGTCGTGAACAACCAGTACTAATTTTACCTTATTTTCATGAAAATAGAGCAATATGTCCCGCTACTATAGTTGAAGACTACATACATGTCACAAAAAATATCAGATCTGAGACGAGTCACATGATATTAACCTACAAGCGACCACATAAGCCAGCAACTGCTCAGTCCATCAGTAGATGGATAAAGCAGGTGCTGGGTGCGAGCGGCGTGGACGTGTCAACGTTCAGCGCGCACAGCACGCGGCACGCTTCCACGTCCGCGGCGCGCGCATCTGGTCTCTCGATGGATACGATTAGGAAAGCGGCTGGTTGGACTAGTACGTCCCAGTCGTTTGCAAAATTTTACCATCGACCAATAGTAGTCGAGGGTAACTTTGCAAGGTCGGTATTATTACCTAATCATTCAGTGATTGATTGTGATTAGTAACATAAATTAGTAAATTATGTGAAATAGGTATTCATAGTATTTAATAATGATTATAATTAGAATTGTTTCGTTTTTGAGTTTGTTACTAAGATACTTATGATTAAGTTAAAAAATCTGTAAGTAATAAATTATTCAAATTCAAATTTCCCTTCTTTTACTTTTACAAAATTTTCATCTCTAAACATCTACCATGTTTTATAACTGAAGAATGAAGCGACGAATTATAATATATGATCAAACGAACTTACAAAGTGAAGTTCGATCGATATTATATGAGTACGCTTCATTCGAAGTTATATACACCCTCCCACCCACTACCCAAAGAAAAATTTTGTGGTTCTTCTCTAAAATGAATGACGAGCTGTCACAGGCCACACCGCAGGAAGGAAATGTCAAGCCGGACTTTATTTTATTTTTCTTTTTAAATGTGCGAAGTTGCCAGTAGCATAGAATGATACTACCATGTTTTATAACTTCGAATGAAGCGTACTCATATAATATCGATCGAACTTCACTTTGTAAGTTCGTTTGATCATATATTATTGATCTACCCCAACTTGGAGGGGATGATCACGAGATTGTATTGTTTGCAGATGACACGTCACTTTTATCCCAAATTTAAGCGACGACAGGCTGTTTTTGACGATGTACACAATGCAATCTCTAACGTTGTAAAATGGTTCAGTGTAAACAACTTATTTTTCCACGAAAAGAAAACAAAGTGTAGTATACTACCTAATGTTTCTCAAGTAAAAGCTAATGTTAAAATCAATGATGAAGAAGTAGATCTAGTGGAAACCGCTATATTTTTAGGAATTATCAAAAAAAAGCTAAATTAAAAGCTAAAGTTAAATAAGCTTCAATGGGGCCCACACATAGGTAAGTTGTCGAAGAGACTTAGTTCTAGAGTTTTAGACTTAGTAGGACTGACAAACGCGTAGCCACATACAGCTACACTAGACTGCACGCTCAGCTAGACTGGTTTACTTCAGCTACATAAACAAACATACAATGAAATACATATTTAGAAATAAGCATCATGAAAGTTCCATGTATGAAAACCTTGTCGGCAAAAACATGAACTTATTTACTAAAAACAGCGACAGTCAATGTAAATTTGTACTATGTAGAAACAAAGATAAACTCGCTGTTCCCACTATTAAGCTCCATAAAGTTAGTAAATTGCTTACAACATAATCTAAACACTTTTATGTTTATCTTTATACTATAAACTTTCTAAAAAAGCGTACCATAAAATCAGATTATTTACATGATGATAAAGATTGGGACTGAATTTGCTCCAACACGTTCCAAACATATTTAAAAGTGAGACTATGAGGTCAAACAAGGTCAAAAGGGTTTTATTTGGTAATCAAAACTATTTTAAATTTTAAAATATAGTTTTTGAGGTGTGAGGCAGATGTTAGGTAGGGTAACGTACCACTACTGCAGTTCTATTTAAAGTAATCGCATGTCAGCTGACACAAATACTGGAAAACCCGTTTTTTTTGAACGAGCGAAGCGAGTTCTTCTAGTCGACTTGGAAGAATCGGCGTTTGTATGTATGTATGTTTGTCCGATGAAAACTTCCCAACCGTTAATCCGATCTTTATGAAATTTAGTACTGGAGTAGATAGTATTGGTACAATTTGTAGGTAAGGTTATGAGCTATATCGGTCGGGGGGTTGATGAGATATTGGGGTCCAAAAGGGGGTAAAAAAATAAAAGTCAGAAAGTCTGATCAAGTGGGGCGTCTAATGAAAGCGCTTTGGCATTTCAAAACTGTTCTTAATTAGTATTTAGACTTAGTAGTTTCTGAGATATTAAGGAAAATCTAAAACGTAAAAATCAAAAATTCTAGGATGCTTCCAGCAATCCCACAATGATGAAACTTGGTATGCTTGTAGCTTTTGTGTCACAAGTACAGGGAAAAGTCTGAAATTGAAGAAATTAGAAATAATTAATTCGTCAATTACTTTAAATACTAACATGTATGTAATAGTATTTACGCGCTGTTCCTTAGTCCTCAAAGCCTAGTTATTCAAAGGCTATTTCGATGATGTGTAGGAAATTACCTAGGAGTTCAATTTTTTTTCTCAGTAAATGTTCTTAGAAATCGGTTAGAAGGGTAAAGACAGTAAAATATGCAAAAACGAAGATACTTCAAGTTCTCTGGTAATGCTGAAATTGATTATTTAAGTAGGTATATTTTGTTCTACTGGGAGAAATCGAACATTGAGGATGCTCTTAGTAATATCCATTTTTAGCGTAGAAATCGTAAATTTTTCAAAATTAGGTAGCAAAACTAAAACTACACAAAATCTTTTTTTTTGCTTCACTAAATCAAATGCTCTTTTTTTGCTCTCATGTTAGAGAAATTGACTCGGTAGATACAAAACCCTTTCTTCCCCTCTTAAATTAGTCGGGCTGATAAAGGTGTCATCGCGAGGTCTCAGTTCGGGGCGAACTACTAGTAAACTTAAAAAAAAAAAAAACAAACATTTTATGTGCGATTTGAAAGTTTACGAAAGTGTATGTGTACATAGGTACGTTGTGTGTTTTCGCGAGGTCTCAGTTCGGGGTAAACAGTTACGGTGTATTTGAATTATGTTTACTGACCGATACATTTAAACATTGTAATGTCCCGTTACCAAATCATCTGTTTATCGACTTACAAAGTTTCTTTAACATAAAAAGTATCAGGTTCTCGTCAGGGGCCCACAATTTTCCCGTTACGTCCCAATTCCCTCGTCCGTCCCGCCGCGGCGCCGCGGCCGAGCATCCGTCCCGGTAATGGATCATTGTTGGCTAGAGATGTGGTTAAATTTACACGCAATTTAAAATGCCCAAAATATGCAAGACAATTAACATGTAACCTAAAATATGCTAACTACCAAAATAAGCCAAAATATACATTCAAAATAAAATGTTGACGTTCAAAGAGTTTTCGATTAAAAATAAAGTTTGAATGAAAATAAAGAAATGTCTGGTTATTGCATTGAAAGAGGCATTTGCCCTGCAGTGAGTCAGAGGTTGTCAGTTCTCATGTGCTCGCTAACGAAAGCCAACAAAGGGCCCCATGAGCTATTCGAAAACCCCGTGTATGTTCTACGGTTTTGGAAAGTTTAAGAGCCAAGTATATTTTTGTGCGAAAATGTTGACCATTTCCTATGGAACAAGGTCCAAGCAGATTCTTGTTTTTACAATGAAATCATTGGATAAGGGCACTGATACTTTCAGGTTAGGTAATTGATTGAGTGTAGCCTTCTAATGAACCCTCTATACTATATCAATACCTTTCGGTTAGACCACATAAAAACACACACTATTTTAATAAATAATTATGTATTTTTCCTGTAAATCTCTGGAAACAGCCCGAATGTGCGAAAACAACATTGAAAACATGCTATTGCCATTTTGCATATATTCCGGTCTCTATTGATGGCACATCACGCCCATGGGCCGCATACATCGCGCGAGCTCTGGCCCCGGGTCCTGTTTCACGAATATGATGCAAATGAAGGGGATCACATAACTCTATCTACCTTTTTGCGTGAATTGAAATTTGGAGCAGAAAGAAACCCTTCTGATATATTATGTTAATTCAGTTGTGAAAGGATGGCAGACTCGATGATGAATTTAAAACTAGGCTTCAAGACAATTTCGGAGATCATGAATTTATTCAATATTCTCACCAGTTTCTGTAAAGGTAGCGATCGTACTATCTATTAGAATGTTAATGCATTTTTATTATTAAATTACATATAAAATGGCAGTTTTTAAAATTAAAGTATTATTATAGTTTAGGCTCAAAACTTAAAAAACATATTTTTTCTCCAATTTATAAATTAGAATTATAAAGAGAATAGTAAAGTACGTGTTGTATATAGTCGTTATTTTTCTAAAATGATACCAAGCCACGATAACTTAAGCCAAGATTTCGTTTAGTAAACAGAAAGAAATACAATAATATATCCAGAGCGAAACTAGCTCAAACAGCGGTTTATTAATTCACCAACTTGGCACACACGGTTATTTCTCCAGAGGACCATCAGTATTTTGAAATAGACAACGGACCAACAGCTGCTAGAACCCAAATATGGCACAAGATTTCCTAGACTGAATCGTCTGACCCAAATAGACATAGTGGTTGTTAACAATAATACATTTCTTCTAAATGGTCAACGAAACGTCAGCAGGAAAATAGTAGTCGTAATTTTTCTTTAATAGACACGTTGTTACTGCACCTACTGTAAAAATATAAAATGTCTCCAAGTGGGAGAGGTGCATCGCTCTGCCTCTGTTTTTAGGACACTGTTGTGGCAGCCTCGTCCTCTGCTCATCAGAGTTTTATCGGTAGTTTTACGGATGATGGCATGAAACTCATCGTTCCTTGCCTTAGCGAACATCTCTGAGGCAGCAAAAAAGCGTGACAGCCTCAACAGCATCCTGAAAGTGACACGCATGACACTCGGTCATTTTGGTATGGTTACCCATAGATTGCCAAATCCAAATTATTTTACTATGTAGACTAGACTTCTAACTGACAAGTAAGAGTTATTAAACTGTTTACTATGTGTTACTTTATAATGTATGTTGTTAATCCATGTACGCTCTTCTACAGGCAGATTTAGTTCATGCAACTTATAATTGGCTTCAGTAGCCTCTAGTTCACAGGATAATTAAGTAAAGCTGCGAACATACAGTGCCCCGCTCGCCGCAGCCTGCTGCTATCCACAAGGCTTCTAATCTAATTAATCAGGCTGTATTTATAGTGAGCTGGTAGTACACACGATAAAGGTATGATTTAGTTCTTATAGCTAGTAAGTAGTTAGTTATAACAATATGTGTCAAATCATCCAATGCACCTTTTAGGCTTCTTTTACCAAAATCGCATAACTCCTAAGTATCTTATCATCCCTATTTACCAATTCTCAAACTCGTTACTGTGGTTCGTTTTGGTACAACAATAATTCAGAAGTAGCCGTCCAGCTAGTTAGGTATTCTAATGTAGGTAAAATGTTAAGAACAACATTGAACTGCACACAAGCTCAGCGTTCCGCCGCCATTTCATAACAAAGTCTATACGCAATACCTACTCCTCATTCAATATTTGTACCTAGGTAGGTGTTCGTTATTCAGCGGTGCAATGCTAAATGCTCAGTGCGGCGACGGTGCATGCCGCTGCCGATGCGACGCGTCGGAAGCGCGTTGTCTTCCTGTCGCGACGCGCCGCGCGCCGTTGCCGACGTCGGCCGTCGTTTCCGGCGCTCGCGGATAGCTATCGGAAGACAACGATGTAGAAGCAGAGCGGAGTCGGGCATTTTTAACCGACTTCCCAAAAAAGGAGGAGTTTCTCAATTCGATGTTGGTTACCGCATATCTCCGGCGTTTATGAACCGATTTGGAAAATTCTTTTTTTATTTCAATAGATATACTTCCAGATTGGTCCTATTTTTTTCAGAATCCAGTTCTGATGATGATATCCATGAGGAATTGAGGGAACTCCTCAAATATTGTAGGCATACATATGGCGATTTTGATATTTTCAGCAACAAACCAAGCATTTACATTCAAAAAGTAGCATAATTCTTTCACCACTATGGTTCTTTCATCATTTTTTTTTTCATCCAAATATTTAGTCGTATACTATGGCGGAAGTCGGTTTTTTAAATGAAAAGTTATTATTTCCAATCATTGTATATTAATGCGGCGGAGTAATCTGGTTTCCGATTTGTAGGTTCACATCCTGACAAGTGTCAAAACGGGGCTACTGCCTATAGGTATTTTGACAAATTTAATGGTGCGGTTTTTCTTCCAAAAAAGAAAGTTTTTTTTTAAAGAAGAAGTTGTTTGTTATTTTACCTCGGGTAGAGCCCTTCAGCTGTCATTGTTGATGTTCAGACTGAGGTTTTATTCTTAGCTAGTTAGAATGCGCTTCGCTGATACCCGACACTAATGAACCCGCCATTTTTATATCTCTGGGTACTAGTTATAGCCACTTTGCATTGGACAAACTTGGTTCCAATTTTCATTAATTAAATGTCGCAAGAGACAAAACGTGAGCACATTTAGCATGTCGCATGCGATTCGATTCTTCGCTAAAAGCAATACTTAATATGCATCGGTCACAGTTCATCTCAATGGCTAATGTTAATTGACGCAGAAGAGCTCTCTTCGTGTTAAATGAAATAGTTGTCTTCTGTTGAACGGTGTTGTCAACCATTCTCTTCGAGCCATTTATCGATGCGTATTCTAACTGCGCCAAGCTCTATTGACCGCACTCTCTCGCTGAGCACTCACTTTATAAGTGTATTGTATTGGATAACAACATGTACATGAATGTTTTCAATTGTGCATGAATGGTCTGTACCTTCGTTAGGTGCTACCGACCACCTCAAGCTTCTTATGCCCGTTATTTATAAACATGCCATGCATGGTTTAGCCACGTTGTAAAAGTGGTTTCGCTTCGGTTTAGCGTTTTTCCTCCCCGACTGACAAATGTCACTGCGATCCGCTTTGTTTTAGTGAAGTTCCGCGAAAGCCTCGTCTATGGAACTTTCAAAAACAAGTTTAATACCATCTCTCAGATAAGTTGATTAGTTTTGTTGGTATTTACCTACGTATTTTTTTATTTTTATTGTATGTGTCATATATATATGTATGTTGTTACATATATGCACAAATCTAATTTAGAAAATATGTTAGATTAAAGCAACCGTCCACTCCCCTCCATCCTCTCTACACTAAGGTTAGCTGGAAGGAAAGGCTAGCATTAAGTTGACCTATGTACCCTTACCTGACCGGTGACCTGTGCAATTAAGAATTGTAATCATAGCAGTTCGTACACTGCTTCGCTGCACGCTCCGCTCATGCTCAAGCCTGCCTTTAACCTTCATTGTGTGACTACTCTCGTCTATATTATCCGCTTTTTTAATGAAATAACATTATCTTGCCACGGCATCGGCACGGCGCCATTAAAAAGTCTATTTACTTTGAGTATTCATTCAGGCTACGCGGAGCTTGTTAGCTAAATGGGTAAATAAGAGCTAATTTAAACAATACCGTGTAGCTAAGTGCAGATAATGTTTCAAACCACCTATGAGATTTATGATTACTATTATTAATAACAAACATGACACCCAACAGTCACATATATAGCCCTGATCCCACACTAGGATTCCCTGTGTCGTGGATATCAAGGAACTACTAGTACCATGGTACCTACGCAATAAATCCGTCCGTACGCAATAAAATAGTTTAATTCAGAAACCAGTAGAGTACTATAAATATCTAATAGTTTAGTTAATGTTCTTTCGGAGAACAATGTTGACATTTTTCATCACATTATGGTCAAGGTAGCGCTACCGTACCGCCAAACCCTGGCTACAGTTCTCATCTAAGGCAATTATCATGCGTTTTACTATACTCTAGGTTCAAAGAAGGGCTTTCATCATCCTCATAATTTTTTTTTTTTTACAATTATGGGCCCTCGTTTGACCGCGATCTCACCTGTTGGTAAGTGATGATGCAGCCGACGATGGAGCACGAAGGTCTAGAAGGCACCTATTCACTCTTGCCTTGAAAAGACCCAAATTATAGTTTTCAGGAAATCATCAATTGGAAGAAGTCAAATGCTGGACAAAAAATGCTAAAAAATGTTACAATGTCATCGGTTCGTCGTGTGGTACAATGTGTTTTCCATCTGGCTTGTGGGCGCTACTCTAGAACCATTATTTCCCAGAAGTTGTCGGAAACGTCCTCAAAATTAGAATTCCAAGACCACCTCCTTCAATTTCTCTTCGACCCGACATGTTCGATATCAAAGCTCAAAGACATGCATTCGAAGGCTGCGCTGTCTAAATTGCTTCAGAACAGGTAAATTATATGCAGGTTTTAGTTCCTAGAATTCTGTTTTGGACATTTTCAGTGCAAATTTGTTTTATTTTCTAATTATTTTTGTACCTACACTGGGACTTTTAAACATTTAGGGAAATTCATTAAACAAGTAAAGTCAATGCAAGTTAACCAAAAGAAATGATGGGACAACATTTTTGGAAAAATCAAGGCAATGAAAGCGAGTGAGGTGCTGCCTACCCTCGGAATAATCGAAATCGAAAGGTGTAAATATCTTTACAAAGATACTTTTTTCATATTCCGCGTATACTCTCAATATGACAAGGGGGATACAGAATCGATCACCACGCTCCAGCCGTAAGCTGACTATTTACGGTGGGTTTTGTGTCGTAGCCACAAGAATATCAGTCTGTGGTCCCACTTCAGGCGATAAGATTTGCAAGTATCAGCTCTAGATACTCGGTAAGTCTACCAGAGCCTGGAATACTGTATGTCCCATTATGTTAATATCCAATATTATATGATCAAACGAACTTGCAAAGTGAAGTTCGATCGATATTATATGAGTACGCTTCATTCGAAGTTATAAAACATGGTATTATTTTATGCTACTGGCAACTTCGCACATTTAAAAAGAAAAATAAAATAAAGTCCGGTTTGACATTTCCTTCCTGCGGTGTGGCCTGTGACAGCTCGTCATTCATTTTAGAGAAGAACCACAAAATTTTTCTTTGGGTAGTGGGTGGGAGGGTGTATATAACTTCGAATGAAGCGTACTCATATAATATCGATCGAACTTCACTTTGCAAGTTCGTTTGATCATATATTATAATTCGTCGCTTCATTCTTCAGTTATAAAACATGGTAGATGTTTAGAGATGAAAATTTTGTAAAAGTAAAAGAAGGGAAATTTGAATTTGAATAATTTATTACTTACAGATTTTTTAACTTAATCATAAGTATCTTAGTAACAAACTCAAAAACGAAACAATTCTAATTATAATCATTATTAAATACTATGAATACCTATTTCACATAATTTACTAATTTATGTTACTAATCACAATCAATCACTGAATGATTAGGTAATAATACCGACCTTGCAAAGTTACCCTCGACTACTATTGGTCGATGGTAAAATTTTGCAAACGACTGGGACGTACTAGTCCAACCAGCCGCTTTCCTAATCGTATCCATCGAGAGACCAGATGCGCGCGCCGCGGACGTGGAAGCGTGCCGCGTGCTGTGCGCGCTGAACGTTGACACGTCCACGCCGCTCGCACCCAGCACCTGCTTTATCCATCTACTGATGGACTGAGCAGTTGCTGGCTTATGTGGTCGCTTGTAGGTTAATATCATGTGACTCGTCTCAGATCTGATATTTTTTGTGACATGTATGTAGTCTTCAACTATAGTAGCGGGACATATTGCTCTATTTTCATGAAAATAAGGTAAAATTAGTACTGGTTGTTCACGACCGACACCAGATGTTTTGATCACATCAGAAATACCTATATTTACGCCAGTGGAATTAATTAAAATATTTTCTAATTTTATCAGGGAGAGTGTTTGCACTCTATGTCCAGTGCTTAATGCCAAAAGAACAACCAACTTTTTCGTGATTTTTTCTAAAGGTAGGTTTCTATTGGGTATCCAATCCGCGACATAGTTTAAAACTACCTGAGGATCCCAGGTAGACGTATATTTCGGCAAAGCTGGTCTTAGCTTGTAAACCCCTTTCAGGAGGCGTTTAACCTGGTCATCAGAGGTTATGTTACTTCCTAGCAGTAAAGAAAGAGCTGAACGATGACTGTTCAAAGATCCGTAAGCAGCCCCATTGTTAAATTGTTCAGTAAGGAATAACATTATGTTTGAAAGTGAACATTCATAAGGATTTTGATTACGAATACAACAGAACTGCCACCACAGTTTATAGGTCCCATTGTACTGAAGCAGAGTGTTTTTGGAAAGCGAAGCCATTAATAGGTCGAGTGAAAGGCTTGGTGATCCTCTTGCTTCAAAGGCAGCCCGGAGAGCACTGCTGCAGCCAGGGTAAACGGTCTCGGCGATGGAGGAGTCCTGGAATAGGACAAAGAATTCGAGGTAAAATATATAATATCCGACCGAATCAGACTTTTAAGCAGGGGGAACCAGGGCTGAGACGGCCAATTAGGAAATATTAGGATACCTTCAGCCTCATCCATAATAATTTTCTTTATGCATTTCAAGACCAGTGTAAACGGCGGAAAAGCATAGAAGTACATCTTATTCCAGCTTATAGTAAATGCGTCAACTGTTACAGCATCTGGATCTGGCCTCCACGAAACGTAGGTTTCACATTTGGCGTTGGTGCGAGAAGCGAAAAGATCTATTTCTGGTTCGCCAAAAGCTGTTACTACTGTCTGGTATTCCGAGACAGAAAGATACCATTCAATATCAGGGTTAACTTTTCTAGACTCCTGATCTGCTTCTACATTGTCTTTTGTATTAATATATGAAGCGAACAGCCAGATATTTCGCTTTTCGCACCATTGCCAAATGGTTCTTGTCAGGTCTGTAAGGTGAGGGAATTGGATCCCTCCCATCCTATTGATGTAACTTAAAGCAGTTGTATTATCAACCCGCAACAAAATACTACAATTATCATGTTCGCGAGCAAAACATTTTAAACCGAGAAAAACAGCAAGTAACTCTAAATAGTTGATATGGAAATCTTGTTCACTATCTTTCCATCCACCGTTTACGCGCTTGTTATTACAGTATGCGCCCCATCCTGTTCTAGACGCATCAGTAAAAATTTCTAGGACAAAATGAGGGGTTTCCAGAGGGAATTTTGTGGAATTAATATTTACTAACCACCATTTCAAATCTGGTAGTATAGAAGCAGGAGGTTTGAATTTAGCTTCATAAGACTGATGTTTTGTAAGAGCTAAATATTTTTGTCTCTCTAACTCTTTAGTGTAGAGCCAACCGTACTTTACAGCTGGGCAAGCTGAAGTAAGGACCCCTAGCAAGTGGGCTAATTCCCTAATAGTACAAACTTTTAATCGCGAAAAATTCTGTACCAATTGTAGTATTTTGTGCCGCTTATCTAATGGCAGTGAGATTGACATATCGACAGAGTTGTAAATAAATCCTAAAAACTTGCAACATTGTTGAGGGTATAAGCAACTTTTATCGAAATTGACCACAAAGCCTAAGCAGTTAAGTAACTTAAGAGTTTCAGTAACATTTCTTTGGCACTCCTCGAAACTGTCACCTAGACAGAGCCAATCGTCGAGATATATTACAGATTTAAATCCGCGATGTCTCATATAGCCTACAACTTCTTTCATTATCTTTGTGAAAGTTCGAGGAGCCGAACAAAGCCCATATGGCATGGCACTAAACTGATATGTAGTTTTGTTAAATTGAAATCTTAAATACTTACGATCAGACTTAGCTACAGGAACAAGTAAGTACGACTCTTTAAGATCGATGGTCGCCATGAATCCATGGTTAGGTATCATTTTCGATGCCGTTCTATGGTCTTCCATTTTGAAATGGGCATTAGAAACGAATTTATTTAACTGCTTAAGGTTTAGTATGAATCTGTGACCCCCATTAGGTTTTGGTGCTAAAAAAATATTTGATACAAATTGATCTTTTTGAGGTTTACATACTGAAATGGCACCTAAGTCTGTTAGGTTCTGTATAGCTAACCTCATTTCATTCTTTTCTTTGATTGAAAGAGAATTATTATTATTATAATGACAACTTTGTTCGACCTTACGATTAAAAGGTATCCTATAACCGTTATGAATCAGATCCAAAATAACTTTATTATAAGTTATACCAATCCAGCAATTATAATAAAATTGTAATCTGCCAGCATGTACCTGCGTTACTGTTTCGTAGGGGCATGTTTGTTGTAGGTCGACGTGTTCGTCGAAGGCCGCGTGGACTGCCCCGACGTCGCTGGTTGCGCTCGACGATATGGTTGTTGCGTTGTCGCCCTGTATGCTGACCGCCCCCCCCTTCTCGATGGCGGGTAACGAGGGGGCCCCGACCAGTTTCCCTGGTTATGAAAACGGCCAACTGACGACTGAGTACCCGAAGAAGAAGGCTTCGGATTAGGAGTCTTTTTGATCTGCAACCCTTGTTTTTCAATCGCCTTTGATGCCTTAATTTTTTCAGGCAATTTACTACCAAAGAGAGTTTCATCTCTTTCTTGGTCCTGTATTAATGTAAGAAACGCCTTCTCTAATCCTGGAGTGATGAGCTTCGTTCTCACTTGAGATTCAGTATAGTGGATGTCCGTTAGTATGCGGCAGCCGTCAGATAATATTTTTACGGCTTGTATCTTATCATCGCTGGTCAAAAGCAGACTCATTGCTTTGTTGATTGCTGATATGCCTAGACCCAGCTGGTCTTGTTTGGTCTGCATCTTCTTATCTCTGTTCCTCACTATATCAGAGACGGCAGCGGATATTTCCGCGTTTAATGTGGGTGCTTTCAGCAGTTTGCAATTACTGGGAATAGAATAGTTTTTTAAAAGCTGTTCTTTTACTTCCTTCTGCATCCCTTTTTTGAGGATTGGTAGCCAAAGTTGGGCCAGCTTGTCGTGAATATCAGGGCCATAAACTGGAAGGTCATCTGAAGCATCACCCAAAGCCTGTAATAACTCCGGATCAAGTTCAGGTACTGGTTCAGTAGCCTCTTGCGGGGGCGCTGAGGCCTCGTCTGATATCGTGAGGGGAGCCGGCACAGGTGGTGTTCCACCATCGATCTGGTTGCATTCTTCTGTCAATTGCGTTCCGTTATCTGAACAACGAGAAAAAAATTTTTGAGGGTAGTTGAAAATAAAATATTTTCGAAATTAATTTCTCAAGAAAATAAAACGGTTTGCCTTTTCGTAAGAATTAAAACCTTCGTGTTGACCCGCAGTCGAACCTCCAGGCAATTTTTAAGCATCATGCTAACCCATCGTGATAACCCACAGTTAATCCTCCAGGGAAGCTTACAGATGCTGATATTTTAATTGGCATGAGACATTAATCACTTCACTTAGGTATTAGGATTGCAAAGACTTACCTGGGTTTTCATCGGAATCAGATGATGACGAATACACAATCACGCGACGCCTTTTAGCAGTATTTTGCTTACGAAGTTTTTCGATCTTTTTTGAATAATATTCTAACTTTTCTTCGGCGTTACGTTTCGGCATTTTTTCCAACTTTTGCTTTGCAGTTAAAGTGTGTGCTTGTTGCCGCGCACAAAATAGGAATGACGAGCTGTCACAGGCCACACCGCAGGAAGGAAATGTCAAACCGGACTTTATTTTATTTTTCTTTTTAAATGTGCGAAGTTGCCAGTAGCATAAAATAATACCATGTTTTATAACTGAAGAATGAAGCGACGAATTATAATTAAGAATTAAAGTCCTGACTGCCTGACAGACAACGTAGAGTCCAAACCGCTGTACCTAAAGGCTTGAAATTTGGAGAGTGTGTTCCTTTTAGGATGTAGGGGTGTGTCTCAATATGAAAGTTATTTGGAAAATTTGTTCTCTAAGGGTTTCAAAAAGGGCTGTGACAAACAAAAAAGCTCTGTTTTTCAAAAACCATTAGTAGTTGACACTTGAAATACATGTGGATTCGTCAAACAAAATAAACAAACACTAATTTCACGATAGCTGAAATCCTGGAGAGATGAAACTGACTAGTTTTTTTTGAAAAAAAAATACACTTTACGTCTTAACCAGTCAGTTCAGTGTTTATCGACGTAGTAAAAGTTGGTTTCACGGTATTATTGTTGAGATTTAAATATTTTCAGGACCTCAGGTTAAAAAAAACTTGAGTGTGGTGTTAAACGGATCTTCTTAACCAATATCAGTAAAATGGCAGTGTTTGGGCTCTTTTGAATTGTTTTTGTGAGACGGTTGACAGTACGTGAAAGCCAGGGTTCGAAGATTTAAGCGGGAGCTCAACGGATCTTTTCGATAGGTAGCAGTAGAAGGGTTTTTTGCGGTAGTAGGGGGTTTTTAACGCGGACGAAGTCACGGGTTTCAGCTAGTCATTTATAAGGTTGTAGAAACTAAATCGTTTCTATGAAAATGAGAAATGTTTTACGGACGGCCTTTGCGATTTCTCTGTACACTTTGATATGCCGCCCGTTGAGCGTCAGCTTCCGCTGCTAGCTCACAATGGCGCAGGTAGCTCGATCGGTACACAGCGATATGCGTCACAATGACACATCGCGCCCATTTGTTACAGTACTCGCATTTATCATAAATTGCTCGCGGAACGTACGCGGCATTAATATTTCCGATAATTTTATCCGTTTCGAGTGAGTGTAGGTGCTTGAGTGATGAGTTGCGAGTTCACTCACATACAGCTTGTAAATAAAGGTTGGTTAGTAATACTGTAATATTGAGATGAAAACATTTCTACTGCTGCTGATCCAGTTGAATCAAAATCAAGATTTAGTTTGAGTATAAGTATATTTAACTGACTTATAAGGATATTATATCCTTGATAATGTCCACCATAGACTTAATTTTATCTTTAAATATTTAGTAAATATTACGTTTTTAGGCTTCCGTTGCCAAAAGACAAAAAGTGGAACACACACACATTTAATTTGGAAAATAGGTACCTATTGACACTATCTAGATGAAATTACAATGACGCAAGACGCGGTAAGAGACGCGGTACACGATGGAGGAAAGCCCTGGTGGATGGAGGCGGCTCAAGACCGTTCGTCGTGGCATTCTAAGGGAGAGGCCTAATGTCCAGCAATGGACTCCTACAGGCTGATAATGATTTTAATGCCAAAGCATTTTTAGGGTGATCACTTGTGCTGTTTTTTTTTCAAAACCAGGCTATTTTTTTCAAAATTCTGTTAGGTTATAACTATTATTAGTATATTGTTCTACTTTCACTATTTTTTGCATCTCATTATTTAATCTCATCACGTCGCACGTTCAAAATGCTACTTTTGAGATCAGTCCTCGTCTTTACCCATTTGGTGCACTAAGTAGGCAAGAAATTAATTTCATTTACAGCAGTCAAAGCATATAAGTAGACTAGAGTCACGATCTCTACAAATTGCATCGGCTAAGCAACCAGTGTTCAAAAGCCATTGTGTTCACTACAAAGTACACAATCTTTTAGTCAGCGCTGTCGGCCAGTGTAAGCACGAAACGTTAGATCAGCCAGAGTACCTACTACTGCAACTCAGTACAGCAACGCTGTTGAGTTCTTAAAGTTCTCAGTCACCATCATCATCATCAGCCAGCAGACGTCTATTGCTGGACGAGGCCTCCTCCATAGAATCCAATAGGGGAAATTGCCATTATCACTACGATTGGTATGCAAATTGGTGATCGCTGTATACGTATTAAGTACTCAGGTGGATGCTGCTGCCCATTCCCAGGTGTGATCCCTAGGTCGTTCTGTTATGACATCAACGGGGGGAGTCAGAGGGGTCTATTGTTAGGCCAGACATACCACGGTAACCGGACCCACCACGGCATCCGGACGCACCACATACATACACATATAAAAGTCAATAATGTCTAGTTTGGCACTGTTTCTTTCACTATCGTGTGACCTCAAAGTTCTTTTCAGAGTCTTCATACCTCAAGCTTGTCATTGCCCTACAGCAAGTTGCCAAAAGCAGAACCAGCGAAACATCAAAGGCGAATGAAGATACGACTCTGGTATATGTTGTAACAGTATACATCTGCCGTGCGGTGGTCGCTTGTGCCATTCGCAATACAACATCGAGTGTTGGTTAGCCAATACACTTGTGTGTATTGGACTGTACTGAAGTTGGTACTTTCATCATGTAACATACAAAGACGAAGAAGTCGAATTATATTTAAAAGTGATTAAATGACAAGAGACTTTATTTACCCAAACGAACACGTTCAAAAATTGCTTAAAAAAACCATAACTCGAATATTACAAAATATCGCGGACCATACATGGGGCAATTCGGATAGGTCTCGGTACTAAAAAACTTTTTTCCACGGATTTTGACGACAGATTTTTCAGGGCTTCGTTTGTGAAATCAGGTAAATAATTTCAAACTTACAATAGTAGGTCATGCCTGGTGGGGTTCACCTCGAAATATTTATGTAATCAAAAATACATCCACTAATCCAAATTGGGCCCTCTTGGTGGATCGTGCATCTTTCGTTTGTCAGCTGACAAATTCAGGCCACGGTTGCGGCTATATAGCGTTCGCTTCTGCACTCCACAATATCCTGACATCTAGCTACTTCCCGTGGGTATTTATATTCATATGTATTTATTTTAGTGTGGAGAACTAACGAGTCAATTTCACAGGTACCTATTTCATATATTTTGTTGCGAAAATAGCTAAAATTAATAGTTAATACCCTGACAACAAACTTGTAGCCAGATTTTGAAAACAACATTTTCCAACATAACCATGGCTCATTCGCAGTAGTTCCATTGACTATAGTTTCACTTCTGAAGATGCCAATTCTAGAATTATTGTTCTCAGTAATTCTAGAATTGGCATTTTTACCAAAATTATGAGCACATTATTAAGTGCTACATAAGAAAGCCTGACCTCTTACTTGTAAGGTAAATAGTTAAGGTACTAAAATTGAGTCAAAACGACTATTTACTTACAAGAAATAAAAGATTGATATGCATTATACATTGCTGTAAATCATCTGGCTCAATTTTGCGAGCACTCACCCGTTTCCGCTGCAAAGATATGTAAATGAGTCCACTAAAATTCCACGAAAGCGCCCTTGGCCCGCGGCAGTGGCGTGCTATGCAGGCACTCCGAGACTGCACGTTGCATAACATGGAGTGAAAAGATTAGGGATTATGCAAGAGGCACAAAGTCACAATACTGACCATTTTGATAGCGAATTTAAACTGGTGAGTTTTCGAATATCATCGTCATCATCATTAGCCTGTAGAAGTCCACTGCTGGACACAGGCCTCCGCTTATTAGAATGCCACGACGAACAGTCTTGAGCCGCCTCCATCTACCGACTTCCTGCGACGTTTATAATGTCTTTAGTCTATCGAGTGGAGGACCTTCTTCTACCGCGTCGTCCGGTTTGTGGTTGCTACTCGAGAACCCTTATTCCCCAACGGTTATCAGTTCTTCGAGCTATATGACCTGCCCATTGCCACTTCAACTTGCTGATTTTGAGAGTTATGTCGGTGACCTTCCTTCTACGGATTTCCTCATTTCATATTCTATCACGTAGTGATAAATTGTAGTTTTCAAATATACACAAATATAATGGGTATGAAAATAAGTTGGTATTGAAATTGGTAGATTCAACTTTGATTTTATTTTGTAACTGTACTTTTATTTGCTATGAAATATAGCTCAGACGACACTGCACAGTTTTAACTTTTATGGGATTAAAACGCGTTTAGTACCGCTTGGTTTAAATGCATAGTCAGTATGCCCGTGCCCGGGGTGGCGTCTAAGCACCGCCGTGATTAATTTACGATCGGAATGAAGCCATTTAAAATACTAGAGACACAGTGTAGTAATACAATAGTAGGGGAATGAGATTAGGGGAGAGGGGAATGCAAAATTTTTGCAAATTTTCTTAGATATCTTTTAATCTAAGCATAATATTCAATTTATAAAATATATACTTTCGTTTGTATTCTTATAACAAGCTTTTTCATTTGATACATCACGTAATGCACTGGCTTGAGTTAAACAAAATGTGGCAAAATATTACCTCCATTTATGTGAATAAATGAATGTATCATTACTTCATGGATTTTTGGATGATCTACTGTAGTTTCTGTGAAACCCCGGCCGTCACATAAATAACGTTCGACTGGCCGGACGTCGCTCGCGTCGAGACGGAGGCTACAGAGAGGTCCGTAGATCTGCGTAGCAGTCTCGTAGCAGCATGTAGCACGAGTCAGTTAATTATTTCTGTTTTGAACTAACTAATTACATTGTTTTTAAATTATACAATATTTTAAGTAAAATAAGTGATCAAGCAAAAAGTAAAATTTCAGCTCTGTCGCGGATTGAACGTTTAGTTAGACTAAAGCATAATATCATCATCATCATCAGCCCTTAGATGTCCACTGCCTCAAGTACCCCGCTATGATGAATTAATTATTGCCATAATTACACAACATGCAGGCGGATTAGTGATCGCAATATTTTTGTTAAGTACTCAGGTGGACGCTGCAGCCCATCCACTAGTGTAATCCATTAATCGGCTTTTACTGCATCCACGAAAGTAGACGGAGGTAACTATTCTTAAGCCGGACACACCCTGAGCGTGTACTGTAGGTACACGCTCAGGATCTGTCCGGCTTAATACTATTTATATTAATATATTATTTAATACTATTTATTTTAATACTTAGACACATTTTTACAGATCATCTTCTAGTATCTGCATCGTGTGTGATGCTTGTAGGTACAGACAACAGTCCAACAAAGCACAAAAAATAAATTGTAAAATTTCACAAATTAAATATCTGCAACATATTATATAAAACTACTTGCGCCCCGCGGTTTCACCCGCGTCAATAATGATGAAAATTGATGATGATGATGATGATGAAAAGTAGCCTATGTGTTAATCCAGGGCGTAAAGTATCTCCATTCCAAATTTCACTCAAATCCATTCAGTAGTTTTTACGTGAAAGAATAACAAACATCCATCCATACACACAAACTTTCGCGTTTATAATATTAGTAGGATGTTATTCATAGGCCATATCCATATTACATCGATCGCAGCGTAAGGCCGTGGCGCCTTGGACGCGTGGTGTTATAGAACACTGTCAATGAATCAAGATATGCGATTATTTAATCTCCATACGCTTCAAAAATGTGTATACATAAAAAGTATCAATCAAATGAATGTGTTTGTGCAAGACTGCAGGTCATATTCATGTTTCAAGCTGGCTGCCCACCCGCCTGCCGCATAACGCACGCCCGCCCGCCCTCCGCGTACCGCCCGCCCCGGCCAAAAAGTTTAGTAAGCACTTGTGAAGTCTCATTGGGTTTCAATCAAACTATAAAAACGCTAGTGAGGAAAGTGATGAAAGGAATGAATACCTTTAGTATTAAGGATGAAACCCGACTTGAACTTGCTTGACCTTGATTTAGTCGGCTCTTATTATGATAAGAAACAACAGAACCTATTTCGTATAATATCTACCCCCATTTCGGCTAAGTATTTTTTGGCCAAATCTCGAGAACCGTGTCGTAATTGGCTCAAATAAAACGTGCCATTTACATAAGACACCATTTACTCAGTCAAGCATTTACTTATGTAAGGATTTTTAGGAATTGCTTCATTAACGCACACGTTTAACTTGAACGTGAGATAGCTTATCTAAATACGTTTTGAGAATTAAGAGCTTGTTGATAATCTAACTGAATGGTTTCGTCTTCCTTATTTTGCCAAGGCCGGTAGTCGGAACAACCTAGTCTAAACTAGTGAGAATGTGTTGGATGCAATTATTCACGGTTATTTGCTCTTGTAAAAATTGCCCAGTTTAGGTACAGATGTCACATTTCTTGACATTGGTATTGTTCATTCCGAGCAAAAAAAGGCCATTAGGGAAGTGATGAAACACGTCGTGCAGCATGTCTAAGAACCAAAAATTTGAAGCCATGTTACAAGTGCAAGAATTTGTGAGGTGAATTTAACTCTTTCGACACACTGGATCTTTAATTATCGGTCACAAGATCACCACAAGGGTCTTATATCTCAGAAGAGGCAGGAAGAACCAGCGACACGAAGACTTGTATCTAAAGCTGTGTTTTATGAAAATAATAATTAAGTATATTATAATTATGTTTAAAAAACATTCATAGTAACAAAGTATGCAGCTCAATAACAGTATCAGCAGGTAACCCACATACAAGAATATATCAAATCCGAACAATTACTAGCACAGCAGCACGCGTCGCGTGACTACTACCATTACACACAGTTTCGAGCGGCGTCTATTAACCGATAATCGACTCTAGAACTACACAATAAGAACCAGCCTATTAATTATAAAGTAAACCAATGTTGTTAAATAGCTACGTCATCAAATACATTGGCTTGTATTGTTCTCGAGAGGATTATTCCTTGAATGAACACTTGGTTAATTTGTAATTGATTAATTAATGTTTTGCAAGTCATTTACGAATGCTTTAAGTTATTTATTATAAAACATAGTAGAATTACATTACGTACTTACGGGTGCTCAAACGGTAAAAAAATAACCGACAGGAAATTAAATTCGAAGGTAAATCGTGAAAGCATGCAAAGTGTGTTTTTTTCTATCAACACATACTCCTGAGGTTGATGGAGATGGCTCCTAATTAGGACCACCAACCTCAGCCTCAGGAGGGATGGCCTAGACCCTAGAGGCATCCGATTTCACACGAATAATAGAGTTCCGTCGGTAAACATGTTTTTTATCCAGTTGCTGTTGAGAGAAATTAGGAGTCTTTTATCATAGCTACTGAATGGTCAGTTACCATTTCATTTATTTCTGAAAAGACCCTGAAACAGTCACCCTGAGGTGAGTTATCTTTGAACGAGCGAAACGAGTTCTCTGAGTTATCTTGGACGAATCGGCGTTTGTTTGTTTGTATGTTTGTATATGTTTGTCTGAAGATAACTATCGCACCGTTAATCTGATTCTCATAAAATTTGGTAGATCCTACCTAGACCTAGATATAGTACTACCTAGTACAATTTATAATTTGTTGTAAGTACAATTTGTGTAAAAGTAAAAAATCAGGAAATTGTTGAGAAATTGGGGTCCAGTAAAAGGGCTTTGCTTGAAGATTTCCAAATTGATTTTCGCTGAACCCTAGAATGTACATGACGAAAACAAAGGCTTTTTGGTAAAGTTATATTGTCAATTTGTCATAATTTTTATTGTAACATAAAGCAAACGCCACTTAAAGTGCTATTAAATTATAAATTCCATTGCGTATTAAACTATAAACAATGAGTGTTAGCGGTTATGGCGCCATGCGAACCGAGATAACGATATTTGGCGAGGAACTTGATGAGCTGGATACGATATTACGTTCATTCCAGCGTCCCCCACTTACACGGTTCTAATGACATGAACACACAGTGCGATGGAGGTGCTGCGGAATCAAAGTATTACTCAGCTGTGTAGAGCAGTAGAGCAAGTGTAGAGTAGACCTGAGATGCAGAAGTGGTATTATGATAATACACTACTAAATTGTACACATCTATATTAAGATTTACATAATATTAAATATATATTATACCCCCTTAATAGCTACAAATGTAAAACAACCCTATCAAATTGGCTATTACGACTAAGTTACGATGAGACGGAAGTTCATAATGGAAAGATTTACATAGTTTTGCAATGCTGTGCTTTTTAAAACTGTTCGTAATGTTTGTTTTTAACTTGTCCCAAACAAACATTACGAACAGCCGTATTATCATTGTTTTGTAAAAATGTTTTATAGAAATGTTAGGCCTGCAATTTTTTACTTAAAGATGTGGAAGAGCAAAAATGCCTTACACAAGTATTTTCTAAATGCTTAAAAGATGTTTTCAACTACTAGTTAAAATTATGTATCTTTTATTACTGTATAAATCATTTGTATTTGTAATATACACAGCAATAAAAACAATATACCGAGTTGTTCAGAAAGAAAGACTTTATAAAGCTAATACATAGATTATCTAACTTTATAGGTTTTGATACATTATTTATGCGATATGAATTGCTTTTGGAGTACTTATGTTAAAATTTCGTGTTTTTTTAAATTTTTTGTAGTTGTCTTGTCATGATTTGACAAAGTTCTAGCTAATAGCTGCAATACTTATTTATTGTGTTAGAGATTTTTTATTGAATGTTATTTTTTACTGATAGAATCACATTGTATGAACTTTGTAAAAAAAATAGCTTGTTCGTCTTCTGCTTGACGAGACCTACCCCGTAGAAATGAAATGGGATTTTCGATAATACTTGGTTGGCAGGTGGATTGGTGATCGCAGTATTGGTGTTTAGTACTAATGTGGAAGCTGCGGTCTATCTCCTGGTATAATCCTGTAGTCAGCTTTTACGATATCTACGGGAGAAGACGGAGGGGTCTCTTATTAAGCCCGGACACGCCACTGCACAAATTGTATCATGAAAAAACAAATAATTTTGATTTGATTTGAATGTACAATGCACAGTGTCGTATCCATGCCCTAATAATACTTATACCCACTCGTGTTGTACTGACAACTATTCAAGTTAAAGACTCGGACATAATTGCCTTCCCTAAATAAAATGGAAATGAGAATTATATAATTTTATGGAAACAAGCTGCGTTGAGATAAGAAAGACTACTGATTTAACAGGAAAGCATAATTTGAGTGAAATCGAACACATCTACCGTCTTTCTTCACCAATCTAAAGCTGCAGAGCGAAGACTAGGAAGTTTTCGGATAATGTTTTGAAACAGACCTTGCCACAGACCTAAACATACTCTTAAAAAAGATTGGAGTATATTGTAATTGAACCTTTAATATACACAACTTGAGCTATGATTTCCATAAAGCTTGATAGATATATCAATTTCACAAGAATTCACAACGGTGGAATAACAATAGGCCGACAATTTGGACTAAAGAGTCGATTATTAAATGTAATTAATTTGGTTAATCTAGGTAATTATGTCGAGTGAAGGCGTTAAATGATGAATCATTTTGAGGTCTTTCTTGAGGCATGTACCATAAATTATTACACAGTACCTTTAGGTACCAGTACCTCAACATGCAATTGACACGTTAACATCCTTTCAACTCACTGGTTAATTTTCTTTTTCTATGTATACCAACGGTCAAAATTTGCTTTTTAGGTTATCATCGTCATCATCATCATCAGTCTGTCCACTGTTGGGCATAGGCCTCGCCCCTAGAATGCCAAGACAAACGGGTTTGAGCCGTCTCCATCCACTCATTTACCGCTACCATTATTATTATTATTCATTTATTTCAATCAACATGGATCGTAGTTGTATTAGTTTCTTATACTAGATTAGTTAAAGGTCAAAAATCAAATAGAATTTAAACAATCATAAACCACTTGCTTTAGTTATTATTCTGAGAATTGAATTGAATTTGAATGAAGTATGTCTTAATTAGGTTATTATGATGTCTTTAGTCCATTGAGAGGACTGTATGGTAACTGTGAAATAATTAGTAATTTGTTATTTAAGAACAACCTTTAAAAAGCTGAACGTTACGTCGTGTCTTCGACATTTTGTTCATGTAAACTTGTTTTCTGACTGAAATTGACAAGATTGAAGAGGTCAAAAGTGTCCATAAAATTATTTCTCGTCAGCAATGTTAGATTATAGTTCTAATTCTAATTTATAATGGATCCATAAGATCTGCATAGACGTCCTGCATTGGGGTGTAATGTGCATTTCCCTCTGCTAACCTAAACCTGGTCAGCCCAAATCCAAGTCTTTGACTTAATACAACAACAATGTTGTGGTGTCCCTTATAGGGTATTGTAGATAGACTTGTACGGGGAAACCGTGGAAAGCTTTTTAAAAAGACAAAATGATCATTGAAGTTTAAATGATTTTAATTATGAACTGTTTTACAAGTGGTGGCTTAATAACGACTGCCTTAACTCTAGCCTAAACGTACCATGGTCCAGACGCAACGTCAGCAATTATGCACCTGCATACGTGCGTGGGCGCTAATACAATCTAGAGAGGAAATGCTTACTCTGCATTAAAGATGGCCCGATGAGTGGACGATGGTAACATAACTCCTCCCTCCGTAAGTTCGAGATTATCCGAAGGATGAGGATTTTCTCGAATTTTACTTGTATTACATAATTTCTTAATTCTATGTTTAAATGCTAACAATAAAAGACAAATAACTATGATAACGCAAAACACTATGTTTCCTATACTAACACTTTTATAATCTAGAGCACTATGATCATTTTCACTGCTAATAATTTCACTTCCACTTTTCTGCAATATGTAATTCAGGAACTGAATGTCGGCAAGATCGATTCCATTGAGGTTGATTGGTTTCCGCTGCTCATCCGATGGACTGGTTATTATTTTGGGCAAGTTGATTACTGGAAACATTCTGTAAACTACGTCTTTTCCTTGACTTTGGTGTCGCTTGATATTCAATTTCTTTATCTTAACTTGACAATCATCATTCATAGTAAATATATAACTTCCGCTAATAGTTTCTTGTGTAATTTCATTTTCGCAGTACTTTGTAAGTAGCGTTTCGGTTTTCGCGTAAATTATCAAGCGATTCGGCTGTATGAGATCAGCCTTTACGTCATCGATGGTAACAGGAACTGGATGACAACTCGAGATATTTGTGGAAAACTTCATTAGTTCGTTAATGCAATTGTCTTCGATAAGCGGTGAAACGTCGTTCTCAAAGCACAGGAAACGGGCTTCGTCGAGTTCGCGGCATGACTGGGAGAGCGGCTTCGCTTTCAACCCTTTCACAAGGACGTATGGGTATTTAGGCAGGATAAAGGTAGTAAGGCCAGTGACTCTATTATGGACAGGTAAGGGAATCAATTTAAAATAGTTAAAAACTTCATTTCTAATCAAAGGAATATGCATAATAAATTTTATCTGATTTTGTTTCAAGTAGGCTTTCATTTCTATACATTGCTCTATTCTTACAATATTTTCCAACTTTGCTGGATACACTAATTTTTCAGTTTTCTCGATTTCCTTTAGTAAAACTATAAACTCATCTGTGTCTACGATGGATTGGTGTAACAATTTAACCTTACCAAAAGCAATAGCCGTTTCAATCTCATTCAGTCTTATGTAGAGCGTTTGAAAGTTATGTATAAAAATGTTGTAAATGTGAATAATTTTATTACTAGTTTGAGATAACTTTGATTCATTTATGCTACGGTTAATGTCTTGAATACTTTCCTCAATTTGAATGAAATTGTTTTTGGTAGAGTTGGCTATTTTCGTAAACGTACCCACCATTTCGGTAACTATTGTAATTTTCTTAGATAATGCATCTTGTTTTGTCTTTACCTCATGAATTAACTTTTCGTACATTACAGCGTCGTCATTGTCAAGATTACCTATAATCGTCTTGATCAATGAACCGAGAGGATTTATTAAACCACGCTTAGCTCTTACCGATGGAATCAATTGCTTATACTTTTCTATAGTTATATTCATGTTATAATCAGTTTGTGACTCTACTTGAATGAAGTCCGAATCAAAAGTTTTGATGTTAAAGCAGCTTTGAACTTGGTCTTTTAGTTTTACGTATTTATCTATATTTAATTCTAGTTCATTGTAAATAAACCTTAAATCTAAAATCTTAATAACAGTCCATGTATCATGACTGACGACAGCTTGACCTTCCTTTACAGGTAGCAGTCCTGGATTCTTGTCAATCGGCTGCAGATGAAGGGCCTGGCTTCGGATCACTTGGACCACCAGAAGGATTAACCTGTGGAGGACGCTTGATATCTTTAATGGGAACTTTAGTATTCCGATTATGTGTTGTAACTGGTACAATATTTCTTTCTATAGCTCCGGTAACCTGAGCTTTCTGATATCGCGGCTTATCCTTACTACGTCTAGTATTAACGCCTTTAATAAAAACCGTATCACCGATATCTATGTCGAATTCCTTTTCTCCGCCACGTTTCTCTATAACAGCTCTCTTTTTATCAATAATTTTGTCAGTTAAATATTCATACAAATATTTTGTCCTTCTTACATGTTCTTTAACCAATTGTTGAGTAAACTGTTTGTTGAAATCTACATAAAATGCATTATTGGATTCGGTGTGACCGAAAACAACTTCAAATGGAGTGAGGCCTGTGGTAGAGTGGATTGTGTGATTATATGACATTACTGCATATGTCATGACAGATGCAGCGTCTGTAATTTTTTGTTCATACTTTGCTATTCGGTAAATTTCTACAATAGTCGAATGGAATCTCTCGACTATCCCCATAGAGTTGGGATTATGAGGAGTACCGATGTGAAGGTCGATCTTATAAAATGATAACATTTCCTTCATCAGTGTATTGTTAAACTCCGTTCCGGGATCGGAGCTGATTCTACTAGGCGTTCCATACAAAGAGAAATACTTTATCAGAGCTCTTACTGCTTCAGGGGTGGACTTGGTGTTGATTTCAAATGCTTGACCTAATTTGCTGAAGGCATCAACTATTGTGAGATAATGTTTTCCTTCAATTGAAAATGTGTCGATAAATATTTCCTGGAATGGTTTAATTTGGGTCTGTGATAATTGTAATTCAGGTTTTAAAGGTTTACGATCGTATTTCATTTTTTTACAGGTTTCACATGCATTTATAATGCTGGCTACCGTTTGGTCCATGTTATTCCAATAAAAGGTACGTCTCAGATGTGTTAACGTTTCCTTAATTCCCCTGTGACTATTTTTACCTACATGATATTTAAGCACAACGTCTCGTTGTTCTTGTTCGTTGTCGACATAAATTACTCTCTTTGTACACTCGTAGAACTTTACTGTTCCCTTCTGAAAAAGCAATAGAGTAGCCTCTGAAAACTGCTTGCGATGTAATGCATCTTCAAAATAAAAGAAATATTTTATTTTGGGTCTAATATAGCTTTTCAGAAAACTCTTGATCAAATCCGGGTTATTTAAAGGTAAGTGAACCTCTAATACTTTTTGTTTATGCCTAGACAAATCTTTAACCGTTATTTCATTTCTGTTCCAGGAATGAACGAGAATTTGATTTGGCTTGGTATCTATAGCTTCTTGTAAAATAAGCATACCATCTGTATCGAGATCGCGGGCCGAATGTATGGTGCCTATACTCTCATCGCGTCCTTCAGATGCAGATTCAGTGGTACTACCCAAGGATGGATTCGAATAGGGAGACCGTCGACTTTTATCTGCTATAGATTGATTACTTTTCTCCGAACCGGATGAAATTAATATCGGAGATGGTGTTCGTTCGCGCGGGGTCGAAGTGCGAGAAGTAACGTTTTTATCTTTACTCAAACGCATAATTTCGTTGGCTATGTCAGTGACATGGCGCTGGAGTTTTTGCTCCTTTTTGTCTACATTAACCTTCATTGAAACGTCATCATTTTCTCCTAAAGCATTAATCCTAATTCGTGACAAAGCATCTGCGTTACAATTTTGTTTTCCTTGTTTATACTCGGTTTTGTAGTCAAATTCCGCCAAACGAAGTTTCCATCGCGTGAGTTTGCTATTAGGTTCTTTAATCGAGTCTAACCAAGCTAGCGGCCGGTGATCTGTATATATTGTGAATTTTTTACCATACAGATAAGGTCGAAAATGCTTTGCAGCCCAGACGACAGCCAAAAGCTCTTTTTCGATTGTGCTGTATCGTGTTTCAGCATCGTTCAAAGTGCGACTAGCATAAGCTATCGGCTTATCGCTACCTATGGGTCCCTGAGAAAGGACAGCACCGATTGCGAAGCTGGATGCATCCGTCGTAAGGACGAATGGTTTTGTAAAGTCGGGAAATTGTAAGAGCGGCGCGTTGGTCAAAAGCTCTTTACATTTTTCGAATGCGTCAATGTATTTCTGTTTAGTACAGTCAATCTTATTTTTCTTTTTGAGACAAGATGTTAATGGTTGCGTTAATTTAGCAAAATCTTTTATGAATTTTCGGTAATAACCTACTAAACCTAGGAAACTCTTGATTTCAGTGGCTGTTCGCGGTAGAGGGAAGTTTAAGACTGCTTTTATCTTATCGTTGTTAGGCATTAGGCCATTTTTAGTGATGGTGTGACCTAGATAAAGGACTTCTTTCCTTAGAAATTCGCATTTATCGAGTGTGACTTTCAGATTAGTTTTCTTTAGTCGGTCGAATATTTTACGGAGTTTATCTATGTGTTCTTGTAGACTGGATGAGAATACTATGATGTCATCAAGATATACCAAGCAGTGGATGCCTTGCAGACCTCGTAGTACGTTATCCATGGCCCTTTGGAACGTTGCGGGTGCCGTTTTTAGGCCAAACGGCATCCTTTTAAATTCATAATGACCTGATTGTGTTGTAAACGCCGTCTTTGATTGATCCGCCTCATTAACTTCAATTTGATGGTACCCACTAGCGAGATCGATTGTACTAAAATATTGGGCTTTACCTATTTTATCAAAGAGATCAGTAATATTCGGCAATGGGTATTTGTCGTCAACTGTTATTTCATTTAGGCGCCGATAATCAATCACCATCCTAAATTTATTTTCTCCAGATGCGTCAGATTTTTTTGGTACGAGGTGGACCGGTGCACTCCAAGGTGAGTGTGAGTCCTGTATAACGTTATCTTCTAAAAGTTTATTTACTTGCTTTTCAATTTCTTGATTTAAGATAGGCGGGTGTCGATAAGGTCGAATGTATATCGGGTCTTCATGAGTTGTTCTGATGTTATGTTTCACTTGATTTGTGAAAGACAAGGGTATTTTATCGCAATAAAATATATCACGATATTCGTGGCACAAATTGTAAATACTATCACGCTCCTCTTTATTCATATGATCTAATCGTAATTTTCTCAAATTTTCTTTCAGTACCTCATCAATCATGCAATCATCTTTCACAAAATTTACCTTGCATTCCTCATTTTCGAATACTGTTACTTCAAATGGTTCCTTGAAAGTGATAACAGCTTTCACGTCAGTACTATTTTGAATGACCGTTTCCGCAAAGTAGTTCTCACACCTAACAAGCGCGGTAGGCATTCGAACGCCTTTCTGAAATTGTATGAAATCTAATATCGCGTCACCATGTTGTAAATTCGTGGGAATCCTTACTCGCGTCTCAGATCTTGGAGCTACATAAATCTCATATGGCGGATTGTAAATAATTGGAATTCCCGCATTGTGTGTTAATAACACTTGGTTTTTCATGTCAATGCTTGCTCCTAATTTTTTTAGAAGGTCAGACCCTATCAAACCGTCATACCTTCCATCAACATCATAAATATAAAATTTATGAGGAAGTGTGCTTTTAAAGGTCTTTAATAGTGGTATGTGTATTACTTCACTGTGCGTGCTCTGAGCATGAGTGCTAACAACCGTAAATGGTTCGTAGTATCTGAATTCGCTAAAAAATTCGCTAGCTTTAGCGGGGCTTATGAATGACCTACTACTTCCGGTATCGATGAGAAATTTTGAATTGATCTCTGGAATTTCAATGTGAGGCAATTTTAAAATACTATTGCAATAATTTAAATTTATTATCTCATTACATCCTTCGAGGCCGGTACCTGAAAATTTTCCGGTACGGTTTCCGAACAGATGTTTTCCGGATATGCGGAATTATCTCCGTCATAATTTTGAATGTAGTGACATTCGTTTTCGCCTTCGTTATAACCGTAGTTGTAACCATAGTTGTAATCAGGGGTGTATTCCTGATCATTGTTGTAATCGGGGGTGTATTCTTGACAAGTGGATGGTTCTTCTGTATAATACAGATCGTTTGTAATCATATTTTGCCTTAACGGCGGCGCTGTGCGCATCGTAACATCGCTATCCTGTAGCCTAGGTGCCTGTACCTGTTGTTGAGGCATGCCAGATTTATACTGATTTGGCTGAGGTTGGTTCTGAATACCGAACTTAAAACCTTGCTGTTGAGGGATACCAAATTTATATGCACCATGTTGGAAAGGCGCGCGTTGCGCGGGAGCCTGGCCGAAATTACGTTGAGGCAAATATTGGGGTGCCCCAAATCGAAAACCTTGCGTGGGCGATGCGAATCTACACTCGAGAGCAATGAATCCGGGTCACTAAAGAATGTTAAAAATCTCGGAAACTAAAAATGATAGATTAATGCAATAAATTGTATTTAATAGACAATGTAATACTCCTTAAATGAAGGTAAAAAAAATATGAGTCACCATACATTTTATTAACACAAAATTACATAAAGAAAAAAACTGCTGATCTCTCCTTAAAACAAAAATAGGAAACATGAAATTTTTTAACTTTATTACGATTTTCTTGAATTTTAATACTTCGTATTGCCTCCTCGTGCTTCCATTACTGCGTTTACGCAGAAAAAAAACAACAAAAAAACAGAAATCAAACAATGATAAATGACAAATTACAAACAAAAGCAAAACCAAATGCTGTAATTTCGTAGTTCCATCTTCGAAAGTGGCCCTTTTTCAAATTTGATTTTTTTATGGTATAACTTTACAATAACTAAGAAGTTTTAATACCTTCATTTAAGGAGTATTACATTGTCTATTAAATACAATTTATTGCATTAACCTAGCATTTTTAGTTTCCGAGATTTTTAGGATTCTTTAAGTGACCCGGATTCATTGCTCTCGAGTGTATTTGGTTGATAAAAGTTTGGTCTGAAACCACCTTGATTTTGTGGAATGCCGAATTTGAAATTTTTTGGCACCGAATTAAACGCTGGTTTAAAACCTTGAGCCGCTGGTAATGATCTCAAAGCGTTTTGTGAATTTTGTTGATTTGTAAGCTGCACTGAATTTTGTTTTAATAATTTATTTTTCACATCATACTGAAACTTAAAGTTCACTTCTTCTGTCACAATGCTTAAGGCATTTTCCAGGTTAGAACAACCTTTCAACCGCACAATTCGGATCATGTCCTCAGGTAAATTATACAAGAACACGTTCAGAGCTGTGTTGTTGTAAATAATCATTTTCGCTGCCTTGATTCCTTCATCGGTAAGCCTATTTACTTTCGCGAACAAAGAACTTCTAATATTCTGAATTCGATGACAAAACTGAATGTACGTTTCACTTTGTTTAAGTTTTAAAGTTTCAAGCTCAATCGCTATGCACTCTTCTGATCGAGGGTCACCGAAATGTTGCGTAAGCAAGTCTTTTAACCCTTCATATGACGTAATATTAGGGTGGTCGCTAAGTAGAGTCGCAGCTCTACCAGTGAGTTTACTTGACACAGCGTGGAATAAATACAGATTCTGAGCTGCATTTCCTTGAATTTTACTTCCACTAACCACATATTCACATTTTGAAATAAATAAATTTAATAAATTTTCTTCCCCATCATATTTAGGGATGATGGACAAGGTTTCTTTTGGAATGGCTTTGAAATCCATTTTACTTAATTTAATTTACTTATACTTAACACTGATTTACCAATTTATGTGCAAATCAATTTATTTATTTATACTACACTTAGTTCTACTTATTACTACACAAATTAATTAAGAGAATTACTGATTTGCCAATTTATGTGCAAATAAATATAAGTAATTTGCACTTCACTTAATTCTACTTATTACTACACAAATTAATTACGAGAATGACGGATTTGCCTATTTTTGTGCAAACCAGTTTGCCAATTTATGTGCAAACAAAATCAGATAAACGCAATTAATAAGCTCGACGATTTATGTTCGAGAGGAAATGTGGAAAAGACACAGGAATATAAAAACAGGAAGTGAAAAGGTTTACTCACAAGCTGCTCGATCCCATGTCCTCCTGAGCCGTATTTCACCACCTTTCACACGCGTTCACCGTTATAGAGTCGTATTTATTTGGTTCGGTTCTTTCCGCTCCGCATAGAGTCGGTTTTCTCACGAAACGCTACTTTCTCGAGAGACCGATTTTGGGGTTTTCACGAGTGCAGGTTTCGGGAAAATCACGGAAAATCCACGAGGCTGCGCCAGACTTGTACGGGGAAACCGTGGAAAGCTTTTTAAAAAGACAAAATTATCATTGAAGTTTAAATGATTTTAATTATGAACTGTTTTACAAGTGGTGGCTTAATAACGACTGCCTTAACTCTAGCCTAAACGTACCGTGGTCCAGACGCAACGTCAGCAATTATGCACCTGCATACGTGCGTGGGCGCTAATACAATCTAGAGAGGAAATGCTTACTCTGCATTAAAGATGGCCCGATGAGTGGACGATGGTAACATAACTAGATAGTAAATAAATAAATACAGACAGTAAACAGGACTTGATAAACTCCTGGAGTCCTGTTTTTCCCCTATCGTCATTTGTGGTCTAGCAGTGTAATACATATTACATGCTGGAAAGACTCTTCCTCTTAATGACAGCTGCGACACAGTCCACTTTCCGTGGCCCCTGTCTTCAGTAGATGGTGGTTTAGAGCACTACAGTGTCCCAAAGATAGTAGGTTAGTAAATTTTAAAAAGTTTTCACGAGTTCAGTGCCCGTCGTTATTAACCTGTGATAAAGGTCATTGTTGGTTGTAGGCCTTTCCCAATGTGCACCATTTTTTATTTTTACCGTCCAATTGAATTTAATGGGCACTTATTGTTACTGGTAAACAAAGTTCACCTAGTAATGCGGTTTTTATGTCAATGAGATAAAATTTCCATTCAATCTTTGATATCCAACACTCGGGTGTTAAAATTTAAATTCTGGCACTATGATTTTCCGAAGAAAAGCTGATATAGGTAAAGCTATTCTTCGTCACATCATCGCGTGCGTATGATTGCGTGCGTTGTTAGGAGTTGAGCTACGGGTTGCCTGTACTCCGTGAACTACTCAGGTTGCTGAGAGGATCATTATCGATATTCCATTAGAAGCTGTTGATCAAGACCCTTGATTATATTGATTGAAACCGCTTTAATTTTGTAAAGGTCACTTTGCTCAACCATTTCAGTTACTTTGTTATATTTCGATGATTGACTGTTTCGGGCAGTGGCTTTGAGAAGCCGTTAGTCAATTAATGATTGGAAAGGTTGCTATTTCGTAAGACGACTAAAATTAAACAATTTTTATCGTATAAATTACATAAGTGGAAAGGGTTCTAGTTTCTTCTAGACCTATTCTTTTTTCCGAGTGAATTTCATCTACCCTGATAATTGGCGACATCCAATTGGAACGGCAGCCGAGAATCCGGCTGAGACGTGACTTTCACATTTCAAATTGCGGGTTCGATTCTCGCTGCGGGACAAATGTTTGCATAGTCTTTAAATCTTAGTTAACGGGTGGGTGGGTAGTGTAGAGCAATGGTATCAATGGTACTCATGGTTATTCGTAGGAATATTGTAAAAATGACTGTTGGGTGTGTGTTATGATAGATTTTATCAATGTGCTGCCTAATAACTATGTCGAAACTATTCAATTAGATGTTTTACTATTTTAATCTACTTTATCTTATTCGCTGGAGCTCTCAATTCTTGTAAGAAGTATATTCAATAACTTTTCATTTAAAAAACCGACTTCCGCCATTGTATTCGACTAAATAATTTTGGATGAAAAAAATGATGAAAGAACCATAGTGGTGAAAGGATTATGATACTTTCTGAATGCAAATGCTTGGTTTGTTGCTGAAAATATCAAAATCGCCATATGTATGCAGTATCAGTATTTGAGGAGTTCCTTCAATTCCTCATGGATCCCATCATCAAAACTGCATTCTGAAAAAAATGGGACCAATCTGGATGTATATCTATTCAACTAAAAAAAGAATTTTTCAAATCGGTTCATAAACGCCGGAGATATGCGGTAACAAACATATAAAAAAAAAAAAAAATGCAACCGAATTGAGAACCTCCTCCTTTTTTGGGAAGTCGGTTAAAAATAGCAGGTGCTGATTTGTTTCTTTTTAAGCTTGGTCGCGAGAAATAGGTCTTTCCTGATGTTGTAATGTGACAAATAATTGATTCGGGTCAAGTTGATGAAAATAGATATATTTAAATGTTTGATACAACTTTAGGTACATACTATTGCATCACCGCTTTACATTCCAAAGCCGCATAATATCTGCAATTTCTCTTGAACTTCTTAAGTTCGTCTGAGCGTTTTGTTGAAAACTTAGATCCTTTAGATTCTGTTTGGAAAAATGTTAAAAGAATTTACATATCTGGCTTTTCGTGATGGTATCTGGTTATTCGCAGATGAAATAAGCAGTTCAGACTTCCCTCTCTATGTTAAAGGGGCAGGGGAACCTAAGCTTCCCACTTATTGCAGGTCAGGTTTTCTTGAAGAAAAAATATTTGGGTAAGAGGTACCTAAACAATTAAAAACAGAGCTAACCAAAATACCAACAAGGTCTAAACCTGTGGGTTAACCAAAGTAAACCGTCAAGCCGATTCTCACACCTTTACTTCCGTTCAACAAACCGATACCATTAACTAGTAAAATCAACAGATCTGACTCGTCGACTACACTTGTTATTAAGTGGCCAATTATCACGATTACATTCAATGCTCAAAACACTAGTCAAGCCAACCTTTGAAATTAGACCTTATACTTTAACTTGAAGGTATGAAATTGCTTGTGTTTATTGGGTATTCGTTTTCTCGTCTCGGAGCCGGAACAAAGGTCCATGCTAATGAACAGGGGCCCTGCGAAGGTTTCAATGGCCCTTTCAGTGTCTTATAAGTGTAGCCAAGGAACCTGCAGTCGCACTCATTTATCAAAGCTGTCGCTAAAATGATTGTTGGGTTGGCTGTGCTAGGCTGTGCTTGTGTTGTAAAGTAGGTAATTAAATCTAGGCAAAATTCAATTTAAAGTCCATGACTTGAACCCCCCTGAACCGACGAATGTCAACGTCATACACATACGTAATAGCAATACCTCAGTGACGTCATATGATTATCTTATAAACTACTATGCTATTTAGATACATGTATATTGTTGGGTGAATTCTTGAGGAAATTCTTCTATACCTTTATTTAAACCACTACAAAGAATGAGCGGGATCATTTCATCAACATGGTTCAACGAAACAGATATTTAGAAAAAAAGGTAAGACTCGTGCCTTGAGGCTTCCGTACCGTTATTATGATTAATTTTAGTTCTACAAAATACAATACAATAATAATGCACAATGGGAAGTAATGCACAGAAAACCCTTAAAAACCGTACACAGAGTGAAACGATGAGGTGGGTCATGAAGTAACAAAATCGTTGTAGCTATAAGAAAACTTATTATAGAAAACAAACCCTATGTTTTTTACAGGACTATAATGAAGCTGTGGACTTAAGTAGGTATTTGGTATTGATTTTAACTCGATAACTCTTTCGACCGATCGATCTTTCTGCCGTGGTGTGCCCGGTCTAAGAGGGACTGAGGGCTTACACCAGGGGATGGGCAGCAGTTTCCACCTGAGTACTCAACATGATACTGCGATCACCGATCCGCGCCTGCCAAGCGTGGTAATTATGCCAAAACCCCCCTTTGCATTCTACGGGGGAGGCCTCGTCTAGCAGTGGACTTAAACACTGGCTGGTATAATGTCTGGTGTAATATGGCTGATCATGACTCTTGTAGGTATAGGCTCTTACGAGCCGTTCGAGAGATAAAGCATCTTGATGGACAGACGGAAAAAAGTGATCCTCTGATGTCCCATTAGTGCCTTTAGTATACGGAACCCTAAAAACTACAAGTTATCCACCCTGTAGGTGATATTGTTTTAGTAAGTTCTGTCACGCATATCATCGTCCAATGAACACTGATCAAATGCGTAACAATAGCAAGTTGTCAGAAACAAAGATATTCAATTAGTCGACGGAGTGGACTCGCAAACAACGGGACAGTTATTTGAGAGTTACGTACTAGTTTAGTTGTCGTTCGGAACTACGGACAGAGGAACAGGGGTTCACTTGAAGGGGCATGTATGTACAGAGTAAACGCTTGTAGCAAATCAAATAATAAAGTATATTGCCTTTACTCGTATTAAAACCGAGAAAAGAACGGCAATTTATGTTCTGTATAACTGAATTGATTGAAATAGCATAGTAAACGAGTACGTATTATATCTGAAGATAACTTGCGAACACTTGATTTGATTTATTATAAACTACAAAGCAAACAAATAAGCATACGGCCCACCAGATGGAAAGCAGTTACCTTAGCCTATGGACGCTTGCAACACCAGAGGCATCACAAGCACTCTACCATCCCTGAGACATTAAGATGAAAAGTCTCATGTGCCTGAAATTTCATCGGCACGCGTACCCGTACCCTTCAAACCGAAACACAGCAATGCTGCTTGCAAGTTCACTTAATAACTTCTTAATTTTTTATTTGTGTATCATACTAAATCATATAATTGAATTCCCTCATAATAACAATTTTACGACGGTCGACTTTCGCTTCACGGTGTCTACCATTAGCTGACTAGGATAGTTATATACCTATAATATCATTGAAAAGAGTAAAGAGAGACTTTGAGTCGTTCAAGTTTTGGTCACATTTTGATATAATCACTTACCGTGTTGTATTTTAGGAGAATACTCAGGGAGAATACAATTTCTGACATTTAAGACATAGACAACAAATCGGAACGTGATCCGAACTTTATTTTGACTAATTTTTATTACGAGAATTGTGTCTCTAAATTGTGTCAAGAGATATATATATTCTTCAAGTGGATGTTTCTTAAAAAAGTAGCCCTTAAGCTTGATAACCTATGTTACTGGAACAAGATGACTGGTCCAATCTGAGAAGTTAGACTAGGCCTAGGTCGAGAAAAACTAATGAATAAGAAAGTTTCTGTATCGATCTCTCCGTCCCAGACGCCGCTGCCCAACGTGTTTAATCCTTTTAGCGCTTCCCGATACTTCTGTGGGGTGAAACTTTGGGCCATTATTGAGTTTCAAAGTAAATCCTAACTTTGTATGTCATCTGCTTTGTGATTTTGTGACTTTTAGGTACGTAGGTACCATTGTTTTTATTATTTATTTACAAAAATTACAAGTAATTCACATAAATATAGATTTTATTTAGATTGTATAGATTATCTTACATGTTAAATTACAGAAGATTGTATCAAAAATAATTTAGATTTAAAACAGAGTCGTTTTAGGCCAATATGTATTTACCTTTATCATACTACCGAAACCCAATCCCCAGTCCCCGGGTAATATCAAATTGTGAGTTTTGATTTCACCACGCGCGATAACGCTGCTCAATGAGCAAGGATATCCCAGATCGGATGCCGAAGCCTTACGTCACTTCCGGATTCTACATGCCTGCTTTTAACTGTACAACTTCGTAACAGATTTATTTATAAAATTATTACACTCTTTTAAAATTATCACTTCTACCTTTGATTTGATAAATAGATGAACGGACTTGTCCCGTCGGTTGACCATCTACCGACTTCCAATGTTGTCGAACTTTACCAAAAACACGATAGGATAATATTTCTCGATAGAAAAAAACAAATTATTGGCTAGATTCGATCGACAAAAATAACAATACAATAAAGTCAAAGACATACCTACTATGAAGGTCTTTTAAAATTATCTTCAACGAGATATTATCAATTTAAATGCCTTTTTCGAGCAGCGCAGGGTGTTGTTTTTGTATGAAAATTTCTGTGCAGGCACCGGCTTGGTGATCACTTTTAATATCAATGTAATGGAAAATCCAACAGGCGCGTCTCAGTTTAATATCGAGACATGTGGTTTACTATAAAAGTTTGCAGCTTTATATCATTTTCAACGGCTAATGTTTATGTACTATCTACTGGAAGCTTAGATAATACCTACATGATTTATTTATGCTATGATAGTTCAATGCCCATTAGCTATGGCGTAGCGTTATAACGCTACATTATGTCATTTATGGCATATATGCCATAAATGACAGTTATAACTGTTTGCTGATGAACTTTGCTCGAAATATATTACGACTATATACCAACTTGTTTAATATTCTCCCACTGAGACGTTTCGTTGACCATATAGAGGTCCTTCCTGGTGAGCACCGACCGCGACCACGCTCGAAGGTCGTGAGATAGGCACTAACCCTGATTTTTAATCTTAGACAATTTTTGTAAACAAAGAAATGTCACTGTGTGTGTAAGCGTCATGTATGTGTATCATATGTGTATGCCACTTATACACACAGTGGCATATCTTGACACTTGAAAAATTGTCTAAGATTAAAAATCAGGGTATAGCTCAGTTACGTCGACGAATTGCGTCGGCGACACAAATATGACACGAGTAACGATGAAAGGGTTACTGTCTCTCTCCTGCCGCCTTGTCATCACTTAATTGTCCAGCCGGGCAGAATGTGTGGAGCAACGAAACCGAGTTAGTTTCCGTCTCACGAGTTCATGACCTTCGAGCGTGGTAGCAGTCGCTACTCATGAGGAAGGAAGTCTATATGGTCAACGAAACGGGTTAGTATCAGTTCGTCTAAAAAAGCAGCTGGTCTACGTTATCAGGAGAAAAGTAAATAATGTACGTTTTCTTTTGTTTCATACTACTTTGCATGCAAACAAGCTTGCGGCCCACCTGATGGAAAGTAGTTACCGTAGCCACCATACCAGCAACACCATACGCATCACATCATAAAGATGAAAAGTCTCGTGTGCCTGTAATTTCACCGGCACCCGTACCCTTCAAACCGTAACACGCAATGCGAGCACTACTGCTTGGCAGCAGAAATTGGTATGTAGTGTATTAGTCTTAATTTTTAACAAATAATATACCAAGATAATTTTAATTCTGTAACTTGTGAGAGCTTTTTAAAAGAAGTACAAGAACCGATTCAATTTCATCCATATAGGTAATTACTCTATTTGGCATTGGTAACAAATGAATGCATTTCCAGTAGCATCTTGCTTAGATGCCGGTGGTCACTGTTGGTGCTGTCGGTGCCGCGGTCACGCGACTTAGTTCACGATTTAAGAGAGGATACATTATTCAACAGGTCCATTCATTCATAGTGGTTGGACGTTCCAACGTGATCTATCACTGCATTCATAATCAGGCCTGGATGCTATGAATTCAATGGTGTGTGCTGAATTTATACATTTGAGTGATCGTCGCTCCACCGGTACTGCCCTGTCTGTTTGCCAAACGCGCGATCTTTCCTTCTTGTACCTGCACTTATGATAAAAATGATAATAAAAAAAAAGCGCAAAGCTCCATTTACATGTTTACTTGCCTATAACTTTATGTTGGTACTGCATATGTTACCTACTTATATAATTACTTACTCAATAATTTTAACTACATCGTTCTGCATGCTCGCTGTTTATTTTAGAACTTAAGTTTCGTAATGTCTCACCAAATGAAATGTACCTAATTTCTTTTGAGAATAAATATCTTGAAGCTGAGGTACGTAAGCTAACATATTTCGCTTTCAATATCGCAAAAATGCTGGTGGGACACAAAGCGCTTTACCTAGCTCAAAATAATATAGTTATTTGGTTATTATTTTTAATTAAAAAGGTCTTCTTTAGAAAAAATATTTAAGAATGGGTTCCACTGGGTGGGTGGGAAATAATATTCGAAGCCTGGAAAGGCTGGAAAATCTAAGCATCAAAAGTATTTCAGGCACTGAAGGTTAACTAAATTTTTTATTGGGCCCCTAACCCAATAAAAAATTTAGTTAACCTTCAGTGCCTGAAATACTTTTGATGCTTAGATTTTTGACCAACAAAATCATCAGCTTATACTATTCACTGTTGGACACAGGTCTCACAATGCGCGCCATTCAGCCCAATTAATGGCTCTTCTGATCCACTTCTACTAGCCGCCTTACGCTTTACTGTTGCTCCCACACAACGTTTACCAAGACGTGGCTTCCACTCTAGAATACGTTTACTCCAGCGGTTAATTCTTCGGCATAACATACTAACAAAATACCTACCCACACTAAATTGCTCTATTGAAACAGTTTCACACCCATCAATCTACTCTAGTATCATTATTCTAAACTATCCTGTCACCCGCCTGAAGGTGATTGTCCCGTAATCCCCCTGCAATTAGGAGTGGCTGCTCCGAGGGATATCAATCACACACAAGTACTTGCGAGACTTGGTAATACCCTTTCTATTTAAAGGGACTCTAGATTAGTCTTGAGACTAGGGGCAAAGTGACTTGGTAGGTAGATTTATTTACAAAAAATTGCTACATTGACTTTTTATTGGTGTAGACTTTAGGTATAATATATACTCGGTTAAGTAGTGTTGTTAGATCAATATTTATTTTATTAGTCTATTAAATATTTGTGTAAAATGACGACTACGTATACACCACGTACTTTAATATAATTCTCCTGCTGACGTTTCCAATGAATGAAACCAAGCCACGATAATTTCAATTTTATTAAATACTAGTTGCGCCCCGCGGTTTCACCCGCGTGAATAATGATGAAAATTTATGATGATGATGATGAACTCAAATCCATTCAGTAGATTTTACGTGAAAGAGTAACAAACATCCATCCACACTCACAAACTTTCGCGTTTATAATATTAGTAGGATTACCGTGCTATTGCCGTGATGTCTGGCCTAAGAATATACCCCCTCCTTCTCCTCCCGTGGATGTAGTAAAAGCCTTACTAAGGGATTACCTGGAGTGCGATTTTTGAAAGTCATCAAGTGACTAAACGGCAGTAAAATTGCCGTTTATTTCACGATTTCCAAATTTCTATACATCTGAAACTCATTGATAACTATAACTCTTATTCCTATTTTTTATTAATACAAGTGCCTCCTCCAATAAATCTCTGAAAAACGGTGATTTGCGGCCTTTTTGATGACATTTAGTCACTCAGTGACTTTAAAAAATCGCACCCCAGGGGCTGGGCAACTACATCTGCCTGATTACTTAACACCTAACTGCGACCACCAATCCGCCTGCCAAGCGTGGTGATTATGGCAATCCGAGGCCTCGTCCAGCAGTAGACCTAAACAGGCTGGTGATGATGATAATTAAATATGAATACTAAACGTTATTTTGTTCCTGCTAGTAAACCGAGCGACTACGACTAGTTAAAACCGGCTGTCAGGGGGGGAATTCTCTTCTTGGATTATTACTCACAAGTTACAAACTAGGTACTAAAGTAGATTGTCAACATAAATTTATAACTAGCAATCAATCAGCATTATCAAAATCCATATAATCGGTTCAAGTTTTCATTGTTTATGTTCCAGTTCCCGGATAATGAGGCAAGTTACGCCAGCCGCCCGGCGCGAGCTATAATCTACAATAATTGGACTAATACTCTAACTACGGATTTTGGCTTCGAGGTGGTATTGAGAGTAGGTAACGGGTAGGATTTGGGACCTTAGGGTAACAAGCAAAAAGTGATCAATTTAGACGAAAACCATGAATTTATTAGGGTCTCATTGAAAGTTATAACATTCGCTCTAGAGTTAAAAGTAAAAAATGTTGAAAATTATGAAATCTTTTTTCCTGTCCGAAATCTATATGCATGTTTTAAGAAGTGTACTCTGAGTTTGAGCTTAGAATGTTTGAAGCAAAGGCCGCTGTCAATAAATTGAACCCAGAACCATCGATCATAATTATTATAATACTCGACAAATACCCAAACTAATTTAGTATCCATAAGATCGATCGCAGGCCGCATTGACCCACACAGGAACCTTGGAGGCGGTCTGTAGACTATCCATCAATTTGCGGCATTCCTCGCCATCAGCTGATTGACCTCTATTTGACCTCCATTCGACAAACATTAATATTAATTTGCGGCGTTGTTCGTACAAGTCGGAGTATCGACTCAGCCCGCTCGCCAAACAAGGGGGCAAGGGGAGGGGGTAGCACCATCTGATTATCCACTTTCCAAGCCTACCTACGGTACGCAAAGCAAAGCGTTTTTATGCAGGTTAATTCTGCCTTTGAATGTTCAGGGCCTCGCTTCGCCCGCGGTGAAATCATATGATACGATGTGTTTCTTTGAAAATTTGAAAAGCTTTATTTCGTCTAAATATAAAACATTTTGTATTCAATTAAATCAAAATTAATTTTATTTAAGCAAGCCATTTTAACATTTTTTACCCGAGGTCCACCATCAGTGCTTTGTTTCACGCTATCCATCAGTGCTAGGTTTCCACACCTCGTTTTAATGCCTCACAGCCCTAAGTTTTGTGTGCATTTTTCATTCTTCAGAAACTCTCGAGAAAAGCTGCCCACAGCACAAAAAGGGGTTAAATTTTTAATTATCCCCGGGAATTTGGGGGTATATCAACCCAACTACTATCGGACTAAAGCTTTCGTTTCCTACGACCGCCATGTATTACGGCCGTCATAATTATGATGGTCACCGCCTGTAAGAAAAAAAGAGCTTTTTGTAATTTTTTGTCTACCTGACATTAAAACTCCGTCATCATTTTCATTTCATTATCTATCTTACCTATTAAATGTTGGTAAAGCTAAATGGCTCCGTGCCGTACTGTATCCGGCCTAAGAATATACCCCTCCTTCTCCCGTGGATGTAGTAAAAGCCTTCCTAAGGGATGGGCAGCAGCATCCATCTGAGTACTTATCACCAACTGCGATCACCAATCCGCCTGCAAAGCGTGGTGATCATAGCAAATCCCCCCATTGTATTGGATGGGGGCCATTTTATTCAATGGAGGAGGTCGCGTCCAACAGAGGACGGAAACAGGCTGGTGACGACGAAACTAAATAAGCTAAATTCAATAATTCTATGTTTTGCGATGGCACGTAACAAAAGGCGAGGAAGTTGGTCAATAACGTTTAAAAGATGCCAAATATTTAATTAAACTTTATTACGTGTAACCAGTCACGTGTTTTACTTCAGCTCGTAAATTCTTCAAAGTGATTTTTGCCAAATGAAACGAAACGTAAGACGGGCTCGCTGGATTAACACTAGCTTCTGATAACTTTTAATTAAATAACCAACTTCCGCCATTGAACTCGGCTATCTGCATGTTTTTACTTGTTAAAGGTATACAAAATAATAACTTGTTGCTGAAAATACCAAAATTGCTATATGTATGCCTATAATATTTGAGTAGTTCTCTGAAATGTTTAGGCATGCATATCATGGAGAGAACCATGCTGGGAATAAGACATAAGACAAGATAATGTTTGGTCTATAATTTGGTTGAGGTAACTGAATTACTAAATTATATACGGAGTGAAATAGATTTTTGGAAAATTTATGTGTTGTTAAAGCAATATAATACATTTATTGAATTTTACAGATGGACAGCGGTGGACTTCTACAGGCTGATGATGATGATGATGATGAGGGGTACCTAATAAAATGAAAATTAATATTATTCATAAATTCATAATATTTATGTCGGTTGCTAAAGAAATCATCGATACATATTAATTGTAGGTCGGGAAACAAAAACATGCATTCAGAATATTGAACAATTGCATAAAATAATTAGAGTGCATGTTTTACTCGACACAGCTATACCTAGCGAGCGAACATCCAATTATTGTGAAGTGCTCTAGAACAGAATCAGATTTATGGAGATCAGAGAGGGTTTTGCAAAGCTAGCTTCTTTTATGTAATCTACCACGTAGGATGAACTAATTGAACGAGCGAAGTGAGTTCTCTGAGTCAAGTTGGAAGAATCGGCGTTTGTATCTATGTATGTATGTATGTTTGTCCGATGAAAACTTCCAAACCGTTAATCCGATCTTCATGAAACTTGGTATGGGGGTAGATAGTATTAGTACAATTTGTAGGTAAGGTTATGAGCTATATCGGTCGGGTTGCTGAGATATTGGGGTCCAAGAGGGGCTAAAAAAAATAAAAGTGAGACAGACAGATCAAGTGGGGTGTCTAATGAAAGCGCTTTGGTTGGACATTTTAAAACTGTTTTTAATAAGTATTTAGCCTTAGTAGTTTTTAAGATATTAGGGAAAATAATAAACGTAAAAATCAAAAATTCTTGGGTACTTCCAGCAATCCCACAATGCTGAAATTTGGTATGCTTGTGGCTTTTGTGTCACAATTACAGGGAAAAGTCTGAAACTGAAGAATTTAGAAACTTGTACTCTATAAAACGAAAACCAATATAACATCCATTGTTGACCTCCTATTTCTAGGAATTTGAATGACGAGTTCTATGGTTTTCGTCAAAAGGACGTTATCAATTAATTCGTCAGGTACTTGATAATAGGTACTAACAGTATTAACGCCCCGTTGCTTAGCCCTATTCCAAGGTTATTTCGATGATGTGTAGGAAATTAGAGTTGTTACTGATAGATCCTGTACTGTACTGGTAGACCTCGAGGTGAAAATTTTCAAAAATAATAATAGAAGAATGGAAATTACTTGGTTAAGTAGTCGGGCTGATAAAGGTGTTATCGCGAGGTCTCAGTTCGGGGCGAACCACTAGTAATACATTCTTGACTCATCATCAGCAGGTTCATCATATAGTATTCAGTTTGTCATTCAAAAAATTTTGTTGGTTGTCTCCAATACTTTAGTCATTTCACCGTTAATCCCACGCTCTTTAAACTAAAGTAATAGAAAATTGCCATAGAAAAATGGTGGTGCTATTTTTCCGGTCAGACTACACAAGGAGCTCTACAAATTGTACTATCTTCTTTTACAAAACGTAGAAATTTCTTCTTCAGTACACACAAACAAAAAATGATACGAAAACATTGGCTCACTCAATAAACTTAACATTCTTCGGATACCTCATGACGACATCATAAAAACCCGCTCAAACCAACAAGCAATTTCCCGACGGCATTAAATTAATAATATTACGAACGTTAGAAGTGAAACTCTTGTGTGCATTCTCTGTACTAAAAATAAAAGAAAACTCTGCTCTACATGCAACTCGTGCCATTTTTTTTGGTTTATTTTATATGATTAGAACGCCCGTAATCATTTACACTAATTTAAGATACCATTACAATAATTAAAAAACACATTTATCATCAGTAACTACATAGCCAAATATTTATTCAAACACCAACACAATTGAACCAGCCATGCATTTGCCTTTTTGCATTTGCTTCTTTACAAGAGGCTAGTAAACCGTAGCAAGAACAATAAAACGATACGAAAATGGTGCCAGCAACAACAAGCCAGATAAGAGATTTACCACTATTAACATCGCCCATACTTACCACTGATTCTGAAGCGATAGAGGGTATCTGCAAACTTAGTTATTACTAGCCTCATGTCACTCATTATAGGTGACCAAGCTGCACCGACCAATTAATGTTTACAGTGGTGCCTTCTTCTCGATATTTATATGCCAATGGTGAGTGAAGGCAGTACCGGCAGCCGTCAGAATATATGGAGCAAATGCCTTATTACACGAAGACTCGACGCGATGAATCCGGTCCTAGTTCAGCTGGGTGAGGCAGGGTGTAGGCCAGCCCAGGGAGACGACCTCAGGACTCAAAATCTAAAGTAGGTATTTGGTTAGGAAGTTGGCAGAGACGGAAAATGCACGCCAACGAAAGCTGATTCAAACGATGATCATACATTGTCGTTTGCTGCCATCACACATTATCCTATACTCTTTAAACGGGCAATATTTGTATACATAATAATATAAATATTATGTATACAAATATTATACATCTCAAAAACGGCTCTAGCTATATGGCGGTTTTTGGGAACAAATAATCGATCAAGCCAGGTTTAATCTCTGAGAAAATCATCATTGATGTAAAATATTTACAAATAAATTTTCTCTGTACCTAATCTCAGCTGTGTCAGCTCTCAGCTATTCTTGCTGTAGGTAAGTGTGTTGAGTTTGTTATTGTTCGAGTTGAAGTCCCAGCTTCAAACAAAGCGAACAAGCACTCCTAATGTAATTGCAGTCCGTCTTTCCCATTTCTCAAGAACATTTTATTTATTCCGCTTCTTAATAACTCAAATTGAATCTGAAATTGCGCTGTTAATCCCAAAATGAGTTTTCTAAGAAGCGTTTTTTGTACACTTTAAAAGCTCTGTATCAAAGCCGAGAGTTTTCTGGAAATGATGAATAATTGATTTGTGCTTAGCTGTTTCCTTACATGTTGGTATGTTGCGAGGCTTGCTATTCCAGACAGTAGTTCAAAAAAGTTAAATGAGTTGAACGATTAGGTGAGATATAGGATGTGTGTTTTGTTGAAACTAATGTTACACTTAAAAAGAAAGACCTGGTACCTATAACATAGGCTTGGCCTAGTTTCGGTACTAGAGATTGAGTATACCTACCTATATGATAAGTAACATCATTAAATAGGGGCATAGGCCTCCACCATAGAATGCCACGACGAACGGTCTTGAGCCGCCTCCATGCACTGACTTCTTGCTATCTTTTTAATGTCCATCGAGAAGAGAACCTTCCTCTACTACGTCATCCAGTTTGTAGGAACCTAAAGTGTATTAATAAGTACCTAACATAAAAATGTATTGATTACTTAGACACTTCTGATAGATTTCAATCTATTGTGAAGTTTATTATGTAGCGTAGCGCTACCTACAGTCCCCACAAAATTAAAAGTGGAACTAACAACGTCCTTTTTAATTCAATTGCTACAATTTGAACACCCAATTTGATGGCAGAGATGCTGTCACCGGGCCAGAAAGTTTAAGAAAATATACACGCTCTATAACGTTTTTCCCTAAGAGACTCTACAGACGAGCACAAATACATTCGAAACCACACCATAGCGGCAAAAATGTGGCCGCGCACAAAATCGTATGAAAATGTGTAGTTCCATTCACACGTAGATTTCGTAGTCGCGTTCGACTGCTGCCACAAACTTAGGGTAGGGAATAGGTATCAATAATATTTTGAATGCCAGTGACATACACCTATTTTGACAAGCCCGTAATAAACCTAAAGTGGCGTATAAGCTTATCGGGCCTTCTATTCTCAGCGATTGCTTTGTAGCTACCCGATAATGTATGAAGGGGATCGAGTGTCCCATTTCCCTCCCCTAGGCTCTACTCTACCGCCATTTATATAATATCGGCTTCGTCCTGCATACACCTCACCCACTACCCGTACAAAGTGATTTAAACCCTCAATAGGGGCAGCTAAAGTCTTATTTAGTTTACGATGGGAAACCTCCGTTCACGGCCATTGTCGGAACTATAAATGATATAGAAATACAATTTTAAAATTGACTCCGTAGAACACTTTATTGAGCTATTTTATGGCGTGTCTCGATTTACGTTATGACGCTAGTGAATAGATATTGAGGTGGAAAATATTTGATGGATATGGTTTTATGATCTAGTTGCGTTTATTCATAACGTGACATATTTTGACTGAATTTCTGGCCGCCAAAAAAATCGACCCACCCGCTAATTTTGAGTAACAAAGTTGTTATCTTAAGTATGCGTTGACATATTGGTATGTTTTGCTTATGCTTTATAAATAAACATCTGAGTACCCACTTGACATTGTTTTAGACGAATACAAGTGCTATTGTGGGTATTTGTAACATTTTAAAAGCACTGATAAAAAATTAATGACTTTTGCATAGAGTGCAAGGTTAGTTTATTTCGAACTTTTGCCGCGGCATATTCATTCACCGTGCATCGTAGTGATTTAATCTTTTGTTAGAACAATCATATTTGTTGCTTTTAACCATAAAATATGGATACAACTGAAGCAGAAGCCGCTCAAGTGGTAGCTCTCGTTCGTGAAGGGCTAAGTCAGCGAAATGTGGCAAGAAGATTAAATTTGAGTCGATCAGCAGTGCGTCGAGTTTATAAACGATACTTAGAGACGGGAGAGTACCGCCGGAGACCAGGATCTGGAAGAGGACGTGTCACAAACACGACGGATGACCGTTTTATTGCCTTGACTTCCTTGAGAAATCGGCATCTTTCTGCTGTTGATGTGCAGGGCAGGCTGAGAGACACTCGTGGAGTGGCTGTAAGTGAGAATACGGTGAGAAGAAGACTTCGGGAGCAAAACCTGAAACCACACAAGCCTGCCACGGGACCAAAACTCACTGCATCTCATCGGCAAGCAAGGTTAGAATTTGCTCGGCAACACATCCAATGGGATCTTGGTCAATGGGAGACAGTTCTGTTCAGTGATGAGAGCCGAATGTCCCTTGTAGGCTCTGACGGACGTCGTAACGTTATGAGAAGACCAGGAGAACGTTATGCTCAGTGCTGCATAAGAGAAACAGTCCGGTTTGGAGGAGGCTCTACAATGTTTTGGGGAGGCATCTCTTTGACCGGACGTACGGAGCTGGTTTTCTTTCGGAATCGTACGGTTAATGCTGAAAATTACATAACGGATATTCTGGAACCTCATGTAATGCCATACGCGGGATATATTGGCGAAAATTTCCAGCTCATGCATGATAACGCAAGACCACACGTCGCCAGAATTGTAACCGGATATCTTAGGGAGGTTGGCATACCAGTTATGCAGTGGCCAGCCAATAGTCCGGACCTAAATCCGATCGAACATCTCTGGGACCAGATAAAAAGGAAAGTTAGAGCCCGAAATCCAGTTCCAGAGACGTTAGATCAGCTGGAAGCCGCATTAACGGAAGAATGGGAACAGATACCCCAAGAAGACATCAAAAAGCTGATCCGTTCGCTGAATCGGCGTATGGCAGCAGTCATTAAAGCAAGAGGAGGAAACATCCCATACTAAGGTGAAGCGAAAATGTTTTTAAATGTCAAAAAACATAAATTTTGCCACTTAAAGTAAAATCGTTAATTTTGCCAAATGTTATGGTTTCATTATCATAACACATTTTTATGTAAAATATACCGTACCACGCGAGATTTTTAGGTTTTTTACAACCCCATAATTGCATTTTTTCATTATCAACATAAAAAATATCTATCGATTGCAGTAAAAACCCATGGGACACTTTTTTGCGAAAAAACGTAGGTGGGTCGATTTTTTTGGAGGCCAGTATACTTAAGGCTTAATAATAAATAAGTCAGTAATTCAAATTGTAAAAATAAAGTTTTTTGACAGTTGAATGAGCGAAGCGAGATCTCTGAGTCAACTTGGAACAATCGGAATTTTGTTTGTATGTATGTAAGTATGTTAGTCTGTGGATAACTTTTGAACCGTTGATCCAATCTTCATGAAATTTGCTAAGTGGGTACATAGGATTGGTAAAATTTGTAGGAAAGGCTAAATAGCTTATATTATGAGCTAAATAGGTCGAGGGGCCTTGAAATATTGGGACCCCAGAAGGGGTACAAAAATAAAAATCGAGTCACCTATGTCAAATGTCATATAAAAGGGATCTGTTTATACACTTGTTTTTTGTTTACTTGGTAGTTTTTTTTTAGTATAAGCAATGAAAACAAACCCTCTAGGGTAGCTTCTTGCAGTAATCCCACAATGCTGAAACTTAGAGCTTGTCCAGATGAGGCGTTTTACGCTCGATTCGACTCGAGTCGCGCGATTGTGAAATACTAGTGCTTCATACATTCCGTCCACATGCAGTTACGCGTTTTGCCGCTCGTGCGAGCGCACTACGCGCATCAATCGCGTGTAAATCACCTCATCTGGACAAGCTCTTAGTGTGGTAGTTAGTGTTCTTACGTTGGTTAGTATAACGCAAATGGTTATTTCGATGTTGTATAGAAAGCGATCTTAAGGTGGTCCTGTGAAATGTTTTTGAAGTCGGTTAGAAAGGTAAAGAAAAAAGATCACCTGGTATTTGCTAGGTTTCAGATCGGGACGACCCACTTGTTGTGCGTTAAGTGTTTAGTACATTTAGTAATAATAAGACCAGCCTTGACTGGACACTGTCGCCTTAACAAGCATATTGTATGTTCAAGTTAAGGCTATGTGATACGCAATTCTGCAGACTCTGTGAAGAGGCGGATGAATCGTCCCTTCATCTGCTAGGAGAGTGCGGGCCATTAATACACAAACGCAGCATTCATCTGGGCAAACACATCCTCAGCCCAGATGAGCTAAAGGAAATCACCTCTGAAAAAATCCTACGGTTCCTAACAGTGTAGGGTTTAGCGGTGAACTGTGAACGCCCCTTCCAGGTAACAAGTGGCTATCACAATAGGCCTGTATGGCCGCAGTGCAAAAAGCTAATAAAAAAATAAATAAGTAATAAGACAAAGTCAACCTTTTCGCCTGAATTATGCTTGAACTATCTCAAATGCTTTTCTGGTTCATTGTTTCAAAAGTCTAAAAGCGTAATAAAAGTTATTTATTTTAATACAATTAATTTTGTGCCAGACCTGCTGGATCAAAGAAACAAATAACAAAGTTTTGAACAGCAAATGTAATATTACAAAAGACGGCGGAAAATAGATGAGGCCGTACAGAATGCTTTCAACCGGCCGCGTCATATAAAGACCCTTCACATTCTCGGAGCCTAATAGGCGGAAAACGCCTTGTGCGACCAATTCATGTCATCAAATTGTCGATGAGATTATATTTGAGGTTCATTTCAGTGTAAAATTCGTTTAACCTTGTCACATCGCATTCTGGAAAATGTGAGAGACCCTTAAAGCCCCCACTCGACTTTCATCCATCTTTTCATCCGATCAAAATTCATTTTCCGATGTTTGAGAGCCCTGGATGATAGTTTGTAACAGTGCGGACAAGCGTTTAGTTTGAGGACTCACTGGCGTCAGCAAACGCCTTTTACGTGCCAAATTAACAACGTTTTTAGTATCAGTTATTCTGCGAGCATTTTCACCAAATAATTTGACATATCAATTTTATACGTCGTCAGCTTTTTTTACAAATGCCATAAAAAAGACTGAATTAATGCCAAATTTCGTAGAATTGTTTCATCTAACATTATTGTATATGTATTAATATTATATTTCTATTATACGTTCTTTTGCAAAAAAAACGGGCACCTAACCAAATAACCTATTTCACCATCACTTTCAGTTATTTAATTATTTTAAGTATCCTTTATTGTTTGCATAGCAGAGAGTAGTTTTTTGTCAATTTCATCATTTAATTTCGATTGAATCAATTAAGAATGATGTCATAGTCCAAACAGTCAGTACATAATAAAAAACAAGATAGGAAATCTTTAATATCGAGTTTGGTTCAACTCTATTCCTCTTGCTGAAATGACAGCTTGCATTCGTCTTGGTATACTATCGAGGATACTACTAATGGTTTTTGTAGAATACGTTCGCCCTCCGCGATAATGACATTCTTTAGATCTCTGATGGTTTGCGGAGCGAGCTGAACTGATCTTACTAATCGCTTTAGAACATCCCAAACATGATGCTCTATTGGATTGACGCCAACGCCTGGACTTCAAGCTGGCCAATCCAAACAAAGAATCTCGACCTCTTGAATATACACTTTCACGTCGCCGAAATGTGGGTGAGCGTTTTCATCCATAACAATCGAATTGTCTCCAAGAACAGTCAATGCGGATTAGTGATCACAGAATTGGTGTTGAGTACTCAGTTGGATGCTGCTGCTCATCCCCTGATAATCCTTTAGGCAGCTATTATGACATCCACGGGTGGAGATGGAGGGGTTTATTCTTAGGCCGGACACATCACCATTGACTGATTATATATTGAATAAAATAATAATTTCTAAGCTTTATTCAAAGATGTTGCCATTAAATTACCTGTCTCTGCTTAACTAAAGTAACTTACAAACATCAAAGTAATTAAACTGTTCCAGCAAACTTCGAAAAGGCGACTTCATATTATTTTATGTTTTGTTGTTTGTTTTGCTAGCTTAACAGTGGACGTCTGTCCATCTGGCCGTCCGGTTTCATCAATCATCTACTGGTGGTGTCACAACCACTCGCACGTGACTTTATAATCGGAAGTTTACAAGATTACTACCATCCTGTAAATTGTTGGATGTTGAGCCACTTGTCACAACTCGCTATCACCACACTGTCGTATTTCATTAATTGTGTGTGTCATTCGTTGTTGTCATAGTTTAGTTTAATATTTTGAGTGTATTCAGTTATTTAGTGATCATACCAGTGGAGCAGATTGCAGATAGCCGGAGAAGCTGAATAATTAATCGCGACGCAGACAAACACAATGTACGAGTGGAGCTGAAATTGGCCGAACATAGTCGAACATTCACGCAACATCCGCACCACGAAGTCAAAACTGTTTCCACTGAGAGAGGGTTGATAGCTGTAGTTATAGATGAGTTTCACATTGATACTTCAGTAATATATTATATACATACATCACAATGCTTTGATGTATGAGTCCATTTGGATGTTTGAGTCTATCTCAAGTGGTGTCAGCCGGTCCACTACGTGTGTGCTCCGCTTAGCTCCCCGTCTAAAGTCCGTATTTTTATATACATTATCCCCTAATATTTGGTATACGCTTCAATGTGATACCTGTAACCGTTTTTGAGAAAAAGGATCAAATGTATGCATTTGGTTTCAAAACGCTCAAATAATAGAAAGCGGTTTCGAAATCATTCGTCGTTAAATTAGTAATGTAACTAAACCATGTAATTCATGCATGTCTCTATGTCATATGCAAAACCAATTAGTTCCATGTCAAGTACGGTCATAGAGGTATCCACATTCACCTAACAAACATAAGCCGAGCTTGAATAAGGATGAAGGTCTACATAATCTGCTAATTGATTCCGCCCAGAGAGTCCGCCCGCCTATACCCACTCGAATATTAAATGCAACCAAGACGAACTAGTAACATCACTTCTCACATTTACTTCATATAAAGTTACTAGCTGCCCGACCACGACCGATGTAGGTAGTCTGCGATTCATTTTCGAAAGTTCCATGCAATAAAAATATAATACGATAAGATTATTAAGTAACCACTAGAACTCTGGAATATAAGTAACTTATAATTGGATAATCCTAGTTATTACACTCATTACAAGTAAACGATGTTCTTGATGAGTACACAAGTTCTTTAACCAAGATTCAATTTGGCTGTACAATTTTTTTCATACAAACTTTTACCGCCCCCCCCTTCATCCCATTAGGGTTGAAGTTAGGGTTAAATTTCGTAACACCTTAAGTGAGCTTAGAAGCCGAAAGAAATATTCATGGCAAATTTAAGCTTGTTTGTAGTTTCGGATTTCTGAAGATGCCAACCCTTGTGGTGCGACAGTTTATAGCTGGCTTAGATATGAAAAATGCGGGTTCAATTCCCGCCGCAGTATGATATGTTTCCATGATCTGCAAATATTTGTTCTGAGTCTGGGTGTTTTGGTGCCATCGTACGAACAGTTACTCATAGCCAAAACACAGGAACTCTAGTGTGGGGTCCGGTCTAATTTACATAAACATAACAAAACACCCAACGTAGTCCTAATCCCACACTAGGATTCATTGTATCTACTACGAGTACCATGGTACCATAACACCAAATACTGGAACAAATATTTGCAGAGCATACAAACATTTGTTCCGCAGCGGGAATCGAACCCGCAACTTCTCGCATCTCAGCTGGCTATTCGCCCGCTGCGCCACAGAGGCCGTCAAACATAAAAGCCACTATCGTACATCCGTAGCAAATTGGCTACGCCGTAACGTTCTTGTAACGATCCGCAGTCCGTAGAGCATGTAGGATCTAATGTGTTCCTTGTTTTAAATGAATCTTCAAATTTTAGAATATTCAGCAGAGACTGTATTAGAGCAAAAAACTTAATGTACGAGAACTGTACAAATAGTTTCAGATTTTAGCTATTTTTTTTGTAAAAAAGCAAGTGAGTTTTTAATAAGTGGTGCTAAAGGAAATACGTTATTTTTTTTAGTTTACTAATATAATATATAATGTTATAATGCCCGTCTACTATGCAGCAACCTCATTTGGGTAACATCTTAGAGCTTTTCCAGATGAGGTGTTTTACGCGCGATTCGACTCGCGCGTTTGTGAAATACTAGAGCTTCATACATTCCGTCCACATGCAGTCGCGCGTTTTGTCGATCGCGCAAGCGCAAAACGCGCATCAATCGCGCGTAAATCGCCTCATCTGGACAAGCTCTTAAGTAAGTACAACGCATTTTTCATCGTTAATTTGTACGTCAAGAGAGATAAGCATAAGCATGAGCTCAGGAGCTGTCCAAGTTTAGTGCAGACGGGCATTAGTCTTATTTATAAATGACAGAGTTATTTTTTCTGAACCAAATTCTAACCCCCTTATTCATAATCATTTTTTAAACCTGTTTTGGTTAAAATAGCTTTTGTTTTGATCGTTCTGATGTAAAATGGCATACGCCAAAACAAAACAAAACCTATTTTAGCTATCGATATATTTAATTTTGTTATGGACATATTTAATTATTATAATTAATTTATTTGATATATTTAATGTTGTATTGTTTTCTACTGGAAAAGATTTTTAACATAAATACAACATCTTGATTTTTTTGAATAGTATTCTTTTGATGACCTAATTCCCTGATTTAAGCGTGTATTTCTGAAGATCCGCAGATAATATATCTGCAGAAGGAGTTTTATGTTACACGTTATAGGCCTCACGTGACCTATCAAACGTCATAAAAAGTAAATGAGTTTCGCGATAAGTAAGAAACAGCAATATTCCGAAAGGCTCCATCAAATGAATGCCAGCATTTGGCCGCTGAAGTATTTTTATGAGAAAAGTCATAAAAGGCTTCAAGAATCCGAAGTTGATAACTTTTATTAGTAACAGAGAAGCTAGACTTTATTTATATTCATGAAACTTCTGATATTAAACTCCTGTGGTACGTTGATGTTGTTTCATCATGGCCTGATATACTTCTACCAATTACTTTGTATTACTATCAAAAACAGTATCAACGGTGCAGCGGTCGATTTCACTGAGGATCTCCAAAGGCAAAAATATGCATATTTTATGGTTGAGACTCTGGGTCCGCGGGGTATGGGGGCCATTCGTGTTTTCATAACTCATTAAGGGTACCAGAGGGCCTATTACGAGTTTTGCATTGCAACAATCACTTTGCGAGTCGTGAGTATTCAACGTGACTTACGGAGTAACTATTTATGAATCTGTGCAATGCAAAACTCGTAATAGGCCCTTTGGTCGAATTGACGCGTGACCCGAGAGCTGGCTCATATCTGGCTCACCGCATTATTATTACCATTCAGCGAGGCAATGTAGCTAGCGTCTTGGGGACGCTTACGTCTGGTAGTGACTTGGATCAGTTGAGCTACCTTTAGATGTTTTGCGAAGATCTTTAGATGGCTCAAATGGCTTAATTTGTATATTTTAAATTTTGTGGATTCTTGTTCTTTCTGCAAATAAAGATATCGATATTTAGTAATCATATTTATGAGCAGCAAAATTAAATCAAGAGCAGCGTGCAGCATCAGAATAATGGAATGAATAAAATTACGAAACATAAAAAATAATTTATAAATAAGAATGAATAATTTTGACGTCCTCTTGTGGCGCGGCAGGCGAGTAGCCGGCTGAGATGCAAGAGGTTGCGGATTCGATTCCCGCTGCGGGACAAATGTTTGTATGATCTACAAACATTTGTTCGGGGTCTGGATGTTATGGTACCATGGTACTCTTAGTTCCTGATACCCACGGCACAGGGAACCCTAGTGAAATCAAGACTACGTATGGTGACTGTTGGGTGTTATGCTATGGTATACATACTAACAGGCTAAGTTAAATAAAAGAGTATTAAATAGATACACGGCTAATAAACGGCACTGACACAACAATGGTTCTGTCTTTCTCCCTTTTGTCCTTTTGTTTTTCTACGGTTTGTCATTTGAGATATAATTAAATTTGCAAAGTTCATCTTATACTTGCGTAATTAGTGTTCTGTAAATCAACTTTCCACCCATCTCACTGAAATCTGCGCTACGAAGAGAAAACAAGACTTCATCATTATCATTATGAGCCTGTAGACGTCTACTGCTCGACCTAGGCCTCCCAGCTAGAATGCCATGACGCACGGTCTCGAGCCGCCATCCACCGACTTCCTGTTAGTTCATCGAGGCTATGGGCTTTCCTCTACTGCGATATCCAGTTTGTGATCGCCACTCGAAAACCTTTATTCCCCAACGGTTGTCAGTTCTACGAGCTATACGACCTGCTCATTGTCACTTCAACTTGCTAAATCTGAGAGCTGTCGGACTACTAAACTAGACTAAGTACCTACTTTACCTAATATATTCATTAAATATGGGGTCCAAAAAAGTGTTTAAAATAAAATTTTGATACGTAGCCATTAAAGTAGAAAGTCAGTGCTATTTTGGGTTTATTACAAAGTTTAGTACGTGTACAAACTAATATTGATATGATACATATTGTACTAAAGCTCTTCTATGCTGTAGTTGGATTATACTAGTTCCTCGGCCAAGCTACTTGACGGCCGTAAACAAGGCTCTATATAAGTATCCACAAACATGCAAAAGTTTAATGAAACCCTTACACGTGGAAACGAACACTGGCAGCAGGTACTCTGCCAGTGACGTGACGAACAACTTCTAATTGCTAATTTCCCTGTTTTCACTTTTGATAGATGATAATGCTGATTAAAGTCGACTTTTGAAGTCGTTGAACCCAGGTTTAAATTCCGAAGAAAGCCCAGATTCTGATTGTTGTCGTGGCACATCATGGACAAGAACGCTTAGGTAATTATTATTATTATTATGCCACTACTTTATTTTAAATCACTTTAAAATACATTGTTTACTTTAAAGAAATACTATCTACAAAAACATAAACATTATAGTATAAACTACTTAATACTTTTTAGGATAACTTTATTTTATAGAACTATAAGTGAAAACTGTTTAGCAAATGCGTTTCTATATTGACTGTTAGCATTCTTGTTCATACGCTGTTTGTCAAATAAGTAAAAAATAAAAATAAAATAAAATAAAAAAAACAAAACGGGAAATCTCCGGCCGCGAAGCAAGGCCCAAGCGGTCGAAGGCTTAGGGCTGCAGAGAGAGGAACCTCCTGGCTATGCGTGCCGAGTCCAGGAGTACAGCCTTCTGAATCTGACCTTTGATTCAACCATTTAGTGAGAGCCTCTCTAGGTATTGGTCAATCAATCAATCAATCAATGACGGTGATCTCGTGGGCCAAGTCAAGGTTCTTGCTTAACTTGTTCTTATGGGCCTTCACGAGATTAGCATCATGTGGGATAGTGTCGACAATTGTTATACTTATTATTGAGGTAAGTAATTGGTATTGGTGAGTTTTTTGAGGGCTGCGAGAGAACAGACCAACAAACTTACATAAATACATACCTACGTCTAAATATAAATAAAAAATTCTTTATTTTGCTCACAAAATAGTCGACGTAATAGCGCGCTCGACGTAATGGAGCTCGCTATAACGAGAAGTCGATGCAGCGTGGAATCGGAATGCCGGGAACAATTCAAATTTACCAACATACTTTTTGGTTTACTTTATTCGGGTCAAAAAGGAGGGTTTTCAAATAAACACAAAGTATTCAAAGTCACACATTACCATAAAATTCTCTCGCAAAACACAACACAGTACAAAATTTCATCTGTAATTTCTGACAACAGTATCAGTTTCGCATGACAAGGAAAATCTGAGGATTACCATAATAGCCGCTTTGCTCCAAATCTGGGAAAAGCTTATATATTTTTAGTTCAGCAAAATGTTTTTGACGTGTCGTTGGATTATGCACGAAAATCCTATAATTGTGGAGCCAACAAAGCCGTGTGCATCTTTCCACAATTCAGCACCTTTCGTCATCAGAACATTTTTTACATTCTTTTAATGTAGTTTTGCGCTACGTAAATATGTACTACTGCTTAGTTCCAGAGCTGGCACATATTTAAATTAATATATTAATTCAAGAATAAAGAAAGCAAAGAAAGTTAATAAATGCCGTCATCCTTTAGTTATTTTTTCTACCAATCTATTAGTCACAAGTTTGCCAAAGTTGCAACTTTCCCAAGATAAAAAATAAACCTAATTAAAAGTGTACTACAGTTAACTTTTCTCGATCGCTCCGGCCCTATACTCTTTTTCTGAAATGTTTTTTGTTCGCGTTTGAACGTCAGTTGTTGGCTTATTTCGATCCCGATTTGTAAAGAGAAAAAATAAATATTTGAATATCTAATACACGAGTAAATAGCGGGCTGGCTTGTGACCTGTATAATTGTATAACTGTCCAATACGTGACGCAAAGGGTTATTTGATTTTATTGTTTAGACAAAACAATGAGCAAGCATTTTCATGCATTTTTATAAAATATCTTGAGATTATCAACCGCCGCTTTACGCAAATTCAGTTGAATAAACAACACCTACCTATCCAACAAAGTGTTACCTATCCTTCTACTTGTCTGTCAGTTGTCAGACCAACAGACGTGAGCCAAGAAGTAAATTCAGACAGACAAGACACTTTCGTTTCATGGATATGAAAGTCTAAAACACACGGAACCCTTGTCACGTCGGCCGTTTCACGCTTCACTTGTTTTTTATTATTTTCAAAGCTTGTTTGAGATGGGTCCCATACCACGCGAGTAAATAACGGACAAGAGTGTAAGCTTCATTCAAGTGAACCGCAAAGGTAACATGGTCCTTTTGTGGTTACATGTTCTACCCCTCCATTACTAAGAATGGTCCCTACCACTGATTGACAACGACTATATGATCAAACGAACTTACAAAGTGAAGTTCGATCGATATTATATGAGTACGCTTCATTCGAAGTTATAAAACATGGTAGTATCATTCTATGCTACTGGCAACTTCGCACATTTAAAAAGAAAAATAAAATAAAGTCCGGCTTGACATTTCCTTCCTGCGGTGTGGCCTGTGACAGCTCGTCATTCATTTTAGAGAAGAACCACAAAATTTTTCTTTGGGTAGTGGGTGGGAGGGTGTATATAACTTCGAATGAAGCGTACTCATATAATATCGATCGAACTTCACTTTGTAAGTTCGTTTGATCATATATTATAATTCGTCGCTTCATTCTTCAGTTATAAAACATGGTAGATGTTTAGAGATGAAAATTTTGTAAAAGTAAAAGAAGGGAAATTTGAATTTGAATAATTTATTACTTACAGATTTTTTAACTTAATCATAAGTATCTTAGTAACAAACTCAAAAACGAAACAATTCTAATTATAATCATTATTAAATACTATGAATACCTATTTCACATAATTTACTAATTTATGTTACTAATCACAATCAATCACTGAATGATTAGGTAATAATACCGACCTTGCAAAGTTACCCTCGACTACTATTGGTCGATGGTAAAATTTTGCAAACGACTGGGACGTACTAGTCCAACCAGCCGCTTTCCTAATCGTATCCATCGAGAGACCAGATGCGCGCGCCGCGGACGTGGAAGCGTGCCGCGTGCTGTGCGCGCTGAACGTTGACACGTCCACGCCGCTCGCACCCAGCACCTGCTTTATCCATCTACTGATGGACTGAGCAGTTGCTGGCTTATGTGGTCGCTTGTAGGTTAATATCATGTGACTCGTCTCAGATCTGATATTTTTTGTGACATGTATGTAGTCTTCAACTATAGTAGCGGGACATATTGCTCTATTTTCATGAAAATAAGGTAAAATTAGTACTGGTTGTTCACGACCGACACCAGATGTTTTGATCACATCAGAAATACCTATCTTTACGCCAGTGGAATTAATTAAAATATTTTCTAATTTTATCAGGGAGAGTGTTTGCACTCTATGTCCAGTGCTTAATGCCAGAACAACCAACTTTTTCGTGATTTTTTCTAAAGGTAGGTTTCTATTGGGTATCCAATCCGCGACATAGTTTAAAACTACCTGAGGATCCCAGGTAGACGTATATTTCGGCAAAGCTGGTCTTAGCTTGTAAACCCCTTTCAGGAGGCGTTTAACCTGGTCATCAGAGGTTATGTTACTTCCTAGCAGTAAAGAAAGAGCTGAACGATGACTGTTCAAAGATCCGTAAGCAGCCCCATTGTTAAATTGTTCAGTAAGGAATAACATTATGTTTGAAAGTGAACATTCATAAGGATTTTGATTACGAATACAACAGAACTGCCACCACAGTTTATAGGTCCCATTGTACTGAAGCAGAGTGTTTTTGGAAAGCGAAGCCATTAATAGGTCGAGTGAAAGGCTTGGTGATCCTCTTGCTTCAAAGGCAGCCCGGAGAGCACTGCTGCAGCCAGGGTAAACGGTCTCGGCGATGGAGGAGTCCTGGAATAGGACAAAGAATTCGAGGTAAAATATATAATATCCGACCGAATCAGACTTTTAAGCAGGGGGAACCAGGGCTGAGACGGCCAATTAGGAAATATTAGGATACCTTCAGCCTCATCCATAATAATTTTCTTTATGCATTTCAAGACCAGTGTAAACGGCGGAAAAGCATAGAAGTACATCTTATTCCAGCTTATAGTAAATGCGTCAACTGTTACAGCATCTGGATCTGGCCTCCACGAAACGTAGGTTTCACATTTGGCGTTGGTGCGAGAAGCGAAAAGATCTATTTCTGGTTCGCCAAAAGCTGTTACTACTGTCTGGTATTCCGAGACAGAAAGATACCATTCAATATCAGGGTTAACTTTTCTAGACTCCTGATCTGCTTCTACATTGTCTTTTGTATTAATATATGAAGCGAATAGCCAGATATTTCGCTTTTCGCACCATTGCCAAATGGTTCTTGTCAGGTCTGTAAGGTGAGGGAATTGGATCCCTCCCATCCTATTGATGTAACTTAAAGCAGTTGTATTATCAACCCGCAACAAAATACTACAATTATCATGTTCGCGAGCAAAACATTTTAAACCGAGAAAAACAGCAAGTAACTCTAAATAGTTGATATGGAAATCTTGTTCACTATCTTTCCATCCACCGTTTACGCGCTTGTTATTACAGTATGCGCCCCATCCTGTTCTAGACGCATCAGTAAAAATTTCTAGGACAAAATGAGGGGTTTCCAGAGGGAATTTTGTGGAATTAATATTTACTAACCACCATTTCAAATCTGGTAGTATAGAAGCAGGAGGTTTGAATTTAGCTTCATAAGACTGATGTTTTGTAAGAGCTAAATATTTTTGTCTCTCTAACTCTTTAGTGTAGAGCCAACCGTACTTTACAGCTGGGCAAGCTGAAGTAAGGACCCCTAGCAAGTGGGCTAATTCCCTAATAGTACAAACTTTTAATCGCGAAAAATTCTGTACCAATTGTAGTATTTTGTGCCGCTTATCTAATGGCAGTGAGATTGACATATCGACAGAGTTGTAAATAAATCCTAAAAACTTGCAACATTGTTGAGGGTATAAGCAACTTTTATCGAAATTGACCACAAAGCCTAAGCAGTTAAGTAACTTAAGAGTTTCAGTAACATTTCTTTGGCACTCCTCGAAACTGTCACCTAGACAGAGCCAATCGTCGAGATATATTACAGATTTAAATCCGCGATGTCTCATATAGCCTACAACTTCTTTCATTATCTTTGTGAAAGTTCGAGGAGCCGAACAAAGCCCATATGGCATGGCACTAAACTGATATGTAGTTTTGTTAAATTGAAATCTTAAATACTTACGATCGGACTTAGCTACAGGAACAAGTAAGTACGACTCTTTAAGATCGATGGTCGCCATGAATCCATGGTTAGGTATCATTTTCGATGCCGTTCTATGGTCTTCCATTTTGAAATGGGCATTAGAAACGAATTTATTTAACTGCTTAAGGTTTAGTATGAATCTGTGACCCCCATTAGGTTTTGGTGCTAAAAAAATATTTGATACAAATTGATCTTTTTGAGGTTTACATACTGAAATGGCACCTAAGTCTGTTAGGTTCTGTATAGCTAACCTCATTTCATTCTTTTCTTTGATTGAAAGAGAATTATTATTATTATAATGACAACTTTGTTCGACCTTACGATTAAAAGGTATCCTATAACCGTTATGAATCAGATCCAAAATAACTTTATTATAAGTTATACCAATCCAGCAATTATAATAAAATTGTAATCTGCCAGCATGTACCTGCGTTACTGTTTCGTAGGGGCATGTTTGTTGTAGGTCGACGTGTTCGTCGAAGGCCGCGTGGACTGCCCCGACGTCGTTGGTTGCGCTCGACGATACGGTTGTTGCGTTGTCGCCCTGTATGCTGACCGCCCCCCCCTTCTCGATGGCGGGTAACGAGGGGGCCCCGACCAGTTTCCCTGGTTATGAAAACGGCCAGCTGACGACTGAGTACCCGAAGAAGAAGGCTTCGGATTAGGAGTCTTTTTGATCTGCAACCCTTGTTTTTCAATCGCCTTTGATGCCTTAATTTTTTCAGGCAATTTACTACCAAAGAGAGTTTCATCTCTTTCTTGGTCCTGTATTAATGTAAGAAACGCCTTCTCTAATCCTGGAGTGATGAGCTTCGTTCTCACTTGAGATTCAGTATAGTGGATGTCCGTTAGTATGCGGCAGCCGTCAGATAATATTTTTACGGCTTGTATCTTATCATCGCTGGTCAAAAGCAGACTCATTGCTTTGTTGATTGCTGATATGCCTAGACCCAGCTGGTCTTGTTTGGTCTGCATCTTCTTATCTCTGTTCCTCACTATATCAGAGACGGCAGCGGATATTTCCGCGTTTAATGTGGGTGCTTTCAGCAGTTTGCAATTACTGGGAATAGAATAGTTTTTTAAAAGCTGTTCTTTTACTTCCTTCTGCATCCCTTTTTTGAGGATTGGTAGCCAAAGTTGGGCCAGCTTGTCATGAATATCAGGGCCATAAACTGGAAGGTCATCTGAAGCATCACCCAAAGCCTGTAATAACTCCGGATCAAGTTCAGGTACTGGTTCAGTAGCCTCTTGCGGGGGCGCTGAGGCCTCGTCTGATATCGTGAGGGGAGCCGGCACAGGTGGTGTTCCACCATCGATCTGGTTGCGTTCTTCTGTCAATTGCGTTCCGTTATCTGAACAACGAGAAAAACATTTTTGAGGGTAGTTGAAAATAAAATATTTTCGAAATTAATTTCTCAAGAAAATAAAACGGTTTGCCTTTTCGTAAGAATTAAAACCTTCGTGTTGACCCGCAGTCGAACCTCCAGGCAATTTTTAAGCATCATGCTAACCCATCGTGATAACCCGCAGTTAATCCTCCAGGGAAGCTTACAGATGCTGATATTTTAATTGGCATGAGACAATAATCACTTCACTTAGGTATTAGGATTGCAAAGACTTACCTGGGTTTTCATCGGAATCAGATGATGACGAATACACAATCACGCGACGCCTTTTAGCAGTATTTTGCTTACGAAGTTTTTTGATCTTTTTTGAATAATATTCTAACTTTTCTTCGGCGTTACGTTTCGGCATTTTTTCCAACTTTTGCTTTGCAGTTAAAGTGTGTGCTTGTTGCCGCGCACAAAATGAGAATGACGAGCTGTCACAGGCCACACCGCAGGAAGGAAATGTCAAGCCGGACTTTATTTTATTTTTCTTTTTAAATGTGCGAAGTTGCCAGTAGCATAGAATGATACTACCATGTTTTATAACTGAAGAATGAAGCGACGAATTATAATTGGTAGTAGCTGAGCAATTAGGTTAGCCGGTTACATGAGAGATGTACATTCTATATACCGCATGTACTGCCGTATGTGCTAAGTAGATCATCTACAACGTAGAGTATCCACATATCACGTATACCAATGCTTATTTTACACACATAAATATGAAGTGAAAAGTTGTCTGTTAGTTGTGTGTGAACCGTGCACAAATGCAAGTTTGTTGTACAGATTTCAGGGCAGAGTCACAAGTAAAAAATATTTTTTTTTGCTTTCATGAACAGGAATCCTGTCTTGGACCTATCTCTCTGTTACTAACAGCCTCGTGTGCACATCCATACCCCAAATTGGATGAACCATAAATTGCAGCCTGGTCTAGTAACAACGAGTGAACTAGTTCAGACAATATGGAGATTGAAAGGCGCAATAGATTGCGGAGCCAAGACCGGGACATTAAACTTAGTTATACTCCATAGTCTAGTAAAAAAATACTATTGGACTTTCCGCCAGAAGAAAGTAGCTGAGTAAAGATGTTTTGTGGGTGCCATAAAAATGTTTTAAAGGTATTCCAGGCCAAAATTGTTCTCTAAAAAGGTGAATTCATTTTGCATACAAGTTTCATCATCATCATCCTATAGAAGGCCACTGCTAAAAAAAGGCCTCTCCCATAGAATGCAACAACTAACAGTCTCGGGCCGCCTCTTACAACTGACTTCCTGCAACCTTTAAAATGTCTTTGGTCCATCTAGAGGGGGTTACCTACTCGATAAATTTTATTCACCTGGTTGTCAGTTCTGCGAGCTATATGACCACATCATTGTCGAGCTATGTCGGTAATCGTAGTTCTTTTATACGGATCTCCTCACTTCGGATTGTATCTCGTTGTGAAACTCCAAACATAGCTCTCTCCGTAGCCTGCAAAAATTTACTACTGAGTAAATCAAACCTACTTCATAAATAATGCAATATTTTAACATTGAGTCTGGATTTTTGGGCAATTTTCGTTGTTATAAGATTTTTCTTAACTTCTGGCTTATTTAAAAGCGTAAGCCGTGTTGGTCATGGGACAGTGACGGCGGCGGTGAGCTCACCACTAGTCACGTCTATATTCCTGTGATTGTGTGACCCTTGGTGAAACGGGGCCCATTAAGACAATGCCTACCCCTGTGATGGAAAAGGCATGTGCTTACAGTAAGTAAGTAGAACTGTTGCCTTCTTACCCAGTAGATAATTTAAACAAAGGTTGGAAGATCTACATCGGTTTTAAATAAACAAAACAACTCCAAGTATCTTTACCTCAACATTTCGACAGCTGTTCATTAAAACGAACCTTGAACCAAATTAAAAAGATAGCACACCCGAAATAATCCAGCCCTTATTAACTCTCAAAATAGCCGAGCGTCCATGCTTCAAAGTTAAGAATTACATCGGCAACGAAATTCTCTTTACCATAACGCCCTTTTAAGGTCCCTTAGCGTAATAATAACGTGAAAACGCTTCAATAACAGGCGGTAACTGGCCGGCTCGTTGGCCGTCACCGCAAATTGAATGGCGCAGTCCCGTGCTCGTAGTGCATATCCACTATCAGTAGATAAACTCCACAGTAGTCTAAGAGTGCGTTTTGTATGCGAAAAAATACAATCACACGCTGAATTACGCATGCTGACAAGTTTAGTGTGGTCCGATGCGCTCAGACGGCGTATTTAGGTACACAAAAGTGCACAAAAATGTGATAACAATAATTAATAATTTTAAAAAACTTTACGTAGGATACCTAAAAGTTAGCAGCTATACCTAATAGTATCGTTGACTTTACCTTCTTTATTGACAGAGTAGCAACAAAATATTGGAACAAAATAAAAGAATCAGTGTGTTCTTTGACTGACGTTTGCGTTAAATAGTTCAATGAAACTATCCCACTGATGCAAACACAAACTGTGTCTGACTTGTCGGTCCTCTGCATCGCTATCTAAAGGGACGGCAGGAATGTCTAATTGGATGGAACAGTTTATTTGCACGGGATTTGCATTATGTCGACCCTCTAGTCCCAGTCTGCGTGTTCCAGTCATACAAACAACTGCTCATAGATAGATACCTCTTTATTGCTTATGTGTAAGATACTTACTTATTATTTATCAGCACATTATTATAGCAGTGTCCACCTTGATAAGTTTTCCATATTATTAACTTACCTATCAAAAACGAGCTTCTTTTGTTCAATAAAATTATATATTTTATTCATAATGCCAAATTGGCTTTCCACATCATAATAATTAATTCTTCGTAAACAGCTCCACTTAAATAAACATGCAAACATGAAAACAAAATTAGTGGCACATTAGGTCGTTTATTTGCGCAAACACTCGCTCCCGATGGAATGGTGAATTATATTAGTGAGGGGCTGCAATGTGCTCGATAAACCCATATTTGATCATCAACTACATTATTAATTGTGAGCACTAACGGTCTAGTAGGATCCCCCCCAACTTTCTCCGATCCTGAAGTCTAGGGCTGGATTTTCACTCGAAAAATTTAGTTACGTGCGCAATATACGGTATAAAAAGACATCGCGAGCAAACGAATAGTATGAGGAATGAGCCTCCACCCGTGGCTTTGGTCGCGCTTAATCTCATCGAAATCGGTTTGGAAATTCCAGCAAGGAAAAAAATGTTGTTCTCGCGAAGCAGAAGGTACAAAATGCCTTCATAGACTTTGTAGAGAGCAGATCCCCAGAGTTATATCGATAAGGCATAATTGACCTTCCCTCGAGATGGCAGAAATGTATAGATATATATGTGGGTATATACTTTTGATTAAATAAATATTTTTTGCTTAGAAAAAAAGGTGTTTGTGTTTTTGAATACAAAACGGTAATTTATTATAACCCATTGAAATATTTTATTAGAACTAGAATACAAATGGAAAACTATTTGAGGTGAGACTGGATTGGAAAAGTTACATCGATGCCGAATGAGAAAGTAGTGTTCCCTTCGTAAGTTACATGATATACCCTGGCCTATATTACAAGCCATGCATCAATTTCACTTACATTTTTGTCTTGTATTCGGAACAACAATACCAGAATACATTTTGTAACGATATGTTGATGACAGTGCGAGGAAGGGAGCGTAGAGGGTGTAGCGTGGATGGACCGCACTAACTAAGAAGACACTTGGTAGAACACAAAATTCCACTAGTATAATGTATAGCCAATATAACCATATAATTACGCTCGTTGAAATTGTCTAGTTATTCCAGAATTTTGTATAGACACAGTTACTAGTTTTTTTAAACACACACCAACATAGTCTAGGGATATAACTTTTGAAACTATCATGGTTATTAACATAATTATCACTAGAAACGGGATATTTACCATGATTTTTGAATTTTATTGATTCCCGATATTTCGGCACAGTTTCATGCGCCATGATCATGGGGAATCAATAAAACTCAAAAATCATGGTAAATATCCCGTTTCTAGTGATAATTATAGTCTAGGGATATTCAACATTGATGGTTTTTAGAAAAACTATAATATATAAATAAATATATTAGTGATTTCTTCAGAATTGCAACTACTTACTAGGTATAGTAAAAAATAATACTTCATGCTCTATTATTACAACAGTAAAGTACAACTTTTCGATATAATTTTTCAATATAAAATTAAATTACAAAAATTCCAGTTACTGTACGTGATAGTGACGAGATTATTATTGTAATTTAATCGTTTGGTTTAAATAAGAGAATTGGGCCTGAGTTATAAACGTAAAATGACAGGTAACACCCAAATAAATTAAAGTAAATTAATGTTAGGCAATACTATTGCCGCAAAATTCTTATCAGGGTTCCCGCGCTGTCAATAAATTTTATATTTAGTTTATTTTTGGAAATTGAACATTGACTAAGAGAGCTTTAATTCCATCTAAGTACAAATTTATTTTTAAATACCAAATCATTTCCGAAATGAAATATTCCTAGACAATGTTGATATGCGTATATAAATGCTGAATTTGATTGTGATAATTTTATTTTTAAAAAATTTCACTTTCCTTAATTGTTTTCCATCTCGATGGTTATTTATAGTTGTTTTTAATCCCGTAGCCAATCACGAAACTGAAAAATAAACCCAGTCTAAAGATGTGAATAAAATGTATTGCTCGCAGTAGTTCCATTGAATAGTTGCATTATCTGTAACACAGCTTTTATCAGAAATAGCACTGGTTTTAGATTAGTATTTTGTCAAGCTTGGGATGTAAGTGATCGGCTAGAACTCGATCGTCACCAATATTTGGCTTGGTTACCTCTCTGATAAGATAAACAGAACATAAACCAATTCTGTCCACAAATAGGGTCAACTATCGGGGCGAATCAACAATACACAGTATACTACCTAGGTACGCAGCACAGCTCTCAGAAGCCCATCAAATACGGGCCCACACAAACAAGTATATTAAGTCCATTGGTAAGCTTATTACTGATTAATTTACAGCTAGTGGTTGTCCCATGTAGCACTTTCATCTATCTTAGAGTAGCAGTAGGTAGTTGTATCTACTCTGCTTTTGAAATCATTGTTTTGCTCAGAATTATAACTTAGAATTATTATAATCTTAACTTCAGGCAATGAACAAAGAAAAATGGAGCAGACGATATTTAAAAAAAACTGGGGTGCGATTTTTGAAAGTCATCGTGTGACTAAACGTCAAAAAAATGTCGTTTATTCCACGATTTCCAAATTTCTATACATCTGAAACTCATTGATGACTTAAATTCTTATACCTATGATTTTAATACATAAACTATAACTTTTCATTTAAAAAACCGACTTCTGCCATTTTATTCGACTAAATATTTAGATGAAAAAAAAATGATAAAAGAACCATAGTGGTGAAAGGATTATGATACTATCTGAATGCAAATGCTTGGTTTGTTGCTGAAAATATCAAAATCGCCATATGTACGCCTACAATATTTGAGGAGTTCCCTCAATTCCTCATGGATCCCATCATCAGAACTGGATTCTGAAAAAAATGGGAGCAATCTGGAAGTACATCTATACAAATAAAAAAAAAAATTTTTCAAATCGGTTCATAAACGCCGGAGATATGAGGTAACAAACATAAAATACAACCGAATTGAGAACCTCCAAAAATACATGCCTCCTCGAGTAAATCACCTGAAAATCGGTGATTTGCTGCTTTTTTGATAATATCTAGTTTTTGTCACTCAGTGACATTCAAAAATTGCACCCCTGTACTTTTGAATCTAGATTATATCAAGAGGGAAAAACCCTTTTCGTTTAATTATTATCAAAACCCACACACATTCGTCAAGTTTCCACCGTTAATCTAATTAAAATGTTGTTGACAAGTGAAAAGGCCCAAAGGGTATGAATTTGAGTTAAATCCACAAGTTAAATAATAAAATCCATGGAAAAAAGGAAATTCTGTTTAGAATAATGAAATACTTGCCGTAGCGATAAAACAGCCAAGTACAATGATCGAAGATAGGCGCTGTCATGTCTCTGTCAATGAGTCAATATCAAATTATCAATATTGGGGTTCGGGTCGCATAAAAGGGAAGTGGAGCAAGTTCATTAGCAGCAAATTTTTCGTCTTACAATGAAAGCTTCAAGGTATTCGGCGATCGTTTATTAACGTCAAATAAATGCGATCCAAGCTCCAAGGGGGATCACTAGAGGTAGGCCGGATTTTGATCTTTTATTTTCCGTTTATTGGAAGAATAACGTTAACGTTACTTGTCTCTATTCACGTGTAAGTAGATGAATATTTAAATAAGAAGTTTTAGTTAAGCTCTCAAAATTACCATGTTGAAATAGTAATGGTAAAGCTTGCAGAACCTATAAACGGTGGGGAATAAAGGTTCTCGAGTAGTGAACACGAACCGAACAATACAGTGCGTACTTTCATTAATTTTGCTCTACCGTCCTTTATCGTTCTCGTCAGTTCTTGTCCATCCAAAGGTTCTCTGGAATAGAACGCTCTCAGCGATACGACCGTCCAATGTGTGACCTCTGTGGCGCGGCGGAAGAAGGTTCACCTGCGACGCAGGAGGTTGCGGGTTAAATTCCCGCCTCGGAACAAATATTTGTAGGATCTGCAGATATTTGTTCAGGGTGTTCTGTGTATTTTCTATGTATAGTAAAAATATCTATCTATGTAATGTATTGTATTAAGTATATCAGTTATCTAGTACCCATAACACAAGCTCTGCTCAGCTTGGCGCTAGATAATGTTGTATGAAATGTCCAGCATTTATTTATTTATTTAATAAATTTCCACACTAATAAAATTATGATTATTTGAATGTTTTCTTTTTAAATGTGGTGTGTTATTTATCTATCTAAATGTCAACCTCTATGAAATGATAATTATGACACGTCCGAGAATACTTGAATCTTCTAAACTTTCCAAGAAACCCTACATTTTCTCTTCGTTATCAATTTTCAGCAAGGATTTTTAGCTCTATTTGCAGAGTAAAAACCTGGAAGCAATCCTGTGATATATCGACAAAATGACAGTTATTGCAACCACAGATTATGTTTCAAGATGGCGGTGATAATTTACAGCGTGTCCGACGATAATATCAAATAACACAAAACAGCCGGCACATAAAAATAAATCTTTTAGATAACATCACACTATCGAGGGTGTTATGAGGGGCTATTAAGTTTTTCCCTTCCATTTCCATGAACAGACACTTAGCTTAGGGGTCCACTTACGCTTGAATGCCGCAGACAGTATTCTGGGACCATTTAATGGCCATTGGCCACTTCTTCTTTGGTATCACTAATAGTTTTAGGATCACCCATTTTGAGACCACCGATTGTAGCTAGAAAAAACTAGTATTTTATAATATCTCATAATTATCAACAAAGTGGGAATCGAACCCGCGACCGTCTCTTTGATGCGGAGATATTTACCGCTGCGCCACTGGTCCACTCTACGGCTGGTATAGTTAGCGGAATGGTATCACTGGCTCAAAGCGCCGTAAGTGTCATCCCATTAGTGTTAATGTTTGCATGATCTGTTAATATTTCTTTTGCATCTGGGTTTTGTGGTTTCTAATATTATATCTCGCAGAACTAGCAGACTGATAAAGATTATCTCTCGATGGACCAAGGACATTATAAAGGTCGCAAAAAGTCGATGTAAAGAGTCCGCAAAAAATACGGATAGTTTACAACAAAACTTAAACCATCCTAAGTTTTTGAATTCCCACAAGAAATGGAAAATATATTTGTAAAAGAAAATACGTATAAAATGTGTTGATCGACCAATAAGTTCCATAGGTCTAGTGATTACTACGGTAGCCTGTTTGCAAGGAACCTTCTCCACCCGAGACTGACTCGCATTTTTTTTGGGACGTATTCTGCTGGACGCAAGCTTCCCCATAAAATGCCAAGACAAATAGGCTTGAGCCACCTCCATCTACCGACATCCAGAGGACAAAATATTAGGTACTTTCATGACTATAAAGCTGTAATAGCAAAATTATAATTGCAAATGCAGAGTCATCTAGTATTTCCAGCTACATTTCTCAATATTGTATTTTGATGTATACCTGTAGGTTATAGCACTCTATGCAGATCTGCCGAAAACAAATGCCTATCTGAGCGTAAATTTAATACGATAACGCTAAGAAATTGATCGCATTGACTTTGGTGGCGTTTGCCGTTTGACTTGTTTAATTTTGCTATTGAGCTGATGTTCGCATGGAGGTTCGTCTACAGGCCCTAACTGATGCAAGATATAGCGCCGAAGCTAGCCTTTGCAAATATTTGCGTGGACGATGACACTTCCGGCTCGACTGGGTTTGGTCCAAAACATAAGCTGCTGCAATATCATGAACTCTATATAATTAAATACTCTAATAAACAAAATAAAATAAAATAAAAATTTACTTGCTTGTAATTATTACCTAATTTATTAGCTTTTCTTATGTAATTAAACAATGGGAAATGTCGACGACGAACCGTTACTTTTATGCTGAATAGTTTTTGAACTGAATGGCTATAAGAGCTCATGGTAACCCCCCAGGACTATGAATGTAACTTTTGGAATACACATATTATTATTAATTTATATTCGTCAAAAAACGTAGACCTCTTTGACTTACGTCAACCCGCATGTGATGGATACTGCCGGACTCCCAACACGGGGTGAGAGCAAGCTGTTAGCGCAGTGTCTGCTTACCTCGCCCTACATTACATCAAAGGGCGAAGATAGCCATGGGGAAAGTGACAAAGTGTTTCGAGGATTAAATTTCTGTTTAATCATAGAGAGAAAACTCTGCCAAATATCGACGAAATCCAGAGCCAGAGAAAAACAGTTACTTCTCAATAATACCAGCTCACTGCGCTGACTCCTTCACAATTACTGCTATTCGACCCTGGAATAGTATTCCACGCCAATATCGTGGGGCTCTGTTGAAGTATTCAGATACAAAAGAATACAGGGTGTTTTTTTGAAATGGGATAGTATGGGGATATCTGAATCCATAAGAGATACGGGAAAACTGTCTTTTGAACTATTTACTCATTTTGTATGAAAACTATTTTAGTATAGTTATTTTTTTGGTCAAGCGTGAGTTCTCCATTGATCAATTTTTTTTATACGCAGACTTAGTTTCATGTAAGGATTGTTTCATTGTATCGGAAGTAAAAAATCTGAGCAGTAGAAGTTAGTCAAATTTAATAAAATGTTTTCTCATACAATTTGTAAGCGATCTGGTACCTACGTTAATAAAACTATCGCAATAAACTTTCATAATGGACTACCTAAAAATTTGATCAAAACAACTCATTTTTATGGAGAACTCACGCTTGACCAATAAATTAACAATGCCAAAATCGTTTTCATACAAAATGAGTAAATGGTTCCAAAGACAGTTTTCCTGTATCTCTTAGGGATTCGGATAAGCCCATACTGTCCCATTTCAAAAATACACCCTGTATAATCATTACCTCACTCCCATTCTCATGTACGAATCCTACAGATGATTGATCTCCTAATATTATATCCGTGGCATAAGTAACTAAAATTAATGTGTCTATGTATAGGTTTTTATGCTATGATATAATATATTATTGCCGTGGTGTATTCAGCCTAAGAACAGACCCCTCCATCCAAATTGGTCTTTGGTCATCACAATCTCAAAATCAAAAATGAACCGCTGCACGAAAGTAGAATTAAGTTTCCAGTGAAAATTTAGCTATTCAAACATGCCAAAGTTAAAATCACATGTCCATTTCTTCGGATTTGAATAAAATATCTCCAGAACCAGAATTACCTTGCGAGAAAATATCTGAGTTTAAAAGTGGATCAGGAAGTTTCCTTTTGCTGGCTACAGGGACGTTGCCAGGGCCATTATGAAACTGTTATACCAAGGGAGCTATCTCAGGCCTGCTATCTCGCCTAACAAAAACGCACCAATCTCGTTGTGAAGATGTAAATGCCATAGCCGGTAGTTATTTTCACCATTCGAAAAAACGTAACGGCACTTGCCGGATCCGAATTCATGAGCACATCACAAGTCCTACTTGTACCAGTACGGCAAACACGGATCCTTAGTTACGAAACTCCTCTATACTGGAGCAGTTTACCCAAAAAAGCTCTTGAACCTGGTTGCGGCCCTGGCAGATGGCATACTAATCCCATCCGCTGTCGGAACTACGACTCTTAGAAAGCTTTGTTTGGAAAAGGATTCTACTTTATTTGTAGGTTAATGCAGGGGATTACCTAATGCTCTGTCTGTAGCCAATGGGTATCGAAATCAGAGGAGTACATTTTATAAAACAGACAAGTGCGAGTAAGACTCGCGCCTTCTGGGTTCCGATCCGTAAATTATCACAAAATCTGTAGAGCTCTTTTCGAGTTTTAGCTGTTTTTTTCTACAAACTTCATAATCCCAATTTAGGGGTATATAAATGTCTAAATTCTTCGACTTTTTCCTTTATTAATGTCACAAAGCCTTGTGAGGTTTCTGGAAGTTACCCTTGAACAAAAATTAGACATTAGGTTCATTAGAAACTTGATATTTTTATGGCACTTTACACTCACAGCCTTTATATTTGGTAAACATTTCAAGTTGATACCTGTTCCTGAGAAAAAGCATCTTGACAAACAGACAGACAAAAAAATTAACCTAAAAGGGTCCCGTTTTTTCCTGTTTAGTATAAACTAAATTCAACTTCAATATAATATAATTTAATTTTTTTCAATATACCAAGTAATAATATTGTAATAGTTCCGTAAAAAAAACAAGCTTCTAACTCAATGTATTAAAAAAATATGGCAATGAACTTTTGTATGGAAATCAGAGTTTTTCTAGTACCCTCACAATTCTGTAATTTGGAAGAGCCTTTAGAGGAAAAAGTCTCAAATAGAAGAATTTCCACTTTTTTTCCTAAAATGGAATAATGAAGTTCGTAGGAAAAAGAGTCTGAAACTCGAAAAGGCTCTGATGATTTAGAAATAATTTACAATTCGGACCCTCAGGGAATTGGCAGGCGGATTGGTGATCGCAGTGTTAGTATTAAGTAAGATGCTGCTGCCCATCCGCTGGCGTAATCCCTTAGTCGCCTTTGACGTCATCCACGGGAGTGTTAGGTGTCTTAATCTTAAGGCCTAGGGCACCAAAGCCCAATTTTTCAATTACTATATTATTTTCTTACAACTATTTTTTTATTAACATTTCTCTCTCTACATTTACAATGAGACTTCCCGTAACTCCTGGAACTGAGTTATGGGGCGACAAATAGTCATGAAGCGCACAATGAGTGCATTGTCCATGAGTGCAGTTTGTGTCCTTTGTCTTATAATACCGTTTGTTGGATATCTTGGTGCACTACTATACAAACAGGCCAATAAATTAAAGGTACTAAACTGCCCCCTTAATTTTCATTGAATATGCATGTTTTAACTAAAGTGTTCACACTCTTAATATGAGACAGGCAGTTTCACATTTTGTAGAAAAACGAAACAGTACCTATAAGTACATTAACAAAATAAAAATAAAATAAAATATTAAGTTTAGTAAGAAGGAAAACATTTGGAACCCAAATACCACTAAAACACTACAATTACAGCACTCTAAGTGTTATTTCAACTTGGTTAGACTCAAAATTCAACTTTGAAGCGTGCAAGTATTTTAATTTGCCAAAACTTTGGCAACACGAACAACCAAAATTAAAATTTTCCACACGGACGACTAGAATAATAGTGTGTTCAGGGAGGAAGCGTAACAAATGAGCTGTCAACACAAACGCGACCTTATCGCCAGGGGATAAGTGACATTTTAATTAGCGTCATTTAGTTCTGAACTGTAAACGTGGTCACAAACAACGGCAGGGTTCAGCCACGTACAGAGTTAGCCCACTTCGAGCATGAATCATTTTATACGTAGTAAGTGTTTGAATAGAAGCCAACATTCGATCCATAGTTTGGCTATAAAAACGTTCTTAATTTTTAATGTTGTATGAAGTTGAATTGGCGCAGTTACCTGAAGAATCTCCAGCTACCTATATCTAAACGACAACGACGACAATTCGAAGATCGACCGCTAGGCTGAGACATACCCCCTCTCTAGTCGCTCTGCTGCATACCAATTAAATTTTTTATTTTTAGGAATAAGTTCTAATAGCCTCTTGTCCTCTTGTGATTATTCTGAATCAGCACCACCTACCGATTAGCAAACATCACTGAAACGAAAAGAATATAAAGATGCCATCTTTTGGTTTGCTTTAGATGTGTACGTGCACTAAAAGTGTTTACTTAGTGTTTTGCGCCCAAGATAAAGGTCGGAAGTTCAGCTATTACGCGGCTAAGATTCGTTTTTACGCTAATATATAAGTGCAGAACTTTAAGGCGCGCTTCCGAAACAAAGAAATGAGAATGGATGAGACTCCTGATTTTTATTAAGCACTTTATATCTTAATTTACTTGCTGTGAAATATTTAAAGCTCAGTTGAAAAGGAGTTTGTTGATCAAATAAAATTTATAAAGCCTTATAAAGCGTTTGTATATAAAATCGCCTTTGTCAAATGAGGCACTTAAGCGATTCCATGATTATAAAATGAATATTCAAGGTATAGTATCGAAATTGATAGAATCTCGTTGAATAGAGGAAATAGAGAGACAGCTGGGTTTTTTAGAGATATAGAAAGTACCTTTTTGGAGTCTTGTAAGAATAAAACTTGTATGAAAAGGATTTGTAGAATTGTATCCTAACAATTTTCTAAATTTTGTAATTTCATTGGGTACCTACACTATCCCATGTTGATGTATGTACCTACATAAACCTGGCTATTGATATTGTTATTATTTTGTATTGTTTCACGAAAGGTGAAATAAGTAAATTTTGGTTCTGCATACAACAAGACCATTGCGTTGTATGAGAATTTAAATGTTTATTCACGTTTTTTTTACAATTGGAGGCAATAATACTATTGAAGACCATGGTCCTTTCGAGAAAGTCGAGTGAAGTCGAGTGAATATACTTGTATTTTTTGTAGTTGTACTAGAGACAGAATGGTGTGTCATTTGTACTATCAGTTGTACTTCTTAGTAGTAGTACTACTGACACGGAGGCAAATCTGTCAGATCACCTATTCCTAAGATTGCGTGATAAAATAATGTTACTTTTTTACACGGAGGGCTCCAAGATCACCAACGAAAACCGGCAATAGAAAGGTGAAACTAGCAGGTACATAAAATGTAACCCGACTCGTGTCCGGGTCGGAAGCGGCGCAAAGTACGTGTAAAGTACAAGTTCAGTGTACGCAACGAGCCGTGTTATTTATTCTCGCAAGAAGCTATGTGAACTTCACTTTCCGGGGCATGAACTTGTTTTAAAGGCGGTAAAAGGTACAAATACCCACCTATTTCATGGGGATGTAAATTGTGAGCTCGTGTTAGGTACTTTTAGTACGCTATTTTGATCATCAATTTGTTATTATAAGTATATACATGCCCGCTGCCGACCCTGAGGCATAAAGATGAAAAGTCTCATGTGCCTGTAATTTCACCGGCACTTGTACCCTTCAAAACGAAAAACTACAAAGCAAGCACAACTGCTTGGCAGCAGAAATAAATACGGTGATAGAACTTCCCCGGACCAACTCTTTCACAAGATGTTCTACTAATAATAAATCTAATACCTACCTAACTTTTACAAAAATAGATTTTCTTATGACACCTATGTTTGTTCAAGATAAATACAGAGAAAAATCAAGCCTTCTTACTTCGCAGCTGGGCCGCATACGAGTCGAGTTATTTTGGCTGAAATGTGTAAATACAAAAAGATCGTATTCCAACAAGTAGAATGTTTTATATCAAAAAGTAGCGTAAAAAGAAACAGGAACTTTATTATTAACTAGCTGAATCCCGCAACTACGTCCACTTTAAAAACCCCCTATTACCGATAAAAACCCTTCTACTGCTATAGAATAGATCCTTTGAGCCTCTAGACTACTCTAGAGGTTCTTTTTAATTCTTTCGAATTTTGAACCAGTTCCACCCAACTGGTTGAGCCGAAAATTTTCAACACCATGATACTTATTTTTACTACGTCAAAATACACTGAAATCTGAATAAAACGTAAAGTGTATTTTTTACAATGAAAACTGTTTCATACTTCTTTCCAGGAAAATTTCAGGTAACGCTGAAACATGTATTTGTTTATTTTGTTTGTGGTCTTAGAGGATGAATTATCCAAATTCCTTTCTTGGTAGGTACACCCCTATATCCTAAAAGGAACAGACCCTCTACAAGTCTCTAGACCAGCGGTTTGGGCTCTACGTTCTGTCAGTTAGTCAGGATTCTTATATAAGTATTTAATGATATTATTATTTCACGTCATTTATTATAATTCGTCGCTTCATTCTTCAGTTATAAAACATGGTAAATTCTCATTCTCATTCTCATTTGGTAGTATCATTCTATGCTACTGGCAACTTCGCACATTTAAAAAGAAAAATAAAATAAAGTCCGGCTTGACATTTCCTTCCTGCGGTGTGGCCTGTGACAGCTCGTCATTCTCATTTTGTGCGCGGCAACAAGCACACACTTTAACTGCAAAGCAAAAGTTGGAAAAAATGCCGAAACGTAACGCCGAAGAAAAGTTAGAATATTATTCAAAAAAGATCAAAAAACTTCGTAAGCAAAATACTGCTAAAAGGCGTCGCGTGATTGTGTATTCGTCATCATCTGATTCCGATGAAAACCCAGGTAAGTCTTTGCAATCCTAATACCTAAGTGAAGTGATTATTGTCTCATGCCAATTAAAATATCAGCATCTGTAAGCTTCCCTGGAGGATTAACTGCGGGTTATCACGATGGGTTAGCATGATGCTTAAAAATTGCCTGGAGGTTCGACTGCGGGTCAACACGAAGGTTTTAATTCTTACGAAAAGGCAAACCGTTTTATTTTCTTGAGAAATTAATTTCGAAAATATTTTATTTTCAACTACCCTCAAAAATGTTTTTCTCGTTGTTCAGATAACGGAACGCAATTGACAGAAGAACGCAACCAGATCGATGGTGGAACACCACCTGTGCCGGCTCCCCTCACGATATCAGACGAGGCCTCAGCGCCCCCGCAAGAGGCTACTGAACCAGTACCTGAACTTGATCCGGAGTTATTACAGGCTTTGGGTGATGCTTCAGATGACCTTCCAGTTTATGGCCCTGATATTCATGACAAGCTGGCCCAACTTTGGCTACCAATCCTCAAAAAAGGGATGCAGAAGGAAGTAAAAGAACAGCTTTTAAAAAACTATTCTATTCCCAGTAATTGCAAACTGCTGAAAGCACCCACATTAAACGCGGAAATATCCGCTGCCGTCTCTGATATAGTGAGGAACAGAGATAAGAAGATGCAGACCAAACAAGACCAGCTGGGTCTAGGCATATCAGCAATCAACAAAGCAATGAGTCTGCTTTTGACCAGCGATGATAAGATACAAGCCGTAAAAATATTATCTGACGGCTGCCGCATACTAACGGACATCCACTATACTGAATCTCAAGTGAGAACGAAGCTCATCACTCCAGGATTAGAGAAGGCGTTTCTTACATTAATACAGGACCAAGAAAGAGATGAAACTCTCTTTGGTAGTAAATTGCCTGAAAAAATTAAGGCATCAAAGGCGATTGAAAAACAAGGGTTGCAGATCAAAAAGACTCCTAATCCGAAGCCTTCTTCTTCGGGTACTCAGTCGTCAGCTGGCCGTTTTCATAACCAGGGAAACTGGTCGGGGCCCCCTCGTTACCCGCCATCGAGAAGGGGGGGGCGGTCAGCATACAGGGCGACAACGCAACAACCGTATCGTCGAGCGCAACCAACGACGTCGGGGCAGTCCACGCGGCCTTCGACGAACACGTCGACCTACAACAAACATGCCCCTACGAAACAGTAACGCAGGTACATGCTGGCAGATTACAATTTTATTATAATTGCTGGATTGGTATAACTTATAATAAAGTTATTTTGGATCTGATTCATAACGGTTATAGGATACCTTTTAATCGTAAGGTCGAACAAAGTTGTCATTATAATAATAATAATTCTCTTTCAATCAAAGAAAAGAATGAAATGAGGTTAGCTATACAGAACCTAACAGACTTAGGTGCCATTTCAGTATGTAAACCTCAAAAAGATCAATTTGTATCAAATATTTTTTTAGCACCAAAACCTAATGGGGGTCACAGATTCATACTAAACCTTAAGCAGTTAAATAAATTCGTTTCTAATGCCCATTTCAAAATGGAAGACCATAGAACGGCATCGAAAATGATACCTAACCATGGATTCATGGCGACCATCGATCTTAAAGAGTCGTACTTACTTGTTCCTGTAGCTAAGTCCGATCGTAAGTATTTAAGATTTCAATTTAACAAAACTACATATCAGTTTAGTGCCATGCCATATGGGCTTTGTTCGGCTCCTCGAACTTTCACAAAGATAATGAAAGAAGTTGTAGGCTATATGAGACATCGCGGATTTAAATCTGTAATATATCTCGACGATTGGCTCTGTCTAGGTGACAGTTTCGAGGAGTGCCAAAGAAATGTTACTGAAACTCTTAAGTTACTTAACTGCTTAGGCTTTGTGGTCAATTTCGATAAAAGTTGCTTATACCCTCAACAATGTTGCAAGTTTTTAGGATTTATTTACAACTCTGTCGATATGTCAATCTCACTGCCATTAGATAAGCGGCACAAAATACTACAATTGGTACAGAATTTTTCGCGATTAAAAGTTTGTACTATTAGGGAATTAGCCCACTTGCTAGGGGTCCTTACTTCAGCTTGCCCAGCTGTAAAGTACGGTTGGCTCTACACTAAAGAGTTAGAGAGACAAAAATATTTAGCTCTTACAAAACATCAGTCTTATGAAGCTAAATTCAAACCTCCTGCTTCTATACTACCAGATTTGAAATGGTGGTTAGTAAATATTAATTCCACAAAATTCCCTCTGGAAACCCCTCATTTTGTCCTAGAAATTTTTACTGATGCGTCTAGAACAGGATGGGGCGCATACTGTAATAACAAGCGCGTAAACGGTGGATGGAAAGATAGTGAACAAGATTTCCATATCAACTATTTAGAGTTACTTGCTGTTTTTCTCGGTTTAAAATGTTTTGCTCGCGAACATGATAATTGTAGTATTTTGTTGCGGGTTGATAATACAACTGCTTTAAGTTACATCAATAGGATGGGAGGGATCCAATTCCCTCACCTTACAGACCTGACAAGAACCATTTGGCAATGGTGCGAAAAGCGAAATATCTGGCTATTCGCTTCATATATTAATACAAAAGACAATGTAGAAGCAGATCAGGAGTCTAGAAAAGTTAACCCTGATATTGAATGGTATCTTTCTGTCTCGGAATACCAGACAGTAGTAACAGCTTTTGGCGAACCAGAAATAGATCTTTTCGCTTCTCGCACCAACGCCAAATGTGAAACCTACGTTTCGTGGAGGCCAGATCCAGATGCTGTAACAGTTGACGCATTTACTATAAGCTGGAATAAGATGTACTTCTATGCTTTTCCGCCGTTTACACTGGTCTTGAAATGCATAAAGAAAATTATTATGGATGAGGCTGAAGGTATCCTAATATTTCCTAATTGGCCGTCTCAGCCCTGGTTCCCCCTGCTTAAAAGTCTGATTCGGTCGGATATTATATATTTTACCTCGAATTCTTTGTCCTATTCCAGGACTCCTCCATCGCCGAGACCGTTTACCCTGGCTGCAGCAGTGCTCTCCGGGCTGCCTTTGAAGCAAGAGGATCACCAAGCCTTTCACTCGACCTATTAATGGCTTCGCTTTCCAAAAACACTCTGCTTCAGTACAATGGGACCTATAAACTGTGGTGGCAGTTCTGTTGTATTCGTAATCAAAATCCTTATGAATGTTCACTTTCAAACATAATGTTATTCCTTACTGAACAATTTAACAATGGGGCTGCTTACGGATCTTTGAACAGTCATCGTTCAGCTCTTTCTTTACTGCTAGGAAGTAACATAACCTCTGATGACCAGGTTAAACGCCTCCTGAAAGGGGTTTACAAGCTAAGACCAGCTTTGCCGAAATATACGTCTACCTGGGATCCTCAGGTAGTTTTAAACTATGTCGCGGATTGGATACCCAATAGAAACCTACCTTTAGAAAAAATCACGAAAAAGTTGGTTGTTCTGGCATTAAGCACTGGACATAGAGTGCAAACACTCTCCCTGATAAAATTAGAAAATATTTTAATTAATTCCACTGGCGTAAAGATAGGTATTTCTGATGTGATCAAAACATCTGGTGTCGGTCGTGAACAACCAGTACTAATTTTACCTTATTTTCATGAAAATAGAGCAATATGTCCCGCTACTATAGTTGAAGACTACATACATGTCACAAAAAATATCAGATCTGAGACGAGTCACATGATATTAACCTACAAGCGACCACATAAGCCAGCAACTGCTCAGTCCATCAGTAGATGGATAAAGCAGGTGCTGGGTGCGAGCGGCGTGGACGTGTCAACGTTCAGCGCGCACAGCACGCGGCACGCTTCCACGTCCGCGGCGCGCGCATCTGGTCTCTCGATGGATACGATTAGGAAAGCGGCTGGTTGGACTAGTACGTCCCAGTCGTTTGCAAAATTTTACCATCGACCAATAGTAGTCGAGGGTAACTTTGCAAGGTCGGTATTATTACCTAATCATTCAGTGATTGATTGTGATTAGTAACATAAATTAGTAAATTATGTGAAATAGGTATTCATAGTATTTAATAATGATTATAATTAGAATTGTTTCGTTTTTGAGTTTGTTACTAAGATACTTATGATTAAGTTAAAAAATCTGTAAGTAATAAATTATTCAAATTCAAATTTCCCTTCTTTTACTTTTACAAAATTTTCATCTCTAAACATCTACCATGTTTTATAACTGAAGAATGAAGCGACGAATTATAATATATGATCAAACGAACTTACAAAGTGAAGTTCGATCGATATTATATGAGTACGCTTCATTCGAAGTTATATACACCCTCCCACCCACTACCCAAAGAAAAATTTTGTGGTTCTTCTCTAAAATGAATGACGAGCTGTCACAGGCCACACCGCAGGAAGGAAATGTCAAGCCGGACTTTATTTTATTTTTCTTTTTAAATGTGCGAAGTTGCCAGTAGCATAGAATGATACTACCAAATGAGAATGAGAATGAGAATTTACCATGTTTTATAACTTCGAATGAAGCGTACTCATATAATATCGATCGAACTTCACTTTGTAAGTTCGTTTGATCATATATTATTAAACACGCTTTACCTGGGCTTTTGTGAGACATTACTGGGCCATATACGCCAACAGTTTGAGGCCCGTTTAGAAATAGGGTACCCAAACATTATTATTATGGTGGATGGATTTTAAAACCTCATTGCATAAAACAAAATGTAAATGTATTTTTAACCGACTTCACAAAAAGGAGGAGGTTCTCAATTCGGTTGTATTTTTTTTTTGTGTTTGTTATCTCATATCTCCGGCGTTTATGAACCGATTTGGAAAATTCTTTTTTTATTTGTATAGATATACTTCCAGATTGGTCCCATTTTTTCAGAATCCAGTTCTGATGATGGGATCCGTGAGGAATTGAGGGAGGGAACTCCTCAAAAATTTGTAGGCATCCATATGGTGATTTTGATATTTTCAGCAAGACACCAAGCATTTGCATTCAGAAACTATCATAATCCTTTCACCACTATGGTTCTTTCATAATTTTTTTTTCATCCAATATTATTTAGTCGAATACAATGGCGGAAGTCGGTTTTTGAAATGAAAAGTTATTTTAAAATGTTATTCTACACTGTTAGAAAAAATGTAAATTTACATGCAAAATTTTTACATAAAAATGAGAATTTACCGAAATAATCGGGAGAAACTACAGAAAAATCAGTAGAATTACATAATTTTCGTTAATTCTACATAATTTGCGTTATTATCACATATTTCTCGAATATTTTACAGAATTTATGTATTTTTGCACAGATTTTCCACAAAATATGTGATAACACATGGTAATTTGTGAATTTTTACATAAAAACTGGAATTAAACTGATGGTATATGTAATTTCACATGTTGTGATGGAAATAACACACAAAAAATTTAACTTTTTACATAAATTCTGTGATTTTAAAGTTTTTATGTAAATCTACATAGTAAGCTACACAGATTTTACAGAAAAAAAAGGAAAACAACATACTTCTGCTGTAGTGCAATAAATACCTATATATTTCACAAAAGTTTATGTAATTTATGACATGTTAAATGTGTTTTTACATGTGAGATGTAATTAATACCTTGTCTTGTGCAATTTCTACATATTTTGTATGTATATTTACAGCTTACTGTAAAAATACATGTCATTCTGTATTTTTACAAACCCGTATGGAAAACTACATTTGCAGTAGTATATTTTTTCCATAACAAATTTAATTTCACGTACCGTGATGTAACTATTACATAAATAAATTGACTTTTACAGAAACTCTGTAATTTCACATATGCATATGTAGTTTATTACATGTTAAATGTGTTTTTACATGTTAGATGTAATTTATACCTTGTTTTGTGTTATTTTTACATACTTTGTATGTATATTTACAGCTTACTGCAAATGTACATGTCATTCTGTATTTTCACAAACCCTTATGGAAAATTTTACATTTGTAGTGTATTTTTTACATAACAAAATTAATTTCACGTACCATGATGTAATTATTAGATAACAAGTTATACCGAATCTCTGCTATCGTACATTTGCAATGCTAATTCTCATTTTTAAATCTACTGATTTTATAAAAAAATATGAAAAAAATTACAGACTTGAGGTACTTAGTGCCGAAAATACCTAAAAGGTAGTCCTAGAATCATTAGTAGGTAGGTATTTATGTTTATATTTTTCTGTTAAACAAATGGCACCCAGAGTTTGATTCATTCTGCATTCAGCTTTTAGTGAAATATTAACTAAAGCAGCAATCGAATTAGTTTGCATGTAGAAGGTATTTCGCTAGATGGCTAGGTATAATCCAGTCAAACTGTTGGTGCCTTTGCCTCCGGATACCTTAAGGAGCCTTTTGCAAAGTTACGAAAATTGGCGAAGCCTTGAGGTTTGCAAGCAGTTGCTATGGATCATAAATAGTTACTTACATACCTACAATTTGCTAAATGGCCGTGACTACAGTCGCTCAAGGGGTAACTTTGCAGACATTCCCAGGGAATCCTAGGGAATTTGGAAGTATTACGAAGTTTTCTGAAAAATTCAATACCAGCAGACAATACTATGTAATAGTCAATACTGAGTTGACTTTCAAATTAATTCCATTTTGTATCTACGATTACGGTATAGGTAGGTACATACCTCTATCACTAGATAGATACGATTGTAGGTATTATAAGGTATGTCTACTCCGGACGTTCGTTCATTCGGCTTGCGTGTCACTGGTTCTTTCTGGGTAACCCTGCGCTAGTGAGCTATTATGATAAAACCAGTGTGATAAGAGACCCTCCTATCATTGTAAGTAGACCGCATCGTTAGGTGTCACGGGACTAATGGGATTATTTCATCCAAATCATTACGGGACAATTGGAACAAAAAAATCCCATTAGTCCCGCTACGGGACATCCCAACGGGACAACTGGGATCAGAGAAAAAAACCTAAGTACTAAAATCTTCGCAATAAATTGTCGTTTGAAGTACCTACCTGCTTACTTTTACTTACCTGCCTACTTTGAATTGAAATGAATCACATCCAGTTATCTCCAGTAATAATATACTTACCTATTAAAAACACCTTCAAACTCCTTTAAAAAACAAAATTTAATGATTATTATAATTAATGTTTAGGCATTATTCGTCGCCTAGTTTCCAATCTGTCCACCGGCCAGGCAGTGGCGTGGCGCGCGCGTTTTTTGGCCGCTAGACTGCCCCGCGCCGCCAACGCCGGTGCCCTTGTTGCCAAGCGAGTTTAGAGAGTTTGTAGGTATAATTATGTGCAATGCTTAGGTTCATAAAATATTTAAGTAGGTACATATAACCTACTTAATTTGTTTACCGTAGTAGGTACCGTTAGAATATACTTAGGAACTATTGATGGTATCTACTATGTAATTCCTTTTTGGTAGGTAAGTACTTATACTTACTTAAGTACTTAAGATAGTTACCTACCTAGTTAGGTAGGTAGGTAGGTAGGTACTACCTAAGTAGATAAATACAACAATTTTGTTCCTCTATCTCTACATCTATCTTATAATAATTGTATTGCGTACGCAACAGTATTCATACGCATATGAACTATCGTTCAGCACTAGACTTACATGCTGCTTCTTATATACGCTAGATTGAACTGTTGTCTTGTTGCAGGTGAACAATGAAATAAGATAGCCAAGAAAGTATATAGGTAATAGTTTAATAGATAAGAAGATATGACAAGGAAGAGTTATTGAGTTTGAGTTTAAAATTAAGGGGCTAAAACACACGACTCCCAGCGTCCCCCACCTGTCTGGCCCACTGGGGGACGTTGGGACAAAAAAGTGCCAACGTCCCCCACTCGTGACAACGTGCAGGAATTTAATATTTAACAGTAGGAGAACTTTTTTTCTGTTTTTAAGTGTCCATTATGATGATCACTGATCACGATTCTACTGTCAGAAAAGTGATCACAGGGAACCTCAGATATCGATTTTGAAAGCAATCGGTCCGGGAACAAAAAAGTTCAAAATGGCAGCTACTTTTTAAATTTCTGACAGCAGATTCTTTTTCAGTGATCACAGGGAAACTCAGATATCGATTTTGAAAGCAATCGGTTCGGTAACAAAGAAGTTCAAAATGTTGGCAAATTTTTTAATTTCTGACTGCAAATTCTTGTTCAGTGATCACAGGGAACCTCAGATATCGATATTGAAAGCAATCAGTCCGGTAACAAAAAAGTTTAAAATGGCAGCCACTTTTTGAATTTCTGACAGCAGATTATTTTTCAGTGATCACAGGGAAACTCAGATATCGATTTTGAAAGCAATCGGTTCGGTAACAAAGAAGTTCAAAATGGTGGGCAATTTTTTAATTTCTGACAGCAGTTTCTTGTTCAGTGATCACAGGGACCCTCAGATATCGATTTTGAAAGCAATTGGTTCGGCAACAAAAAATTTCAAAATGGCAGCCACTATTTTTAATTCTGACAGCAGAATCGTGTTCAGTGATCATCATAATGGACACTTAAAAACTGAAAAAAAGTTCTCCTACGGTTAAATATTAAATTTCTGCACATTGTCACAAGTAGGGAACGTTGGCACTTTTTTCTCCCATCGTCCCCCAATGGGGCCAGACAGGTGGGGGACGCTGGGAGTAAACGAGAAGTAAGGGGTCGACGGAGTTGTACTTGTCGCCAAAGTAAGTCTTGATCAGACGGAGAATTGATTCCGTTTGTCTAGTATTACTCCCCTTGCATCACGTACAGGTAGATCCGGGCAGCTCCTTCCGTTTCAGCCGGTTCTGGTAGCCACTAGGTAGGTACCTAGGTACCTAACTAGGCATCTAGATATCTCCCAGTACAGTATGTAAGTAGGTATAGCTCTCAGTACAGTTGGTAGGAAAAGTAGGTATTTATCAGTGTAATGTCAGGTGAGGTCTGCGGCTCGATTGGTTCCCTCCACGGCCGATACAACCGCGTAGCAAATTGATTTTATAGCCACAAGGTCAACAGTAGGTAGGTAGGTACCAACAGTTGACAAGATAGTAAATGAGTTATGGTTTCAGACGTCCAGACAATCTCTCATCCATCGTTCTATTAAGTAAGTACCTACTTATATCACATGTAAATTTTAAGGATTGATTATTTTCTGCGACAATTAATCTATAGGTAAGTACCTACCTATCGTTCGCAAGCGTGTGAATTCAAGTAGCTTGTAATGTAAATCGGGCTCTAATCGCATCCATAAACATACATAAACACACGCCTCAAAGGGCCTCTTTTCACCGTGGGTTACACAATCGCTGGAACATAAACGTGACAAGTGGTGAGCTCATCGCAGCCATTGCTTTCCACGACCAACTCGGCTAACACTTTCTTTCAGTAAGTAATAAATAACACACTCCTAAATCTGACATCCTCCTTGGCGTGGCGGGCAAGTAGCCGGCTGAGAGGCAAGAGGTGCTGGTTTGATTTCCACTGCGGGACAAATGGTTGCATGATCTGCAAATATTTGTTCCGGGTCTGGGTAATAAGTACTTACCATGATACTCGTAGTTCCGATACCCACGTCACAGGGAATCCCAGCAGTATGGGGTCAGAACTATGTAAGTATGATGTAAGTAAGTTTTATTATGTAAGTGAGTATAACAACATAACATAACACCCAACAGCCGCAAACGTAGTCTTGATCCCATGTAGGTATATACCTACCATGCTCCGATAACACTCATGCAGACCCGGAACAAATACTTACCTAATTTGCAGAACATAAAAACATATTTTGTCCCGCATTTATATACTGAAGAGATTGGTTAGCTTTAAACAGGAATTTCTGAAAAACCCACGGTTCGGTAAATTTCATACTAACTATGTACTATTCTGTATCTAGAATTCTAAGAAATTGATTTTAAGCTATTTTTTATCGTCGTATCAATTTGAAACTTTGCGTATATATGTAATTCTAATGATACTATACATAGGACAAAATTTTGACAAAAAAAAACATAATTTTAGGGTTCCGTACCCAAAGGGAAAACGGACCCTATTACTAAGGCTCCGCTGGCCGTCCAACCGTCCGTCTGTCTGTCACCAGGCTGTATCTCATGAACCGTGATGATGTACCTATTTCTGTTGCCGCTATAACAACAAATACTTACAAAACAGAATACTTCAAATAAATATTTAAGGGAGCTCCCATACAGCAAACGTGATTTTTTAGCCGTTTTTATAGATACTTAATGGTACGGAACCCTTCGTGCGCGATTTCAACTCGCACTTGGCCGGTTTTATAGATAATGGTACGGAAACCTTAGTCGTTGCACGAGTCTGACTCGCACTTAGCCTGTTTTTATAGATAATGGTAGGTACCTACGGAACCTTTCGTGCGCGAGTCTGACTTGCACTTGGTCGGTCTTTTGTTTTGATTTGGAGGATAATTTTCAATTCAAAGTACAAGTAAAACAGCAATTTCTGATAGGTAGGTACTTACTACTTACTTACTTAGGTGAGTACTTACTTATACAATTATTATTAAACGTGTTAAGCGTAAGTACAAGTACCTACTTACCTGCCTACCTAGGTATTTCAGTTTAACAGCTGTCTGTAGTCGCTGTCTAACAATCAAATCTTGTACATACTTACCTACCCAGGTAAGTACTTAATCAAATTTTCTTATTGAATTTTGAACAGAAATACCTACAAGCAGAAGCGTCCGTAAGCCGCAGTAAGGTAGGTCGTGCTCTTGTTACTATGTACTATTCCGTTTCTTGAAATCTTAGAATCTTATTTTAACCTATTTTTAACTATAGTATCAATTTGAAATTTTGCATATGTATATTCTAATGACAATACAAGAATTTGTGAATATTTTGACTTGTTTATTAGGTACATTGCCCCAACAGGTAGGTACCTGACAACAGCTTGAGTAGCATAGCAACAACGAAGGTCACGCCGTCACGCGATGATGCAATATAATATTAGTAGGTATTGGTTTGGGAACGGCATTTACCTACTTATTGAATTGACAAAAATATCGTGAATTTTATAGTCAATTAGAACAGTTAAGTAAGTATAGTTTGGTGTAAAAATAAAAGGTGGATTATGGTAATTATTAAAAGAATAAATGGAAGTAAAAAATTAAAGGTATTAAGCCAGGTTGGTTTCTATCTTTTCACCAAAAAATATTTTAGTACCTACGAAATGTATACATAAAACATTGAAAACGAACAGGTGCCATTAGGCCCAGTTTCCACCAAAGCACGAGACGAGAGGAGATGTCCTGCAAAGCTGGCAGGTTATTTCCACCAAAGCGGAGAGCAGACATTTCTCTTGACTTCGACTAGGCACTTTTCCACTCTGCCGCGCCGCTTGCTCGCTCGCCGCACTAAATTAGCTCATATCGTACTTTTTTACTACCTAACTAACAAAGGAGACCATTCATTTTAGGTCTAGAATCGGAAGTGCCGGCCAGTAACAAAAACGATGTTATTTTGATGGGCACATTAATTTGAGCATTTGGTACTACTACACGAAACCTGTAGAACCAATAGTTTAGCTACTATCGCAGTTTAAAAAAATATACTTCCCATACATCTGATCAAAAATTAAAGATATTTTTAATGGTTTTTATACATGGTTTGTATATTTGCTTGACTATTGGTCGTAAGGTAAGCTTGAAGTCGTGCAGCAGGCTATGGCGCGAGCTATGCTAGGAGTTTCACTACGTGATAGAATCCACAATGAGAAAATTCGTAGAAAAACTAAGGTCACCGACAAAGCTCTCTGAATTAGCAAGCTGAAGTGGCCATGGGCAAGTCATATAGCTCGCAAAAATGACAAACGTTATTCGTTTTAAATTGAAAAAACGGCTAATTACCACCGTTTTCCGTCACTTTTGCTGACGTTTCGAGACCGAGTTCAGAAGCCTCTTTATCATGAGCACCACCCGCGACCGCGTTCAATGGTAGACCGGTGAATACTACGTGCGGCCGCACGCTCCGCTCAACGCAACGTTATTCTTCTGTATATATAAAATTCAAAGTTCTGACTGACATATCAACGCACAGCCTAAACCGCTGGTCCTAGAGACATGAAATTTGCAGGGTTTGTTTATTTTAGGATGTATTGGCGCAATAAGAAAGGAATTTTGAAAGTTCACCCTCTAAGGGCGTGAAAAGGGATGAAAACGTTTGTTTGACACGGTCAGCTAGAGGATCTGTAAACCCGTTACAGGACACATTAAGTTGATGGGCATAGTTGTTCGTTCCCAAGTGAAAGTGAACAATATTTCTATTTTCAATATTTAGTGTCATTCCGTTCACTGAGAACCAGTTAGCAACTTCGTTCATCACCTTGTTGAGTTTGTCAGCTAACTGTATAAGTGTTTCCGAAGAGACAATAAGGCACCCGTCATCAGCAAACATGACATAGTCCGCATCTACATGGGCCATCGTCAAATAATTGATAAGTATTAAAAATAGGTTAATTCTCATGATTGAGCCCTGGGACCGGTGACATCATCCGATAAAAAAGTGTCTGATTTAGTGTCACGTACAGATGTTAGATGTGTACGGTTTTTAAGAAAAGAGGTTATCATCTCGAGATGTGGCCCGTTTATACTATAGTGCTCCAGGATTGAGAGCTCCTCTAATACGTACGCGCCATACGGCTATGCTCCATGTTCCATTCCATCGCACAAATTATGGTCAAAAATCAATCAATTACACGCATCGCTAACTCTTACAATTCATTGATTAGTGGCGTAGATCCTTTTATGGCATCCAAATCAGCTTTCAAAGCTCAAGCAATAAAGAAACTTACGTTTTGCCCCGCTACGGGAATCAAACACACAACCTTTCTCATCTCAGGTGGCTGCTCACCCGCGGCGCCACATAAGTCATCAAAATAGTGCAATATTCTAGGTTGCACCCTTTCTAGTCACATGTCCTCTCACGAAACAGAAAACCTGCAGCGAGTTGCATGCAAAAAAATAACAAATATAAAAAACAAAAATACAATCATTGTGCAAGGGTGAGCTTGTCTGTTTGTCTCTTAAACTCTATATACTGAAAATAAATATCATACCACTGTCCAAAGGTGTTGTTCCAAGATATATGGAGCCTAGCCCTTGTCGGTGTACATACACTTGTGTAAACGTGGCTAAATGTATACAAAACCTCTTCCCATTGTAATTTTTTGATTATTTCGCTTCATTTAATGCAGGTTCCTAAAATGTCTTTCTCACGGAGAGCAACACAAGACAAAACAATAAGGCGGGGCGGATACAATTTACTCTGTGGTAAAATGTTTCGACAGCTGTTGACAACTTTGACTAGAACTACATTCCGTTCACGTCTTGGCTCCAAGGTCTTGGAGCAAGGAAAATATTTTCGCGTAGAATCGAAATGTAGTAGTAGTTGTTAGCAGTAGAACTTCTTGTGGAAGAGTTCGTCCGGGGAAGTACTACCACCGTACCTATTTCTGCCGCCAAACAGAAGTGTTCGCATTGCAGTGTTTCGGTTTGAAGGGTACGGGTGCCGGTGAAATTACAGGCACATGAGACTTATCATCTTTATGTCTCAGGGTTGGCAGCGCGCGTGTGATGCCTCTGGTGTTACAGGCTTTCATTGGCTACGGTAACTGCTTTCCATCCGGTGGGCCGTAAGCTTGTCTGCTTGACAAGAAGCATAAAAAAAATTTAATTGAAGAACTTTTACTGATGTGATGATCGTAATAAAACTAGCGTAGGCATCGCATTCTATGTAGATACACTATTCCCAACGAACGAATAAAACAAGCAACCACAGAGCAATAATCATGATATTCCCTGTCATGCCTGCTCAGGAAAATATGTTGCCATTGTAAATAATTATCGAATTTTAAACATTTCTGTGCAGTAAATTATGCTTCAAATTAGAGTAAGAGTATTTTTACGATAATCACTGATTTTTTCGCCATTCTCTGTCTGGTGTACATCGATAAAGGTCATTTTGGAACATGTCCTTTTGACATCAAAAACAATTGAATGACTGGTCGTAGATTATTACCGCTATAGTATAAAATGTTGATAATGGGTCCCTGAATAAGTTCACATCTAAATATCATTAAAATATAAATATAAATATTTCATTGCAATATATGAGAAATTGCATTTTTCAAACTGCGATATCAGGCAAAACATTGGTTCCTTAGTTTTAGTGCCATAATAATATAAGCTCGAACCAATGTGCCCTATAGTTAAATAACATTTTTTTCATTGGCTGGCACTTCCAGGTTGTGGCCCAAATTTGTATGAAGCGTGAATAGTCTCCTTTCATGAAGATAGTTAGTTATTAATTTCGATGTGGTAAGTAACTAAAACAATTTTATATCAATTTTCTCTAATAAACCACAGTAATATACAATATTTATTGTTTTTTACTGTGTTTTACTAGAGGAAATTGTTTTAGTTAGGTACTTACCACATCGAAATGAAATATTAACGAATCGGATCGGATCCAACGTTTTAAAATCGCCCTGCTGGCAACATTTTTCATTTCTGTGAGCTCACGCAGCGGGGCGGTACAAACACGTTCGTTTGTTAATTTTTCTGCTTTTTCGAAACGAAACCTCGTCCATTTTGATTTTATTTCAATTTCTAATGTTTTTTTGAGTTATATCGTATAATTTTAGTTGCATTTTAACCGGTGTAGCTTATTTAAAGAACGCGTGGTAATGAAATCTAATCAAATCAACTAAGTGTATTGTGTCTTTTCAAACGGGTGAAAATTTACCACGAACATTGTAGTGAAATTTCCAAAGCTGGTAAGTACATTTAGCATTGTTTGTGACCCTTCGAGAACACCTTATTTTATAGAAACAATTTTATTTTATCTTCAAACACGAAGACACCAAACGCCATTTTGTCGTGTGAAAAATGTGTAGACGCTTGATAATGAGTCTCGTAAAACTATGTAGAACTGTGTGGCTTTGGTTATCGGTGCGTACATATCGTGGGTCTTCCCACCCGAGTGGGGGGACCCGGTACTGCCACCAGGCATTGGCCCCTTGCTGGGGTCCTTACGTTTAGCCTATGTGACACGGTACCTATCTTGTGCCTCTGGGTGAGGCCTGCTGTATATGCGCCTCGTGGCGTCACTCTCGCTTTGGAGCAGCTTCCTTGGGTATGCCTTCCCTTGGTGGTCCTGTTCGACCGCAGGAACCCATTCACGGCCGGCTATGCGGTTGATGAATTCGTCCAGGCTCTCTATCTTTAGGTTATTTCACATTCACATTGCGAATTGGAACGATGACTGTAGCTTTCAGAGTAAACCCAAATCTCCTTCGCTGATTCCTGATAGATATTGGTCGATGGAGTTTTGACGAGGTTTTCCGGATAAGTTTGTCTCTTGCCTGTGTTCTTCTGATAAGTGTACCTTCTTAGCTTGCCTCATGCCTATTGATGTATTTTGTGTTACAGGTCAATCAGGCTTTGCAGTTATAATCATAATTGGCATGATTGCCAATTATAAAAGTGTGGTCCGCAGACCAAAGTGTAAAGAAGGCAGTTTGCCTCAACGAAATAACTATCAACCAGTTATTGGAAAAGGGTAAATTTTATCAGATGATTATTCAACTGTTGCTATCTTGTGAGTATTTAGAACCCACAGTTACTTAGAATATATCTTGTAGAATAGAATACCTTACCTATTATATGATATTATAGAATAGACTGATATTTATTTCATCAATCATACTCATATACTCAGCGGCTTGATAATGTAGTATGATTCATACTACATTATCAAGCCGCTGAGTATACAAAGCGAGGGTATATTTTTGCTATCAATTTCAATGTGTATGTGTGCCGTGGTGTCTGACCCACACATTTTTTTTATAATTTTACTTTCATCATCATCATCGTCAGCAGCAGCCTTTAGACATAACATCCATAACATAACACCCAACAGACACATACATAGTCCTGCCCCCCTATTCCCTAACTGAAAGTCACTCGGTGACTAACGTTTGACAAGTAATATGACCATCATTTTGTCAATTTTTAATGATAATTTTGAGCAATTGATGGTAATTTTACTTGTCAAACGTTAGTCACCGAGTAACTTTCAGTTAGGGAATAGGGGGGCTGATCTCACACTAGGATTCCCTGTGTCGCTTTCACTTGTTGATTGGTTTGAGAATAAGTATCGGTTTAAATGGGCTGTAGTATAAATAGTACCTATGTTTATTCAGGGTGGTCTATTTATAGTAGTCCAAATAAAAACCAGGGGTTGGGGACCTCATAGCATAGATTTAAAATATTTATTACTCCTAAACTATTCAAAATCGTAGAATGTAGACTCGTGGGGATAACTCAGATATGCCATGAAGTCCTCTAAGCCCCGGTTTCCACGTGGGCTACTAAAATATGTCACCCAGACCCAGTACGTAGAACTTGTAGATTGTAGAATTAATTTTTAGTTTTTCATATACAGGGTGTTAAGCATATACAAGGTGTAAAACAAATTTTGGTTTGTCGATAAGGGGGCATTCAGGAAAAAATACTCAACATATCGCAGAAAAAAAATACTTGGAAAATTCTTCAAAATCGTGACAATACTTTTTTTTGTTTTTTTTTTGGCCTACCGTGTAGCTTTTTTCTCGGCCATCAATTAATGTACCTTGTAGAATTTATTTTTAGTTTGTCATATACAGGACGTAAAGCACATACAAGGTGTAAAAAAATTTTTTGGTTGTCGATAAGTTTTTGTCAAAAATTCCTGCGCCCGTAAGTCAAATAGCACGACAAAAAAGGACTGTCAAAATTTTTTTTTGGTTATTTTTTTTTTGCCTACCATGTAGAGTTTTTCTTAGTCACCGTTATTGAGATATTAACACTGAAATATGTTCAAAGTAGGAACTATTTTGGAAAATACTGAATAATTAGGTAAGAAATTATGTTACTTATTGTTTTACTTAAGACCTTTGTCTGTCATCTCAACATGCCCTTTCATGTTGTCGTCCTTCATTTGCCCCCATATATTGTTTTGATGGTGTACCTGCTTACATAATATAGTTTTACTGGCTATGAATGTGCAGTAATATAATTATTATTTGATATAATAAATTGTGTTGCTTTCAGATCAGTTACATGAATGAAGAAATATGTTGGAGAAGTTAAGGATTTTCGAGGCTAGACAGATGAGGTACAGTTTGTTTTCTGATCGTAATACCTTACCTGTATAGATAGAACAATTATATGACATTTATTGACTGTATAATTACATTACAGGTGGATTCGAGCTCGCTTCAAAGAACCAAGTACAACTGTACAAGAAATTTCACATATGTGATTGTGTATTTTGCTAAAACAAGAACTCATGTTGTTTAATACATTTGAGTTGATTTGGCTCAAAACAAAAGCTTGAGAGCAAAATCAGGATCAGTCTAGGAGTGTTATGTATGCTGACATTATAATATTTATATCATTAACGTAAGTTTGAATATAGATTTATAGCTTTAATATTTTTTCAGACCCTCTGACCCTGTGTTTTGGACATAAAGTTTTAACTAAATGCATTAATGGATAATAAATAATTATCCTTAGTACTGCAGTAACTGAACAAAACACTGAAGAATTTGGGGAGATCGTTTCCATCACAAATAAATTGCCATTGTCTGAAGATTTGGAGACTGTAGGAATTATTTTGGAAAATACTGAATAATTAGGTAAGAAATCATGTTACTTATTGTTTTACTCAAGACCTTTGTCTGTCATCTCAACATGCCCTTTCATGTTGTCGTCCTTCATTTGCCCCCATATATTGTTTTGATGGTGTACCTGCTTACATAATATAGTTTTACTGGCTATGAATGTGCAGTAGTATAATTATTATTTGATATAATAAATTGTGTTGCTTACAGATCAGTTACATGAATCAAGAAATATGTTGGAGAAGTTAAGGATTTTCGAGGCTATACAGATGAGGTACAGTTTGTTTTCTGATCGTAATACCTTACCTGTATAGATATAACAATTACATGACATTTATTGACTGTATAATTAAATTTCAGATGGATTCGAGCTCGTATCAAAGAACCAAGTACAACTGTACAAGAAACACATATGTGATTGTGTATTTTGCTAAAACAAGAACTCAGGTTGTTTAATACATTTGAGTTGATTTGGCTCAAAACAAAAGCTTGAGAGCAAAATCAGGATCAGTCTAGGAGTGTTATGTATGCTGACATTATAATATTTATATCATTAACGTTAGTTTGAATATAGATTTATAGCTTTAATATTTTTTCAGACCCTCTGACCCCTCGTGTTTTGGACATAAAGTTTTAACTAAATGCATTAATGGATAATAAATAATTGTCCTTAGTACTGCAGTAACTGAACAAAACACTGAAGAATTTGGGGAGATCGTTTCCATCACAAATAAATTGCCATTGTCTGAAGATTTGGAGACTATAGGAATTATTTTGGAAAATACTTAATAATTTGGTAAGATATTATGTTACTTATTGTTTTACTTAAGACCTTTGTCTGTCATCTCAACATGCCCTTTCTTGTTGTCGTCCTTTATTTGCCCCAATATATTGTTTTGATGGTGTACCTACTTACAAAATATAGTTTTACTGGCTATGAATGTGCAGTGATATAATTATTATTTGTTATAATAAACTGTGTAAATCAATTATGTTCCTTTCAGATCAGTTACATGAATCAAGAAATATGTTGGAGAAGTTAAGGATTTTTGAGGCTATACAGATGAGGTACAGTTTGTTTTCTGATCGTTATACCTTACCTGTACAGATAGAACAATTATATGACATATATTGACTGTATAATTAAATTTCAGATGGATTCGGGCTCGCTTCAAAGAACCAAGTACAACTGTACAACACTGTGTAACACTGAAGAATTTGGGGAGATCGTTTCCATCACAAATAAATTGTCATTGTCTGAAGATTTCGAGACTGTAGGAATTATTTTGGAAAATACTTAATTTGGTAAGAAATTATGTTACTTATTGCTTTACAAGGGCATGTTGTAGTCCTTCATATGCCCCCATATATTGTTTTGATGGTGTACCTACTTACATATTATAGTTTTACTGGCTACGAATGTGCAGTGGTATAGTTATTATTTGTTATAATAAACTGTGTAAATCAATTATGTTCCTTTCAGATCAGTTACATGAATCAAGAAATATGTTGGAGAAGTTAAGGATTTTTGAGGCTATACAGATGAGGTACAGTTTGTTTTCTGATCGTTATACCTTAACTTGTATAGGTAGAACAGTTTTATGTGATAGTTATTTGACTGTATTATTTAATTTCAGATGGAATCCGGGCTCGCTTTAAATAATCAACTGTACAAGAAATTTCACACAGTGTGAAGAGGGACGCGGAGAGAGTGAAGCGTGGATCACACTCATTCCAAAGAAGATTCGATCCTCATTTACAACTCCAAAAAAAAATAGCAAAAATTTCACGGTAATGTTCACATAAATCTTGATCTATCACTCTATACAGGGTGTTTTTTTTAAATGGGACAGTATGGGGATATCCGAATCCATAAGAGATTACAAAATTGTATCATCAATAAGTGTGTTATTTTTAACTAGTTAACATACATTGACTGTTATTTGATTAATTTTAGTATTTATGATTAACAGAATATTGTGAACCAATATTTTCTACTGAATAGTTTTGCACTGAACAGCTATAAGAGCTCATGGTAAGGCCTCAGATCATGGGTTAGTGTGATATCTTGTATCTAACTATGTGATAGATAGCACGCATTCTTAAAAAAATATGTTTGTTGTGTATTGTGAACTTTATATACACTGTATATCAGTAATTTGCTGTCACTGTCTTACTGTACAACATGCTTTCTATAGTACCTTTGCTACTGTATTATGTAAATTTTGATGTCAATATCAACTGAATTGTATGTTTGGTTTTTAAGTTCAATATTAGGACGATTTTGTATTATTGGTAAAATTGTATCGTATTTCATTCAGTAAGTTGCTGTCACTCTCTTATTGTGTAACATTCATTTTTTCGTACTTTAGCTAGGTACTGTGTTATGTAAATTTTTGGTTATAAGGTTCAATATTACGACCATTTTGTATCTGTTGAAATTGTATCATCATTAAGTGTTTTGTTTTTAACTAGTTAACATACATTGACTGTCATTTGACAATATCGCTATACCAGTTTCTAAATGACATCTGTTTCATTTAAATTATGTATTTATGATTAACAGAATATTGTACAAAATTGTATTATCAATAAGTGTGTTATTTTTAACTAGTTAACATACATTGACTGTTTATTGACAATATAGCTATACAGGTTTCTAATTGACATTGGTTTCATTTAAATTTAGTATTTATGATTAACAGAATATTGTAAACGAAGTCAATTTATTTGTGAATCTACATTATTGGTATTTATGCTCACACTCAAACAGTAATATTCTTTCTTTCAGTAAATTACAGGCTTGGTAATTTCTATCGCATGGGCCTTCAGGACATAACAATCAAGTTGATCTTGATGTTATATGCTGAAAGCCGATGGATAGGAACAAAATACCTGTAATTTTCTGGTAGAAAGAATATTACAGTTTGGCTGCATAATTACTATTAATGTATGCAAATTCACATTTAAATTGTGTATTTTCACATACAATATTCTGTAAAATTCCCCTGGTAGTATTGAATATTACATTTTATTAATGTAATTTTATCACATAAATATATGTGAAAAATTACAATTATTAGGTAGATTTACATACATAATATGTAGTAAGTACTACATAAATGTATGTAAAAACATTACAATTATTAGGTAGATTTACATACATAATATGTAGTAAGTCTACATAAATGTATGTAAAAATTCTGCACTTTCTGTAGAATTACGTATGTGTATGTAAATCTACATAACATCTAGGTAGATAATAATACATATTTTTGTGTAGTTCTACCTATATATACGTAAAACTACATAAATGTATGTGAAATAATTACATAAACTTATGTGGAATAACTACATTTTTGTGTAGATTTACCTACATTATATGTAAAGCTACATAAATGTATGTGAAATAATTACATAAACTTATGTGATAAATCTACATTTTTGTGTAGATTTACCTACATTATATGTATTTTTTTTACATAATTTATGTATATTCACCTTACATGTTTTTGATGTGAAATCGAAGTACATAATTATATGTAATTTTGGATTACATAATTTTATGTGAAATTTATGTAAAAAAATATATAGGAAAATGAGTTATGTAAATTTACATAATAGAATTCACATAAATTTTATTCACATTTTATGTAAAAAAGTGGTTATGTAAATTTACAGACAGAATGGATAATCACATAAACATGTAACTTCACATAAAAGTGAGGGCTACGAACGTGGCCCGAACTTTTATGTAATTTTACAGAAATTTTTCTAACAGTGTATAAACTATAGAATAAAATTGAAGTACCATTGTATAGCGCGTCAGTTTACAGGCGACGGGTCCACATACGGAGCCGTGCTATTATTCTCGCAAAGTACCTTTCGGTATATAGGTCACTGTTACTATGTTAGTAACTATTGTTGTGCCCGGGGCTGGAGGTGAGGAACTTGTTTTTACTTGTCAAGTTGTTTTCGGGAATGTTAACATTTCACTTAGACACGCGAGATGACATCGTCACTTTCGCACAACATTGTCACTTGGATCTTGTTTGTCCTTACTTGTTAAATTTAACACAATTTCTATGTTACATATTATACATACATATAATATGTTACATTATGCTATTTCTATGATTCACTGACTAAGAAAAAAAATATATATAAAATAACCTATGTAATTATTCCATCAGTTCAGGGCATCCACTAATAAAATGCCTTGGTACCTAATCTCCGTCTACCTCAATTCAAATTCAAATTCATTCAAATTCATTTATTATTCATATTTTATGAAATGTATGATTCAAGACTACTCCATTTTTACAAAGTCGTCTATTTGTAGCATTCGCATTGTTGCTTATAGGAAAAACAACACAAATTAGAAAAGGTAGAAGAACTATTTCCCCATTCCAGAGCCACTTCATAAATCAACGTCACGTAATAAACGTCGCGATAAATGTATATTTGTCGCATCAAACGCTGGAAATCCTGGGGAGTGCGTGAAAAATCCAAAAGGGCTCTGAATATTCACCACTACCTAAAACAAAAACGAACCTTCTACGATTATTATAGAGTTTATTTTGCTCTGAAAACGTAATGGGATTTTTCTCACTCTCAATGAGGATAGATTTGGTTTTGTACTAGGGAGTGTGATGGGGTTTGTTAGTGATGACAAAATAAGGGTGAATCGGTGATTGATAAGGCCCCTCGTGTGATCCTCCTAATGTGAGGCTTGTTGTAAAATCGGTTGCTCTATTTTGATTAACTTAGTGGTACAGTTATCAAGCAAAGTATTCCATACATAAGGGGCATTTTACTATATTCTTAAACGAGCGGAGCGAGTTCTCTGTATCAACAAGGCATATCGGTGGTTGTATGTATCTTAGTCTGAGGGTAACTTTTGAAACTTTTATCCGATCTTTATGAAAGGTAGGAGGGTATTTAATTGTATTGTATTTATTTATTCATCCATAGACATAATACCAAATATGTAGTTAGATTAGTCATCAAAACAAATATTATTATAAAAAAATAGGTGTTCTAAAATGTTAATCCCACTTGATAAATTGAATTCAGCAGTAGATAGTACTAGTAAAATTTGCAAGCAAGGTTACGGTTGATTTAGCTCATACTAAATCGATTAAGGGGTTGTTGAGATATTGGAGTACAAGAGGGGGTAAAAAAAAGTAAGTCAATCAGTTCAAGCCAAAAATGGTGTGTGTACATTTTTAAACTACTTTTAATTTAATTTTAGATTTTGTAGTTTTTAAGATACACCTAAGCACTTTTAGTAATCTCGAAATGTGTACCTAAGTAGTACACATTTTGAGATTACTACTACTGACGAACTACTAGCATGGCAAATTAAAGTACCATGCTAGTAGCTTAGGTGACACAAATATAGGGAAAATCTAATCCAATCTCTTGCTTTTCTTATTTTTAAACGTGTTTTATGTCCAAACCTGCTCAAGTGGACGTTATTTATACCGATGACAGTAAATGTTTTGATCGCACTGGCGACTTAGTTCTTTTTGACCAGCCTCAACGCGGTATCAGGGGTAATCTTTATAGATGGTTCTCATCATACCGTTTGTAACCGGTGCCAGACTGTGGTTGTAAGCGGATATTCTTCTTTACCCAAGAGGGATATCCAGAAGACCCTTAGGGATCCCTATCTTATAATCTATTACTTTATAAATAAAATATCGTCACTGTTGTATAATATTTTTCTTCTTGCTCTGATCTAGGTTGACTAAACATCAAATTGATTGAGTAGCGGTACCTAAAGACCTTTCTCCACTCAGAGATAATCACCAACGCGACTACGAGTGGCGTTACTACTTGAATGTACACTGAGGATTGATTTCTTTAGCTGTGATTGGCTGATTTTAACGGGCATTAGTTAAGTATCCACTTATGTTGAGTAAGGTTAATTTGTGCGGCCGTAAGTAAGTAGTCTTAATTTTGAAGTATTGATGTAAAGAGGTTTTACAATACTGCAAAATGAGTTTTAGTTGGCGTACGACTTCCAAGGGAGGAGATGTAGGTCTAAAATAGATTATGAAATTGTGTACAGAATGATATGAAGATATTGACTATTTGCCTGGCATAATAGTAAATGTGCCGTGGTACGTCTAGCCGAAAAATATACCCCTCCTTCTCCTCCCTTAGATGTAGTAAAAGCCTTACTAAGGGATTGCATTATTCAGTGGAGGAGGACTCGTTCAGCAGTGAATGTAAACAGACTGGTGACTATGACGATGATAATGATGTAAAAATATAACAATAAATAATAATAATACGGGATCTTGTTAAAACAGACAACACTCTGAATTTCCTCAATAAATGGATTTGTGAAACAACAATTAACTAAGAGACAGTTTGGCTTCATTTTAAAAGGGGTCAGTCTAGTGGCCAGCTGCGCTATCTACGACAAACATCTCCTTTTTCCATCAACCATTACACTTTCATACTTTGATTTTCACCTTAAAACCTGAGAAATAAGGTCTAACGCAAACGCAAAATAACTTTGTCGGATTTCATTTAGATTGCCAGACAAAAATTGAACCAAAACCTGATATAGATAAGGTTGAGAATGTTGGTGGAATGGTGGAGGCAAGTGTGTAATATGGCCATAATTGCGTGTCAGCCGCACAGATCCATCGGTGACGCGAGATAGCACACAGATTAGTTCCTAGACGCAGTTCCGATTGAGCTGCGATGGATAGAAAATAAATTGTCTGATAGAAAATAAATTATGTAGTGGCTATGTACTAGCTAGTTAAGGAAGATAAACTGCATCACAACAAGAATTTGCAGACGTTCTTCAAATTTACAGGACAAAGATTTAGTAAGATGTTTGTAACGAGCTTCTAACATCTATCTGTGTCCTAAAAACCCTAAAAAAATATATATATAATTGGCTTTTTTTTAAGGGTTCAGAATGGCGACTGGATTCACGGAGGTGACTCTTCCTTTCGCCCAACCCCTCTACCACATATTCACAAACAGGGTCATACAGAAAAAATCAGCGGACTGCGGTTTCTGCTTCTGATTTTCATAATAGACATTACAGCACTCACAAACCAAGGAATTTTTATACTACGTTACTAAATCCATATCACAAACGCGCTTAGGTGACGGAACACCTTCAACTTCAAAGACAGACCGATAAATATACTTCAAAATCAAGTGGATAGATAACCATGGAATCTAATGGTTATCTAGGAAATGACAGGGACAACTCCTTAGCTAGGGAAGGAGCTAAACTTACCCAAACTCAAGCTGACATCAGCTTAGCAAAACCACCAACTGTAAAAATCAAAAACAAGAGATTGCATTCGGAAAAGAAGCACCAAAAGCTATGGGAACAAAGGTCGGAATGTAAGCACACAAAATCTATGCTCCTGCAATAAGACCTGACAAGAAAGTCACCAGTGGTGAATTGCGTTTCATTTTAATAAAACACTAGGTACTTAAAATAAAACGCGAGTACCTGTGTAAGGTAGTGGGCATAATTACAGGACACTGCAACCTAAACCATCACCTGTACAAGATTGGGGACACTGGCAGCGGACAATCTCGGGGCTGTTTGCAGGAAGAAAAGATGGTGGAGCATCCGATTCTAAATTGTGCGATCACAGAAGAGACCAGGGCCAAGACGGGTTTGCAGGAGCTACTTCGATCCTGCTCTCCATCATCGACGCCTTCGGACACACTTCAACGGTGTTGCCACCAACTCAAAGTCCTGCTCCGTTACTTTAAGGAGCTGGGCTGGCCGGGGGAGTGACAATGCACACAATATACACCCCGCAGCCGTACGTCAGTGCAGCCCTACTTAGAATTCGAATTAGAATTAGGCTTTGTTTTAAAATATTTATAGTATCTACCAGAAGAGGTAAAACTGCACAAAAATACTTAATGGGTGGAAACTACTATCTAAAATCTCTTTGAATATTACTTGTAATCTATCTTTGAATTAAGGGGTTCGTCTCGTCTGTTCTGCCTTACCTAATAGTTACAAGCACCTATTGTAAGTTCTAGTTGTAGCGTCAGCAAACCTACAAAGTTGAACAATGGACATATTTTTAGATTTCCAATATTCCTCCTGAAATCGTCAAAAACTTTTGTGAGTAGTTCACAAGTGGCCATCCACCCGACTGAGGCCAAAAATAAAGTTTTTATCATTTAAGTTTTCTGTACGTCACTTCACGTCAAGGGCCGTGCCGTGTACGGCCTAAGAATAGACCCCTCCTTCTCTTCCCGTGGATGTAATATAAGATTACACCAGGGAATAGGTATCAGCATCCGCTTTATATGGTGCTAGGTCCAGACTTATCGCTTTCAGATTTTTGTGGGCAGTTTCAAAACCGCCAATATAATGGCGAGCGGTATAGAAAGGCACATGCAGGTACTTACCTACTTATTTTCAGCTCGAAGACTTTGGAAATTAACTGCGTAGGTATATTTATTTGCTAGTAATATCGCAAAACCATCAATAAATACAGATAATAATTATAAATAAATGCGAAATACCGTGAATGATACAACTATTTTACGAGTTGGCGGAAAGGATGCTACAATAAGTTGAAGCACATTGTCATAGCTCTGTCATAAACAGACGGAAGATTGTTAATGACATACCACGCGTAGGGCTGTCAAAGTCAGAGTGTAGGTTTATTTTATTTTGCCGTACAAAACTTTGTAAATACAAAGCACAGAAAAAATTTGTTCGTAATGTGTAATTAATTTACGTATGTAGATATTGTGCTGATTCAAGAAGATTGGTACATTACCGACCGAAGAAGTAACAGACCTTCTGTGATGAAAAAAAGTGAAATATTAGGTAATCAATTTACACTAGGCATATAATAGAGATTAGGCTTATAGACATTACTATTAGTGCTACATGTATATTGGCGTACATGGCTTGGTATCATTTTAGGAAAACCAACGTACTTTACTAATCTGCCTGCTGACGTTTCGTTGAGCATTTAGAGGTCCTTCTTCATGAGCATCGACCGCAACCATGCTCGAAGGTCCTGAGATGAGAACTGGTTCTCGTACAGTCAGTTCCCAGTTCTCAAGAGGAAAATAGTAAAATGCGTAGTGTATATAGTTGTTATTTTTCCAAAATATAAATATTCCAACCATTTTCATGCATCCGCTGACGCTTGTAGTCGTGCTACGACGCTAGCATTTGATGTCAGTAGTAACAAAGATGTTTTTCACATCCTCCTCGCCTCCAAACCTTCCTCAATAAATTGCCTACATAATATTGAAAACCACATTTATTCCGTTCAGTAGAATTAGAGTCAAAAATTTACGTGATAGAGACAGACGCACGTTGATGCTTTTTATAAATACAGAGAAGTTCATAAGCTAAAATTCCATCACGCTCTATCGGCGGCCGCATCGTCACTTACCAACAGGTGAGATCGAGGTTAAACAAAGGTGTCGACGCTAAAAACAAATATAAATTATAAAAACATATTCATTACAAGTGGTACCCCTAATTACAGGCGCAGTAGGTCTTGGGGTATTATTTCCGCGCGAAAGATTTATTGGCGAGTAACGTCTTAACGACAGCCTTAACTATAGCCGACAAGACGTGACCATCCGGGTAAATGCTCACCGATAAATACATAAAGATAGGGCAAACATGCTTTTATAAGAAGTTAGATACCATTGTAGCCATAAAATAAGCTATTTTTCTGCGTTATTTTTCATTAATTCGCGTCGCCTACTGCAGTTTTCTCTTCTCATATTGTTATACTGTGTTTTATTATACTGCGAAATGCAAAACTGCAATGCGGCCATTTTAAAATTTCTTTGATTTAATTATATTTGATATATTCAACAGCGAATACAGAGTTTCGAGTAAAAAACATTTTCCTCATTTGCTTTGCACAACCTCTCCCACCACGTAATTGTATCCAATGACCACATTCAGCGAATCAAAGTGCACACAAGCTCAAAGCGTGCAGCAGTAAGTAAGCTAATAGCTAATAGCTGCGAGCTAATCTAGGGAGTTTGTAGCACGTCTACGGAACGTAGCACTTTGCTACGAGCTGTAGTGCAGAGCTTTCGCTAATTCAAACATTTAAGTGTAACGTGTAGGTACAATTATAGGAGGCGTACTTGTTAAATCCACTGATAGTTTTTTTGTGCTTGTTGATTATGGTGATAAGTTCAAAAAAGAATTTGCATACGGTCATGGAATTAGACCAAAAGTTGTGCTGTATTCGTAGATTGCATTGAAAAGTAAGTCTAATAAATTAGTGCGAAAAATTGATTAGGCAGTTTGACTCATGTCTTTTTAACAGAGACATTGTCTTTGCCTTATTATAAGAACACTAGCCGTCCTGTCCGTGACTCCGTCTACGAGTAATTTTCAAAAGCCTCATACAATAAATCTTTCCACACTTCAATATCAATAATTTATTTCCTTATCTGAATTTATTGTAGCCTATAAGTTTTATTTTGTATTGGGAGTATAAACTAAAACTAGTTCACGTTTAACACAGACAATTGTTTTATTTTTTAAATTGCAACTGCTTCCCAATCCAATTTCAATGTAAAATATGCTATAAAGCGTTGTCGTACGATTCAATTTGGCTCTATAATATTTTTTATACAAACACCCCCTTTGGGGTTGAATTTCGTTAAGCCGAATGGAATATAAAATATAATGCCAAATTTCAAGTTTGTAGGCTTTATAGTTATAAAGACCTGAGAAGAGTCACCACTTTCTAGTTTCGCTCATATAAGATTGTGAGGGTATGAATCCTTGATTTCAAAAGCACCTAATATACAAAGCTTCCCGCAAAAGTATCAAGTATTTTCATATTGAAACTGTAAAATGCGCAAGTATGGTGCAATTACATTCCACCGTCTAAAACTTTTGGCAATGCGAACCCAAATCACGTGCTCATAACAATGAATATCACCAGGCAGCGTACTAACTTTGCGTACCCCGAGGCGTATTCCACAAAGGTGCAATACCTAAGCATTATCCATTGCATCACCTTTTCATTATCCGTACAACTCCCTTTAAAAGAAATAGAACCTTATGTGTTAAAGCTTAAAACTGAAAATCTATTCATGGTTTTTAGTAGTTTGGTCTTTTTGTGGTATGTAAGTAAGATTTTCAAAGCTTATTTCTCGCTGGGCGTTGTTTACACGTCAAGCTCTGATGTAAGAATGACCTCAATAACCACCGGATTTGTGTCTTGTGTGCTGACCCTTTGATAATATACTACGTGAGCATATCTGCCTTATACTAGTTAGACCATTATGTTTAAGGTGATGGAGATGGGAATGAAAAGTTTCAATCTTGACAACCTTCATGGCTAACGATGGACACTTTAATCGGTTGAGACGTGAGATTTTCGTTTTCCTGCTGCAGTGAAAACTATGTTTGCATGATCTCCTAATATAATATGTTGTGTTGTGTTAGTAGTGAATCGGTTTCTGATACCCACGAGACAAGGAAAGCAAGAGTGGTGTCAGGACTATCATGATGTATATGACTGTCTTGTGTCATTCAAACCACAAGCATTCGTGTAAATTTTTATTATGTGACCTCAAATTTATATCACTTGTTAGGAACTCCTAATTTATCTTTACAGAGTAGGGCGTTGGTGTCTGCGACATAGTTTTTGTATCATCTGCAGATTATCATCGTTTTTAATTGGTATTTTTATGCCACTGTTTCTTGTTCCTCAATAAATTATATTTGATATAAGTATTTGATATTTTCTCACCTAGCTACCCCCTAAAAACACCCTATCTTAAGGAATTTTCAACAACCATTAATCAGTTCAACTTTTTTTACGGTTCCAAGTCCAATAGTGTCAACGGAACCCTATTACTAAGCCTACGTTGTGTGTCTATCAATTTGGGGGTCGATCACAAGGAATTATTTTGGCAGCCGTGCAAGGTAGCTAGTTAAGAACCCAGCGAAGGATGGACTGCCCATACAAACGTAATACCGACGTCATTTGTAATTCGAGCATATTTCCACCATATTATGCTATTATTCGGATTCGGATAGTATTTATCTATGTTCCCAGATAGTTTTTTTTATCAAAATATATACCTAAAATGAAATGTAAGCGAATTACTTTTTGTATATTTTTACGACCTAAACGACATGTTTTCATCTTATTTGTTTCGTATGAAAAACAACGATATGTTACGTATTTTATGTGTAGGAACATAGCTTATATTGTCAAGTAACAGAATAACAACACGATATAAAAAAAACAACAAGTTTTTATTCATCATTTTTGGTATTACGGAACTTGAACAAATTTCTAAAAAATTCTGAACGCCCATATTGCTATCGCGTCAGAACCGAGGGCCGGTCGGGGAACTACGGTTGTGTGATGTTTGACAACTCGACAGGCACTCACACTAGTACACTGTGTAACCCCGCGCTTCGCTTGCTCTTGTGTTTGTTCACCTATTTGTTTGTTATATATGACATTGCAATATTTTTGTAATTTTATTTAGATTTGCCTTGTGATTTGGAATGAAGTAACCTAGGTAACTAACATACCTACGACTTGTGCTTTGTTTACCATTCAGTACCTAGTTTTTGCGAGAAATAGTAGCGGCTCAACTTTCCTTTAGCGACTGTGACCTACGAGGTTCATATTTTTATCACATGTAGGTTCACATAGCACAAGCCTGAATATGAAATGGCGTACTGCGGAAACCAATAGTTTTAGCATTGTGAGCTATGACAAAAAATCAAAGAAAAATATTTCAAAGTAAATGCTCAACTTTACTTTAGCGACTGTGATCTACGAGGTTCATATTTTTATCACATGTAGGTTCACATAGCACAAGCCTGAATATGAAATGGTGTACTACGGAAACCAATAGTTTTAGCATTGTGAGCTATGACAAAAAATCAAAGAAAAATATTTCAAAGTAAATGCTCAACTTTCCTTTAGCAACTGTGACCTACGAGGTTCATATTTTTATCACATGTAGGTTCACATAGCACAAGCCTGAATATGAAATGGCGTACTGCGGAAACCAATAGTTTTAGCATTGTGAGCTATGACAAAAAATCAAAGAAAAATATTTCAAAGTAAATGCTCAACTTTACTTTAGCGACTGTGATCTACGAGGTTCATATTTTTATCACATGTAGGTTCACATAGCACAAGCCTGAATATGAAATGGCGTACTGCGGAAACCAATAGTTTTAGCATTGTGAGCTATGACAAAAAATCAAAGAAAAATATTTCAAAGTAAATGCTCAACTTTACTTTAGCGACTGTGACCTACGAGGTTCATATTTTTATCACATGTAGGTTCACATAGCACAAGCCTGAATATGAAATGGCGTACTGCGGAAACCAATAGTTTTAGCATTGTGAGCTATGACAAAAAATCAAAGAAAAATATTTCAAAGTAAATGCTCAACTTTACTTTAGCGACTGTGACCTACGAGGTTCATATTTTTATCACATGTAGGTTCACATAGCACAAGCCTGAATATGAAATGGCGTACTGCGGAAACCAATAGTTTTAGCATTGTGAGCTATGACAAAAAATCAAAGAAAAATATTTCAAAGTAAATGCTCAACTTTACTTTAGCGACTGTGACCTACGAGGTTCATATTTTTATCACATGTAGGTTCACATAGCACAAGCCTGAATATGAAATGGCGTACTGCGGAAACCAATAGTTTTAGCATTGTGAGCTATGACAAAAAATCAAAGAAAAATATTTCAAAGTAAATGCTCAACTTTCCTTTAGCGACTGTGACCTACGAGGTTCATAATTTTATCACATGTAGGTTCACATAGCACAAGCCTGAATATGAAATGGCGTACTGCGGAAAAAAATAGTTTTGGAGCTATTCATTGTTGAAATTTGCTAAAAACTGGTTTCCGATCTCCATATTTTGGTGATATTTTACTATTTGTCAGTGTTTGGATACGATTTTCGGCTTTTGACATTGACAACCCACCCCTCCCCTCCCCCCTCAAGCCTTATACTTATAGTCGCTAAAGGAAAGTCCTTCGATGAATTCTCAAACAGGAGTAAGCACGTAAACAATCTCAACTCTGAGAACACAAACGATGACAGAGTTCATTGATGTTCAAGGAATACGTAACCGACTGGACCGTAAGAGCAAAAAACACGACTAGTTGAAAATTGAGAAACCACCAATTTTTAGCAAAATATACCATTTGGTCTGTCACTGTCATTGTCAAAAGCCGAAAATCGTATGGGAACACTGATAAAAAGTAAAATATCACCAAAACATGGCGTTCGGAAAGCGGTTATTAGCAAATTTTAAAAATGAATAGCTCCAAAACTATTGGTTTCCGCAGTACGCCATTTCATATTTAGGCTTGTGCTATGTGAACCTACATGTGATAAAAATGTGAACTTCCTAGCTAGTAGTAGCTAAAGGAAAGTTGAGCGTTTACTTTGAAATATTTTTCTTTGATTTTTTTGTCATAGCTCACAATGCTAAAACTATTGGTTTCCGCAGTACGCCATTTCATATTTAGGCTTGTGTCTACATGTGATAAAAATATGAACCTCCTAGCTCACAGTCGCTATTGGAAAGTTGAGCCAAACTCAACGATCATCAAAGCACCAACTTGCCCCCTTATTCGCTCTGACCAAACGTAACATAACGCGGGCTCGTTACGATATCTGCGTGGAATCATCGCTGAATCGTATGGGTGACGTCACACGTTATTGAAAAGAAATCTCATAGGTCATAGCGAATAACCACCCTGATCACAATTATTGGAAAAAAGTTTGTGCTCGCGAGTTCTAACTGTTCGCAGAACTAGGTACCAAGGAGTTTTTATTGCTAGATATATAAATGTAAAAAGTTTGTGACAAATGCCAAATATGCCAAAAAAATATTTTTGTCAAATGCTAGTTTGCATAAAAAATAAATACCAGCTTCGAATTATGAATGGTAACGGCCACAGAATAGAAATAAGTGTTCGGCTGTGCCCCGCGCGCGCCTGCGTTAGCCAAACAGGGACAGCAATATGCAGGCCGACTTTTGCGCTATTCTCGAGTTGATTTAGCGTGCGGCCATCACCGCAACCTATGTCCACAGATTACGTGTTGTTGTTGCATACTATCAAGGAAAACAACAAAAAAATATAAAATACAAATCCCAAAGGGTTTTTTGTATTTTGTTGTTTTTCTAAAAAAATAACTATTTTTATTCTTGCTGTATATCAAAAATGGGAACATAGGAATTTCAAATTTGTCTTGATACAATAAATAACTAAAATACGTATTATTATTAAATGCTATTATCTTTTGATACCGAAAACTATGGCAGCTAAAAGTTATAACCTCAATTTTATAAGCATTTTGGTTTGAATTTGCTATAAATACCCCGATACCTTTTGTGTAGGTTTTACCTCACTTATTCTTTCCATCAGTCAATGGCAGCCTTCAGGCACAGCCAGCAAAGTCTTTAATGGTCTCTACAACCACTCGGAGTTTTTATTGAATTTCATGAAAGCAGTATTGGCTTTTATAGAATGGGGAAGCTTTCTAATGTAGAAAAAGTATTCTAGGAATGAGTGTGAAATGCTAAGAATTATTTCCTACGTCTCAATGTACTTGGAATCGCAAAAGACCTTTCTTTCGGTACCTATCTGAACTTAACTAGAATTCAGCTGGAACAGCTTGTGTGATAAGATAGTTTTAATTCGTAGACATGGAATTTTCTCATGATAATTAATTACAATATGAATACATCGCATCATGTAACGACGTCACAATGTAGCATGGCCCCCACTTCATTGAGCAAAAGCCCAAATGCAGTAACATTTGCTTCGTGACGTACCCTACTACTAGTGCCGCCTCCTGACCACTCATTCTCACAACTCGCATCTATTCGCTTGATTTACCGGAGCCTACGACAAATTAGCCTCACCTGTTCATACTACTGCAAAGCTCGTTTAAACTAATGTGGCTGGGTCGTCTAGAAACTGAGTCCATGTGGCTAGTACGTGTTATCTACTGTATAATACTGTAGTAGAGTTGTTCTTCGAAGTGCCCCAAGTTTAACTTGTTCTTTGGTTTATAACCCTTCTCCTGCCACTATCAGCAACCGCAGAGCGATCTATTCTTTCTACTATCCAATATTAGAAGACTACAGCTGAGGAGAGCCATTATAATTTAATAATGACTCCTCAACTGTAAGGGAAATCTACAAAACGATCATCAGGCCTGTAGTATTGTATGAATCCGAGTGTTGGGCTACCAAGGAGAAGGATGAAAGAAGAGTGCATGCCACGGAGATGCGAATGTTGAGATGGATGTGTGGAGTGACAAGAACAATGAAAGATGGATAAGATAAGAAATGAGTATATCAGAGGAAGTTTAAAAGTAGCGCCAGTGACAGAAAAGATGAGGAGTAATAGGTTAGCGTGGTATTTATTTATTTATTTATTTATTTATTTATTGGGAAACCAACAGCGATACATTATGAAAAAACTTAAGGCTAAGATTGTAGAAAGTACGGCCAATAACAGGCTTCCACTTTAAATGCACAAGGTAATAGTAAGCGGATAACATTACATATACCTACCTACAAGGGACACGCCAACAATGGCTTAGATTAAACTAATCACATATACATGAAGAAACTACAAGTATCTTGGAAACAGAATTAAGGCAGATATAAAACATGCGAGAATAACCCAATAAATGATACAATTATTAAAAAAGTAATTGAACAAATTAGACAGTAGTAACTATCATAGATACCCAATCAAAAGGTCCTCCAATCCCTCAAAGTAAGTAGGTACAACTTATACACATAGGAGGTAACAACATTGTAACCAATAATACTATTTATCCTTTTTTAATTTATCTTTTCATTTATTCATCTTTACACTTATATAACAGCAAGCAAGCAAGAGGAGGTAGGAAAAGGAAAAAGGTGGATTTTAAGAAGTCTTTATGCGTGAGTGCGCACTTACTCCCTCACATGAGTGAGAGTTTTCACAACGAGCCCTCCGAATGTCAACTTAGTCATAGTATAAGGATCAATATGCGAGAATCGACTGTTGTACGTGTTGGCCAATCTAGTAAGAACAGAATTTCGCGTGAAGTTAGTTCGGTGGTGTGGGACATGGAATAACTTTGTATGACGTGTACGACACAATGGCACATTCAGTCCAACCTGACGCACCAGATCTGGACAATCAATCCTACTAGTAATAATATCATAGAACAGTAGCATATCTGATATTATTCGTCGATTGTATAGTAAAGGAACATTATAGTATAAACACGCGTCTTCATAGGTATCAAAATATTTTTTGAATTTATAATTTAGATGCTTAATAAATTTGGATTGAACATGCTCCAACCGTTCTCTATAGGTTATATATTGTGGGCACCAAATAGGACTGGCATACTCTAAAGAACTACGAACGTATGCGTTGTATATAATTTTGATACAGTTCAAGTCATTAATAGGTTTGCAGATGCGCATAACAAAGCCTAAATTCTTAAATGCTTTACCTGCGACGTAATTTACATGTACGTCCATCAGTAGTTTGTCATCAAGATAAACTCCAAGATCCTTAATTTTATCAGTTTTTGCTATTGGTGATCCTTGAATAGAATATGTAAAAGCAACAGGTTTAATTTTCCTTGTGTAAGATAAAGCCTGACATTTGTTGGCGTTTACTTTAATTCTATTAATGATATAATAATCGGATAATCTATTAAGGTCGTCTTGTAGTTTTAAGCAGTCATTGGGTTTATTAACATCTATGAATATTTTTGTGTCGTCCGCGTACATAAGGAACATAGAATGCTTTATACAAGAGTATAGGTCATATAAATATACATTGTACAAGAGCGGCCCTAGATGAGATCCCTGTGGGACGCCTGAAGTAATCTTAACGTAATCAGATCGAAAGCCACCCAATACAACTGCTTGAGAACGATTAGCTAGATAAGATGTAACCCATCGCAGAAGATCATCCTGTATCCCTAGATGTTTAAGCTTTTCAAGCAGGATGAAATGATCCACACGGTCAAAAGCTTTCTCAAAATCCGTGTAGACCACGTCAACCTGCTTGCGCTTATCAATAGAGTGGTGCAAGTATGTTAAAAAAATAGAAAGGTTAGAAACTGTGGATCTGCCAGCAAGAAATCCATGCTGTTCAGGGGGGATGCCTGGGGAGACTGTTGCATATATATACTTATAGATGAGCTTTTCAAATACTTTACCAAAATCATTTAAGATCGAAATAGGTCTATAGTTCTCTACCTTCAATTTAGACTCTTTCTTATGGACTGGTACAATATGCGCTTTTTTCCATATGTCTGGGAAAGCACCTTCACTGATTGATCGGTTGTACAATATGTATAAAGGTTCAACCAAGGCTGAAGAGCACCGAGAAATAAATACAGGTGGAATATTATCGCAACCAGCTCCCTTGTTTATGTCAAGACTTTGAAGGGCCTTTTGTATGTCAATGGATAGCAAATGAGGATGATTATTAATAATAGTTATACCACCTGTTGGGGGCGGCAGGCTCATGGACGGGTAGTTGTTTGCTGGTGGAACGAAAACACTATTGAAAAAGTTGTTGAATGCCGAACAAATCTCCGCACCTGTCGAGAATCTCTGATTTTGAAAAGTAACACATTGGGGATAGTTACTGGTACCTCTTCTGGACTTAACAAAAGTCCAAAATGCCTTAGGGTTATTTTTTATATCCTCCACTATTCTAGTGACATAAAGATCAAAGCATTTCCTTTCAACTTTGTGTTCCCTGGACCTAAGTATGGAAAAGTCATTATAGTCACTCAGATTCTTATATAATTTCCAACGCCTATGCGCTTTATATTTATCACAAACAATTTTTATAAGTAATTTATCATACCAGACTGGATATGTATTTGGTTTGTGAGAAATAGATTTTGGTATGAACTGCTCAATGCTAGAATATAGATAACTATAAAAAAGATTTACTGCTTCGTCTAAAGTACCTTCATTTAATGTTACATCCCATGGTATCTCATTGAGATAGTTGATTAAAGAACTATAGTTACCCTTGTGATAACGGTACTTTACGACTGATTTATTTACGAGAGGTTTTATATATATATCAGTGGGATGAATTGTAAAAGATGGATGAGCACAGTCTTCAGGTACTAAAGGAGAATCAGATCTAAAGGTATCCAAAGCAAAGTTACTAAATACCAGGTCCAGTGTGTTGCCGGCATAATTCTTATGATAACAAAATTGAGTGAAGCCCAAAAGACTAAGATCATTCAGCAGCTTATATGCAGCGAGTTGAACTTCAACGGCACCTTTCTTTATGATGTTTGGTGTAGAAGAGCTCCATGATATACAGGATAAATTAAAATCTCCGAGTAAGATAAAGGGGTTCACAGTATTAGTAGAAACTGAGGAATTTACAAATGATAAAAACGAGTCTATGTTCCTAGGCTGGCTAGTTGGGCTACCAGGAATGTAAGTGCAAACAACATGCAAGTCACTTCCTGTACTTATGTTGCATCCTGGAATTATCACTTTGACCAATTCAAACGAGTTGCATGCCCAGTCACATTGTGTACTTAGGTATGCAGCGAGTTTTTTCTTTACACAGATCATCACTCCTCCTCCGATATCTTTTTTCGTAGCCACCAGGTTCCTATCACAGCGAAATACATCGTACCGCGCGTCACAAAATTCCGAGTCAAAAATGCCGTCATATAACCAGGTTTCAGTGATAGCGATGATGTCGTAGTCATTTTTTAGGACACTCGAAAAGAATTTGTAAGTTTTGGTACGTATACCACGAATATTTTGGTAGAATATTTTTAAATCAATCATTTTTGTTTCAATAAATCCAATCACAAGATGGTGTCGTTGGATAAGAGTGAATCAACCTGGATTTATGACTGCGCAGGTTATATAAGGTAAATAATTTATGTTTAAGTAAAAAATAAAAGAAACTCAGCCTTTGAAATATCAAATAACCAAATGAACCCAAGTACCCGAAACCAAGTGGTATACTTATTACCACCCCGCCACACACATATTTAGATGCAACTCCCAGACAAATCATGGGTTTTATACTATCAGAGAAACCATGGAATAAACGTGCATGTCTGAAACCGCAGGCGGAAACTAGTAGCGTAATGGTAGTAATTATGAGTCCACTACAACTAGATGGATGTAAATAAGTTCTAAGTGACACATATCTTGAATTATTATTCTTCTCTGACTTACGTTGTAAATGTATTATTGCATTTCCATTATTGAAACAACAACAATAATTCAGAATGCTATTTGAATATGAGTTTGTGCTTGTAATAGCCACACAATACCCACCAAAATGTATGCACCTAGCTTGGATAAATAGTAAGTAAAGTCTGTAATTGCATAAACAAATTGCTGTTATTGAAAGTTTGAAAAAGCTGGAGAGAATATGGAAAATGATAATTAGTAGCGCTGTAAAAAGTACTTGATAACTATATGGTATATAAAATTGACAAAAAGTCATGCAAAGTTTACAACTTAACACTAAATAATGACATTCAAAGTGCAAGGAACAGCCCTGCATAAAAACTTTGTAAATATGATTACACGGTGGTGTTTTTATATGGGGATGTGATGAGAAATTGGAATAAAATGTGCTTGCTGCTATATAAATACAAAGAACTAAGATAAATTGCTGGATAAGGCTTAATTTTACAACAAAAAAATACATATATTGCACTAACAAAACAAATAGGTACACACTTATAACAACTTTGTGATGTCATCATCCGTTCTTACCGTAACAAGGGGGGCCTTGTCATGTTTCCTCATGAAGATTTGACAGTTCTTCACCCACACAAATTGGTACTGCTTGGCCTTCGACACTTCCTTGCACTTTTTTAATAGATCCTTGTTGTGTGGTGTCAGGTGCTCGTTGACATACAAAGGTCTGGCCTCCCCAGGGAGGCCGAGGTCCTTGGTGGAAATGCCACGGTGCTTGCGAACCCCCGCAATGATGTTGTCCTTATGAAGTCGACTGCGCAGCTTCGCAACAATGACGCGTGGGCGACCTGGCACTGATTTCATCGGCTGGACGCGGTTGACGTGCGAGATGTCATTAGAAGTTATAGATACGCCAGCGTACATGGCGATGCCAATTAGAATGCGTTCCAGGTCTTCTGATTTTGACTCAGGAAGCCCAGATACTTCGACGTTGAACATCCTATCACGTTGTTGTTGTTTTATGGTGTCAACTTGCAAGCTTTTGAGAGAATGCTTTAGTGACGCAATCTCCGAGTGAAGATCATCACTGCACAGTTGTTTTTCAATTTTGTCCATACGTTTTTTAGTAGCCTCCACCTGGTCACATGCATGTTCTATGGTATCCTGCAAATCCGTAATTTTCCCGACAGAGTCTTGCTGCTGAGACCGAAGTGAAGTGAGTGATTCCCTGATGTCGGCATATTCAAGTCGCAGGTTATGAAAATCTGATTTTATGCTTCCTGTGGTGTCAGCCAGCCGGCCGAGCTCCAACTTGACGTCTTCGTTGATATTCTTGCGAAGCTCGTCCATAGAACACTGCATTTTTTGCATACACTCTGATATGGTAGCCAGGGTTTCATCTCGTTCAGGCAATTTCCTTTTCCGCGAGTTTCGCAACTTTATGTTACACAAATCAAGCCCATCACCATCATCACACAATTTTGATAACTCAGGCTGAGATGACGACCCACCTGTAGGCGATCGAATCATTATTTATGACTATGGTTTAGAGTTCGGATTAAACCAAAAGTTCCGTATATCACGGTATCACGCAGCGGCAGCGCAAGATTTGATTTCCTGAGTTGTTGTAGTAAACAACGCGACGTTGCAGTGAATTACGAAGGATCGTGCGTAATCGTATTGAATCGTATGGGTTCGAGTCGGTGTGAGTAAGAGGTTGCAATGCTTACTCTTATGCACTCCTGGTGCAAACCGTGCGGTTATATCCTTTCTCCCTTTCTACCACAACAGCGTTGTCAAGCGATAATGGCACTAACGAGTGAGTTAATGATTGGTAACTGGGAGCAAAATTGAATGGGGTGCGACTTTAAATTATTAAAAAAATATTGAACGCACGTCCGCTTACTATGCAGTCCAAAGACGAAGAGGATGTGGTATGGGCATATTATGCGGAGGGAAGAAAGCCATGTTACAAGAAAAGTGATGAATATAAATGTGGATGGATACAAGAGTAGAGGAAGGCCTAAAAAGAGATGGATGGACTGTGTGAAAGATGACATGTGTAGGAATGTTGTGAGTACTGATATGACGGAAGATAGGGAAGAATGGAAGAAAAGAACATGTTGTGCCGACCCCACCTAAGTGGGATAAGGGCAGGGAGATGATGAATGACTCCTCAACTGTAAATTAGCAATTAATTTAGCATCATCGATATCTTCAGTAACTCTTGTCAGTTGCCACAAAAAAACACAAAAAAAAAAATTTGGCGTGCTAAAATTTCACGCCAGTTCTAGGTTGAATAGGAATTTTCGTTGCTTTATTTATCTGAATCATCGATTGGCTATCAGAAACCACAGTAATTATACCTACATGAAACTCAAAGTCAGTTTTGGAATTACCATATAAATGCACAGCGTATATAAACAACAGATATCTATAATAAAAAGTTCAACTCTTAGCAAGAAGACGTAAAAACGCGGTATTAACCCTGAAGCAAGACGCGAGGATTCAATTCTCGCTGCGAGACAAATGTTTGCATCATTCGTAAACTACTTGTACCGAACCTCTCGACGCTAATCTGACTGGCACTTGATCGGTTTTTTATTAAAACGTATAGGTAGAGACACCGCAGAAAAATATTTGCCGTGTGAAGGCCATCTAATAATTCAAGATTAGAAAATAGTTTAAAAACTGCCAAACTACATGTTTGACATAACCTGCTCCTTTTTGAAGTCGGCTATAAAAGATAGATTCACACAATGTTACGTGAAATTGTTTAATTTCAAAAATAATAAATCATGAAAATAATGTTACGGCAGTGGGGCTTGACTTGAGTATTATGATAATGACGCGTGTTGCGATACTGTTTTGTCTTTCCTGTGGCCTCTGGCAGGGTAGTTTCGTTGGCGCGGGGCCAGGCGCATTGTGTATCACCCACTGGTCCGTTATCGTGTCAAATGTTATTCGCACCAGTTATAACGCAACACAAAGTTGATCCTTCCAGCTTTCCATAGGTTTAATCTGTATCGCAAACAAGAATTGACGACTGTTTTTTTACTTCAGTGTCAATCAACATAGATTATCGAGCTTACATCTTCATCAGCCGGTGTCATCCACTGCTGTAAGAGTGTATGAGGCCTCCCTTATAGCATGCGATGGATTTGGATTTGGCATAATCACCACGCTTGGCAGACGGATTGGTGATCGCAGTTTGGTATTAAGTACTCAGGCTGCCCTTCCCTTTTGTAACCCCTTAGTCGCCTTTTGCGACATACACCGGAGGAGTTGGAAGAGTTCTACCCTTAGGACCGAAACTACCACGGCACGAATTCACATGCTAACTCATTTATACAAGAAGTAAAGAGTCTGTAGTACATTGGTAGAGCCTTCAGTAAATACCTATGGTAAAAGCTGGTTGAGTAAAGTTGGTAGAGACTATTAAGCATGCAGGAACTACTTAGTCTTTGGTTAGACCAGTAAAGCCTTAAGTAGGGGCAACTAGTGCCAGCAGCAGAGTAGACTTATTGAGCCTTCAGTAACAGGCCAACTTTATTTTGACCCTTCTCCATACAACAAACAGAAAACGATATACCTAAATAAGAACGCGTGCCAATTCGGACTTTCAAACTTCAACCCTGCCAAGATGTAACAGTTAATATTAATGATCTCGATGTACTGGGTGTAGAACTGTCTCAAAACTTGGTACTTCCATTACTTTGTATTACTTCAAATGTGGAGTTCAAAGGGAGACCTAGTGTTTTATGTATGGGCAGTATGCAGCGTTTTACACGTGTCGTAGATACCTCATGACTGTCGTGACGGCCACTGCGATCTGGTTTATGTCGTCCGGGATCACTTATATGCACCATTGTTGTAAATTTACCCACTATATAAAGCGAAATCTATTTCCGAGGTAGTTTAAAAAACAAAATATTTATTTTATAGTAAGGTTAGCTTCAGAACTTAAGTTATGCATTATAAGTTTAAGGGAATGATTATATAAGTTGTTAATTTTCTGATATGTATGTATAGTTTTGTTGCCTGCGGATATAATTACCAATCTATTCTAAATTAAACTTTCAAGTGACGCTTTTGCTGATTATTTTTATTTTTGACCACCTTCCTAAGGATTCTCATTTACTATGTATCAGCTTCTCTCTGCACCACCACAGGCGCTTCCCACCTACTCCGAAATATAAGTAAAACTAAGGATATTTGAAACAGTGATCACACTGACGAGGCTTTGTCGTGTCGTGTACGTGAAGAGTCGCAAGACGATACGAGGACACGGCGGCGGCGCCCGGCGCGGCTGTCGGCACAATATCATCCAATCCGCATGCTACGTATGAAGGCGGGACCTGTGGGAAATAATTCCTGTCCTATGCTGCGGTTTACCTATTGGGAAGAATATAGTGATCAGTAACGTCAGTAAAGGTCAGTTAAACATTGTTTATTGCAGATGCGCCAATTGTGTCAGCCAGCGCTTTTTCTTCTTCTTTCTTTCTTTAGTCCATTATGTTCCAAAATTAGACTAGTCTTTTTTCCTGTGAAAGAATTATTTATGTAGAGCTAAGAAGCGATCCTGAACATAGTAACAGGGAAAATAACAATAAAAGAAAATAATTTACTTTACAGAACCAAAGCAAAAATATTTATAAACAAATTCAGACAACTCAAACAAATCAGCATAAACATAAAATTGTGAAATGGCGCGTAAACCGTGAATTTTGCATGAAATCGACTCATTCAATCCCTATAATACAATTATAATATCGAAAATGTCAAACAAAGCTTCATAAGCCATAAAGTTGGATTCCTTTCTTACGAAAGCCACGGAATAAATAATAGTGCTTACTTAAGTACAGTCGACATCAGATCTAGCTAACGAAACAAATATCTTCTACAAAGAATAAAAATATCAATTAAAAAAAATTGTTTTTTTTAAATAAATTAACACAACTCGCATTTGCAAAGCTTCCTTATCAAAGTACCTAACCATTTTTACTGGGTTCTTGTAAATATTCATCTTGCGCCTCAAATGTAATCAATCACACAAAACACTCACAAAGTCTTCTAATAGTTCTATACACAATCAATTATTAAGTGCATGGATACCGGTTTACAATAATGTCTAAACACAATAATGCTCCGTTAGTCCATGTTTTAAATGCAAAACTTTGGATAACCAGAATGTGTGAACTAAATTAAGACTTTTGGATATAGTAGGTATATAGACTTTTAGGAGTTCAGAGTGTCTTGAACTGCGTTGATATTAGGAGCTAATGGTTATTTTGAGTGTGCAGATAACTAAACCTGATTGCGACTGTACGTAAAGCCTGGATCCCGGTACAGAGTAAAGTATGATAATGTCACTTTGCATAATAACATATTTTATGTACTTACTCCCTGAAAAAGTAAAATAAATTGTGGGGGGAATGGAATTAGATTGAAAATTATTATTCTATCATCTTGGGTAACTTGCAAGAAAAGCGTAAGAACATAATATATTGTACCATTTATGTTTAGATATATTATACTATCTAATGTACCTCATCCTTAGTGTAAAGTTATCAAAAGATTATTAATAAAAACCATAGAAAAGGAAAGTTTAAAATTTAGAGACAGTACGCCGATAAATTAACTGTACATCGATGTTTATACTCTAGAGATTAAAATAAATTATACCATTAGCTCATAAATAAACTTTATACAAAAAACTAATTTAAAAAACCGCTCAAGTGCGAGTCGAACTCGCGTGAGTTGGGTTCCGTACAAGTAGGCTAACATAGGCCATTAGACCAATTAACACAGTTTTATGCATATTTTCTCATTACGAGTACTTACTTTCAGTTTCTCGTAGGAATTTGAAAATTTAGGATTTTCATTAAAGTTTTTCTGTAAAGAATGGGTAATGCCCAATATTTCATAGTTTTTTTCAACATTCTTGTCTCAGTAGTTTCGGAGATAGGGCCCCCCGTTAGGGAGACGTTTTTTTCGGAAAGTCTACGCCGTATGTGAGTAATGCGTGGGTGGTGCTGAGAGACACACATTTTTAAATCAATAAAACTTAGGTTGTCTCGATAAAAGTTAAAACTGAATAGGTAATCTTTGTTTTGTGTAAGTTTTTCTTTCTTTGTTTTAAAAAGTCCACGTGATCTTGAATGGAAAAATAAAGGAAAAGCTTAGATACGACAGACCCAACCGTGATGTACATAGAAATCCCGATTTTATACATCACACAATTCCTTCACCGCAAAGAAAGCCCGTCACTGCAAAGAAGGTGATAAATGTATAGAATGCATTTCCTCATAAAGCAGGTTGCCACGAAATTTTGTGTCAACCATCACGCGGCCGTGTTTGATTCTTCCCAGGCTTGGTTGCGAGTAACAGGAGTATTTTTATAAAGCTATGGTTTCGCATCATTTACATTAGATTTAAAAACCCATGCTCTTAGATTTGAACATATTGAGTCCGCAGCGGTAAACCGGGTGCGAAGCCGGTGGTTTTATTGTTTTTCAATAAATTCAACGGCTTCGTATATTATACTATGACTACGACTTTTCTTTACTTTACTATGAGTTTTACCACCTACCGGCACGCACATTGCCAGCGCCTGTCTAGTGGAACATGTGTTTTCTATGTGAATGGGGTCTACTGGGAATAAAATAACAATAGTTCCCGATCCGGGGAAATCTGAAAATCATTCTATTGTTGGCGCACACTTCGCACGTGTCAAGAGCCTGACCTTCACTCTAACTAGAGGTTTATTATTATGAGGAAGGGCAAAGGTTTCGACGGAATCCTTATTATGTAAAGTCTTGGATTATTGATCTGGATCCGCCACTGTTTGTGTTTACCCGTCGTGCACTAACGCTGCTTATAAATACGTGACAAGATTTGAACAATAATAAATTAATGGTGAGAAAGTTGCAAATAGCAATACAATATAAAAGCATTTTGTGTTTATTTACCTAAAGAGTATAATTGATAATTATGTTCTTGTAAAGATGTTTTGTAAGACTACAATCCTTTGGTTTTACTATCAGAGCGGTTAGTTCTTAGTAAGATCCCACAGCAAAAAGAATAGTACATAAAAATCCTATTTAATGTAAGTACTGTACATAAAAGATCTTTTTTTATTTATGAAGTATTTAAATATCCAGGTCAATCTCTCTTCCAATCTCTTTCAAATATCGCTGAAATCGGTGTAGTGGTAGAATAATTATGACTATTTGGGTCAGACGATTCAACTAGGAAGGTCCAACTTCGACAAAAAGGTCAACTGACAAATCAAACTCAGGTAGCGTTCAGGAAACTACGTCATCTTCAAGTCTCAGATACCGCAGAGCCTCAAGACGAAAGGCTATAATCAGTGCGTTTCACCAGTGATGACTTACGGCACTGAGACGTGATTGCTAACTATTGGCCGTATAGACAGGCTTAAAGTCACACAGCAAGCTATGGACAGAACTATGCTAGGAGTTTTATTACGTGATAGAATCCAAAATGAGGAAATTCGTAGAAGAACCAACATAACTGACATATCTCTCAGAACTAGCAGGTTGGAGTGGTAGAGAACAGAGGCCCAATTCTCTAATTTAAAAACATTCAATTCGCAGTATAATCTCGTCTCAGTCGCACTGTCAGCTGTCAACCTATATAGTAACTATTACTTAATCTTCGCATGCATACGCGAAGATTAAGTAGTAGTAACTATACGATACAGTGCGACTGACACGAGATTATATTGTGACTGGAATGTTTTAAAATTAGAGAATTGGGCCTCAGGTCATATAGCTCGCAGAACTGACAGCCTTTGGGAATAAAGGTTCTCGAGTGGTGACTACAAACCGGACGACGTAGTAGAGAAAGGCCTCTTGAGAAAGACTTTATAAAGGTTGCGGCAAGTCGGTGGCTGAAGGCGGCTCAAGACCGTTTGTTATGGCATTCTAGGGAGGAGGCCAATGTCCAGCAGTGGACTTCTACAGGATGGTGATGATGATGATGATGAATATAATGGTATTATTCATCATAATTGAGGATTGCGATGCGAAAATGAAAACCTGCTTAGGGCAAATTACACGGCACATTTATCTCCCCTGGCCGACTCCCTGTTTCCTTCAGACGGTGCCTTCTGACGGAAAATAGCTTTAGATGCAATAAAACGATTAACTGGTCGCTTCCAACACTCTTTGAAGACATTCTGAAAAGGGTTTGATTAAGCAAGTACATTAAGTCAAAATGGTTCGTTGATTTGATTATATTTTAAAGAGGCATTTGGATGAAAAAGTTAAATTTACAAAAAAAACAATAGCTAATATAATATCTTTGTCTATTGGACAGTGGTTTTCTCGATTATACCTTTAATGGCAAATACTTTTTGTCTATAAGAATCCTGATTTATCATCATCGACATTCATCTCCAGCCCAAGGCGTTATACTCGTAGTAGTAGTATTCAGCCAAATAGAAACGTAAATGTAACTGAAATATAGCTACTTTTGTCGTACTAATTACCAAGAAACCTATTATGTTTACCAGCAATCTGTAAGAGAGGCGATGTTGTGTCTATCGACACGAAAGCACAATTATCTCCCCAGTTAGCTAACTCGACGGCAACACGGCTAAATACTCACATTATCCCTGAGTGGTCCATAAGAAAAATGCGATGAAAATGGACCTTACTGCCCTGTAATACAATTGACAGTGGCGTGGAATAAGCGTGGCGAGTTCAAATACACACAAAAAGCGACAGAGCGCAAGGGTGTGGCAATAATAAAACAGGCGCAGCGAGTGACGACCTCTGTGACGCGGCAGGCGAGTAGCCGGCTGAGATGCGAGAGGTTGCGGTTTCAATTCCCGCTGCGGGACAAATGTTTGTATGATCTGCAAATATTTGTTCCGGGTCTGGGTGTTATGGTACCATGGTACTCGTAGTTCCTGATACCCACGATACAGGGAATCCTAGTGTGTGATCATGACTATGTATGTGACTGTTGCGTGTTTTGTTATGTTATGAGTTGTCTCTGGAGTCGTGATGTTCAAAGCTTCCCTGAAGCCACAAAACTTGATGACGGTCGCAAGCAGTCGATGGATGAAGTTACTATGTGGGCTGATGATGATGATGATGATGATGATGATGACAACTGTTTACCTCATAAAAGGGGACGAGGGCGCCCGTTTTTTTAATGTATTCCCCAAGTATTTCCTCCTTGGACTCCTTTCAGAGTGTATAATTAAGTACATATATTTTTAGACATGCTTGTAAGTATACGTTTTATTTTTTTAATAAGGTTTTTTCTTTTTAGTTCTTAATATGTGCTTGCGTACGACAAAAGCTAAGTGCATACCAATACGAAAAAAGAATAGCCAAGATCCATGGCTACAGGGGAACAGTAGAATAATGAAAAATAATTATCGTTGATAATTATGTTCATAACCATGATAGTTTCAAAAGTTATATAACGAAAAATTAATGGAAATAAATAAATATGCAACAAATCGCTTTCCTCTTAATTACCGGTCCATCAGTTTAATTCACCGTTCACCTAATCATCGGCGTGTATATCACGTCATTCAGTGGATTCCGCTCGACCACAAACACCACAGGCAATAGTTCGTCACAGAAAATAATAACAATAACAAAAATAATAATCACAGAGAATAAATTAAATGTTTAGTTATGTTACTGAATATTATATTTTTATAATAATAACTTTTCAGCTAAAAAAACTGACTTCACAAATGTATTTGGCTATTGGCAATTTCAGTAAGCCCAAACACGGCTAGGATACATTGTTTTATGACGGAGTTCCGATGCCTGCCTTCCGGCTACATTTTCAGATCAGGGGATATTACCATTCAAATCATTCAGAGCCAGAGTGCATCTCATGGCGATTCTAATAAGCCCAAATACGGCTAGGATACATTGTTTTATGACAGAGTTCTATGAATAAGAACCTCCTTCTTTTTTTGAAATCGGTATAAAATAGGTAGAGTTTGTTCAGAATCGGCATTTTGAATCATAAACAAAAAACTATATAGTTAAAGTTGTAACAGGATCGCGTCTAGGATCAAAACGGAACAGATTATGTACTATTGTAATGTACGTTTAGCAAAAAAGGTAATTAAGCACAGCTCAAATCCCATGAAACAGACTCTACATAGTGCTTAATTTCATTCAAAACGTTCATCGGTCCCACTTCACACGTTTTCTGCATTTACAATGACAAACAATTATTATTACTTTACGCTTGTCACTGACCGAAAGCGGGTAACTAAAAAAGAACCAGTCAATTAGGAGATTAACATTGTTCAGTGTTCAGTAGAGTGGCTGTGGCTAAGAATAATTACGAGCAGGCAATAATGTCGTTCTGAGTCAACTCCCCGAATTACATAACGGGATATTTTTTTTAGAAAAATCTAGTTTACGAGATGGCGTCAAATCTCCCATGAAAAGCATTAATTTGTACATGGGCATCATAAGAGGTGTGACGTCATATCGTGGATGACACACATCCCAGAATAGGGGCCCAGGTGTTCTCTTAGCAAACATGAGCGGACTCGATCAGGTGTTGATTGCAACTCAATGGCTCGCCCCACGTTATACATAAGTTTTGCAAGGCGTTTGATTACCTGTTAATTGTTATTACAAAATTGTTTGAGAACAAAGTTGTAGGAGCTTCTCAGACAGTAATAACTAAATGTAGATAACCTGTAAGTACTCACAACCAACCCGGCAAGGGTGATAATGACGAAATGTTACTCTGTGTAGCAAACCTCGATGGCTTACAATAGGATAGCCTCTTGTCCAGCAACTAAATGTTGATATAATGACAATCAATAATATCTAAATGTTTACTTATAAGATAGAATCTTGAAATTAGATCTTAAATTATAAAAGTAAGAACTTTGTACCACAAAGATAACACAGCGCTTAGCGACGCAAAACTTCATACGGGTAAACAAAAAAAGCTAAATTTTGCTAATGAGGCTATTATCACGTACAACCTTCGTTATTTTAAAACGTTCTAAAAACTAATTCTACTAAGGTAAACTGCAACTATTTCCATGGGAACAAGGTTAAATTTCCAATGGCTGGGTGATGTGTGATGTGGAAATTTTAGCAAGGATGAAATAACCAACGCTCGTCGGTCTCGTCGTATTCTGCCCACACTTTTTCTATGTAACCGTACGTGTCTAGCTGTTTGTCTAACTATAACGCGCACATCTGATGCTATAGTAATTACCTATATGAGGCAATAATGAAAGGAACAGATTGCGGATCGGCTTTCTGATTAATTGGTAGAGGCACTTATTGAGGAATAAAACATGATTGACGACCTCTGTGGCGCGGCAGGCGAGTAAAGCCGGCTGAGATACGAGAGGTTGTGGGTTCGATTTCCACTGAAACTGCGGCCCAAATGTTTGCATGATCTGTAAATATTTGTTCCGGGTCTGGGTGTTATGGTACCATGGTACTCGTAGTTCCTAATACCCACACATATTAGTGTGGGATCAGGACTACGTATGTAATGTTACATGGAGCGAGCCTGAAAAATTAAGTGTATTGGATGATACGAGAGCAACAAATAGCGGCACACAATAAAAGCAAGCAAAACAAATCGCGTCTGTATTGGTTGCTAAGAGAGGTAAGCAGCTGTACTGATAATTATCGGCGAGCGGATTGAGCCGCGAAAATCTTAGTGTAGGCGATATCAGCAAAAAGCAGTAAAGGTTTAAAAATTAAGATTAATGTTCTTGCATATCAATTTAATAGTCTATAAAATAGATATGCTTTAATTATTCCATTTCAATTAATTTTAAACTTCCTGAAAATAGATAAATTATAATAATGTAATGAATTATGTTATAAACGTGCAGTATCAAAGAGATGACAATGTTCTACGAACCTTTGCTAAGAAACAGTTTTTGTGGCAAATACATACATAAATACGATTTGCCAAAACTCACGACTTTCCAAAAGAGATTTGTAACATAACATAACACCCAACAGCCACATACGTAGTCATGATCCCACACTAGGATTCCATGTGTCGTGGGTAACAGGAACTACGAGTACCATGGTACCATAACACCCAGACCTGGAACAAATATTTGTAAATCATACAAACATTTGTTCAGCAGCGGGAATCGAGCCCGCGACCTCTCGCATCTCAGCCGGCTACAGACAGTATATGGTTATAGCTCAATCTTATTAAAATGTCTGAGATAGGATAAATACGTAGGATAACTAAAAAAATGCACATAACGCGTCCTTATCGTTAGGAATTATATGAATGTATTCCAGACATCTTAGGCAGTGTGCGTCAGATGGGCTAATCAAATTCCACGCCATTACACCTGTAGGTATGGCACAAGTGTGTGGCCCACCCACAGTGTGCACTTCTCACGCCAACTGACAATTAAGCTGATGAGTATTGATTGCTTTTGTGAATTAAACGCTATTTAATGGATACCTAGCCGTTATTACTGCGTCACAAATAAATATTGGAAAAATTATTTTGTCAAAAGTACTTACAAATAACTACTTTATAAATAATAAATACTGCTTTTTATCTATAGTAGGTACCCATATTTAAGTATTTAAAAATTAAAATAAATATGAATTCAATTTGGCGTCGACTAGAGCCTATTAACATTCAAAGTCTTTCAAACTTTAAGATTCTCTTTAGTAATCTTTTACTAATGTGTCATTTTCTACTAATACTAAGTTAAATGATTTATCTGTTGCATTATTAGCGACAAAAATATATATTTTACCAGATCTTGTTGATTTTATTTTGAAGGAAGAATGGCCCTTACATCGACAACAACATAAGCTTAAAGTCACTAGAGACTAGGAGAGAGCTAGATCAACCAACCAAGGAAATCCGTAGAAAATCCAAGATCACTGACGTAGTTCCCCAAATTATTAAGATGAACGGTGGGGTTAATAGAGGTTCTCGATGGACCGATGTCTTTTAAAGATCACAAGACGTCGGTGGATGGAGGAGGCTCAAGACTGGTTGTTGTGGCTTTCTATAGTAGAGGCCCATGTCCATCAGTGGACTTCTACAGACTGATGATGATGATGATGCCCCTTGCACTCCTGATGTTTTGATGCTTCCACTCGAACCTTACATACGAATTTCGAGGATGGAGGCGGCTCAAGACTTATTTGTGGCATGGCCTTTGCCAGCAGTGGACATCTACCAGCTTAGGATGATAAATTACATGTATATACAAAAATAAACTAAAGTATACCCACATTAAAAGATGCACGAAGTTGCAGCATGTTAACAAAATCTGCTAGTCTTTCAGAAATTGATTGAAAGCTCTCAACTCCAGTAAAAATCGAGTGATCTCCTCGCCTGCGCCAATTAGATGAGCTGTACGAGCTACGAGCTAGACCTGTGTCACCGCAAACGGCTTACATTGCAAAATGAGCGTTATCGCGCTGATTTTAGACTCATATAAGAATTTTAAAAACTACCGATATGTTGGTGGAAGCACCAACATATATGCGGGAGTGTAGCGCGGATCCTATACCCACCCTGATGAAGACCCTCGATTAGGGTCGAAACCTGTTGGTGCTTCCACCAACATATCGGTACGTGAAAATTTCCCGTTTTTACAAAACGAATCATACAAGAATGTTAGTAATATAACCAGTTGAAAAAATTTGGGTGCCTTCGGCCATGGGTTAAAAATCACTCGCATGTGAGTTGTCGGAATTGATTTTGATGATTCTTTTTTTGTTTGGTAAGTCATACTTCAGAAGTCGCCCCATATAAATTTAATCGAAATTGATACGGCGCTTTTTAAAAGAAGTCAATTTTAGTATTTTTTTTCTAAATAATTAAACTTTATATGGTTTCTTTATTGGCATGGCTTATCTTTTCGGAGTGAAACTTCTGCACTTTTGTGCCACCAGTATCTACTTCCGCTTAGAACAATAGTCGCATTGTGCCGGTGCCCGGAGACGGTGCGATTGATTCCTGCAATTAGGATAAGCGGCGAACAGACGCGGTTGTCAAGAGTCGGAAGATGAATTGCGGGTTGGGTAGATTTCATGAGCATGTTGATCGGCGTTAGGTATCGGATTTATCGCTGTATTTGACTAAGTCTTGTAACTTTCTTCCTTACTTCATTTTCATACAATTTAAGTGACCCCTAAAGCTGCGTGCAACCCCTAAATAATAAAAATAAATCGGCCCAAGAACCCGAGCCACGCTTATAGCCCCAAAACCCCGAAACTTTTTGCCTTGAATTAAAAAATCTGCCAAAATAATTTGAGCTTCTAATGCAACTCGCTAAATTTAGTTTCAAACTACTAATTACGCTAAATAAAAATTAAAGATTTTAGTATCATTGTAGCTCTACTTTTCCTAAATCAACCCCAATCTGTTTAAGTTCATACACTAAAAACACACTTTTGGTTTCCTGCTTTGGGTTACATGTCATTATACAAAATCCTACTAATATTATACACGCGAAAGTTTGCAAGTATGAATGGATGGATGGATGTTTGTTACTCTTTCACGTAAAAACTACTGTATGGATCTTAATGAAACTTTACAATAATATAGCTTATACATCAGAATAACACATAGGCTATAATTTATAAAGATGTTGTGTGAATTGTCCATAATATGACGATAAGCGTCAAGTAAGTAGGAAAAAATCTACCATCTGCGAGCTATTCTGGCGTGCGCTGCCAAAACCGCTAGAGTTACACCCAAGTAATGTATGACGGAAATGTTTATCTTAAATAGTCCTACAAAAAAGTGCGCCACAGTATATATCTATATCTTATGTGTAAGCCATTATAGCCAAAATGTGTATAATATTATAAATGCGAAAGTTTGTTATTATGTTTGTTACTTCTTCACGCTCAAATGGCTGAACGAATTTGAGTGAAATTTGAAGTGGAGATACCTTATACCCTGGATTAACACATAGGCTACTTTTCATCATCATCATCATCATCAATTTTCATCATTATTCACGCGGGGGAAACCGCGGGGCGCAACTAGTTTCATATAAATATTAGAACTTTAGTGAATTATTGAGGTGTAGGCAGACAGATGGACATGTCGAGACTACAAGGGTTCTGTGTTCACATTTGGCGGTGGAACCCTAAAAACTCGTAATAAGCCGCCCTATGGGGCGCACCCTGAATTTAATTGGCTTCCTTGTTGGGCCGAGTACGCACAAAATAACTATATACCAGATATATACCCTTGCACTGTGTGTCTTCATTTTCATTAATAATTATTCAAACGTTTTTCTACGTGATAGAATCCGAAATGAGGAAACCATGTAAAAGTTTGTCTAAAAGTGAAAGTCTCTGGCGATATAGACAGGTACATTTTCTTAAATCCAATAAAAAACAGATCCGTTTTATTCCCCTAAGGAGTTTCCAGGAAATCTCATTCTAGAAATCTTACAACATTAGCTCCACCTTAGGATTTACTGTGCTGGAAATAGGGGTTACATTCGAATGGATTAAAATGTGACTTTCCATGTGGTATTGTACTTTTCAATTATTTGTTCGTTCCCACAGAATTCCTTGTTACGTTCATTAACTGATTCCAACGGGGATTTAATAATCCTCACATGTTGTGTGGTGATGTGCAATTTAATGACTATGGGGAATAGGGATTCCAAGGGACGGGTAAATTAAAAATCTGCGCCGCGATAAGGATTATTAAGGCGAGGACTGATATTTTGAACGCCCAATGCGACGTGAAGAGCTTAAATAATGAGATGCAAAAAATTGTGTAGGCAGAACAATATACTAATAGAAGTTGTAACTGAAAAGAGTAAAAAAAAATTGGTTTTGCAAATAAAAATTGCATAAAATATGACCAAAAAAAAGCTTTGGCATTAAAATGCTCTTAACTTTGAACGGCAAACAACAATTTTTATACGAATTAAATAGCCTTGTATTTTAAAGTTCTAACTGCATATTTTTTATCTATGATTTGTATATTTCGATTAATTAAAAAAAACCTCAAAATGAATAAAATACAGTCTATAGTGCAAACCAGTTTCATCGTCAAATATGACATGCGATTTTCAACTTTAAGCAAAACCGTTTCGATTTATTTTTTATTTTTGGATATTTTATTTTTAGATCGTACCGTGCTTTACGACTGATTTCACCTTAAAAAGAAAAATCCCATATAGTGCATTGTGCAGCAAAGGTCTACCGGTTCTCCTTTTTTTGAGGAGGTTACTTAGAGTTAAGTTTTGAACATAATTATCACTAGAAACGGGATATTTACCATGATTTTTGAGCATTATTGTTTACCCGTGATCATGGCGCATGAAACTGTGCCGAAATATCGGGAATCAATAATGCTCAAAAATCATGGTAAATATCCCGTTTCTAGTGATAATTATGTTAATAACCATGATAGCTTCAAAAGTTAAGTTTTGAAGTTTCTTAAGTCTTTTTCACCAAAGCTTCAGCAAAGCTAGCCTTTTTTTTTTCAAAACCGTAGTTGGTACTTATAGCATTACCGTATAAGTGATACAGCTCCTACCCTCTTAGCTTGTTTAAAAAAACCTTTGTCAATACCTCTTCCTAAAGCACCCAATTCCATTACGTTATCCAAAGTTAGACCAATCTGTATTTTACTGTTTCTTCGGTAACAGCGCGAGACAATGGTACAGCAAACAACCTGTATTCCGAGGTCACAATATTTGTTTGGGACAAAGAATCGACATAGCTGATCCAAAGCTTATAGACCCTTGACTCACCCCGGAACACGTGTGATAGGGCTGCGACTCATACAAGATGAGTCTAAAAACCGCTGGTGATCGCGGAGGTATTTCTCAAGGAGCCGGTGGAGACCCGAGGTAAAGCCTATAGCAGTAAGTTAAACTGTAAAGTACCTACAGCACATTCTGTGTTGGTCTAGTTATAGAGTTCGGAGTAATAATTTTAGGTAATGTACAATACATAGTACATAATTATTGTTAAATTAACAGAAACGCAGTTACAGTACTTTATCACGTACATAGTGACCTTTCTAACAATGCTTCTTACATTTACTCGTTAGGTTCTCAAACGAAAAATCTCTTAGTGAGACAATGTAAGTGGACACTTTTGTCCTGTTCAATAATGATTGTCTATTTCTATTGTCCGGAGTCATAGATAAGACTAGCAAGAGATGTGAGAAAGGCCGGGGCAAACGCTCGTAGGTCATTTTAAAATTTTGCCCTCAGTCTTTTTCGTCAAAAGAGTAGAGCCACTGTTAGATGATGAAATAATGATGTAACGCAAAATGTCAGATACGTTAAGAATAGTTGCTGCATTGCTTCAACATCATTTTACCCAATGACTGAACACAATATAGTTCGTTTTCATAGTCAATAGACTATGAAAATACTCCAATAGGAGCGTAACAGACACAGTACAGCAAAGACGTTGAAATTGCGCTTCTGTATTCTCTGTACACCTTCCGCGGGTTTTCATTACTGAAGGACTTTCGCGGATTACAACGGCGCATTGTTCGCGACACAAAGACGCGCACTCAAGACGACTACCGTCCTTACTGACTATTCTATAACCTTTGGCAGGTTCCTACCAACTGTTATGTAATCACTGGCAGGGTACTAATAGTAACTGTTACGAAGCTGTGGCTTCAGTCGCAATTACATCTCATGCATCACCGCTTTTAAATCAGCGTGGATCCTGGTGCTTGTTAGCTTCAGAAATGTTTGCTATTCGGTAGAGCTATTTAGGGTTTACAAGCATAATAGCAGAAGCAAGGTAGTTGTAATCATCATTATCATCAGCTGGTTGATGTCCACTACAAGACAAGGCCACCCCCATCGAATTCAATAAGGGGATTTGCTAAATCAACATGCTTGACCGGCGGATTGGTGTATTCTTCTGCCCATTCCCTGGTGTAATCCTATCCTTTTTTCCCTGTGTAATTTTTGTCATCTGCATCATTGGCAAAAATGCTTTTTCTTTCTTTTCTTTCTTTGAATCGGCCTTTACGACATCCATGAGTGAAGACGGAGGGCATATTTTATCATAAGACCGGAAAAATAGCACAGCACAGTTGTTATTAGTATAATTTATTTCCCTTCATTTTATTACATTTATTACGTCTATGTAAATAAATAAACTGAATACTTGGAAAAATAGAGCACCATTGTAATAGTAATGTCTGTACCATAGGTATTTTATTTTAGCTATTACTGTTATGTCGTTAGATTTAAAGAATTTGTAGTAGGTCAGAGAGCAGTTCGACATGATGCGCGCTGCCTTGAGGTACTTTGTGACATATGATAGTCATTTATTTAATTGAACGAGCGAAGCGAGTTCTCTGAGTCAAGTTGGAAGAATTGTATGTATGTATGTATGTATGTATGTATGTATGTATGTATGTATGTATGTATGTATGTATGTATGTATGTATGTATATATATATGTATGTATGTATGTATGTATGTATGGATGTTTGTCCGATGAAAACTTCCAAACCGTTAATCTGATCTTCATGAAATTTGGTATGGGGGTAGATAGTATTGGTACAATTTGTAGGTAAGGTTATGAGCTATATCGATCAGGGGGTTGCTGAGATTTTGGGGTCCAAGAGGGGGTAAAAAAAATAAAAGTGAGACAGTCAGATCAAGTGGGGTGTCTAATGAAAGCGCTTTGGTTGGACATTTCAAAACTGTTTTTAATAATTATTTAGCCTTAGTCGTTTTCGAGATATTAGGGAAAATAAAAAACGTAAAAACCCAAAATTCTAGGGTACTTCCAGCAATCCCACAATGCTGAAATTTGGTATGCTTGTGGCTTTTGTGTCACAACTACAGGGAAAAGTCTGAAATTGAAGAATTTAGAAATATATACTCCATAAAATAAAAACCAATATAACATCCATTGTTGACCTCCCATTTCTAAGAATTTGAATGACGTTGGAGTTCTATGGGTTTCATCAAAAGGACGTTATCAATTAATTCGTCAGGTACTTAATATAGGTACTAACAGGTATGTAGTATAACTACGCCCCGTTGCTTAGCCCTATTCAAAGGTTATTTCGATGATGTGCAGGAAATTAGAGTATAGTTACTGGTAAATCCTGTACTGTACTGGTAGACAGCGAGGGGAAAATTTTCAAAAATAATAATAGAAAATATGGAAATTACTTAGTTAAGTAGTCGGGCTGATAAAGGTTCGGGGCGAACCACTAGTATTATATTTTACAGAAATTAATAATAAAACAACTAAAAATAGGAAATACCTCAGCACAAAATAGATTTTAAGACGTTGCCTGTATTCCCCGCTGGATGGCAATTCTAATGCCTTGAGCCAGATAGTAGCCAGCTTACGGACCCGCGTTGCTTCGACCAGACGACCTGAAAGAACTTTTGAATTAGCTTATACATTGTGTACGAGATTTCCCAGGTTAAATTTATTTTGTGATGGCTCTCTTTTCTGTGGTAAATTTTAATTATAAGGCTTTTCCCAAAGAATGGGTTATTATAAGCCAAAGGTAAGCACCGAAGGGCCGCCACAATTTTTTACGACGCTCCTGAAGCCGGTACGAAATGCGCAATTAATGTTTTATCATCTTCAGGGGATGCTCCTACGTAAAGCTACCTGCTGCTTCTATATTTTGCTTAGATTTTTTTTTAATTAAGCTATGGATACATTTGGAAAATGGTGAAAATTAAATGTGAGTTTCTAAGTAAATCATTAATAACAATAATTCACGATAGTTTTTCTAAGTATAATTATTTAAAACATCTGAGGCGCAGTAAGTTACATACTAAAACCAACCAGTAGCGAAAGTTTTAAAGTCCATCGTAATGACCGCGGCTCAGGGGACTGAGTGTAATGGGCGTGGAGCGCTAATTGTGAACGCGCGTTAATGAGCCCCTAGGGGCAGTAGACAGCAATAACCATCGGTGGAGCTGTAATACTGATATGTGGGATACTGTGTTAAGGATTTTTAAGGGTGAAATATAGCACCGCATCTCATGAACTCACAAATGAGTTGAGATGGGGAATAGCCAGCTGAGTCAGTAAACATAGTAAATTCAAGAGTTTATGTTTATTAGTAGTATATTTATAAGTAGATTATTCTACAAAAATGTTCCAGTTTAATTGCTGTGGTGTACCTAACCTACAGATAGACGCTGCCATGAAGACTCACTCAGAGTTCAAAATACAAATGTTCTGTATTGCGCAAAAAGATATGTTTACATGGTAGTTAGAGTAAAGTAGTGCCCCTCAATCTCCTCCCGTGGATGTTGTAAAAGCCGACTAAGGGATTGCATTAGGGGATGGGCAGCAGCATCCACCTGAGTACTTAACACCAATACTGTGATACCTCCAATATGTTAAACACACTGTATAAGGGAGGCTTATGTCCCGCAGTGGACTTCTATAGAGCGATAATGAATGATGAAAGTAGTACACTGGGTCCTGTGTTAAATTACACTGTGTTACAGAAAACCATTATTTTGCCTACGACCTTCCTAAGTCCCTTCATCCAATAGTGATGTGGACGTCGAAAGGTTGTTGAAGAAGTACTTAAGTATGTTATAGTGGGCACGGTAGTAACATGAAATCATGTTACCTATATAAGCATAAATAAAAATAATAATATATGAAATAAGAACCAAAGTTACCGACATAGCTCTCAGAATTAGCAAGTTGAAGTGGCAATGGGCAGGTCATATATTTAGTTCGAAGAACTGTTAACCGTTGGGGAACAAAGGTTCTCGAGTGGCAACCACAAACCGAACGACGCGGTAGAGGAAAATAAAAATAAGTAAAAATAAAAAAATACCTACTTAATAAATTATTGCATAATACATTATTTTAGTAGACATAATAATATTTCTTACACTCTCGCCATTTTTTTAACCAAATAACTGCTAACCTAATCTATTAAGTAGGTCTCGTAGCTAAACGGAACATTCACCACCTATCTAAATCGATTTCCAGACTCAAAAAACACTATACCCTTCCACAATATTGTTAATACCGTTTTCGTGACAAAAACAGCAATGTACTTGTATAGAATGTTGTTAGATGTTACCTCAGCTTATAATAACGTAACATAACATAAAATTACATAACATAACAGCCAACAGTCACGTACATAAATAGTCTTGATCTACACACTAGGATACCCTGTGTCGTGTGTATTAGGAACTACGAGTACCATGGTACCACAACACCATGTGTTCCGTGTCTGGAACAAATATTTGCAGATCATGCTAACATTCGTCCCGCAGCCGGAATCGAACCCGCAACCTCTCGCATCTCAGCCGGCTACTAGCCCGCCGCGCCACAGAGATCGTCAGTAAAAACAGTACCTATCACTTATACAATAACTTTTCATTTAAAAAACCGACTTCCGCCATTGTATTCGACTAAATAATTTTGGATGAAAAAAAATTATGATTCTTTCATAAAAATTTTTTCATCATATCATAGTGGTGAAAGGATTATGATACTTTTTGAATGCAAATGCTTGGTGTCTTGCTGAAAATATCAAAATCGCCATATGTATGCCTACAATATTTGAGGAGTTCCCTCAATTCCTCATGGATCCCATCATCAGAACGGGATTCTGAAAAAAACGGGACCAATCTGGAAGTATATCTATTCAGATAAAATAATTTTCCAAATCGGTTCATAAACGCCGGAGAAATGAGGTAACAAATATACAAAAAAAAAAAAAAAAAAACAACCGAATTGAGAACCTCCTCCTTTTTGTGAAGTCGGTTAAAAACGATATCTGTAGACTGTAATAATTGGTACTTATCACATTATCAATGGCAAAACGATAAGAATTAGGAGTGGAACCACGAAACCGAAATTTCTCTCATTTTTTGGATAAAAACTCTTCACAAAAACTCAAGACCCACAGTCTTAATAAACCGCGAAACACAAAGCAACGACATTGAGATGAGAGCGCCTGACATTGAATTATTTAGATAAATACCCACAAAGGCAAAGGAGCCCAACGCCACAGAAGAAATAATAGTATTTTCACTAAATATACACCAAGTTTGTTGCTTTTAAATGTACACATGACCAGTTTTCTTTTATCTAGACCCGTGCTGCGTTAGTTTCTTATAAAATTATATTTATTATTACCAAATCATAAATACAAAAAAACTAATTTAAAAAAAACTGACTCGCCAATGTTCTAGATATTAGTGTGCAAAATTTCATGGAGTTTAATGAAATAATAACCAAAATAGAAGCAATCTTCGTTCGCGCACAAAAGGGCGTAAGCCTCCTCTTAAAAACATGAGTTTAGCAAAAAGTGTTGGAGTGACACAGGCAAGGCTAACTCCAAGTAAATAGAGGTCCAAGATGTCGATGGTGCGGCTGATTAGGCCGCTGCTGGCGGACAAAACACTATTGTTGGAGTGTGAACGCGATAAGGGTTGCCTCTTATTATTTACAATGGTGCAAGTGTGAGGAAAGTATTATCTTATATCAGCTACAGTAAAGAGGCCTTTCAAAACGAGATTCTCAGTATAATGGTGGTGCCCAGCCTCGTTTTAGATTTAGATTTAGTAGGAAACTAACTATCTACAGTAACGGTAAGAGGCTGATAGATATTGCACAATTCAATAAAATAAATACTGTATTGTTATGTATTATACAGCTGAATTTTGAACTGATCTGGTCGAGCAAGCGAAGCCTCTCTCGTCGAGAGAGGACTTTGGGCCACAGTTAGTGGCACGATTATAAATACTTATGCTAACACTTGTCGAAGTAGATAAGTAAGAGCGCTGTTACCGTACCACTAACTTTCAGCGCGTGACTATTTAGAATTTTGCTCAAGTTTTTTCCAGTTGAATTTAAATATTTAACCGAAAGGCTTAGTAACGAGATTGTTTGTTATTGTCTGGTTCTCGTAGTTTTGATACGTAGGTGCTAGTCTGCGGTCAAACAGGCGATACCGTCTGACCTTTGCTTTTGATTTTATTCAGTTTCATTTACTACTAAATAGGGGTACTTGAACTGGAATGGTTATAACAGAGTAAAATTATTTTTTTATAAAATATATCACAAAGAGGCGAAAATCGGGACGGACCGTGGCGTATTATTTAAAGCTACAGTAAGGCAAAGAGATTACATATAAATCGTTTCATAGCAGTTTCAAAGGTTTCAACGTAGTAGCCACTTTTAATTTAAATAAAATCTGCGTAGTACGTGTTCCAAGATTCATCAATAATTCACCCAAGTTGACTCAGAGAACTCACTTCGCTCATTCAATTAATTCTATTTTTTCGAGGCTGGAAAATTTAGTTTTTTTTCCGCCATACTGAATTTAGTGTAACGTTTACTCATAATATACCTGCACGCTAACATTAAGACGCTACGATACCTCATTTGTTATAATCCGTCAATTGGTATTATCGGAGCTACAAAGTAATAGATGAACAAACTGACATACACACACATACATACTGCTAAATTCATAACACTCCTTTTGCTTAGCCTAAAAACAAGTGATTACTGCTGCATACAAAATCAATGTTTGCATTAAAAGTTTATTAAATTTTGTCGTGTAACCTCCATAACCTCTTGCCCTGTTGTGACCCTGCACCACTAACCTCGTTAGCTTCAGCATCGCTTATTGAATTTCCCGGCATCTCCGTCCCACTATCCAGGAGACGTGTAATATTGTTTATTTTATTTGTATTCCTTTAAAGGACCTCGTGTTGACCGCCCCATTACGAACACGACTTGATGGGATAGGTTTTTGAAGATTGTGCTGTAGTCTTCCAGCGATTCTGCCATGATGACTATGTAATCGCCATATCAAAGGTGGTATTTCACCATTGATATTGATGCCATATCTGTTCCAGTGCAAAAGTTTGAAAAAATTCTCCAATGCACAGGTGAACAGTTTCGGAGAAATAACATCTCCCTGTCTCACACCTTTCAGCAATTGGATAGGATCCGTGCACTGGTTCTGAAGACGGATAGATATAGTGGTTTTGCTGTTAAAACATTTCAACTCTTCATTAAACCGGTAGTCGATCTGGCACCGCTGTAAAGACTGTAACACTGCCTAGGTCTCGACTGAATCAAAGGCTTTCTCGTAGTCCACAAACGCTAGACATAGCAGCTTGATTATACTTTTCGGTATTCAGTACAATCTATCGTGTGGTTACGGTACTAAAGCCTTTTTGGAACCCATCTTGTTTAGGAAGCTGGAAGTCGAGCAACATAAAAACTAAATTAACCACAATGCTTATGAATTCTAGGAATAAGGATCCTTTTGTTAACTTCTGAACAAAATAAAATCATATAACATAATAGGTGGGCCATGAAATCCTTTACCGACCGTTCCGCTTACCCATCTTTCCTGGAACATTCTGTTTAAGAATGAATGTTACTGTGACAGCTAAACCTTTTTTCATAAATAACTTTACAAGGTGTATTTTGGTCCCCCGTATGTGTCCCCTCCCTGTATTCGTCCCCTGTCTAGACAGCCACTTCAGTCACTTGCGCACAGTACAGATAGCTTTTACACCCAGTAACGCCACTTGGAGGACTTGCGATCTCGAATTCTACCTTTACCAACACAGCCCTTGTGTGCATGGATTTATAGGCAAGACGCGTAGCCATGCGGTGCACAGAGACCTATATCTAGTAATGTAACCCCTTTTGGCGCCAACGAATATGTACCTTATGATATTCCTTAACCTACGCACAAAGTAAGTGAAGCGGCGGCATGTCTCATTTTCTATTTTGTGTCTTAAGCCATCTTTATTCGATGCTTCTTCATCGACACTAGTTATTTTAGAAGCCTATATCCGCTACTGATTATTATAATGTCTATATAGACATCTCACAGTTTGCCAGCCGACGATCAAGGTGCAGTCTAGTGTCTGTACTGTTCTTATAAGCTGTATCTATAAATAACAAGCAAAGCTGTATTTCAAAACTGGAAATTGGTATATAAACTTTTATCGACTACAAAGGCAGTTCGGAACTTTTTCATTAGAGAGGCTTTTGCGACCGGCGGGAACTTTATCAATTCTCTTACTTAGATTTGTTTGACTGTTATAAATAGTTGAGTGATGAATGATATTAAAATTTGTCTAGAAATTATTAAAGTTACAGAGACACATACCAAATTTTTCATAAAATTACTTACTTTTAAGTAAATTTTTCTTGTAAGTGAATATAAACTTAACGAAGATTGATCCTAGATCAAAATGTTGTTATTTAATGTCTGCCATCAAAATTTTCACCGTAACTAAATATGCATACACATACATAAACCTCTTCGTATACCCAAGAGACTCTCAAGCGCTGCTTGTTCGCCTTTACTTCCTGTAAAACGAACTTGCTGGTTAACGTGCTCTATACGCAACATCTATAACATAACATCCAACAGTCACATAATCCGACACTAAGATTCCGTGTCGTGTATTCATTGAGTACCTCATTTAGCTCAATTAAATTCTCGTCAGCTCTCAGGCGCGCATTGTATGTTGCCAGGTCCAGAGATCGGGGAGGTTGGTAAAATCACATGTTGCTAGGCATGCTCCCAATTTGCTCTTGTCCTTCTTATAAAAATATAGTGTAGTGTAACAAATGTAAAAGTTTCCGATCTGAGGTTTGAAGGCAGAGTAGGTTTTGATTTATGCGCATATGTTAATGTATTTGGAGTTCGATATGCGAACTCCAACTTAGTTGGCAACTTTTGGAAGGTTTCCGCGTTTCAAAGGTAAGGCGCAGGTATTTTGTTCGGTTTTAGAAAGTTTGTTCATCTTCAGTGACTAGGAAAAAATATTACCTCTAGTGATGACCATAGTATGGCCATTACCAGCAACAGATACTATAAGGTTTTTATATAAATGTTATTAGTATTTAGTAATCGTGATCTACCCAAAATGAGCCTAAATACTGCCAGTCTACCTGATAACCATCCAGGAGTTCCGTTGGCCACCTTCCATTTCAGCATTTAGATAAGCTCGCTGTCTCCATTAATATCGTATTGTCTGTGGAACTGGACAGGTATGCAAATAGAAAAACGAAAAATCAGTCAAAATCATCTCACAAGATGTGATCCATGAAAAAACGTTCTAGAAGGCAAATTATAAGCTTGTAAGAGTCAGAGAGGGAGAGAGAGAGAGAGAGAGAGAGTACAGCCTGGAAGTTTTTCTAAGAATAAGGCCCAGGTCTTATCAAATCTCAGCAGAAGCTCCAAATTCTGTACAACACAAATCAGCTATAACTCAGGGGGTTAGGGTAATTCCCGAAATGGCGCGAGTCGACCCTAAATCAGAGTGTACCAGTTTATCAGCGAGATTAGCTGCCTGGAGCCTCTTTATAACTAACTTAATGTTAATAAAGGTAACTGGTTGGGAATTAATTATAGAACTTTCTAGACTCTACACCTAGGTACCTAACTAGCCCAAGTTAATTTAGTGAAATGAGTTTATCACCACTATAAGAGCACTTTGTCACACTTTGAAACGAATTGTTCCGGACCCACCATACCACTGGACATGCCATGCCCTTGGTGGTACAAAACGATACCACCAAGTAAAGTTGTCACACCAAACATAGCCTGTGAACGGAAATAAACCATAACAGTACTGCGGTGGGCTAAACTGGCCATACCATAAATGAGATATAAAGTTATAAACTTAAACGGTATCATTACGAAAGATGGTTTAAATCTGAGGGTCTTAAATATCAAAATTTAGTTAAAACGACTTAAACACGAAAGCAGATGGTTTTTTTCCGAAATCAATTATAACGAAAAACAAGAGACTTATTAAAACACGGTACTTATATACATCGTAATCCATTAATTTAAGATAGTTCCAGATTTTGTAAGTTCGTTAGCTGCAAAGCTATGTCGAAAGGTGTTTAAGGTGTTATTAATTTTGTTGTTAAGTTATACGAAATTTATGTTCTGCATTTTGGGGTTTTGTTGTTTTATTGTATAATGATCAAAACAAGCTGAATACGAACTCCCCAAAGTGACATTGTCAAACCATGGCACGGCGATCGGGCCAAGTTGCTTCGGTTCGGCCTGGAGCGTATTTTGTTTCACTTTGTTGGTCTCGGGAGACGGGAGTCCATAGACCCGATACGACAAACTTGTTTATTGAAATCGGTAGGCATTATAACTTCTTTTTACGTGAAATATTGGGTATGATAAATGAAACAAGAAAAGGGTAAAAAACTATAGTAGGAGCAGAATAAATTACATCTAAATTCTGTGTAGATTCATTTGTTTTTAATTTATAAGTTGAATGTTATTACGAGTATTTGTACAACACATACCACACAACACCAACTACCAAATACACTAAACACAGCAATGGCACACACTAAACATAGCAAGGTACAGCAGTTGTCAAGTTGAAGTGCAGCTTGTGCACTGTAACTTAACGACATTGAATTTTATTCTCCGATCCAAAGATTAGAAAAAAAGTTATAAAAAGATGAACATTTGATTGAGCTGACCTACAATTCCTACTTAAATCATGAAATAAATAACCTAAGAATAAGAATATAGCAATAAACTCAAAAGTAAGAACCACAATAATGAAAATATTGTTACAAATTGTATTCATAAAATGTTCCTGTGGTTCCCCGACGCAGATGTAATCACAGCGTAGGTATCGCTGCGAAGCAAAATACAATATTTTGTATTGAAAAACTCATGAACTGAGAAGGAATGTTGATAATAATTTATTCATAACGCCATCAAGGGTGTCAAACTGCCTCCTTCGAGATAAATGTGAATAGTATCGATGTCGATACTTTGTGGCTCTGCTCTGTTGTTCTCTGATTGGAACGATTTTCATTCAAGAAACTTGATATTGTTTATAATTGATTAATTAAATAATTTTGAATTAATTCATTGTGTTCCAGTATGTATGCAATGCCGGAAGGAGGTGATCCACATAGGTAAGTGAAAAAAACACTTCTTTTTCTTTTAATATTTTGTAAGAATTAGCTGATATAAGTGAGATCTAGATATTTTTTAAGTTTTGTTCTCCAACAACTTACATTCATGCAAGAAAATTTTGTTCCTTAACATGTGTGTTAAATTACATCTTTCCAGAGAGGCATACTGTCGAGAAGAAAAGAGAAAGTTTTCCTACCTACATATTTTTTTTATCACCCTCATCGAGATAAAGGTACCCAACTAAAGTCGTATACAATGTGGGCACATTGTTGTGCACCCTGCAATTTCTCAACTGTTTTAAAAGGTAACTTGTGATTCCCCATTTGTTAAATCATTGCGAAAAGTCTGTGAAAATGATTTCGGTTATCCTGCGATGCAAAATTTTGACTACGCCACCGTACTGAATGTGGATCGAAATGCCCTTGGTCAGTTTTATTTTTGTTCAAATTTATTATAAGAATGATTATTTTTATCGATGTGAAAACTGCTGACATAACCCATCACTATATCGAGACCCGCGATTCCATTGGAAAAGTTTCCAAAGAATGTTTTATGGATCAACCATCCGAGAGATCCGTATTTAAATACGAAAATACAATGCCATTTCAATGAGAAAAGTTCCCAAGCAGTAGGATCGGCCGCTGCGTTTATAAGAATGACGGGAACTTGATCTATTTGTGTAATGAAATGTGACAGTGCAGTTCATTAAATAGATTTAAAGAAGCATTTAAATAAGTTCCTCGATGTCGATCCACTTCCGATGTGGTTTGGAACTTCGAGCACTATGCTACCAATACAAAAACCTGGAAAAAACATTTGCAGATCCTGCAAATCTCTTCTGTTTGTCCAAGCATAATATTGACCGTAACATAGCTGTCGATGAGTCGAAAGGAACATCATGATACAAAAGTTTGAATCTCCTTAAACCTTGCAAAGTAGCTCAGTGCCGTATTGTTTACGCGAGCTCCCCAAAGTAGCTCCATAGATAAAAGAGTAGGTAGTAAAGCATATTCTGTGACCACAGACGAAAATGATAGTATTGACATACAGTAGTATTACTCCGACGACACTAACAAGACATTGACTATGTTTTGAATGTGTGATGTTGGAAATATCTTGCTAAACCCAGCATGTCGTCACACAAAAGTTTGTAGGTTTGTGACTATGAAAATATGCAGTGAAAGGAGCCTTTTTACGAAGCTAAATCTTTTCACCACTATACCTCAAGCTGATCTGACCTAAAGCTACCGGTAAAAAGACGGAAAAAAATAATCTATTTTCAGAACCTAGCGCGTGACAGGCAACCCAATTTTTCGACCATATCCCCGCACTTCACTTGGCGTATCTGCGTAAATGTTTGCATTATTTTGCCAAGGCAAACAACATTGTATACTAATGGAGTCATGGTTGATTTTGCCTTGGATAAATAACGCAAACATTTACGAATATACACCAAGTGATGTTGCACCATTTATACTCACATCCGATCCTTATTGAAGCTAAAATCAACGTATTAAAGCTTAATTTACAATTTACGACGTCTTGAAGTGGCACAGGCCTGCCTGAAGTGCAAAGTTTTGAGAGTGTATGAAATAAAATATTTAAATTTCCAACTGATCCTTTTGCCGGCGCTGTATGTGACTGTTGTTTGTGAGCAGGATTGGATTATCGGTTTGTTCTGGCAAAACTTGGGCAAAATTTGTCATGAGATTAAATTTTTGTTTCTAGGTCCTATCTAGAGTATTATAGGGTAGTGAAAAATTTGTAGACGGAGGAGAAAAGTCTGGTATGAGGAGAAGTAATAATACATTTTTGAGTGCTTGAGTGAAGGCCGACGTTAGTGCTCCCTCCGGTTAAATGGAGCGTCGACTTGTGTGTGGATGGGTCGTTAGAGAGTATTATGTTCCTTGGGATGGGTCAAACTTGAGCCAAAGACCAAACTCAGTGGACTGGAATTAGGTTGATGATGATGATGAAAAATAATAAATTCAAAGATTTAATTTCGAGTGAAGTTCTTTTGATCTGTGATCTATATGCCGAAATGAAAATAAAACTTTACTGCTTTTAATTCGGAGGTTGACGTCATTGACGCTCGATATTAGTCCGCCATAGTGTGGGTTTATTCCCATCAGTCACCTTCATATTTAATATTCAGGTACCCGCTTTTTGAAAAAATAAATATGGGAGTAATCAATTTGAATGTATATTAGACTAAAAATTTAATTTCAAAAAAATTTAATTCGTAAATTCTTTTTTTGATTGAATGACGGGACAAGCAGTTGACCCACTTGATACCAATGCATTACCTGCCACGTCCACCCCACCTGGATCGCGCCTTGTGGCATTGCACTGCACCCTTCATTCCGAGACATAAAGGGAAAAAGTCTCATGTAATTTCCTCAACATTTCCCTGGCACCCTTCAAACCGCAACACAGCAATGCTTATGTGGCAGAAATAGGTACAATGTTAGTACTTCCCTGCATGAACTCTTTCACAAAAAAAGTTCTATTACTACTACTAATAATCATAGAGGCGTATTTTATTCAAAAATATGTTTTTCAAAACAAGCTCATATGAAATTAGTGATCGGAACCGTGAGCTGATCAAAATGAGCTGAAACACTGTCATCAGGAATGAGTGTAGTCATTATGTAGTGGGAAAGTCGGAAGAACAATCATAAAGTGAATTCCGATTAGCCACCCCATCTGGGGTGGATAGATGAACACGCGTTTCCGAGTATCCACCTGGTGGCTGTTTTAGGGAGAATAAACGGAGTACTTCTAATATATTAGTAGATTCTAGATAGCATAATTGAGTCAACACAGTCAGATCCAGACTCGTTCTAATGAATATTAATCATCCTGTTAATTTAAAGCTATGGAAATTATTAATAACTACGAGTTTACGACTCCTACTAGGTTTACAATTTATAACGAATACGTCTTTTTTTTTTGTCACTTTTATATGTCAAATGGTATCTACTGTAGCTTTCTTGGCCTGCAAGGACTTACCATGAACTATGGTTGTATTGTGTGTCACCACCGGCTTTCTTTATTCTTAATATACGTCACAATCAATATCCATAGATATCCTCAGATTTAACCCATACATACCCATAGGTAAGTGGTCAAATAGGTGTAGTTACAGTATTTATGTTATGTTGTTGCCGTGGCGTATCCGGCCTAAGAATAGACCCCTTCGTCTCTTCCCAATGGCTATCGTAAAAGCTGACTAAGGGACCACCACACACACCAGGGGATGGGCAGCGCCCAAAGTTAGAGGCAGCAACATCCATCTGTATACTTAAAACCAATATTGCGATCACCCAATTCGCCTGCCAAGCATTGTGATTAGGGAAAATTTAATTGCATGAGGCCTCATCCAGCAGTGTACGCCTAACGATGATGATGATGATGATTCATATTGAAATCGTCATGCAAATATTCCATGTCATAATTGAAGAGGTATAAACTGCCAACTTCACATAATGGCTTCAGTTTGCAGTAATACTAAAGATAAGAATTGCAAATTCCTTCTGTGTAAGTATAGTGTTATCGATGAAATCATGGCATTTTTGTAAATAAAACTCTATTTACAAAAATGCCATGATTTCATCGATAACAGATCTTGAAAATGAATGTGGTAAGGGCTGGCGCGGACAGTCCGCAGCGGCAATTTATATCAATTCATTACACAAGCTGCCATTAATTATATTCCATTGGACTATTACTAAAATTAACTTTGTAATTATTTTATTTTCACCAAGTCCCTGAAACCTCTAGGCAGACTCGTGATAGCGCTTTGACTAATTCATTGATGAATTTGGTAATGTATGTACATTATTATAGCAGGAATACTATGAAATGCTAAACACTTACTATGAAATAATAAATAAAATAAATAAATATATAAGTAATGAAATAATATGCTGGACGCAACAGGCTGTTAATGATGATGACTACGGGCTGATAAAGAAGATAAAGTTTTGAGAGTTTTTCCTTATAGTACAGTCAAATTAGGTGATTTTTTGCAAAAGTGTGGAACTAATTAGGTGTAGTCATGAAAACTTTTCTAATTAAATAAATAAATAAATAAATAATGCTGGACATTTCACACAACATTATCTAGCCCCAAGCTAAGCAGAGCTTGTGTTATGGCAATTGTTTTGTATGACTTAAAAATCACCTCTAATAATAAGCCATAAAAATATCCGTAACTTAATGGGGGAAATAGAAGTAGTCGGTGCAATTTGGCATAGACTTTGAACCGTTATGATCTACATTTGCACCAAGTATTTTTTAAATCCGACATACGGAACACAAAAAAAAACATTTACAAAAAAAACTTTTTGTGGTTATTACGGCTCCGGGAAAATTAAGGTAGTCGGTGCAAATTGATAGACATATCAGAAAAATGTTCGAAATACATTATCAGGTTTGCACCATGGTGCGTCTCACGGAAGGCACTTTTCCATATTTTAGTGTCGCTCTACTTCGGGGAAAATTAATGTAGTTCTAGAAATCGACTTAAACTTATTCATTTAATTAGTACTTCAACACTGTGTTCCCTACATGCACGTGGTTTTTATTAAAATCATAATGCCCTAAGACAGTCTCTCTATACGTAATTTAACTTGCTAATGCAAGTTAAAAAAAAAAAAAAAAAAAAATAGAAAGAAATTACTTGATAGTAATTTCTTTCTATTTTAAAATTTACGCCCTTTTTCAATTTATTTCGATGGCATGTGCTTAAAGACTGCCATATTAGTTTAGTTTTTAGTTTTTTAATCTTTATATTTCAGTATCTTATACTGAAATATAAGGATTAAAAAACAAAAAGATAAAATATATAAATAAATGCTGGACATTTCACACAACATTATCTAGCCCCAAGCTAAGCAGAGCTTGTGTTATGTTTGTACCTAATATTTAAAAGGGTTCCGTATGCGCCAGAAACGGTGCAAACTTAGGATAAGCTTTTTTTCGTGTCATCTAACGATTCCATAAGAATCCACGACTACACGACTTAGGTCCACACTTTTTGCTAATTTGCCTGTACTATTATTTTACTAGTAACTGTAGGTAGGTGTACCTAATGGATTAAATTTCAAAATAACTCGGATTTGAATTCCAGGACCCATACTATGGGAAGGCCAAAAACTCGCCATCCATATTTAATTTGGTTCTTCTCTTCTTAACATACAATGTGCCTACCTAACAAAATAAGGATTCAAGGTATAATGACTCACCCTACGACTACTGACTAAGTCATCATAATCATCATAAGTCTGTAGAAGTCCACTACTAGATAATAAAGGCCTCCCTCTTAGAATGCCATGATGGAAGGTCTCGAGCCGCCTCCATCGACCGATTTCATGCGACGTTTCTTTATGTATTTGATCCATGGAAAGAAGGGGCTTCCCCTGCAGTGTTGTCCGGTTGGTGGTCGCCACTCGATAACCTTTATTCCCCAACGGTTGTCAGTTCTGCAAACTACCTCAGTACATCACAGGAATCCAATGCGTTCTCGTAAGAAAGTTTTTTATTGCCCAGATGATAGGTTTTATTCGTAAACTGGGAAGCGATTATAAAATCTTCTTCCCTCTCGAATCGTATCGGACCCTCGAAAGAGTAGTTAACACATCGCGATCCCTGCGGACTGTTTGGACTACAAATATTTGCAGTGCGCAAACGTTGGCCCAACTGCGGCAACTCTTCGCAGCTGACTGGCTGTGAATGCGGGAATTTCTACTTCCCAGCATAGTATTTTGTGCCAACTCGAGGAAAAGAAATGTGCTTTTCACACTTTCAATTTGAAAGAGTGTTCTCACGAGCTTGCTTATGTGTGATCTTGAAAATGTTAAGATTTTTTAAATTGTTTGAACGACTGAAACTTTAAGTAAAACTAATAAATAAGAAAGTATATACTTTGATTAAGACCTCGATATTGGGAATATAAATTAATTAGTAACGGATGGGTTTGATGGTCAACGCAATTAAACGCTTTAGAAAGGTCACTAATTACTCTTATTGCACCCTGTGAATCCTCCCAAGATAGATTGTGGCTCCCCGTGGTGGACATAGAGGTTCTTATGGGGTAGTCAGAATCATGATGCAAGCTTTTTGCCGATTATTGAAACAGGTAACTAGAACTCGACTACTAGCAACTCTATTCCAAATGAAACCAATAGCCTGCCTCCTTATTTACTACTAGCAATGATATCGTGATAAGACAAAGCCGCGCCAAAATTGGTAAACAAAGAAAGGAAAAAATAAAAGAAATATAAATTCATGCTGAGTCAAAATCCCGATGAAAACCTCAGTTCTCTTATATTGACCAAATATATCTCAACGCAATATCATCACGAGAAATATCGTGATTTTATCGCAATTTTGGTGCGTTATCGGCTCATTTCCTGACAGCGATATTTGACGAACCAATTTTTACTCATCGTGATATGATTGCGATTGAGGCGTGACTTCTTAGGCAATAGGTAAAGGGCAGGCATGCCTGCAATCGGGCAAGTATAATAATATTGTAAAAGTTAACATCAGAAATAGTAAATAACAGGTGCATAACAATGGATTACTATTATTGCTGTTTTACTAACATTTAGCAAAATATTGCGATAAAACTAGTGTAGAAATAAATATTAATGTTAAATTTTATTTTAGAAAAATTACGACTATACACCACGTACTTTACTATTCTCCTGCTGACGTTTCGTTCGTGAGCGTGGTCGCGGTCGGTGCTCATGAGGAAGGACCTCAAAATGGTCAACGAAACGTCAGCAGGAGAATAGTAAAGTACGTGGTGTATAGTCGTAATTTTTCTAAAATGATACCAAGCCACGATAATTTCAATTCTATTATTAATGTTAAATACCCGATTACGGCAAAGCAAAAGTTGGGTTATGATTTTATATACTACTCAGTGAAAACATTAAAAAAATAGCAGATATCAAATCCACATATCGTAGAATTTTGTTTGTTCAGTTCATAATTTTTTGCCTGTTTCCTAAATTTGAATGAGGAAATCAGTATAGAAGATCATGGGTTACCGACCGATAGTCACTGAGAATAATGGTACTCGAATTGGTGACCACAAACCAAAAAGACGCAGTGAAGGACGGCACCTACTCGATGGACCAGAGTCAGCTCAATACATTCTATTTAGTCGTGGCCTTCTGTGGCCGTTGTCTAGTAGTTTACGTCAAACGGCTGATGATGATGATGAACCTTGAATCCACAAATAGGTTCTAGTCTAGACAGTGATAGTGTTTCTCTTGATAATGTGTTTATAGCTTCATTGCCTATTAACACACACATATAACAATCACATACATTAGTCCTCTAGGATTATCTGCGTCGTGGGTATACGGAACTATGAGTACCATTGGTACTACAACACCAAGATCAGCCCCTGTAATGCCTATCAAAATGGTAAACATATTTGAATACAAATTTTGCGGTTCATTACGCATTATGTTTCAAATATTTCTGCTCTTAGAAAAGAAGCTACAAAACGCGGCGCAATGTACTGTGAAATACTAATCAAAAGCGATTACCAGTTTGATAGCCAATAGGGGGGGCTGAACCAAATATTTGCAGATTATGCAAATATTTGTTCCGCAGCGGGAATCGAACCCGCACCTCTTGCGTCTCAGCCAATTGCGCCACGAAGGTCGTCAAACAATCAAAAACAACCACATGTCGTATTGAACGAGACAAAGCTCATGCATAATGAATAACAAGCACACCAAGCCCGTGTTACCATGTCTCTGTATCTCGGTTGGATTCCCGCACGTCCACACCTCATAATATAATTTCGTTTGGTATTCACGGAACTTTTTCATAAAGTCAGATTAGTCGTGGCGTATAGTGCCGAGTTAGGACACAGAAGACGAAAGTCAGTAGGCTTTATTTATAGCACCCATTTTTAAGAGCTTGTCCAGATGAGGCGTTTTACGCGCGATTGATGCGCGTTTTGCGCTCGCGCGAGCGGCAAAACGCCCGACTACATCTGGACGTAATGTATGAAGCTCTAGTATTTCACAATTTCGAGCTTAATTTTCAAGTTTGAGCTCATTATCATATTTAAACGACATTTGTCATATCTTTTGCTCGCAGACTCCCGGGTTTGATAATGACTAACATATACAATAACATACATAACACACATACATAGTATACATACTAACATATATGATTAATAGGATCTAGGTTACGTCTGAAGCTAAATCTTCAATTGAATACAATCTTTACATTGTAGACACCTATGTGTTGACATAAGATTTTCTAAATTTAATGGAACAGTTATCCTCTTATTCATAATGAACTTTTAAACCTGTTTTAGTTAAAATGAACAAAACAAAAGCTTGTTTTGTTCTCTCTGATGTAAAATAACATACGTCAAATCAAGACAAAAGCTATTTTAGCTATCAAAGGTTTCAAAATTATTTTTTAAGGGTTTTAAATTATCATAAAATGAACTCTGTCTGTTACAAGCTAACTAGCCAGTTTTTGTCCTTCGCTCGATATTTGAAATCTTAAATTTTGGATCTTTCTGAATAAAGCAAATGGCTGTAAGATCCCACTTCTGATATGAAGAACAGATACTTTACTGAGTGCTGCTTTAATTGTTTCAAATAAAATACTTAGTTTTTACACTATTTCTATTCTGTGGCAGTGTCGCCCGCATGCGAGTACGTGTGAGCTTGCAAATTGAAGTGTACGACTTGCGTAGTGCAAGAATAAGAATTCATATTGTGCTGGCTCTATGCTGGCTTGCAGGATATTGACATCGGGCCCCTAAATATTACATTAGTATTATGGAAAAGAGTGGCAGCTTCATTTAAGAAGGAATGTAGGAAATGACGTGTTTTCTACAAAGTCTTTGTTTAAGTGGCTCTGAGAAAAAGACCTTTCGTTTTAGGGAGAAAGAGTTTGCAGGACCTCTTTCTCCTACAAAAAGCTACACTGAATAATTTACTACTCCGTTAAAGTATTTCTTATTCTGTTCTACTCCTTATGAGAATCTAGGTAGGTATTTTATAATACAGGTTGCGTTTGTTTATTCAAAGCTTTCTTGATTAGGGTTTGATCTCTTAATATAGATAGTTTAACAATTAATAGTACACCAAGATCACATAATAAAATTAGTTATAGCGTGTGCTAGGGGCTTAAACCTGCACGGTCCATCAGGGTGCCTAAACGACTCCTTAACGAAACAGAGCATAATTAAAAACTGATAACTGCTTAAATTACGAACCTTTTTATATTCGCTTACCAAAAGCGTAATAGTTAAAACTTGCAGTAAGCTTACAGTGGCGGCCTTACCGCTGATAAAGTGATTTATTTCATGAAACCTTTGACAGTAAAGAGCGAAGCAATAAACCCTAAATAATAAAATATTTAATAATAACGGATGACTATAACTAGGTGGTAGGTATAGGCTCGCCTTGACAAGCAGCTTTTGTTCGCTACGCGCGTAGCGGAAACATCGTCTGAAAACAGCTTTGAGCTATGCATCTCTCTTAAATGAGTAGTTCATATAGAGAGTTATCTATTTATGATTAAAGTGATGTCCGATTTCCATCCCCATCGACATAGACTATAACATCGTATTAATTACTCGGTGGTAAGCCGCATTCATTTGGCTATGTTATGCCAAGTCGGTACATTAGAGCATTAGTTATTGATTTGCGGCCATTACGGGCTTCGAGAGCAACAAGTACGAAGCATAAATTGTGTTATTGTGACCTATGAGCTATAGATTAGTATAGCTTTAGTATAATAGGTAAAGCTGAGTTAGGTTGAAGATATAATTCGTTTACAGTATTGGGTGTGTTGTTACTCCTCAGGCAAGATTATTTACTGGTTAGTAGCGAATCAATAATTAATTAAACAAGTAAGTGAACGGTAGGTATATCGATTCGTCAGGTACCACAGAGACTGTAACGGATCATCACCGTACCCTCATAGATTGCCGATAATTTATAATAGTTACATACATAGATTGTTAAAAACATCGCCCTCTTTGCTAATGCAGTCGGTTAACAAGAGTCGCAACTTATTTTTTTAGGGCTCAACATAGAAAAACAGTATTATCACAAGTGGAGGGTCTGAATTATGAAGTACAAAATATAACTCACACTTAAACGTGACAGAAAACACTTGAGAATTCTAAATTTACTGGCGCGACAAAACTATTAATTGGTTTGAATTTTTTGCTACGAAACAGTCAAAAATTCATCGTGAGAACATGAAATACGTAAAGGTGGGGGTGCCTATGTGAACACGGGGAGGCCAGCAGTACCAAACGAGACGCGCGGGAGTAATTATCGAATAATCACTGTTGACGAGATAAATTAACCAATCGATGAACAAAGCGTAGACGTATATTTTTATAATACTCCGCTGTATTCAAATCAGTCTTTGCTTATAGTGTTAAAGAAAGTGCTTATAAATTCAGTGCTGTAACTAACGCAAGTAATTCTCTGAGGATTGACGCTATAACTTAACCAATCATTGAATAGGCGTAGAGACGTATATATATTCTTCACTGTATTCAAATCAAGTTTAAGTGTTGTGAAAAGTGCATGTAAATTCTGTGTCTGCGGGCGGCGTTTCGAGTTTCCTCGGCCTAAAGCTAAGTACCTAAGATAAGACGTAACGGAGAAGGTTATGTAATATCTAAGTATTGGAGATGTTCAGTCATATACCTATTTGATTTAGACTTTAGAGGAAACACTAGATCATATTATACTTTACAAACAACTCACACACCACTTCACTTCAGAGAAATCACTAGATAATATTATACTTTACAAACAACTCACATATCTATATAATTTAGACTTCAGAGAAAGCACTAGGCTATATACTTCACAAACAACTAAGTACCTAGGCTATGTGTTAGCTTAAGTATTGGAGATGTTCGGTCACATACCTATTTAGATTTAGACTTCAGAGAAAGCACTAGAACTACCTAACTGATCATATGCATATGAATCACCGATTTACTGACTTCAAAAGTGGCAGGAAATTAACTACGAATGAACTAGACTTTTTATGAAACATTTTATGGACATTATTATTAAATTAGACTATCAATTTACAAGTAAATTGAAAGCTTCTTGGAATCATGGATGGAAACTTAACTCGCTTGCTTACAAAGTATTTTATTGCACGCATGCGAATGTACTGAGGAGGTCTATTATACGCTTAATGCAGACGCACACACAAGCATACATACTCTCAATCCCATTTCATCACGTGTAGTGATAAGAAGGAACCACACACACCATAAAATAATATATTATGTATTCTCGTTAGGATGTGTCTGAAGCTCGTTACTCTGGACGCAGTGAGCGGGATAATTACACCTCCCAGCGAATCTTTTTATAATATGTACAATATCGAATCAAAGCTCTAGAGAGTGGGCTACTTAAAATGCTGAACTAAATGGAGAAACACTTTCTGAATGGAACAAATTATGAATCTTTATGAACATAATTATGTACTAACGCTATGATTATTGGTGGAACAAGACACCATACCAGAGGAATTGAGGACGTGACGATGCTGAAATACCTACAAAACCATTATAAATACTCATCACTGGATTTTATTACAATATCACTATTTGAACACTTCACCTAATTAACTGTTACCTTCGATACCCTGGTTGGGGCTTGTGACACGTTGGAGAAAAGTACATAGGGTCAACACTATACGTAAAATAATTACGTGACCCATATTATCATGAAATCTGACATTTGTCTCAAATTTTAGTATTGTTTAATGTCGAAGAGCTTTGGAAGACCAATTGAGCGGTGCCAGAATCTCGTTCATCGATAGGGCATAGACGGTGTACGTCTTACGCTAGAGAGCAACTGTGTAATAACAAACCGCCAACTGCGTACAACGAGGGAGTAAAAAAGGGATTTGTTCGAATTTCCCTCAACGTGGGAATCCAAGAGAAATATGGTAAACTCGAGCGGTCAGTAATCCATAGCTCACAGACAACACTTGCCACAAAACACACACACACACACAATGCCTAGCACGAACGCATGCTTCCAAAAGCCTAAAATAACGCAGTAAATTAACCTCCTCAGTTATAAACAAAGGTATCGGTTAATCTAACATAGCAACCAACTAGTTGTCTAAGTACTAAATAAGCATAAACATAAGTTAATATTTGAAGCCTTTCACATGTTTCCACGAGCAGTATCAAAAAGTACCTAAAGTATTACTTCAACACATAAATCGACTGATCTGACATATTTATGACAATGAACACGAACCCCTTATATCCCGATACACTAATTACTTATCCTCAAGCCATTTGTTAGAGTAGGGAAATAGGTATGACTCTATCTTCATTTTTACATTAAATCCTACAGGACCCTGATATCCAGAGAGCCAACTTACTAGCAGGGAGAGGTGATTAGGGTGAGTGACTTTTGTATTACGAGCGGCGCTTTCTTCCAACAATAAGTTAATTTGTTTGACGGCAGTTTGCATTCCAAGTGTTGAGGTTACGCTAATCTTTGTATCTAGATTTCAACCATTACATATAGACGATCACGAGACGACAGTAACATTAAACTATCTGGCCAAGATAAATATTACCAATTCATTACACGTTCGAGTCCAATGCTACGTGTAATATAAAGCATAATTCATCACATACAATGTTTGTAGGATTGTTAGTTGTGGGAGGGTTAGAGAGCTATAGGGTTAACAGAGCTGGGGGGGGGGGGGAGCTCACAAGACGCTCCCCTCTTGCGTCTCACCCGGCTACTCGTCCATGGCTCCGCGGACGTCATTGTTTTGTCAACATTTTCCATATGACCGAAAAGTATTCCGTTCTCAATTATTGCCACTACGTCTTCTTTTACCCCAGAATGATCTAAGTTACCTTTGGATTCGTTTACCGGTTATACGGTTCACTTTTCATTGTGCGTAAAAAAAGATAAAATTGGAATTAAATAAACACTGACCCAATTACGCGTCAAAGTGGAACAAACAATCTCTGATGATAAATAGTAAAGCCGCTGGTTTAGACAGTCGTCACGATTGTGATAGCTTCCGTATTTATAGCCTTTACTGTGATATGTGGTCCATCAATACGGAAATGTTTTATTTTAAGAACAGTGGTCCTTAAAGAGGTAACTGATATTAGTCTTTCAAAATGTTGTGATCAAGAATTAACTTGTGTTTGCGTTTGTAAAGGGAGCTAATATTTGTATGTCACTGAAGTTATTAGTAGTATGATGGCTCGAACTGAGACCTCGCGAATACACGCGATTTAGGCTAACACCTTACTTTACCTTTCTAAATGACTTCAAAAACATGTACTTAGATAAAAAAATCCCAGAATCACTTCGAGGTCATTCCCTACACAGCGATGAAACAACAAATCGAAATAGACTAACCAACGTAAACAACACTCAGGCATAAATACTACATTTTTTTTAATACTATTTGGCAAGCAGGCAAGCTTACGGCCCACCTAGAAAGCAGTTACCATAGCCTATATGGACGCCTAATGGCAACAAATAAATAAAAAAATAAATATATTTGTATGTGGCCTACCTATGTTTGCTAGTTCTTAGTTTTACCGTGGTGTGTTCGGCCTAAGAATAGATCCCTTCATCTCCTCGCGTGGATGTCGTAAAAGCCGACTAAGGGATTACACCAGGGGATGGGAAGCAGTATCCACCTGAGTACTTGACACCAATACTGCGATCACCATTCCAAGCGTGGTTATTATGGCAGTTCCCCCTATTGGAACAGGAGTAATTTTATTAATAAAAGACGATTCAAAATTATCCTTGTGATTTCAATAAATACAATTCTTTTGATTTAATTTGATTGTATTTTATGGGGGAGGCCTCATCCAGCATTGGACGTTTAAAGGTTGGATGATGATGATGATTGCTAGTTCTTATCAAACACTGAGCAGATTACTTAATATTATGAATTTGTTATGTTTGTATAGATGGAAGCTTGCCTTAAATTAAAATCTAACAATAACATTGGCAGCAAATTCCATCAGCCCGGCTACGGCTAGTAACACAATTATATTTCTCTTCTTACAAGTACTTTGGTTTAAAAATCTGACACATTATTTTTCTCTCGAATTACTTCTTTGTATGCTTAAGTCATGCGGGATATAAGGAAATGGAAGTGGAGTTATATGGGGAATGAATAAAAAGCGAGTCGAGGCAATTGCTTTGCTAGCTCGGTGGGCTCGGTGGTACGTTATGAATTATTATTGTGAACAAATTATAATTTTATTCACTTGCTTGAACCTGGGTTATAAAGAAAATTACGTCGCTGCTGACGAATGTAATAACGAATAAAGACGAACGGAATTTTGTAATAAATTAAATATAATAAAATCACCACGACACAAAATTATGTATAAATATTTGAAAATATACACATTACTATAGGGCTTAGGGCACCCTTTGTGCAATTGCCTTTCAACTTTATCTTATTTTTATTGAAGCGTAATTTCAAACGCCACACGACCTCATACAGCGAACTTCCAAGATAGCTGTGTACAAAGTACTGCCACCATACATCATAGACTAATAGATAAAGCTGTCATAAGAGTTCCCCTCGTAATATTTCTAAAGAAATAATGTATCAACGGTTTCCCTAAACGTATTTCTTTGATAGGCAATTGTTCGAAACGGCTGATCTACATAAAATGATTGCGCGAATCTGAGGGCCCTGAGGGTCCTTATGGCATTCTTCCCCATAATATGAATTCTGGTGACAATTTATGGAAACTTGTTTCATTCGAATATCTTACGTTTTGCTTCTCTGGGGTATTTGTTATGAAAATGATTTGTGTGTATTGAAATTATTGCAACCGGTTGCAAAATGGATGTGGTGCGCCTGGACATAATATAACTGGACGAGTCTTTATGATTTAAATAATTAACTCTAAAATATTGAATAGACGGACAAATACATAGCATCAATTCCGCTCCTCTCCAACGAAAACTCTGAAAGAAATTCGTTAAATATAACGTTTTTTGCCTCTCAACGAAGCATCCTCAGGAAACAGTTGACTCACTGCGTGCTGTATTCAGAGTTTTCGTTGGAGAGGAGCGGAATTGTTACCATATATATTTGTTAGGATTCAATATTGTAGAATGGATTTCTGAAAAAGTCACGCTTGCTTCAATTAATTATAATTAATACTGAATAAATCATTAAAGTTTTATGATAATCTTCATAATCTGGTGGTTCACATCCACTCCTGGACATAAGACCTGCCCCATAGAATGCCACGACGACAGGTCCTAAGATACCCTGCCTCTTCCGTTTCTAGAACCTTAATTCTCGAACGGTTGTTAGTTCTGCAACAGATGCTGTTAAAATGCTCACAAATAGGCAATTATACGTACCTCTTAAAGGCCCGATGAATACTTTAACTCTAATTTATTTACTTTTTTTACGCGGCTTTTGTTACTCAGTTTTTTTCCCTATGCTCAGACATCATATTTATTGGGTGTTATTGGAGTCTTGCATTTATACTTAACATAACTAGATAGACATAGATTCCCTATGTCGTAGATATCAGGAACAACGAATACCATTGTACCACAGCATCCAGACTCGAAACAAAGATTTGCAGATCATGTAAACATTTTGTCCGACAGCGGGAATCGAACAAGCACCGCTCTCAGCCGGCTATTCTGTAAACCTACTACCCTACCTACTCATACTCGGCAAAACACTACAGTGTCCTCAGATAAAACAAAGTTAGGATAAGCATAACTTGAAACAAATGAAGATTGTTGTAAAACAAGAACTGATATAACAGAAACAATGTAGACGAAGCCTGTCACGTACAGCGGCAGATGGCGCACGTTTTATTGCCGTTTGTCGATGACAAGTACAATACACTCTTATTATTATTTGTAAAATATTTGAGTGTATTGCATAGGCTAGTGTCCACTAAAGTGGAGAGTAGAGTGTAACAAAACATAACGTAACTTTTAGGCAATTTAAATGTATGTATATCGCTCTGCTCCACTTTGACAGATTTTTTTTTATACTACTTGGCAAGCAAACAAGCATACGGCCCACCTGATGGAAAGTAATTACCGTAGCTTATGGACGCCTGCAACACCAGATATGCCTCTGGTGTTGCAGGCGTCCATAAGCTACGGTAACACGCGCGCTGCCGACGCAGAGACATAAAGATGAGAAGTCTCATGTGCCTGTAATTTCCCCGGCACCCGTACACTTCAAACCGAAACACAGCAATGCGAACACTACTGCTTGGCGGCAGAAATAGGTACGGTGGTAGTACTTCCTCGTACGAACTTTTTCACAAGAAGTTCTTGTTAGTAGTAGATAGAGTAGAGTAGTGGTCCTGGATGAGAGCGTCGAGATATGCTCAGGCAAGCCGAGGTCAAGAATACATTTACTTTTGTTCTATGGTCATCATTCCCAAACCAGCAGGCCCAGTGCACATGACGGCTCGATAGAGTTAAATTCTCAGAAATACGTTTATCAGTTTAATATTCAAAGTACTTATAGGAAATCTAAAAGACAAACCCTCCGCAGGGATTCACCTCGAATCACATAATTTAGCCTCAAGACATAAATAGTGAATTCTGGGAAACACAACTAAATGTACGTAGTTAGGTATTCGCGACAAAAGCCTCGCGTCGTAGGAGGCAATAACGTAAATAAAAGCAAATCTCGGCTTTGGGAGGTACAGTTGGTAACATAAGACAGTTGAATATGGTAGTTATTTTCAACAGTCTATCGCGAGCCTATCGTATGAGAGTAACGTAGTGGGCTATGGAGAGAGCTAGGCTCTGAGTTTCATACGTGATAGAATCCATAAAAGAAGCAAAATCATGAGTATTAATGTACTCATCAAGTCTTCTATTTTGATACCAAAAATATATCACACCAAATTAGCTACTCGTCTAATTTTTGTAAAAAAAAATTGCTTTTTGTTGTAAAAAAAGTTTCTTCTTGTTTTCAGCTTAAAACACATATTTTTTAGAACTCAGAAGAAGAATAGTCGTTTAAAAATGCTTTTAAATATCATTAAAAGGCTTCTCACGCTGACTGTACTGTACATTGTACATTCGAATAGGCGTGTTCATTACCATGATGAGAAAACTTGCGTAGTTACACTCTCCAACTTGTGATGGTACGGCTAATGGTAGTGTATATATTATTTGGGAAGGCATAGGTCGATAGCAGATATAACTTTGATATGAATTTAATTAAAAGACAGAGCGGTGAAGACCGACATACTTTTTGAAAATTAAAATGCCTTGTTTTTATCTCCATTATTAACAAGGTTCAAATTAATTGAAATATGTAATAAAATAGTAAATTTTATGAACTAGTAAGAAAATCTCGACATAACAATATTGTATTATGATTTAAATACAGCACAAGATTTTTTAAAAAGCTTTGCTGGTAGACGATCTTCCTCAACAGTTTGAGGTAAGAAAGTCTAGTAGTGATGTTACCAATAGTAAGAAAGTTATACGTATTTAACTTCTTAAAAAAGTATTTTATTACTTGAAAGTTTTTATTAAAAAACTTTTATAGGGCACATCAGCATAGATGTGAGTTGTAAGGTTGTAAACATTTTAGGTGGAGCCCTTAAAACACATAATAGTTGGCAGAACTATTAGGCCACCCATTTAATATTTTTCAGACGATGTTTATGATTTATGTTCATGATGAAAACAGTGGTGTGACTTTTACTACTACCTACAAGGTTTTTAAGTTGGTTCTTTTTCTTACTTCTCAACGCTACATTACGACTGTTATATAACCAGCCATGCATGTTATTATGGCCAATTTTTGCCCAACTGGCATTATTTACCGACGATACCGGGAAGCGGTTTTGAATCAAAATCCCCCAAAAGATATAAAGTGTTAGTTTTAAGTGTAAAATATACCTATAATTCAACTTCTCCTTGTTCTCGAGGAACCTCCCACTTAAGAAAAAGAAGATTATGAAGAGAGATGTAAGAAGGATCATCAATTAAAGCCAAGCCATATTTGTTGACTGATTCTTCTAGGTTTCGTCGCATTGGAACATGAGTAGGTAAATTTAGTTCATAAGACGATTCAAAATAATCCTTGTGATTTCAATGTATATAGTTCTTTTGATTTGATTTGATTTGCAACAGAATACATTTTTTGCTAGTCTCAGCGTCAGCCAAATACTACCTTAATTATTTTCTAACCAGTAACCACACGAAACCCTCAACGAAACCCATTCAAATCCCAAAATACGTAATACTCTGTCCCGTCTAATAATTACAATCCAGTAGGTAGGTACTTACATTTCCCGCAATGGCCTTCGTTTTGTTTACCTTTCTCGAGCCGGAACCGGACAAAGCGATTACCGTCCAATCTCAACCCTTCAGTAATTGTTTTCGCATTGAACAAAATGAAACCACCCCTAATCTGCGATTTGGCAAACAAAGTGACGACTCGAGCTTTTTACATTTGGAATTGTTGGAAAATGATGGTGCTGGCACATGCTGGCATGACATGCTGCTGGGTTGAACAATTTTTTTGCCATTCTTGTTATCTAGTCACTGTAGTAGTGTAGCTCAAGGGAGCGATCCCACCCTTTGGACCCAAATGTCGTATACTAGAATGGCGGTATTACATGTACCAATGAGTTTTTCAAATGAGAATAATGCTCACTTTGTTTTACCTTTTTATTGTGCTAAGGGCAAAAATAATCAGATACCCACTTATCGCGCTTTGAATTGCCTTCGGATTTTTTCCCTAGCTTTGGATGCTCTCAGGCTCAAGATCTATTGAGAAGGCATCATGGTGCAAGCCATGTTCTTATTATTGCTGTACGATGGACCAAAATGAACAATAAACATTTAAATTACAAAAATATTAAATTTTTAATATTCAGTCCTACAAGGCACGGGATCCATCATAGATGATTAATTTATACTACGTGCCCTCCCGTAAACAGGGTCTGGCCTAATGTGTCACTCGCAATCAGCTTTCAATGTTAAATAAGCTTTACTTAGCAGGTTTACAATTCAATACAGCTCAAATGAAAGTAATCCTACAGGCTAAAAACTGAAATATGAATTAGTACACGACCTCTGTGGCGTAGCGGGCGAAGTTTCGCCTGCGACGCAGGAGGTTGCGGGTTCGATTCCCGCCTCGGAATAAATATTTGTACGATTTGCAGATATTTATTCAGGGTGTTCTGGGTATTTTCTATGTATATTCAAAAATATCTTTAAATATCTTATTGTATTAAGTATATCAGTTATCTAGTACCCATAAAACAAGCTCTGCTTAGCTTGGGGCTAGATAATGTTGCATGAAATGTCCAGCATTATTATTATTATTATTTAGTTGACTCTAGTGTTGTGCTCTATAGTTTTCTCATATAAAATATGATAATATGCTATGTAATATCACAAGTCTAAGATACAGTGCGACTTTGTGAGATTATAATATATAAATCAGAGAAGGTTTATTGCTCGTGATTACCTACTTTGTGAATAAACACTATGGATGACTGAACTGGACAAGCCATCGCCGGTTGAATAAACGGATTTGAGTCCCGCTGGTTTTGATACGTATGTCAGACACATAATTAAATTGTTATTTGAATTTAATGATGTGCCTGACCTTTATTGAATTATCATAGATTCATAATTGGGTCTGAGTGAAATCTCTGTCGGGTAGTACTATTATTTCTTCTTTGTAAGGGCGGTGATAAAACGTATTCTAAACCGTACCAAACGGCTGTTGCTCGTTTAATGGCCCAGACAGGCCCAGCCGTGAAAAGGTGGATCATTCATTTGTCAGGCCTTTTTGTTTTAATGTGTATGGGGCTAAACACATTTGGAAGGGTAAATGATGCCGTCTTTTTACGTATCTGTTTATTTGTCATTATTGGAAAACAGAAACGCTGTCAATAAAAAATATTCTTTTTTTTTTATACTTTTATGAAAAATACTCTATCCGTTAAACTTACTTTGTTTTAGAGAAATAATAATTACCGAAGCAAATCATAGAAATCATTAATCGAATATTACCTGCCTTGATCTTTTTCTTCTCACATTCCCGAAAAGTCTACGTCTCTTCCGCGTTCAGGATTATGTGAAACACTAATGATCTGACGAGCCAAGTTTTAGTGGCTTTTGTAATGTTCCAGTTTCTCTATCATTACTACCCAAGAATGCATTATATTTTGGTCAGGTGTTCTACTCAAATTTTAAAGAGCGGTAGAGACATTTCGAGAGCACATTTAATAATGTTACTTAAAGCGTAGTCGTAACTTCCCAAGGATGTTATGTAATCTGAAACAAGGTAACCACACTTACCTCCAGTACGCCAGACGCTAGTATAATTCATTCATATGAATAGAGTCTTAAATCATCTTAGCCACGGCGCTACGTGCGTAGCTCGTAGATCCCACTCGTAGCACTTATCTCTACGGAAGGCAGCATAAATCAAACACCTCAGCTACATTCAGCTTGAGCTTAACTGCTGCGAATTCCTGGCTTAGGTTACAAGTCTGTACTAGATGTAAGTGTAAGTTAGAGTATGAGATCTTCCGAGAATTACGAGTGCTTTATGGAAGATGGTATTTTGTGGACAATTTTAAGACACATTTCTCCGGTAGAAAGGCGATTCTGTTTACTTACACTGCGTCAGCGTCAATTAACACACATGCAGGTTGTCTGGCAGAGATCGTTGTTAGCGATACCAATTTTTGTCAATAAGTAATTATCTATCTGTCAGAACTACGCTTCAGGAAGTTCGGCAAGTGACAATTAGCACTAAAACCGTAAGAAGAAGACTCAAAAAGGCTGGAATAGGGACGTACTTGCCCCTTACCACAGGTGATCGAGAGCTCAGCCCAACAATACTCGCTCATACCGAAACTGGGATGATGACGCTTGGGAAAAAGTACTGTTCACTGACGAGTCCCAGTTTTTTCTTAAGCTTGACGATAGAAAGGTCAAAGTTTGGAAATTAACCGGAGAAAGATATACGCTCAGTGCAACATTGTCGAAAGAGTGCCATATGGTGGAGGGTCAGTAATGGTATGGGGCGGTATTTGTATAGGGGCATAATGTAAGAAGCGGCCGTGCGCAAAGAGGCATGTAAGGAGCTACATATCACAGAAAACGGGTCCCTGACTTCAGCAAGGTACGTAATGGATATTTTAGAACACATTGCATCATAAAATTGAATTGTGATAAATAGGGTTTAAAATGAATTTGGTAGGTGAGTTTACTAGTGGTAAATATTAATAACTTTAAATGCACCTACCTACCTATTGTTATCCAACGTAAGTACTTATTTATAAACTGTGAATTAGGGAAATAAATGGCTGAAATAATTAAATAAATAATAACGGCTTTGATGGTGGCCAGGTACGTGCAATTTGTATACCGTCGAACCACCTAGAATTACATACAATTTTGAATCCAACAGTTTTTATTGGGTTTCAGGTCCGACAAAATTAAGATCATTCGCTCCGTCCGTCCCATTATGTCCAAGCGTCATAACTTTTACAGTTATCAACCAAAATGTATAAAGTTTCGATCTCAATGTTTAAACATTATTCATTTTTATTTTTAGGGTGAACAATTCACCCCAACGTTACGTGTAAGGGGACACCTACACAGTGGGGGTGATTTGTTTGGCGCATGTTATGTCTTTAAAGCGAGGACTGATCTCAAATGTAGTATTTCGAAACGCCCAGTGCGACGTGACGAGATTAAATAATGAGATGCACAAAATAGTGTAGGTAGAACAATATACTAATAATAGTTGTACCCGAATAGCATTTTGAAAAATGTCTGCATTTGCAAATAAAAATCGCACAAATGACCAAACTTAAAAAGCTTTGGCATTCATTTGGCTCTTAATATTGAACGGCAACAACACAACTTTTTTTACGAATGAAATAGCTAGAATTGTGTTTTAAAGTTCTAACCGCATATTTTTTATTTATGATTTGTATATTTCGATTAATTCAAAAAACTCTGAAAATTAATACTGTCTGAAGTGCTAACCAGTTTCATCGTCAAATATGACATGCGATTTTCAACTTTATGCATAGCCGTTTGGATGTTTATTTTTTATTTTTGGATGTTTAGATTTTAGGATCATACCCTGCTTTAAGAAGGTGTTGTTAAATGAGGCAGTGTTTTGATGAAACATTTCGAGTTTAAATGTAACCCTACACTGCATGGCCTAAAACGCACTTGGCCAGTTATTTTAAGTCAGATTTAGATTTCAGTCCATCAATCCATATTACTTCAATCATAATGATTGTTACAGTTGACAAGTAAATCCTAGCAACCCCAGAGCTTTTAATCTTGCCTTCCAATATTCACCAAAATCTGTCTACCAAGTTATAAATCTACCTAACGGAACAATATCTACCTTACGGGGTAATATAGTTTGGAAGGGATACAATCTTAGGGCTGATTTATAGCGCTTTCTAAGGTAAAATTAAACGGTAAATTTTGATTAGTTTAGGAAGTTGCAGAAAATTTCAGATTAAAATACAATAAAGAAATGGGGGTTTTTTAAAGAGCTCCCTAAAATAAATCCTGACTTTAGATGGAAGCAAAATTTGAAAGAAAACAACTCTTTTTTCACTCACAAGTACCTACCTAACTATCTTTATCCGCCCCCTTCGTGTGAGGTGGCTAGGGCACTTTTTATTATGCTATAGTAGTTAAGTTTTCATTGCAAGGCTGACCTTGTCGCAGTGACTCAAAATCCTTATAGTAAATTATAAATCACGAATATAATAAAAATAACTTCCTGTGCGAGTAACAGCAATAGAAGTCCCAGAATAAAAACAGTAAGTAGAGTTGATTTAAACGAATACTAGGCATCCTGCCATGCCCGCGACGGTATCTGCGAGTAATTTTCTAAAGTCGCATACAATAATTCTGAATTAGGTATTATTTAGATTGCTTGCAGACAATTGGGTGGAGCTTTGGGAGTACCTTGGTTTTGGCGGAAATGCTGCTATTGCCACAATGCGAAAAGCGCGGTTTGAGCTCTTTCTTTAGATGAGAGATGATAAGGAATTTCGAGAGGCGGTAAACTCAAACAGACTCCTAATTTCCAACATCGAGTTGCCGAAGAAGTAAGTTAGCACCGGCTTTCCTTTATGAAAAAGGGCATCAAAAGGTAATAAGAAAGGTATTTTAGGTTTAGAAGCTGACTTGTTTCATCATGGGTAGATAAATTATGTACCCCAAATTCCGGAACCAATGTATTTCACATCGATCATACTGGTATATCCTACTAATATTATAAACGCGAAAGTTTGTGAGTATGGATGTTTGTTACTCTTTCACGTAAAAACTAATGAATGGATTTGAGTGAAATTTGGAATGGAGATACTTTACGCCCTGGATTAACACATAGGCTACTTTTCATCATCATCCTCATCATCAATTTTCATCATTATTCACGCGGGTGAAACCGCGGGGCGCAACTAGTCTACGATAAAATAGCGAGCGTCTTCTTACAACTTGCATGAAACAGCTATTCTATATGAAGTGCCTAAGTAGGTAATAATTTCAAAACCAAAAAAATAATAAAATACAAACATAATAATATAAATTATGTTACATGCACACAAAACCCCACACGCCTTTTACTTGTGTGTTTTGTTGTAAGCAGAAGCTCCATATAAGCCTCTTCACTGTGGGTGGCACAATTGTGAAATAGAATATACACGTGACTAGTGTTGAGATCATTGCCGCTTTTGCATTAATACAACTAACTCGGCTATCACTTTCTTCCAGTAATAGCAATAATAATAAATCTAATAAACAAGCAACCAGGAAAAAAAAATTATCAACAAAAATTTTAAACATGTCCGGGTAATTTTGATAGCCGTGAATTTCTTAAAATTTCACAGCTCTTGGCAGACACCTCAAATCATCCAATGACAATATACAGTATATATATATTACTATCATTAATACAGCTAGGAAGAGGGCGTATATTTTGCTACACACAGAGTTTCACCGAATGCAAAAATCTCACTGCGCAAATCGTGAATTAACTGACACAATTTCAGTGACGATTTACGTGGTATATCCCGAATGCCACTGCAGCTACGAAAACGGAATGGCGTCGGACTGACAAAAAAAAGCGTATATATAGAATAAAATATATATAAATTATTAATTATTAATATATATTTATATATGGAATATTGAAACTTGCGCCTTTCTAAACTAGACGGGAAATGCGAACGCAGTAAAACTCAACCTAAGCCCTCCTACACTTTCACTTACAACGCAACCGATCGTTTGCGCAACATGTGGCCGTACATCCGAGACATAGTTTGTCCTAGCCAGCCACAAACGATAGCACACGCCAGGATCACCGTCGTCGGACTCTACAAGAAAGATATCATCAACATTTGCGCACAGAGCAAATGTCACCCAATTAACTGTAAAATCTAGATTGTTTGTAATGAGCTCAGTAAGTAGGTGTTGAAGCTGATTCATGCCCCCGCGGGGCTCGTGCGTCTATAAACAAGGCCGTAACCTGTGCATTTGAATGGGAATGTGTCGTTTCGGGCCTTTGCGGCTCGAGACATGAGCCGTAACAGAGTGTTACTTTACCGGAGTTAAGTGTAAGTATGTCTGTTATTCTAAGTGGACTGATGATCCTGATATTTATCTTGAATAACATAACATAACATAACACCTAACAGTCACATATGTAGTCTTGATCCCACACTAGGATTCCCTGTTACGTGGGTATCAGGAACTACGAGTATTATAGTACCATTACACCCAGACCCGGAACAAATATTTGCAGTGATCATACAAATATTTGTCCCGCAGCGGGAATTGAACCCGCAACCTCTTGCATCTCAGCCGGCTACTCACCCGCCGCGCCACAGAAGTTGAATCATGAAACTGACTTCGCTGATCGGTACAATTAAAGTAGTCCTGTTTAGTTTTAAAGTCACCTTAAAAAATTAAGCATACGAAAAAATTACAATTTATTGAACAAACTAATATAATAGGTCATGATGCCATAGCGATGTAAATTCCTGCAAAGATGCAAAGAAATCGGAGCACATCACGTTTTTACGTAAAATCTTACGGCTTGGACATGACTGAGCCCATTTTATTGTGTTGAGTGTATTGAGTTGGTAAACTCATTGATTGAATCATCAAATGACGCACCGAATCCAGTTTCCATCCATTGGATGTTTCATTTATCACACATTTTATATTACAATATCCCCCACTGTAATTACTCATTCAAAAAGGTAAATCCAAAAACCAGCCACGTTTTGGAAAAATACACAGTTAAAACAATTCGCACTAATTGCATTACGGCCGACCCGAAGTCCTGAATTTTTTGCTGACTTTTATGCGTTTTTTTTTGTCACTTGTTTGGCGTACATTTAATTTAAAGATTTAGCTGACTCGGATGCCCCTAAAATATTCGTCAAGTTCGTTTGGGTTTGCGTAAATATGACAACTTCGGCACATTACCCCACGCCTACGCAATACCTATTTCCTTTCCACTGGGAAACTAGAGTTACATCTAGGAATCGGTTCCATTGTTTTAAACTTGCCCTTTTCAAGAATTTCTTTTGTCAGCAGCGAAACCTGGCAAAAAAGCGACAAGATTTCTTATTATTTCATACCGAGGTTTGTTCATAATATCAAAATTACTTTCTGCAGATCACCATTCATTCAGTAAATTAGTTAGGGAACCACGTTCACAATCAACGCAGGATGGCAAAGCAAGTGGTCTATGAAAATATAAACGTTGGCATACTAACACACTGTTTTATCAAACCCATTTATCACAATATTTTTTTATCCAATGTTGCTATACATACAGTAACTCAATAAACTCTAGTAATATTGTTAAAAATGTAATCGCAGAGCAACGGTCCGTCACGTCGTGGCGGGCACCAAATAAATGAATGTAGGACTGAAAGGGCTGTGATTAAAACTGATGGAACAAGGTACAAAATCACAGTAGGTAGCCTACTTACGTGTAATCTCATCATGAGCCTAGGTTACAACTCCCACTGGCTGGGGTTCATATCTAAAGCTTAACGACAAGTCAGAGTCTAATAGGCACCGGCTCTATATTCTGTGCATTTCATCACGTGCTCAAAAGGCAAACAAAACATTATCATTTTGCAACATCTTTAGAACAAGAAACAAATCGTCTCGCATGTGAGTTCCACGAATTCCAGCCTCCCGAACAACCCGGGTTCCGAAAAGGCTTTAATACCGAAGACCACATAGGTTTGATCCACACACTCCGGCAGATTTTACAGAAGATCGAAATGTAAAATCAGCCGCTATGCCTAGCGTTTGTGGACTTCGAAAAAGCCTTCAGCTCATTCAAGCCTGGCAGAGAATCTGGATAGTGTTAACAGTTTACAGTCTTTGCAGCGGTGCCAAGATCTAAGTGTAGTAAGCAGTTTTAAGTACACGTACACTAAATAATAATGTTTTTATAATATTGCATTTTAAAGCCGGTGTAGTTGAGGTACTGTTTGTATCATCTTGCAGTGTATAATGTTAACGAGTGAGCCTGTGGACACTTCCGCCCCAATTAAACACAGCCTTTTACACCGCCCTGTCCGTACGAATCGAAGCGTATTGCGGTGGATGGGCGGCGGGTGTTTAAATATTGTCCGTTTAATTTATAGGCTTCTTTTTTGAAGCATTTATAGGCTAACAGTATTGTCAGTTTATTTTAAAATAAAAAAATATAAGTTGAATCAGTCTGTGATAACAGAAATAACCTTAAACACGCTCAAAATATCTTAACTCAAACCATTATTAATTACAACAGTTCCACCCTTCATACATACAACAACAATTGTTAATTTTATCATTTCCAGCATAAGATAGATAAAACGACACATTATTACGGCCTGAATCATGAACATAACTACTGATTTGTGTACTAGAAACAATAGCCACACCGTTTTGGCAACAAAAAGGCTTTTACGATGCGAAACACAACCTTTTCACTCCCCCAGATATAAAGAATATTGAACCCTATGACCAAAGATATAGGTTGTTCAGGAGTGAGTTGTTGGTTTGGTAAAACATTAGTTGTCAGGGCAGTGATATTGTGCTGGCCATGCATCATACTGATATACGACATAATGAGGATAGGAATACCAACATAAAAAGGTCTAAAGACAGCATTTGGAGCAAACGTAATTTGATTCTAAAGCATATGTTATGGCAGACGTGAACGAGCTCTCATATTTTACAGTTAATTGCCAGCAGACAGATTGAGGCTTTATATCTGGAAAATTATTATTATTTCATCACGTCTTATTAAGTTTAGTCTTAGGGATGTGTTTTTGAAAAACCTTTCCCATTTTGAAGAATTGCTCTAATTGTATTTCTAGCAAATTTTTAAGAACTTGCAGAATGTTGATCCCGTTTGACTGCAGTATAGCGTGCTCAAATGCCGTCATAATATGTGTGTGTTGTAGTAACGACTTTTGAGGGAGTAACCGACATATCTCAGATCTAATATTGCTTAAAGATTATCCTATCTGCAATCTATAGGTATGTCAGATATTAACCCATGTTCTGATCTGTACCAATGCCAAACTATTGTACTGAAAACTGTAATAGCCAATATTAACGCATGAAAACTCGAAAACTTATTCAGTCAAAACAAAATATATAAAAGTTGCAATAAAAACAGAGAGTGAAATAAACCCCTTTTTTCTTCCCACACCGCCACGGCCTCTCATGTCTCCCTGAGGATTCAAAACGATCCTATTTCTATTTCGCCGAAACCGTATTCAAGTAATTTTATTCACCGTGAATGGCATTGTAGTTACCAATTTAGTGGCGCTTAGAATTACATTGCAAGCGACGGGATGGCCTGCATCAAGTATTCATGGAGCCAGTTGACCTATTTCCCTTGCATGCTCCCGAAATGTCCATACAAGGTTCTTTTATAGGCAAAAACAGACGGAAAACCGCCAACAATGTCAAACAACCGAACTTTCAACGATGGCTTTTTCTTTAGATTTTTGGTATTCTATCCCGTTTTTTGTAACCCATTGAAGGCAGTTAAAATTTTCTAAAACGAAATCTCGGTGTCCTCTCACTGATATTATTCAAGTTCAAAACAAAGTTCCCAGCTAAAAGATCCTTCGTGTTTATAGTTTATAGTCTTTAGGTACTTTACCCATTGAAATTGGAGCAAGTTTCTGCTAATTAATACCCAAATTGATTAATCGGATCAAGTTATTAAAATTGTTGGCCCGTTAAAACGGGGCTTTCTGAAATGTTTGAAAATTAATAAGCATCACATGATTCTAATATCCGGATCGAAGAGTCTTTTCAGGATGCGAGATCAAACGGCAATTTGCTATAGCAAATGGAAAACGTATGTGGAACATTTGAATAATCTCGTTTAATGATCGTTCAATTGCATAAAAGGAAACTAAATCAGATTAGACATAGACATAGTTTTTGATATAGTTTTTCCTAACTTAAAGAAGACATTATTACCGTTGCAGGAAGTCAGTGGATGGAGGCGGCTCAAGACAGCTCGTCGTTGCATTCTAAGGGGGGGCTTGTGTGCAGCTGTGGACTTCTACAGGCTGATGAAAAATAAGTACCACGCGAGGAGGAGGATTAGACACAGAGTAACGAGCATCGCCAGTTCGTACAGCGTTACGAAATTAGACAAATCACTACTAATCTATATAAAAATAAATGCTTTCTTGATTTGGTTTTGGTCTGTCACGCTGTTGAACAACTACACCTACCTGCTGGGTCACTATGAGCTCTTATAGCCATTCAGCTCAAAAACAATTCAGTAGAAAATATCGGTTCCGTGATATTAGCATCTATATATTTAAAGGCACAGTCGCAGAAGGTCTATAGACTTCCGTAATTAAAGTTAGTCAATGATGGGGAATGTCAACAACGAACCGATATTGTGTAGCAGTGTAGGTACTGAATAGTTTTTTAAGCTGAATGGTGTATTTAACTGAATTTTAAATCAACTGATTATGTTTTTGGGCGCGCATAATGTTGTGTGACCACGTCTTTTGTATTTTGATGATGTATGTTATTACAATAATATAAAGTTATATTACTATTACATTGCCTCTTCGTGAATACAATACATTATATTATAAAATTCCATTTTCCTCGCACTGGCTTCGAATTTCTTTCTCTATTTTTCATAGTTGGAGAGTAAGAGAGGTACTCCTCCTACGATCGAGTGCCTTTCAATTAAGATTAGGATGTCCGCTACTAGAAGTCCAACTTGTTATGTTTTCCATTACTCAAAGAATCTACTTATCTGTTTGTGAGCGAAAGTGTACTGACACAAGCAACATGAAAGAATAATGTTTTCTCTGGAGGGTCGCGTAAATATTTGAAGGGCATTATATGGGACAGAGGACTCACTCAACTTAAGATACAAAATAAACAATTCAGATAAAAACTTTGAATAACGTTTTGGGTGGTTGTCGTAAAGTCTAGTTTCACGTGAATAGGCCCTTATACCCTTTTTTACTTGTTTGCTCACGAATAAAATATTTTACCATACCTAGTATTATTAACATACGGTTACTAACCACGTAATTTTGCCAGACTTCAGGCCAGCTTGTCCACGAAATTTATGCCTGAGCGCGGCGTATACATTATAATATTTATGTACCGCGCAAAGTACGAGAAGCAATCGAAATAAGTCAAAAAATCGACTTCCCAATTAACCGGGACCAAAAGATGGGGATTATCAGCAGCATGGAGACCAATATCTTAACGCAACCAGAGCTAAAAATACCGACACAAGTATGGAACGCGATAATGTGAGCACGATATACCTCGAAGAGGCAAATGTTGCCTGGAAGAGATCGCTCTTAGCGATAAGGTTGTACCACCGTGAACTATTTTATGAAATGTGATATTATATAATACAATAAGGAGTTAATATATACGCAGTCTTACATCAATGGCGACAGCCTTCAGCATCAATAGGCTGCCTACTCCACCACAAACCACGCGGCAGCGCGCCGCGACCTGCAGTGACTGCCTGGCTCGCACCGCATTCAGCCAATAAACTCGTGAACAAGCTGGCCTGAAGATCAGCAAAACGTTGAGGTTTATCTGAGCCCATAATATTTAAGGGATTAGTAACCGTATAATTTCACACTACGATAATTTCAATTCGATGTAAAACGATGCTCATAACCACAGTATGTAGATTATCCGTAACAATGCCGTCAAATAAACATATATATTTATTTCCACTTTCTCAGGAGAATGACGCAACAGATCTTCCTACTGGGTTTGGTAAAATCGGACTGTAGTTAACAGTCCCTCCCTAACAATCTGTAGCTTTTGAATTTTATTAAAAAATTTGGCTCAACAATTGAAACCCTTAACTAATCTCCTTAATTTTTGGCAAATCAGTTTTTTATTATACGATGACGTTATAATAATAATATATTTTAGATTTTAAAACTATTAGTGATTTTTTTACTATTTAAAATAAGAAGGAAGAAGAAGGTTACAAGGCAAGAAGGCAGAGGCTATAAGTTAGATGTTTCTAGAAGGTTTTTCGAGAAAGCCATATTAAGTACGTCCACGCAAAAATACTTAAAAGATAACTAAAGATACTGATAAAAGTAGTAAGCAATAAGTCTTTGATCTAAAATCGTGCTCGTCGGAAACATAATATAGATATAAATTTATAAGAGGCGATCTTTTGGTTGCGTCAATTGCTGACCTGAGAGTGATTCTCATTATTTTGCGACGTTCGTGTCAGTTGTTTTTAAGGGATATTTCAACTTCACAAATCGGAATACAGGGTGAAAATTCATGAATTTCTCGTATCGATAAGCTCTTTTTTTTATTTGATTGCTCCAAAAAGATAGCTGCCTACACGGTCCTATCGGTGACTCGATTAGATCTTCTCGTGTGCTGTCAGTCGGGAACAGAGGGCAAGAAAGCAAATGCACCATATTTTTTGGACATTCACACTGTTCTACGACGACCTCTATGCTTTCTATTTCTTTTATGTGCAATAAAGAATTTTCTATCTATCTATCTACCTCTGTGGCGCGGCGGGCGAGCAGCCGGCTGAGATGTCAGAGGTTGCGGGTTCGATTCCCGCTGCGGGACAAATGTTTGTATGATCTGCAAATATTTGTTCCGGTTCTGGGTGTTATGGTACCATAGTACTAGTATTTCCTGATAGCCACGACACAGGGGATCATAGTGTGGGATCATGACTACGTATGTGACTGTTGAATGTTATGTTATGTATGTTATGTTCTTCATATATCTATTGTGCCGTATAGTGGCTTCTGCAGCGACCAATTTGGGCAACGAGTCTGTTAAGCGCCTTCTAACTTCTAAATTCACTGCAGTTAATTTCTAAAAGCAGACATTCTGCCGGAGTAGGAGTCCCCTGGACTAATACAAAGGGAATATTTGGATTTGGTGAAAATAAAAAAAAACATTGTTAAAAAACTTTTATTGGATTGCATTACACCTATCTGACTACTTGCATACAGTTTTCAATACATACCTAAATCCTTGCTGAATTTGAAAACTTGGTCTTTGGTCACACCAGATTATCAACAGAAGACATTTTAAGTCACTTCACTATATTACAAAAACTCTTCAAATTTTGGTACTTCTATCTTCAGAGCTATTTATTCATCCTTTTTGTCTCCAGCTCCATTTCAATCTGCTCCACACTCTTACCCTTGGTCTCAGGCAGAAAGACCAAGACTAAGCAGACACCAAAGACGTTGATCACAGCAAAGCAGAGAAATGACACATGGGGTCCGAAGGTGCTCGTGACCGTTTCAAACGCGAGCAGCTGTACGAATGAAAAGAACCATCCCAAGGTTACTAGAGCGCCCATCACTTTGGCTCGGATCTGAAAAGTAATGGCATAAATTATAATCCCATCAGGAAGTTTGTATACAGCTACGAAACAATCATTATATGGACTACATCCTATAAAACAAGTATTCCTGATTCTTTGGATTAGCAAATAAATGAACAAAGGTTATCGAGGCTACTGCTGGACAGGACAAGTCTCTCCCAAGGCCCAATCTTAAAAGTATTATTAAATTTAAAAACAGAATCAAAATTTTTCACACAATAAAGATAATTCTTATTATCATCTTATCTTATTATTCTTTCTAAATAATGGCTTCCCTTACTTGAAAGTTAAACATCTCGGACATGATGACGAACGGTAATGGGGAGACTCCTCCAGCATACGCGTACACAGGCAGCACTATGAAGGATACCACTAGCCAGCCCGGTACAGCCACGCCGCCATCTTGCAGCATGATAATTGTTGACAATCCACAGAATGCCAGCACTGATAGAATAAACGCTGTGGCTAGGAGTGGCTGAAAAGGAAACAAAGATATTTAGTAACCGCTCTTATTATTTAAACGCATAAAAGTAGTTAAAATCCATAAGTAAGGGGTTCCAATGAGCTGCTGGCTTTCCTGGAGAACATCGGGTGGCTGGACTAGCGGTCTCCACTCGCTACGCAAAAGGAGCCCACTGGCGACCCAATTGCGCAAAAGAGTCTGCGCTACAAGTACAAGTAAGGGGTTCCAATTAATTGTTTTTATCATGTGTCGGATTCCAAGCCAACCTCAACGGCCCGTGATGCACCTTGCCGTCCACCAAATGAGGCTACAGCAGTTGACTTGGTGATTGACTGTGGTCTTAACCTGCCAATCAACCAAAAAGCCAAGGTTACCAAATACCCATAAGGTTAAAAGTATACAGAGATAAGTAAGTAGATAACAGCAGCAGTCTGCACGAAATGGGTGTATGTGTACAAAGGGCATCAAAGCCGTGATAGACCGAGGAAATGTCAGCATGACAACCTCAATGCCGTTCAAGATGGTTAGCGGGAGGCAGTGAGTGCCCGATATGAAAAGATACGGTGAGACTAGTTGGACAGTATGGGTTAAAAAATATAAAGTAGCCCTGAGTACACATAGTATGAAGATAAAACAAACTCCTAAGAAAGTTATACAATCCTTACCCGTCTCCCCAGTCGCTCAATACACATCATCGATGATAAAGAGCCGATGATCATAAACATGGGAATGCTAAGGCTCTGTAACTCTGGGTTCAGTGTGACGCCTGATCTCAACAGGATGGTAGACGCATAGTTCACGATGGAGAACCCTCCGTTCATTCCGTGGATCACCATCAAAACGATCAGGTAAGCGAAGCCGATGCGCCAGGCTTTCTGTTTAACTAAAAATGAAATCTCTTGTATCTTAAATATCTCACTGGCTTTTACTTGGTCACCCTGCCTAAGGGCTCTCGCTCTGAAAAAAGCTTTTGATTGTGACCATTGGTAGGGCGAACAAATAGGTAAATTGCATTCACAAGCAGCTCATTACAAGCCTAAAGAAAAACGAATGAGTGCTTGCGACAGAAATACAAGCCTCCAAGCAAAACGTATACATTTATAAATCTTTCTCCAGAAACTTTTCATCATTGAACGATGAAATATTTGAGCGTAATTCTCTCAATATTTTGTTAGGAGCCATTGAAAAGAACTGTAAATACTCACAGATCCCCACAAAGGAGACTTCGGGGATTGATTTGAATTTTTTGTCCTCGGATCTGATTGAATCGATTTCATTTTGTACACGTTTGTCGCCGACGCTGAGGCCTCTGAGCGAGGCTATAATCGAGGCCGCGTCCTGGAATTGAATAGAAATCATCGAAATTGTATTGAGCTAATGGCGTTTCGTTCCAAATTACATGACAGTTTGAAAACATGCTAGTTTTTCAATACTATTTTAAGGGTTCCGTAACCAAATGGCAAATAATTTTTTGCCTGAACCCTGATACTTCTTCTTCTTTTAATAATGGCTTCTGTGACTTTAGTGAAACATGCGTCTGCTAATCTGTCCGTCTGTCCGTCTATCCGCCTGTCTATTCCCTGTAGCAAAGTCATTTTACTCGGAGACTGTTAGTATATAGGAGTACTATATACAAGAAAAAAAAATGTGGAAGGTAAGTGTATTCTATAACGATCTCCGTCATCCCGCACAGTGGGCGAGTAGCCAGCTAAGATACGAGAGGTTGCGTGTATGATTCCCGCTGCGGGGCAAATGTATTTATGATTTGCAAATATTTGTTCCGGGTCTGGGTGTTATGGTGCCAATGGTACTCGTAATTACTGATACCCGTGACACAGGGAATCCTAGTGCAAGACATACGGATGTGACCGTTTTGACGACCTCTGTGGCGAGGCGGGCGAAGGTTCGCCTGCGACGCAGGAGGTTGCGGGTTCGATTCCCGCCTCGGAACAAATATTTGTAAAAAGATATCTATCTATGTAATGTATTGTATTAAGTGATATACTATTATATAGGTTATCTAGTACCCATAATACAAGCTCTGCTTAGCTTGGGGCTAGATAATGTTGTGTGAAATGTCCAGCATTTATTAATTTATGTTATATTATGTTAATTTTATTCTGAATCAAATTAAGTATTCATTAAAACTTCCACTCAAAGGTTGCAAAAAATCCAAACGACTGTCCATTGTGCGTTTAACTATTGTCCTATACTTACTAGGTTTTGTTAATTTTTTGCTGTCTTAGGGTAACGTAACGAAAGTATGATAATGCACTCACATCAACTTTCCCAATCTTCACCAAATATGTCGGTGACTCAGGAGCCTTGACCATCAGTAAAGCATTCATCACTGGCAGTCCAACCACAATCCACAGCACCGTATAATAATCTAGATACCCTCCCATAGTATACATGACTAGGATTCCAATATTTTGTCCCATGATTAGGAGCATCCCAAGAGTTCCCCTGATGTTATCTTGACTGATCTCTTTCACATACATTGGGACAATATTAAAGCCACCACCAGCTCCAAGCCCGCAGAAAATTCTCGCGACGATGAGGGTGGTGGTTGTAGCTGGGCACAGTGTAATTATCCAGCAGATCTGAAAGAAGAAGGTCGATGGATAACTGAACAATTTTGAGTTATTAGGCATATTTATGAGACTTTTGTAACCTTTTTTACCTCAACAGGAAAGAATGGGACCCTTATAAGATTACTTCGTTGTCCGTCTGTATGTCTGTCTATCTGTCTTTCTGTCTGTCTGTCTGGCTGTCTGTCTTTCTGTCTGTCTGTCAAGACCCTTTTTATCAGGAACGTGTGAAGGTATCAAGTTGAAATCTAATAACAAGATCTAAATATAAAAATCTGTGATCTTATAGTGCTGTACAAAAATTAAGCTTCTAACTCAATGCATTCAAAAGATAAGGTGGTTAATATCTAATTTTTGGATGGAAATCGCGAAAATGAGATGCCTCTAGGGTACTTCCAGTAACCTCACAATTCTGAAATTTAGAATGCTATAGGAACTAATAAGGCACAAAATAAGTAAAAAGTTTAAAATTGAGGAATTTCAACTTTTTTAGCCCTCAAATAGGATAGTGCAGTTGAATTGTAGGGAAAAGTGGCTGAAACTAAAAAAAAAGACGATTTCAAAATAATTTACCTCAAACGATCCGAACCCTCACGGGTGTGAGTCTCGCACTAGTCCGTTTTATTAGTATTGGCGTTTTATTAGTATTGGCGTTTTATTACTTTTATTTATTATTTATTTATATTTATTAATTATGTGGTTTTGGTGTGCTCTTATAAATAAATAATATATAAATAATAAAAATAAAAATAAATAAAAAGCATTTTTTCAAACTCATTGCACTAACGTGCTTTGCGTTGATTAAAGGCATATACTGAGCGTAAAAAGACTACTCCCGAAAACTGAAACAGTCCATTTAGTTTAGACCATGATTCTGAAAATATTTAAGCTGAAAAAACACGAAAAAAATGCTCAATTTTTGGCCACTTTTTTCGTGTTTTCTTTATAAATACCCATAAAATATCGTTAAAGGAACACAAAAACCTTATTTCCATAATTAAAAACACGTTAATAAATAAAAACGTCAAAAAAAGCAATGAAAACCACAAGAAATATTGGCGCTAAGGGTTGATTAGCTGACCGGGAGCGTTGAACTCACGCGGCCGGAATAAATGCGTACATTGCTGGCTGATAATTTTTTTTTGCACGACGTGTTTTTTACTTGGCGAACAGACAAGCATACGGCCCACCTGATGGAAAGCAGTTACCGTAGCCTATAGACGCTTGCAACACCAAAGGCATCACACGCGCGCTGCCGACCCTGAGACATAAAGACGAAAAGTCTCATGTGCCTGTAATTTCACCGGCACCCGTACCTTTCAAACCGAAACACAGCAATGCGAACACTACTGCTTGGCGGCAGAAATAGGTACGGTGGTAGTACTTCCCCGGACGAACTCTTTCACAAGAAGTTCTACTACTAACAAATACGATACGAAACGAAAAAAAAGGTTTGCTCCGGTATGAATCACCTCTCAGGCGAAAGCTATAATATATAGGTAGCTTTACCAGTACCTTTAGTATTCGGGAGCCGTCCTTTTACACGCTGTATAATTTTCTTTCAAACACAGCATTCTTTAAGTCTCTTTCAGAAGAATAGACACTGACATTTTCAATAACAATGATGATATTCAGGATTTATTTTTACTAACAGAAGCACGAGATAAAACAAAAAACCTTAAGTATATCTAATAAAACTATAGAATAACTTAGAAAAGAAGAATTAAAACTTACTGCTTGCAACACTCCCATGTATATAATACATATCTTCCTTCCATATCGATCTACGAGGAAAGTGAACACAGAAACACTAAGCACGGCTGCGAGACTGGGCGCGCTCGCCAGCCAGGAGATCTCATCACTGGACAGAGGAGTTCCAGTGGGGGATTGACTCGATTGTAGGACTTTAGTCATGGAAGAGATCCAACCGCATTGGAGCCCATATGATAGGAGACTCATGTTTGCTGGAAACCAAAGTGTTGACATTCATTGTCAAATATTAACCTATTTAAGTTTCAACTGATAGAACTCATAGTATATCTTGATTTTCTTGAGAAGTTGACACATATATCACACAAAGATCTGTTAGGTTCATGAAGCTTGAAAAATTACTTTTATGGAATGAAAATGATCTTTTTACAAAACAACTCTTCTTCACTTCTGCTAGACGAATTTGGATGCTAATTTAAATTTAATGCATAGAATAATTTTTAGTTTATTATTATGAATCCGTGCACAAGCTGCTCAGATACGTTTCGACATCCGTGTTAGTCCAAGAAGGCAAGAGAGCCGCATGAAAGGCTTTGCAAGCTTCTAGAGCAAGAAATCCTATCACTTGGTCTTTGATACAAGTCAATAGATTATATTCGTTCCATAAGTACCTATAATTGCAAAGAGCCACTGCACGTAGGTGTGTCCTTGTTGCGAACAATTTTCACTTTTCATTTTGTTTATTTACTTTTAGTTTTTTTTTCGAGGAATTATTAAAAAGGATACAAATAAAGTTTAGAAAAGTATTAATAAAATGTAATAAATTACAAAGCCACTGGTTTGTCTTTTTTTCTATAAGTTTCTGATACAGTGATGATAACAATTTATTAATTTATATAATAAAGTTGGCTGTAGGGCTGCGATGCCATATACATTTTTGCAATTGTTAATGTTTCCCACGAAATACAATCAAGTGGAGGTGAGGTACAAAAAAGCTATACATATAACGAGGTTTATTCATGGGCATCCAGACGTATAAGAATGACCTCAATTTATGATAATATTTGTTAGCATAAGCTTTATGGTAACCTACTTAAGTTATTTCAGTGCTAGAGTCCTTTTCACGAAAGGCGTCCCGTGACTGGGCCCTAGGTCAAATGCTCTGAGCGAACAATTTCTATTCATCATGGGACTTCTCTTGTGAATAGTCTTCGATATGTGTAATTGTGTTATAGAGTTTCATTTTAATTAAAACATGTTTAGGTACCTTAGCTAAATGGATGTTTATTTTGGATATCCATTAATTAAAAATGAATGAACAACGGAAAAGAGGGAACTCTTCTGATACAGGTTTTTATAACTAAAAAGAAGAGATCCCAACCCATGTAACCACACCTTGTAATTTATAAATAAATAAATTGAACTTGAAGATAAATAACTATTAAACAGCAAAACGACAGCGTTTATAAGATAATATATTGTGAAATAATTGTCAAAATTATATTTAAAATTGTTCAAAATTTATTTAAACTAATGAATTTAAATGGCGGCAATATAATTTTATCAGTATAGTTTTAAAAGATAGAAGGTTTTTGTGTTATTATTAGACTACAGGACGTCGTAACTCGTAAAACGTGAATATGAGTAGGATTGACCGGGTTGTTTTCACGATGGCCGGGAAGATGTGGCCCGAATTGGGTTGCAATTTATTCTTGCGGTGGCCGCATTTCACCTGGTAGTAAGATTGATCATCAAAAATAAAACCGGTCAAATGAGAGTCGGACTCGCTTGTAGAGGGTTCCGTACTAGTAAGCTACCATTAGAAACCACTAGACCAATCAACTTATAGCCATGCAATCAACACATCTTTATACGCATTTTCTCATTACGAGTATTTTCCGTTTTCGGTGGGTATTTGAAGACTTAGGACTTTCATTTAGGTTTTCCTATAAACTATAAGTGAGGCCTAATATTTCGATTCAATTTGGCTCTTGAACTTTTTTATCCAAACTCTAACGACCCATTTATCTTTTTAAGGATTGAATTTCGTAAAATCTTTTCTTATTAAGCTTGTTTTCTTTTTTTTTTCTTTGATTTCACTTACATAGATATAGGTTAAGGTAATACATACACCTTAATCTGAAATAAATGACGAAACTGAAATAAAAATATTTAATTTTACCAAAATTATAATTGTAATTTAAATGAAATAAAAATTGAATAAGTATCAACAATAATCAAAAGTTGACCAGCCCTAGATTGAAATGTCTAAAAATAGTCCAGTAACGTGATATATTATATTTGTATTTCATCATAAGCTTAGCTTAGACGTAACAGGCTTGTTTGTGCCATCACAACATAATTAAATTGATCAAATAATTTAGAGTACTGCATACAGTTTGTTGACTTCCATTATCGCATGAGTGGAATTGTATACGAATACGACAGTGTCGTATTCATAATGAATATGCACACGACTTTAATCCCCACGGTGGACTTCTTTAGATATACCCCTTTTCAGATATATGAGGATATCCTACAAGGGAGTAGTCAGAGGCAAGTACAAACATTTAATTTGGCACATATCCACTTTTTGCATAGTAACTCATAACACCCACCCAACAGTAACATACAAAGTCCCGATCCCACACTAGAATTCCCCAGTGTCGTAGGCATCAAAAACTACGAGTACCATGGTACCACAACACCCAGACCCGGATCAAAATTTGCAGATCATGCAAACATTTGTCCCGCAGCGGGAATCAAACCCGCACCTCTTGTATCTCAGCCGGATACTCACCCACTGCGTTACAAAGGTCGTTAAAAGTAGTTAGCATTCCACGTGACTAGGCAAGCCTATCGCCTCCATCGGGAATAATAACATAACATAACATGTCAATGCCATTAACCTTTTTGTTTTTATGCGCCGCGATACCTGTTTCCTCCAGATGCTGTTCAGAGTATGTTTACGTTTAAGAGTTTAGCGCTCATACATTTTTCGTGTGGAAAAATTAATAGATGCTTGACCGGAATGCGAACTGATGCACTGGAAGTAACTAAGTCATTGCGGTTTTTCCTATAAATGATGATTTATGCAGTAATAACACAGCGCTGTAAGTTTATACAACTAATTAATGTAAGACTAGCAGAAACCCGTGACTTCGTCCGTGTTAAAAAGTGATACGTGACCGTAATGTAAATAAAGGGTGTAACACTTTTTTGTGTTTTGCCTATTAGCCCTCCCCTATGTTTAGCATTGGACTTATGCCGGCTGACGATGATGATGATAATTACGTCAGAACTCGGTCGTTATGTGAGTACTTATCAATCGTCTCACAAAAGAAACACGACCCTTCTACTGTTACCTAATCTGGGTAAAACGTAGTGTATTTTTTTTACAAAGAAAACGTTTCTTTTCATGTTTCCAGGAAAATTGGAATTAACATTGAAACACATACTTATCTGTTTATTTTGTTTGAGGAATCTTCATATACAATTTCAAGTGTCTACTACCAATGGTTTTTGAAATACGGAGTATTTTTATTTTACATTACAAGCTTTTTTTGGACTCCTTAGAGATGAATTTTCCAAATTCCTTCCTTAGTAGGTATGGTAGCCCTACAACCTGAAAGAAACACCCCTCCAAATTTCGGTTTAGTATCATTTCGTCTAAAATAGCAGCTGGTCTAATTCAAATTTAAAGTCTCTCGGTCCAGCCAGTGGTTTGGGCTCTGCGTTGTCTGTCAGTCATTCAGTCGGTCAGTACTTTGATACTCATATATTTGATGTGGGTTGTTACTCCTGTGGCTGTGGCATTATTTGCTGGCAGATGCTCAAAGGAAGATGACAGTGTGCAAGTAATATATCATATTGTACGATAACAAGGAGAGTCCTACTACTGTATCCAGCCGTGTTCAGATAAGCATAGCTAGAGAGGCACATGGGTTGACCTCAACATCACAACATGTCCACAAGCAACGCTATAGAAGTGGCCAAATATGACTCCAACGTCAATGAATCATCGACACGTGGGAAGATAACTTTTAGAGAGATTTTACTGCGATTGACCGTTGACCTAGTTGAACTGGTCCGGCAAGGCTATTTTGTATCTCGCTAAAGATTCGCTACAGGCATAAATTGTGCAATCGGGGCTGTCAGGCAGAAATGGTTGAAAGTTTCGAATTTGGTGTTTTTGTGATATAATCACACACACAATTACTTAAAATTCTATTGCAAACTAAGCTAATTATACTTACCGTGTATTTTGCTACATTTTCTACCAAAATATATTATGCTTATCAATCGCGGATACCAGTGGGTATGTTTGTTGTTTCTGTGACAATTCAACAAAAATAATCCGTGATCATTTTTTGACAAGTGGTGGTAAATAATTTTTAGATTGTGCGCGAATAAACTTTACATATTTAAAAAAAATTAGAGAATCAGGTGCTCGAAGTTGGCTGTAATTCTTTATTGCACAACTTAAAAGTACTATACATGGGCAAACATAACGCTAGAGCTAATGTTTGTTGATGATGAAAATAGGTTTCAAATGACGTGAGAGGTTGTTTGATATAGTTTTTCAGCTACTGTTCTATTTTTGTTGGAAGCTTCACAGCATTCAAGATTGTGGAAGGTAACCTATCATGCCGAGTGTGGATCATTTGCATTCAAACACCAAACTAAACGCTACGCTACAAAAACTGATTAATAGTGGAACGAGATACAATTTAAGACTTATTAATTGGACCTTGGAAGTATATTGACGACAAGTAACAATGCGACTACTGGAATACTAAATAAGTGCGATAGACAACACAAGTTCACGCACAAACTGATTCTTGGCTAAAATGAAATTGAATGATGCGGATTAAAGTTGTAACAATAATAATATAGCTGTAATATAGTAGGCCTGATTTCACAACGGTTAGTGCAACATAATTAGTATGTGAACCAACAAATCGGAAATCAGGCTTTGTGATTGTTTGGATAATTCTTAAGTTATTTACTTTTACGTTCTAAGAGCGTTAAATATAATAAATCAAAAAGTTTAACTTTCTATGCGGATACTTAACTTTTTATATTTATATTGAGTTGAATATAAATAATTAATATTTAAAACTATCACAGGACAAAATGTAGTTTTATAGCAGATTTCTGAGGTAAAACAAAACAAACACTTTCAAAGAGAAAGTATTTGGTCCTTTCTTTTTAGGAGGATGTAAATGGTATACAATGGCAAAATAGAGCTATTTAGACATGACCTGGCAAGATTTGAAATGAAATAGTTTCATAATTTTCAGCTTTAATAAATAAATCTTAGTAAGTATTTAACAATAACAAAACAACCATTGTAACTAAACCTACTATTAACTATTTGTACAAAACGTTTTTTTACACATCAACTTCCCTTCTCTAAGCCCAGAATTGATTACTTAAGTACTTACTAAAGTAAATCTTAAAGTTATAATCCTATGCTTTATCTCAAAATTATGCATTAATTTTAGGACTATGTTTAATTTCAACACACTACCAAAAACTCAGTTCATCAAGAACAATTAAATTTGTCCCTAATCTTCAATCAAATCTTTTTTCACATCCTTTTTCCCAATTAGCGCATTTTCAATCTGCTCTATGTTTTTTCCTTTTGTCTCGGGCAGGAGAGTTACTGTTATCACTATCGCCAGGAGGTTAACCACAGCGAAGACAAAGAACGACACATGGGCTCCGAAAGTATTAGTCACTGGCCCAAAAGCGATAAGCTGCAGGAAGGTCATGAACCAGGCCAGTCCTGCGAGGATGCCCATCATCTTAGCACGAATCTGAAAACAAAACAATAGCTGTTAAAACAAGATCAATCTAACTGCCGCAATTTAGTTCTACTCTAGGCTAACCAGAGTAAGCGCGTTGTAAATTTTTTGGACCTAGTCAGAAGTACTCAGACAGTAAATTATTTTTATTGGCCAGTTTTTTAAAGGTGTGCCTTACCGTTTGTATCTCGGTACGTTATGCGTGAACCTTAATATCATTGGATCAAAAGTTAAGGGTTTACGTTTTCGACATCAAAACAATGATATTTTAACAGTCTTCGCCACGTGGAGACGGATTATCCTGAAAATCAGGGTGTAGTAAGGAAATATTATTCATAGCTTTTTTACATTTATGATGATGATTTACATCTTGTTAGTTTACCGACAGTCAAGAAGTGTTTATATAACAATAGGTTCGTGGCATATTGTTGAAACCAATTCTGAGAAAGTCTATTACAGGTTTTGCACATGTTATAGTCTATTCAATTATAAGTAGATAACTTTGTTACCAAAATTCCCTAATTCAAGTGCTGTGATCACTACAAAATTATTTCCAAAGCAGTCGAAGATAAAAATACGTTAAAGAGTGATAGATGTCAAAGAGATGGACAGATAGATAGATATATAGATTAAAACTTTATTGTACAACTAAGTTACAGCACCAGCCAAACAGCAGTTACGATCATGAAAGCAATCGTGAGTTGTACTTTAGAATCCCGCACACCTAGACGGATTAGTAAAACAGAGCAAAATAATTTATGATGCAGTGGATGCTATTGATATCGATTGAATAAATGAACTACTTACCTGAAAGTTGAACATCTCTGACATGATGATGAAAGGCAGAGGTGAGACTCCAGCCGCAAAAGCGAACTCTCCTGCTACAAGGACCGTCACTGGCACCCAGCCCGGCACATATCCACCCGCGTTCTGGATCATTATTATGACGGCCAGACCCGCGAAAGAGACCATTGATATGAAGGAGGTCACTGTGAGGATTAGCTGCGGACAATAGAAATAAATTTTGTTTTGTTGACGTTGTTGAAACTTATATAATATTATTAGATTTCAAAATATTGCACAATTTTGGCACCTTTGATAAGGACATATTAATATATAATTCATATTAATTTTTTTCAAAGGCTTTCCAGTTTCTATATTATCAAATCTATACATTTTTGGCAAGCTTCCTAACACAAAGACTATGAATGAATTGCATATTGCGGTGAATAGAGCTTTTTTATTTACTGCGTCATCGTAGGTTTCCCAGCCAATATTTGGGACCCTTACTGTTAAAATTGTACATTAATTGATCAAAAGTATACGATAAACACACCTTTCTTCCAAGTCGCTCCACACAGGTCATAGCTATAAAGCACCCCACGATCATAAAAGAAGGAAAGCTGACGCTCTGCAGCTCCGGGTTGACGGTGACTCCTGACTGCGTGAGGATGGTGGACGCGTACAGGATGATGGCCATTCCGCCGTTGAAGCCGCGAAGGGACATCAGCATGAACATGATGATGAAGCCGTTGCGCCAGGGACGGTTCTTGACTGGAAATAAGGATAATCATCATCATCTGCCACGATGTCCCACTGCCCAAAATATTTGGTGAAAATCACTTAAGGCTTAGAATTCTAAACAAACACAATCTTTTGATTCAGCGTACGTCAATTTGTAAAATAGCTGTGGATATCATTTTCAAGTGTAATTTTTTTCAAGCTTTTATTCTAAAACCTCTCGAAAGGAAAACTAATACATAAAATTTCTTCGATAGAATTATTTTCCAACGTCAGTGTTGACAAACATTCGTTGGGCATCTCAAAATGGTAGCAGTTTGATCTATGATTTTTTGCACACAAGTATAATTTGTACATTTTAAAAGTTCGCTCGAAGTAGAATTTTATTTCATGAATACGTTTTTATTTCAAACACATATTATGTTAAGGCGCCTACGTCGTTTAAAATAAAATGCAACTGATATCACCGTGCTAGCGTTCAGAGCCTTAAAATGTTTATTTGCTGTTATTTTACTCTGGTCATGAATAGGTAACATTGATAACTTCTGTTTTGAGTTAAAGCGAAAAAAGTGTAACAGCTTACTAGTACGTGCGCAGAGTAGTACGTTTATGGTATATCAAGCAAGATAAGACTATTAGTCCAAATAAACAATAACTTACAAATACTGATAAAGTTCATGTTAGGGATCGACTTGAACACCTCGTCCTCATGATTGATCGCGTCCATTTCGTTCTGAATGAGCTTATCCTCGACGTCAAGTCCCCGCAGGTATGCAATAGTAGACGCAGCTTCCTAAGGAGAGATTCAATAATATAAGAGCTTTTAATCATCATTACATTCATTGACAACCTCTGTGGTGTGGCGGATGAGTAGCCGGCTGAAACGCAAGAAATGCGGGTTCAATTCACACTGCGGGCCAAATATTTTCATGATCTGCAAATATTTGTTCCGGGTTTAGGTGTTGTGATACCATGGCACTCGTAGTTCCTGATACCTATGCCACAGGGAATCCATGCATCAGGGGATCAGGACTATTTATGTGGCTGTTGTGTTAGTTTAAGTATGTTATGTTATGTATGTGAAATTGTCTCATATTCACTGATAAGGAGCGGTTTGCGTTGCCCTTTATTAAAGCGGATAATGGAGAAATTTGGGTTACAACTTCAAAGATTGCATCCATTCCCAAAACAATGTGTTCAATCTGTCATTCAACTTTTCGGACATATTATAGTACAGTCAAATTAGGTGATTTTTTGCACAAGTGTGGGACTAATTAGATGTAGTCATGAAAACTTTTCTAATTGTTTTGTATGGCTCCACCATCACCTCTAATAATAAGCATCAGTAATTTCACCCTCCGGAACAGGGTGAAATAGGGTGAAAACCTTATAATATCCGTAACTTAATGGGGGAAATTGAACCGTTATGATCTATATTTGCACCAAGTATTTTTTAAATCCGACATACGGAACATACAAAAAAAACTTTTTGTGGTTATTACGGCTCCGGGAAAAGTAAGGTAGTCGGTGCAAAATGATAGACTTATCAGATAAATGTTCGAAATACATTACCAGGTTTGCACCTTGGTGCGTCTCACGGAAGGCACTTTTCCATATTTTAGTGTCGCTCTACTTCGGGGAAAATTAATGTAGTTCTGGAAATTGACTTAAACTTATTCATTTAATTAGTACTACATCCGCCGGAAGTTTTGTACTGGTATTTATTTACGGAAGATGCATTTGTTGAACACTGTGTTCCCTACATGCACACGCGTGGTTTTTATTAAAATCATAATGCACTAAGACAGTCTCTCTATACGAAATTTAACTTGCATCAAGTAATTTCTTTCTATTTTAAAATTTACGGCCTTTTTAAGTTTGCACCTAATAATTTAAAGTACAAACGGTGCAAACCTAGGATAAGCTTCTTTTCGTGTCATCTAACGTTTCCATAAGAATCCACGACTACACGACTTAGGTCCACACTTTTTGCTAATTTGCCTGTACTAATAACAGTATTCAGTCCTTTTGGCTTTCAGGCATTTTAGGAAAAGGTATTTTTGGGATTCAGATGTATCGAAAACAAGGTGTTTTGAAATTCAGTCCTAACGTCGCGTAAGCGTGTTTTTTTCAATGTTAGTTTTTTTTAACTCACTTCGTGTTTCCCAATCTTCACCAAATACACCGGTGACTCAGGAGCCAACATCATCATCAAAGCACTCAGCGCCGGTATAGGCGTTAGGATCCACAGCACAAGGTAGTAGTTCAAGTACGCGCCCATCAGGTACATGATGAGTACTCCGATGTTCTGCGACAGCATCACTGTGAAACCGAGGATCCCCCGCATGTTGTCTTGGCTGATTTCCTGGTAGAAATTAATAATTTTATCATTCAGATCTTCCTTTTGTTTATCCATATTCATTAAATTTAGTTTGGCTGGAACGAATACCTTGTTTCATTATTATTCATCATCATCAGCCAAAAGACATTCAATGCTGGAAACGGCCACCCCATCAAATATTATGGCAAAGGATCTATGGAGTCCCCTTCATTAAACGAAATTTTGCGAACTGTCTTGGTGGAGAGCTGGCTAGTTAAACCAATACCCTTCAGATTGTTTATTCTCAATTACTTTGGTTCTCGAGCGACTCAAGTCAAAGTCAAGTCAAAAAACTATTTAATTCATAGATTAAAAGTATAATTATGAATCGTCTTAGGTATATCTTTTGCATATCAAAAATTATTGGACAATCATACCTTGATGTACATAGGTATTATGTTGTAGCAGGCGGCGGCGGCAACTCCGGCGAAGATGCGAGAAAGGATGATACACGTTGGGTCAGCTATCAGCGTGAGACCCCAGCAAAGCTGAAAGTAACATAATAACATAACACCCAATAGTCACATACAATAGTCCTGATCCCACACTAGGATTCCCTGTGTCGTGGGTATCAGGAACTACGAGTACCATGGTACCACAACACCCAGACCCACAACATTTACACATTTTGTCTCGAATCGAACCCGCACCCCTTGCGTCACAGCTGGCTACTCGCCCAACGTACCACGGAGGTCGTCAAAGTACGTAGAATTAATCGTTTTATTTTCTCATCACTGTCAACAAGATTTTTTTACCATCAATTATATCAATTTGGTTTGTGAGCCTGAATATATAAATTTATCGAAACAATTAAAAGAAAACTTACTGCTTGCGCCACTCCAATGGTCATGATCCCGAACCTCCGCCCATACCTGTCCACTACCCATGAGTAAGGAGACGCGCAGAACGTGGACAAAAGTGGAGGGAGACTTGCAATCCAGGAAATCTCGTTGTCCGTCAACGGTCTGCCGGTCGGGGACTTGTCTGACTGCAGAAGTTTGACTACAGGTGATATCCATCCGATTTGTAACCCGTATGTGATTACTGAGAGGTTCACTGGAAATACAAACAACTTTAAAATACAGAATGTAAAAAGATATCACCTGAAAACTGAAGGCACTGTTACCGCTACATCGGGCCTATGTAAGGGAAGCTGTCCCTTCAGTTTGTTTTTATCAAGGGGTGATAGCAAAATCGCTTGATCCCGAAGGATGTTCCATTTATGGGTGACACAAACAAAAATATTTGTTACTGTTGTTGTAAAGCTCCTGCTGTACGAAATATTGAATTCACAGGAGCCTTAGTTTCATGAAAATGCTAAGACTTGTAATGAAAGTAATAATGTCCACTAATGTAAACCGTAAGACGCATTAAAGGTAAAATAGTTCGGCTTTCCCATCCCCAAGGGACCGATGAATGCTGGCGGATGTCGGTGTTTGGAAGCTCAAAGCCGTTTCTAGTAGCCACGTCGTGACATTCTTCGGAGTAGGCAGGCCTTTGTCCATACATGGACGTTTCAGGTTGATGATAATGATAAAACAAACACTTATTTTAGAAAGAAACCAACCATTTGTACCGAAGCTTGCTGATTCGATATACCTGAGCCCAACGCCACAATCGGTCGGTTAGTTTGCAGGTTATAAAATTACATTGATTTGTTACTTACCTAATAAAGCAATCCCCCATTGAACGTATGTGTGGCCCTTCTTAACCGGTGCTTTGTCAGTTATTGCAACATCTTTCGTCATTTTCACTTTTATTATTTTTTTGTAAATAAAATGTTTGAATATCACTGAAACTAGTATCTCACTTAGAACGAAGTTTTGTATAACACATGCAATGGGTTCCTGCTATCGCATTTTTATAAAAAAGAATATAAATTATTTATAAAACAATATTTTTTTAAATACTGAAGTACAAAATTCAATAATTATTATTTTACTATTGTATTTTCAAATAATTATTCGTGGCAAGCGAATTCACCAATGAATAAAAATTAACAATAAAACAAAATTACGGATCTAGCCGTTTATATCTCCAGAGACAAGTTTACACTAGCATCTCGGGAGATAATGAACTTTGAAGAATCATTGGCTCGACGTGTCCCTACGTCATGGCAATTGTATGGTATATAGGTAGATATGATAGTAGTTCTTAAAGTTTGCTCAGAATTTAATTACGCTAAATCAATCTAAATTGAACGTCTATGTCTAATGATGAACAATCCTTATAATATATAAATCTAATACAACAAAGGAGATTTATGAATGTGTTCAAGGTAGTCTGGTTTCAGCCATCATCAATGTTCAATATTGGAGGATCTGTTAAGACGGTCTCGTCGTCACTTCAGGTCGTTTCTTCTTCCTTTCTATTCTTAGCAGTGTCTTTACTATTTTCGGTATTATTACTAATGTCTAGTCTATTTAGTATTAACCCCAGGAAGTAATACCACCGTACCAATTTCAGTCATCAAGCAGTAATGTGGGCATTACTGTGTTTCGGTTTGAAGGGTATGGTTGCCGGTGAATTACACATAAGACTTTTCAACTTTATGTCTCTGGATGATGGGCACAGTGCAATGCCTCAAAGCGCGTCCCAGGTGAATGACATGGCCGGGTAATTTTTATAGGCAGAAGTTACTGCTTTTGTTTCTTCATTTATTAAAAAAAAACAAAAAAGGTTACAGCATCAATATTCTATAGCTAACCAGCACTGATCAACCTTCGGGTTGAATATGATTTTGAATCTCATGACATTCTTAATTAGTCTCATCACTCTAAAGTCTAATCCCAAATTCTTGTGTTTATAGTAGACTCTTCACTATGTTAAGGACCGGTTTGCCTAAAAATTTTTATAGAAGATTCACAAAAGTTTTCCATATTTTACTCTACCACACTTCACGGCCAATGTTATTTTGTCTAGAGTGCGTGTAGATACTACTTATGTTACTTTAGTAATTACCTCGACAAACCCCTTCAAACCCTGTTTTTATTTTATGACCTTGCAAATTTAAACAGATATCAATGTGTGTGCTATAAGAACACGATATTGCAACGAGTATAATATACGGGATGCAGACACTATCTGAGAATAGGTGCCTACAAGAACAATGCTATGGCGAAATCTTAAGAAAATATCCCAAAACAAAATTAAATGCCTGAATTCGTCTTTAAACTACCAGTATGAACTTTACAAAATATATCTTTTAAATGCCTACAAAAAATCTCTGGTTAAACAAGTAAAATGCTTGAATAAATAAAGTTATTTATCTGCGTTTAGTTTCCTAGCCACACCTCTAGATTCGTGTCATAAGGTAATAATAGGGTATAACTGGTTTATTTCAGTTTTTACTACAAGTTGCCGTGTTTTTTGCCTGATTCTTCTAGGCTTGGTGCGTTGGAACAGGAGTAATTTTAGTTTATAAGACGATTCAAAATGATCCTTGTGATTTCAATGAATACAATTATTTTGGTTTGATTTGATTTTTGGAACCAAGCAACAACTGTTTTTTCCCACTAGTTTAGTTGTCAGAACTAGGTAATGTTTTTTTCCGAATGCACTGAAAAATCTGTAGATTTTTTTCTTCACAAAGTGGTTTTTCTAAACTGTTCCCTAAACTTTGAATTCCCCATGTAAGTAGATTATGGTAGAAACTCGTATTGAAAGTTCTCTGGGATAACCTGTGATAAAAACTTTTAGAGTTTCAGAGTGAAAGCTTTGTCACGCAATTGGTTGCTTTTATAATAATATTTTCAGCAACGGCAATGGTTGACAACAGCCACCCATTCATTTTTGCTAGTAAGAATGGTATAGCCTAAATCCCAAAGTATCTGTAAGTTCAGCCTAAGCTGAAACAACCACAGATAGGACACCTCCAACTTCTCTTGTGGATGTCAAAAAAGGCGACTAAGGGATTACGCCAGGAGATGGGCAGCAGCATCCACCTGAGTAACTTAACACCAAATTGCGATCACCAATCTGCCTGCCAAGCGTGGTAATTATGGTAAATCCCCCCCATTGCACGCTATGCATGTTGAGTGGAACGCCTCATCCAGCAGTGGATGACTACCGGCTGATGAAGAGCCAGACGGGAAAATTTCACGTAAGTATCACCGACGTACCCGTTGTTGACAATGTCACCAACAGTTTCCTGTTCAACAAATTTTCAGTTTTACATTGTTCATCAAAGAGTTTTACGAAATAATTTGACTAATTTCGTATAATATAGTTTTCATCCCATCTATTCGAAAAGGACGACTTGGTTCGCCTTTAAGTGCACCCAAAGGTGGTGTTTTCTGTATGAAGCTTCTATAAGTACGACGCAATTATCTTTGCCGCGCACTTTTTAAATTTGGAACATATCGAACTCAAGTAAGTGCGCCGCAATTATCTTTTCATCCCATCTATTCGAAAAGGACGACTTGGTTCGCCTTTAAGTGCACCCAAAGGTGGTGTTTTCTGTATGAAGCTTCTATAAGTGCGTCGCAATTATCTTTGCCGCGCACTTTTTAAATTTAGAACATATCGAACTCAAATAAGTGCGCCGCAATTATCTTTTACGCGCACTTTTTGAATTTGGAACATCTTGAAAAGAATCAAACACAAATAAGTGCGCCGCAAATATCTTTGCCGCGCCCTTTTTAAATTTGGAACATCTTAGTGTTCAGCGCCAAAGAAGTCGAACGCAAATATTGTTTAAATAAATACTGGCTGGTACGACGGCCCATAGTCGCGCCACCGGCTGAATAAAAAACAAATCAGAAACGCGCGAACTACAGCCCGCGATTTCGTCATTTCTAACCGACTTTACAAAAAGGACGAGGTTGACGGTTGTATTTTTTTTAATGTTTGTTACCTCGTATCTCCGGCGTTTATGAACCGATTTGGAAAATTCTTTTTTTATTTGAATACTTACAGATTGGTCCCATTTTTTCAGAATCCAGTTCTGATGATGGAATCCATGAGGAATTGAGGGAACTCCTCAAATATTGTAGGCATACATATGGCGATTTTGATATTTTCAGCAACAAACCAAGCATTTGCATTCAGAAAGTATCATAATCCTTTCACCACTATGGTTCTTTCATAAATTTTTTTCATCCAAATATTTAGTCGAATACAATGGGGGAAGTCTGTTTTTTAAATGAAAAGTTATTCACGGATTGTTAGAAATTTATGGTTTTGTTTTGAAATAAAATATGAGGCGCCTTTTATTTTCTCATAGTGGGTGATGAAAAGTAGAGTGTAACACTCGGGCGCAAAATATATTTTTGGCTCGGGCGACGTACTTTGAATCCCTCGCTACGTTCAGGATTCTACTAAAGATCTACTCTAGAATCCGTCACTTCGCTCTGGATTCAAAAAAGCGCCCTCGCCGTAAAAATATTATTTTGCTCCCTTATGATACAATCTACTATTTCCGCGTACTTTTTGAATTTGGAACATCTTGAAAAGAATCAAACACAAATAAGTGCGCCGCAATTATCTTTGCCGCGCCCTTTTTAAATTTGGATCATCTTAGTGTTCAGCGCCAAAGAAGGCGAACGCAAATATTGTTTAAATAAATACTGGCTGGTACGACGGCCCATAGTCGCGCCACTGGCTGAATAAAAAAAAACAAATTAGAAACGCGCGAACTACGGCCCGCGATTTCGTCATTTTTAACCGACTTTATCCAGTTCTGATGATGGAATCCATGAGGAATTGAGGGAACTCCTCAAATATTGTAGGCATACATATGGCGATTTTGATTTCAGCAACAAACCAAGCATTTGCATTCAAAAAGTATCATAATCCTTTCACCACTATGGTTATTTCATCATTTTTTTTCATCCAAATATTTTGTCGAATACAATGGCGGAAGTCGGTTTTTTAAATGAAAAGTTATTAAATGATAAGCTATCCACGGATTATTAGAAATTCATGGTTTTGTTTTGAAATAAAATATGAGGCGCCTTTTATTTTCTCATAGTGGGTGATGAAAAGTAGAGTGTAACACTCGGGCGCAAAATATATTTTTGGCTCGGGCGACGTACTTTGAATCCCTCGCTACGTTCGGGATTCTACTAAAGAATCCCTCGCTATGCTCGGGATTCTATTCTAGGATCACTCACTTCGCTCTGGATTCAAAAAAGTGCCCTCGCCGTAAAAATATTATTTTGCTCCCTTATGATACAATCTACTATTTTACTATGATAGGAATGTCGAAATATTTTATTTCGTAACGTAGAATCATCTTTATTTGCATGTTGAGCCAAGGAAGAAAAGTAATCCCTGAACACTATTAAATAATCTTTTAACCAAACAAGTTGTTCTGTATAAAGTAATATTGTCGTGATATAATAAAATATCGTGTTTATTTTCTCAAAGAATGTATTTGAAGTAGATTTTATATAAATCTGCACAATCTGTGGTTTTCTAAATAAATATTTTATCAGATATAGCATATTATATGCTACCGATAGCATAGAATAATATGGAATTCTATGAGTGATGAAAATATTACGCAAACGGGATTATCATATATTGCCATTAGATGTTGTGAAGTCACAGCATCCATGCCGCCGGCAGAGCCGTCGTGAAACAACATGACGGCAAAGCCAGACTGGTTGTCTCAGCAACGTCATCACTCATTTGCGATCCCAGATCTGAGGATGGATGACTGAAGTGTCTGAGGGCCAACCCTCATTTACTTTGATTATCTGGTCATTCGGTTTAATGGAGAAAAGCAAAGCGTTCCATCAGACGCGGAGGAGCATTAAATAATTTTGTGGGATAGAGCTTTGAAATAAAGAGAGGATATATGAGTATTCCGGCGAAAGCAAATAGGAAATCACTTGAATTTAGCTAGGTATTACAATAAAAAATCTTAAGCAATCATTAATTTGGATTCGGGCTCTACTTACTATAAAATTCAGATAACCTGTGACGAATAAATCCAACATCAGAGGTGCGATTTTCACCAAGCTATTTTGTAGACATCTGACATCACACAATTTATCTTTATTAGTTTTTCGTGTTACTACAAGTAAATACTGCCTATATTTGATCTTGCACAACACTTGTAACCATGTAATAATACCCACAATATGTTTTTGTATTTTAGTACCAGACTTTCCCTGCAACGACAACATGTTACGACGAGTTTTAATATAGCCTTTCCTCACCCATACCTCTGGTTTTTCAATTCGTTCTTTCGGCCTCTTTTACCACGCAGGTCTCAGCGGAAGATAGGTATCATCAAAAAACTAGACACGCCGTGTCTGTTGCCTAATTCTTCTAGGGTTTGTCGCGTGGAACAGAAGTTAATGCATCTAGTTCTTTTGAACTACAACTACTACTGTTACTAGAGGTCGATTCAAACTCCTTGTTCACAAACAGTTTACCGCGAACTAACACGTCGCGATGTTTTGATATTTAATTTTATCCCTATCTCAACGAATCTTTCCTAATTGTATTGGTATTATCAACCTTACTTAACAAATTTCATAGCAATTTCAAATTCAAATTAAATTCTTTATTGCATCATAATTATCAGGTAGAAGAGTAATGTCATTTTTTCAACTTGATTTGATCAAAAACGGTTCAAAAGTTCTTGTCGAACAAAGCCCTATAAACAGATACCCATACATACTCTTATTCATTCGTAATCCTTCGAGTTAATACTGAGACCACGCTTCGTTCGGTCAAATATCACCTTACTATCGGCCGGTATTCCGGCTAGTGCCTCGCACCTTATTAAAAAAGTTTGTATATTTAAATAAAACATCCACGGATTCCCGAGAGAGCCTTCAAACATCTCCAATCACAGGCTTGTGCTATCCTCCCTCGTACTCCTCGTACCAAATGAAGCATAAAAACGTTTATAGGTTGATTCGGATTCACTGAAAAGAACGAATTTATTGTAATATCTTTTAATGCTCTCTTTTCATGTTTTACGACATAACAAATGAGTGAATTCCGAAGTAGCCTGGGTGCGCCTTTACTTATTTTGATTGCTTTCAGCCAGGCCTTGTTTGAGAATTCATGTGAGTAACTTGGATACAGTGAAAATATTCAACCGATTCCTGTTCTCAATCATTATTGCTACGTTTAATCATTCCAAAGCAAATAATTAAATTGATTTATTTAAATCACAATAATATTATAAATGCCAAAGTTTGTTAGTATGTTTATTACTTCTTCACGCTCAAACGGCTGAACGGATTTGAGTGACATTTGGAATGAAGATATCTTATATCCTGGATTAACACGTAGGCTACTTTTTATCTTTCACGAGGGTGAAACCGCAGAGCGCATCTAGTTACTAATAAAACGTGGTCTGATGCTTATTTTAAAATATCAATGTCCTGACTAACTGACTGACTGACAAAAAACGCAGAGCCTAAACTGTAGGTTCTTTATAGAAACATGAGATTTGGAGGGTGTGTTTCACTTAGAGTGTAGGGTAGAAAGGAAAAAGAAAGAAAAGAATTTAGAAAATTTGCCCTAAAAAAGGGGTCCAAAAAGGGTTTTTAATGTAATACAAAATTACTCTGTATTTCGAAAATCATTGGTGGTAGACAATTAAAATTTTAAATATACCTACCTACATAGATTCCTAAAAAAAAATAACCAAACAGCCTTTAGAGGTCCACTAGTGGACATAGGCTATAGAATGCTACGGCGACAGAGAAGCCTAAGTCCAACAAATTACATCTACCGGCCGATGGTGATAAACATTTTTCTTTGAAAGGATTTGAAAGTCAGATCTTGTGGGAATTATTATAAAACTACACTGGCCTGCAAAAATAAGTATCACACTTCTAATTTTTTTTTCTAAACTATAGAAGTTAGAGATTTAAATAAAAAAACCTTTTATAGCAATTTTTATCAGCTTTCTTTGAAACTATAGTTTACAAAATTAAACTCTTTTTAACCGACTTCCCAAAAAGGAGGAGGTTCTCAATTCGGTTGCATTTTTTTTTTTTTTTTTTTTTTTTTTTTAATGTTTGTTACCGCATATCTCCGGCATTTATGAACCGATTTGGAAAATTCTTTTTTTAATTGATTAGATATACTTCCAGATTGGTCCCATTTTTTTCAGAATCCAGTTCTGATGATGGGATCCATGAGGAATTGAGGGAACTCCTCAAATATTGTAGGCATACATATGGCGATTTTGATATTTTCAGCAAGACACCAAGCATTTGCATTCAGAAAGTATCATAATCCTTTCACCACTATGGTTCTTTCATAAAAAAAATTTCATCCAAAATTTTTTAGTCGTATAACAATGGCGGAAGTCGGTTTTTTAAATGAAAAGTTATTCGAGTCCTTTTTGTTTCGAATGCCGTCAATGTACCTACTTAAAAAGTTATTGCAATTTTAAAAGTGTGATACTTATTTTTGCAGGTCATTGTTATTTATACCTAAGTTTATTAACAGTTCCGCACGGAATTCTTACGTTATCAGTAAACATTTTATGCATAATTTCCCGTGCCCTGAAGCTGGACCACCGCTCGCCGGCCTGCGCTGCACATTATGAAGTCGCTATTTGCCGACGAGAAGGCGACAAAATAGCTTAATAGTGTCCACTTTATAAAGTGATACTTTTCATACCTCTTTTAACAACACTGTTGATATTTTCAAGCAAAATTATGAAAACCCTTTATGCACCGCTTGCATCAAGGTACTTCTTTTTATGTTGTCATTATGTGGTTGTTTTTGAGTAACCTTGCCTGAGGTAATGAACTGGTTGCGACAGATGATTGGTAGAAATAACAATTGGTGTAATACAAAGATTTAAATCTTTGGTGTAATACCATAATTTATTCACCATCATCATCATCCGCCTATACAAGTCCACAGCTGCCAATCTAAAAATAATCCTTTCGAATAAAAAAAGAATTTTCCAAGTCTGTTTATAAACGATGAAGATACCAAACATAAAAAAACAACCGAATTGATAACTCTTCCTTTTTTTGATATCGGTTAAAAAAAGAGATTTTGATTTATAGACCATCAAAACTCGACATAAATATATTCTTCTATCAGCTGTAACGTTTTTCAATAAAATATGAAAATACCCACGAACCATTCATTAATTTCATATCCCAGCAGCGATCGCGGAAAACAGCGATATATCACCCCACCAAAACGTTCTTACGTTTCCTTTTGAAAATAATCTTCTGCAGAAATTAAGTTTGTTTTGCTGCGAGCCCTCTCAATGTTATTTCGCTATTTACAAGGCAATCTACATAAATTTCTCAGTAACCCGCTCAGGGTAGTGAAGACTCTGTAGAGAAGAGCTTCTCACTTTAGCCGGATGCTTTAATAAATAATTAAGAAAACCCAACAGACACGTAATATGTGAAACCATACTAGGATTTTGTGTTGTATTATCAGGAACTACATACGAGCCCGTAGAAGCCGTACACGGACTTTTGTATGGAAATTGATGTTTACAAAGTGTAGGTACGCTAGAGACACTCATCGGTATCTCCATACAAAATACATTGTACACTACACCAAACGGATCGTTAAACGTCAAAGTCATTCGATTGCTAATACAAAATATTCACAGATCATGCAAACCCTAGATCACAAGTTGTTGCGTTGCTTCGTGTCCAACCATTACCCATAATATATGGTTTAGATTATTAAAAAATACGCCGATATTTCATTTAAAACGTAGAGCTAAATAAGAATTTAGTCATCGTAATACTGAAGCATGCTAAGTTGCTAAGTTGGACGTGTTGCTTAACAAAATGTTGTCAAACTAAAATGACGTCAAACCAGCAAAATGCCTCAAATAGCAGAACGTTCAAGTGCGCAAAATGTTTATTGCAATATTTGCAATACGCCCAATGTAAAATGTGCCAACTTCCAACGTATGGGACGTTGGAAATTCTAGGAATATCTCATACTCTAGCGATGTTTTCATTTGATGTACCTATCATGCTCATGTGCGCAAAATATGCCTAAAAATATTTAACCGTTGACTTTTAAATGATAACGTGGAATATCGTACTGTCAGGGCTATCAACCTAGACTAACAATTGAATTTTGAAATAGAACCGCAAGCATAAAAGTATTTCCGACTAAGTATTGCGATTTTTCATGTAGCAACCCTGTCTCAAAGTGAATGTTTGATAGCACCCACATTCATCTTTGGAAGACAGATGAGCTAGTGCAGAGCCCAAAAATACTTAATGTGTTTTTTATCGCGCTTCGAGTTATAAGAGAGGCTTTTCTTTTTAGAGTTAAAGCAGTGCCTGAAACCATTTAATGGAATACCAGCGAACTAGAAAGATTAGACACAAGTAATGAAAGAAAAGAAAAATAGTAATTCCATTTAGTCTAATTTTCCACGACCCTCAAAATATAACTCATGAAAACTCTGCCTAACTACCTGTAGGAACGGCGTGTATAATGTAAGAACGGACCTTTTCACTGAGTTTTTTATATTTTCAGGATAATCCTCTATCTATCAACTTATTCAGTATGCACCTAGTAATGAGCAATAGGTACTTTACACACCACTGTCTCTGGTTTTGCGCTATTCTTATCTATTGTGATCCAACGATTCCTACCTGTTGGTCGTCGACTAGTGGCAACCATTCCGTAATCACCGTGGTCAATCTTCTGTTATTTATTTAAAATAGTCTAATCTTAATTATATAAATCTCATAACAACTAAAACTGATAATGTAGCTAGCCTACTTACGTGCTAGACATTTCAAACTCACCTTTCAACTGATAAAAGTAAAATATTCACGAAGCGTTTCATTGGAACTCAGAAATGTTACAACGACGAATAAGTTGTCTCAAAGCCAGTCTTTGGGTACATTTGATGTGGTTCGAGTACGTACGGAACACTCGGTAAGAAATAGCAGACGATTGAGAGTGTTATCTGTCGTCACGGGGCTAGGGCTGCCACACATAACGTATTATATTTGAAAGACAAGTTTTGTTGAAATTCACCAGAGAAAAGAGGTAGCGACCATAGTTCAGTGAACAATGTTCTTTCTATTTTTTTTCTTTAAGAGTGAAGTTTTATATCGTTGTTAGAATTTTGAACTACTTTGAAAACGAAAAATAATTTAAGTATGCATAAAGGACCCGCTGTAAGTGTTTTAGATTTTCAACTGATATTTTCTTGGTAGGTACCTTATTAACATCAGCCCTTAGCTAGACTGCATCAAAACTTAACAAAGTCTGAAATGAAGCATAAACTAAGTTATATGCCTTAATCACTAAGTAATCTTTTTGATGAAGTTTGAAGAAGCAATTACCGAACTTTCAGCCCGGGGCTAACATAAGTTTCGTTTACTTACAAATTATAACTAATATCTTGTAATATTGTACTTTAAGTAGTTAAAACATTGCAGTCAATAGCTTCTCAACACTTCATGTCTATATTTACACAAAACAACTCGTGAAGACTCTCTTGTCCCTTTGAAGAAACTAGTGTAGTGTGAAGTAGTAGCTTATACCTACCTTTGGGGAAAAATGTTTACAGTTTTCCACCGTGTCCGGGCCAGAATATGCCCGTACTGCGAATTTGAACCCAATTTGTATGACGATAGAACTGAGTATTACTAATCAATATATCCCGTCAGGGCCGTCGCTGTGACGTTTTATGAACAATGTTGCTCTATTGTCATACAAATTAATACGTATATTTCCAGGCCCCTAAGATGACCTTAGAGCTAGGGTAGGTACCTACACAGACGAAGTGCGCCGATAACCCCCACGTGGACGGGGTACAAAGGACCGGGGTCTGCCGCGGACGCTTATCGAAAGGATAACAGACCCCATGTTTTTATTTGTTAAAATAAAGATTTTATCTCATCAATGGTGACACAAAGTTGTTAAATTTATTAATTGAATTGAAATGGTAGGTATTATTATCCTAGAGGAGTTTGGAACAATCTTGAATCGTTTTTAGTGAAATATTTGGTTGAGGCTTAAGAGTTGTTGATAGAGTGGTAATCTTCAATAGAGACTATCCTCTTTTACACTTAACTCTTCTTACTAATAAATATAATATTACAGTTTGTATCATCTAGAATGCATTGCATGAATTAATAGCATGCGTACGAGTCGCGGGTAAGAACAATAGTAACTGTAAGCAAATAGATGATTTGTTATTTTGATGCCTCACTTTATAATAATACTCTCCCTCCATCAAAATAAATAATTAGTGACTAACATGTTACCAATGAACAAAATAAATAAAAGTAAAGCCCTCCAAAGTACCACTCCATGTTTCTTTGAAAAAAAAATATATTAGCTCGCTATAAAAACAGTCATCAATCAACACTAAACGTTAATTCTCGCCAACATGAAACTCCACTTGACTGCTCAACAGCGTGTATTTGCATTTAAGTAAATGTATTTAAAGGCACCTATCTAGCGGAGTTGATAAAATTTCGAGGGTCGCAATAAAACTTAGTTTCAAGTACCTATTCAATTAGACGTTAAATCAGTGCTACTACAAAATAATCTATATTTATGATAGGGGAGAGTAAAGTTATGTTTTGGTAGAGTAGGAAAAACCTATGTCAGGCTGGTTTTAGGCTGGTTTTAGAGTCACGCTGACCGCACGCTGACCGTCGGCATTGACAGCCGAAACGTGTGAATTTCTAGGAAGCGTTTTAGAATAACGCGTAGCTATCAGCGCGTGCGGCCTCTGTGGCGCGTGGCGCGGCGGGCGAGTAGCCGGCTGAGATGCAAGAGGTTGTGAGTTTGATTTCTGTTGCGGTTTGTATGATCTGCAAATATTTGTTGCGGGTCTGGGTGTTATTATGTACCACTAGTTGCGCCCCGCGGTTTCACCCGCGTGAATAATGATGAAAATTGATGATGATGATGATGATGAAAAGTAGCCTATGTGTTAATCCAGGGCGTAAAGTATCTCCATTCCAAATTTCACTCAAATCCATTCAGTAGTTTTTACGTGAAAGAGTAACAAACATCCATACTCACAAACTTTCGCGTTTATAATATTAGTAGGAGTAGGATAGGATAGGATAGGATGGTACTTGTTGTTCCTGATATCCAAGACACAGGGAACCCTACAGAGTGGGATTAAGACTACGTATGTGACTGTTGTGTATTAATAACAAACTGTACTACTACTTAGTCTACTTGCTGTGATGGTTCGTATGTTATACTTCAGAGAGCTGATTCTGAGTTTTAACAAGCAAATGACACGGACGTCTGGTGTAGTGTAGTTTGGATTTTTGTATGGCGACACCGATGAGCGCCCCTAGCGTACACTCTGCGAACCTCATTTTTCATACAAAAATCCGTGTTATACACTACACCATACGTCCGTGTTTATTTCTAGTCAAAACTCAGAATCAGCTCTCAGGTAGCTACGCGAATAACGTTAGCCACAGCTAATGGTTTTAAAAAAAACCAAAAGACTTTTAAAACACTTTATTACTTTTCTACAATATAACTTTAAAATATTCTAAGTTAAAAATAACAGAGACTACTCCCGGTCAATGTAAGTACCAGTAGTTGAATGACGACACCTCTGTTGTTTTCCCATTCCGAGTAAAGCCTCGCATGCTGAGTCGGCGTCCGTCTTGTACCGGCCGACCAACATAGGAATGCAACTCTGCAGTCCTAGTCAGCAGGTTCGGTACATGCTAGGCATGTAACACGCGGCAAGACGCGATAAAATATGTAAATAAATAAGCTACTGAATTTCGTCCAAAGAGTTTTTCTCTAAAATGTTTGTAACTTATTCCAGGTCAGGTTCATAAGACTCCAGGATCGGGTAAGTACCTTCTTTTTGGGATTACGTCAAGAAGCGGATGTTGTTAACGAAAAGGCGTCACGTGCGCTTCTCGTATTCAGTAGCCGTCCCATCGATCGGATTAGACGGCATTTCAAATATTTAGCACCATCCACTCCAGCTTTGCTTATTATTTATTCAATGACTGTACACTTTTTAGGGATCTGTACCCAAGGGCGCCGTTGCCCTGTCCGTCTGGCTGTCTGTCTGTATATCCGTCCCATGGATATATTATCTGGTCAGCCGCAAGAGCAAGACAGTTGTTTTTTTAATGTCATTATGATCCTGTTAACTAACTCATGTGACTGTAACAATATTAAAATTAATAAAAGTAAGTTTAATTTGGCAAGTAATAAACAAACAGCTGATGTTTTTTGCTGATATACAAGCTAATATACAAAAAGTTATAAATTTAAATTGCTTCCCAGAAAATACTAGTGTAAAGCAGCAAATCCCAATTATTCATATTCAAATACACTAATGCCCATTTTTGCCAACGAATGACGAGACACCTAACGCATGTTAGATTTGTCAGCTTTTTTTTAAATCTGTCAATTGGGCATGTTTGAAGTAAGTCTTAGTCGGTGAAAATGCGTATTATGCAAATACTACAAGACTCAAGACAGAACACATCAATCAAATCATAAAACATAATTATAGGCTTTGTAAGCATTTTTTACCATTACCTTTGTCGCTAAATCGTGTATGCAATACTTTTTTTCAAACACCACATTTGTGCACACACAAAATTAGAGAAACAATAAACGCCAATTTACAAAATATATAAGCATTTAGCACAACTAGAGCAGAGCGTGTTTTCCAACTCAAATTATGCAGACAATATCCAGTTTTCGTTGGATTTTCTACACTCAAAATTCCTGTACAAACACACTGTAATTTTATTATTTCTCTATTAAACTTACCTTTATCACAATGGAACAAGGTTCAGTTTCGAGTGAGACAGCAGATTCATCAATGTTACAGGTAGAAAGACGGAATTTGCACTTCACGTATTCCAAACATTGCTCGGGCATTGTGTTAAGAGATTGTTTGCGATTCTGAAGAATAGGCGTGATGTGTGGACAGCAGAGTAACTTTTACCAGTAAGTATGCGGTGGCTGAAGGCAACTCAAGACCGTTGATCGTGGTCGTGGCATTTTATGTGGGAGTACATCAGTGAATTTCCAGGTAGTTGAAAAAAATATATGATGATGATGATAGTACTTACCTAAGTCTGGTATAGCTTATGCTGAGACAGGGACCTATTTAACCCCACATAACACAAATTGATATTTATTTAACTTTAATTATTTATTTATTTACTACACCTTCACATATATTTTTGATGTTTCATCTTTTTCCTTGTTTTTTGGAATTTTCTTCCTTATGTTTAATTTTGTGTTCTTTTTGAGGAAAAATAAATAAATTTACTTTCTTTCTTTCATTTACTTACTGATTAAATTTATGTATTATGTATTTTTAGTAGGTATTATATTTAATTATCTGTGAGTCCCTTCTATTTTCCCGTGCCATTATTGTCATCTGCATTTATAGGCACAAATAAATGCTTTTTCTTTCATTCTTTTTTTTTCTTTCATACAAAAATGCAAATAAGATGAGTGGGTCAGAATCCGTTTGCAGGATTATTCATACATACATAACAACACAAACACATACAAACCCGATGAGTAAAGATAAAGCTTTTAATATTACTTACGAAGAATTTCATATAACGTACCTATAAGATTATTAACAAAAGGGACCAGATTTTTAATCTAATCTAGGTTCAGGCTTTTAATAAATTTAGGCTGATGTAGGTTCTGTGCCTTGCTCAATCACGATTAACCTTCGAAATTACATTCTTGTTTCCAAAGTGTTCAGATTTAGGACTCATTTAACACAAATTAGACAATTTTTTTGAACTAAAGGACTTAACTTATTATTTTCACGAAAATACTGAGTTTACATACATCAAAATAAGGTACCTAAAGTAGATTAGACCTAGATATTTTATGGTTAGACTCTTCATTCACACTTTTGAATACCATTAAATTCCACCTCAAATTAAATACCAACTTGTTTATACACAGCAACTAATTAAGGTACAAAACAAGCCATTAGTGATTAGTCCTTAGAATGTATTGAATAAGAAAATGTAAAGCCTTACCTCAATGTGGCAACAGCAGGGTGAATGTTTAATAGATTAGAGGTAGGGTCTCACAACGATAGTTTTATTGATATTGTCATTTTTGCTTGTAGTGCCAATTATAATGCAAAATACAACTAAAAAAAGACACGATCCTTCTACTGTTATCATTGAGGAGTTTCGTTGGACACCTTCCGAACTTCACTACCAAAACCTTACACAAAAAAAACCTTATAGCCTTATAGTCACGAATCACACAAAAAAAACCAAGCCCTAACCCCAACATAATCCTACAGATAGTATCTTCTACTCTTATCTATTAAAGGTTTCCGTTAAAGACCAAAGAGAAGATATTTTAACAAACCTGTTATTTATTTAGTCAGTAGTTTATCCATAATAAAATGTATTACCTTACCAAATTTCATGAAGATCGGATCAACATTTCGAAAGATGTAGTCAGAAAACACATACATACAAAGGTTAACTGAGAGACCTCACTTCGCTCGGGCAAAAAATAGGTAATAGTTTTGTGTCGGTTTCTGTCAAGCGATCCCATATCATCCTGCTGAAAGGGTTGGTAAATTAGAGGTGTCGTTCGCAGATTAGTCCCAAGCAGGGTTGAGCTGAATCAACGTTTGTTATTATAGTCCGTCTAGACATGAAAGGATAGACGGTAATGAAGCTGATTGTATACGTGTATAGAATTGAAGAGACCAGCCTATTCAGGAACCCTAATGTTAACTTGTAATCACTAACATGTTCAACTTTTTTGTTAAAATGTTTTGTTTTTACATATCTAACATTTTGACAAAGCCTCGGTACAGCTGCAACTAAAACATGTACATCTTCTTACCATGTTACCTTATTGTACCTAATTATGCATAAATTTTTAATTAATTTTTTTCTTAACTGTGTAAATCTTGTAAAATTGACGAAACTAAGTGTTCGTAAAGTCCCTATGGTTTAAAATAAATTAATATGAATATGACTCATTGGGTGTTTTTTTTCACTTTCTAAATAAAGGAGGGTATTCCCAGATTATGAGACAGAACTACAAAATATGCAACGACCGTGATATTGTGAATCAAAAAACTTTGTCCTGGGAAAACAAAACTATGTTATGTTTTTGATACAAAAATCAACAAACTTTATGACACGTTACACGAAACTACTCATAAAATACACCTTCGGACCCACATCAAAAGTTTGACCCATAACGAAAACAATTCGTGTGCCATAAAATATATTCAATCCACCTTACGGACCTTTTCGGTCGGTAAACAACTATTCAGGATACATGGCCATTTTAGATGTACTCATAAATCCTTTTTAGGGCGGCATCCACGACTAAGGTAGTTTTTTATCGAGACCTTGTACTTTGTTTTTGTTTTGTGCCATTTGTGCCACTTCGATCGACTTCTTTGATACACAATCAGCATAGGAACGAGGATCTGTTTGTATCACTAATTTGAATTGATGGTTATTGCTCCTTCCTCCCAGACTACAAAAATATTTTTGTGAATACTACGACTACAATAATTTCATAACTTTTCATTTAATAAGATAACTTTTCATTTAAAAAACCGACTTCCGCCATTGTATTCAACTAAATATTTGAATGAAAAAAAATTATGAAAGAACCATAGTGGTGAAAAGATTATGATACTTTCTGAATGCAAATGCTTGGTTTGTTGCTGAAAATATCAAAATCGCCATATGCATGCCCACAATATTTGAGGAGTTCCCTCAATTCCTCATGGATTCCATCATCAGAACTGGATTCTGAAAAATATGGGACCAATCTGGAAGTATATCTATTCAAATAAAAAAAGAATTTTCCAAATCGGTTTATAAACGACGGAGAAATGAGGTAACAAACATAAAAAAAATATATACAACCGAATTGAGAAACTAGGTGAAGTCGGTTATAAATAAATTTTAATATGAGTTTGTTATGAAGACCGCATCCGGAACCACGACCTGACTGAAATTAAACTGTCAGTCTACTATGAACCATCAAGGAGTTGCATAGTACACCTTCCGTATCCATCATAAGATCATCGGGTTCTCACCTAAGTATTGTCATTAGAACTTGACAAAGTATGCAAAATATTATAAAGAAAATTGGATTCTTTATGAAGGAATTCCATTGTCCACTTTCCATCTTCATCATCAGATCAGCTCTGCGTAGCAATGTATTGTCGTTGGAACTTGACAGATACAATATCTCAATCCGATAGCGGAACTGTGTCAAAATCAGCTTGCAAGATTTGAACTAAACTAACAAACAAGGCAAACAAAATCAAAACAAACAATGTAATGGGTGTAATCTAAAGTGAAAGTAAATAGTGTTTCAATCATGAAAAAACAAATGAACACTTTGAATGGTCTTTAAGAATAGAAGAATTAACGCCTTCAATGTAATCCATCATGGCCCAAAAGTGATCAAAACTAATAACAAAAGAAAGTATACCAAGATCGTAGCACACGCTACGACCGTAGTAGCTTTACCTACATTTTTACGAGAAACATGATACGAAATTGTACATGATGTTTATCATTTGTACATAACCAATGGGTATTTTTCACAGAATCAGATGTTTTGTAATATGCCCCCTAACAAACTTTTGTCTCCCTAACATTTTATCCAGTTTTTCCTTATTCATAGATTGTAACTGGCGCGGGCCCAAACGATAACGCCGGCGTTCTCATGTAATATCGACAAGCGTTTTTATTACACAAAATATCTTATTTTTTCAGATTCAGAGACAGGAATTTTGGGACAATAAAATTATGAGCCATTTGGTTTTGTTTGCTTTTATTGTCTTTATATATTTAACTTATCAGCTACACTGAAATCTTGCAAATCGAAACTGGCACATTTTCTGAATGATCTGAGGTAAATGTGGGTAAATGTGTGAAAGAAATTGTGTCTATTTTCAGAGGCGTTCCGTGCAAAGCTTACGTATTTGTATTTCAAATAGTCTTGTCATGTTAAATACATACCTAACCATTTATTTATTTATTAATTAACCATAGGTTGGGCAAACTTGTTTGCTATACGATTTTAGTTATTGATAGAGTTACGGAATCATTATGTGTTGGAAAAATTTAGTTAATTTTGATATAATGATAGGAAGCATACAATTTGCACAATCATAATTAATTCAACTGGGCAAGTGACTTAGTATACTCCATTAAACATGTCAAAATTTAACTCGGGTCGGAAAAATAATGCAGGAAGTTGAAAGTGCCCACGTGTCGGGAGGTACTTTTTGGGACACCCGACTCACCCGAGCTCAATGTTATTATGAGGCGGGTGACTAATCACTTCATTTTACTCTCTTCTATTTTTAGAAACAATTTTAATGTGTGAGTAACATCGCGTGTAACTTAAGTATTACAAAAAAAATCAACGGATCAAAAAAGAGTGTTTTGTTTTGATCGAAGACTAAAAGAAAGTCAATACATAAGTATATAGGTCAATATAGGTCAATATATCATTTGAATTTAGAACAAAACAATGCTCAGAAATTAAATTGCATACCTATTCGACCTTTCGACTCGAGTCACTGTTTCCAGTTCCATTGCTGCCATTTGAAAACACCTCGAAACCGGGCTGGTAGGTTGTGGCTAAAATTGAATATTTCCGTTTGAAATATTCGCGCACAATTTCAAGCGTCACTGCGCCCAAATAACGGCTCATAGTGGATCACTCCATCCAATTCTAATATATTTAAAATGTTTTGAATAGTACTGTTACTTTTTTTAATATTTTATAGGATATTGTAACATAAATATTGAGTTTTAGAAAAATAACGACTTTACACCACGTACTTTATTTACTATTCTCCTGGTGGCATTTCGTTGACCATTTTGAGGTCCTTCCTTATAAGCACGGAGCGCGACCACGCTCAAAGGTCGTGAAAAAAAAATCGTGGTCGTGAAATTCTATAAATATTGAAGATAACAAAATTGCTAAAATAAAAGAAGTTTGTTATACGTTAAAAACGTGTGATTTGTGCTTATGATTTTCAAGAAACAAACTTGGTAAAGGCTATGAATAAGAATAAAGGAATCACAAAACTAGCTGTGTTGCAACACAAGTACTTACTAAATACTACAATTTTTGTTACTACTCTACTATGGTAAACTGGTATCATAGTACTAGATTTAGATAGTTAGTTTATATAAATAGTAGATAATACAATACAACCTTATTCCAACAATTTTATCACATTGATGTAACCAAAGTCTCAGAAGATTACTATTTTCTCGTAGCGAGTGGTTAAAATCGACCTTTCAAAATACTTTAGCATACAAATCCAACTAATTCAATATCCAAAGGTTTAATCTGCCCATTATTTCAAAATCGTAATATTACAGTCATGATTGTGAAATAAATTAGGGCTGCTCAGCCGGAAACTGGTCCGTTCCGGGCCACTCGGAGAACTGACAAATTCTATAGCAATCTGTATCGATATCGATTAGCAGAAACTAAAACAAGCGAATAATATACCGCTATAATCACTTTGAAAGTATTGAGTAAGCATAATATAAAAAAATACATCAATATATCTGTAGAATGGTGTTTTGTAGGGTTGGTTTCTTTCTATTCATAATTAAATGAAACAGTTTTATGTAATTTTACTAAAGTAACTATCGTGAATTATATCATTGCGAGGAAGGACGCGGAGGGAGTGTAGCACGAATCCTAAACCCACCCTGATGAAGACCCTCGATTAGGGTCGAAACCTGTTGGTGCTACCACCAACATATCGGTACGTCAAAATTTCCCGTTTTTACAAAATGAGTTTTATGTATGTTACAACCTAAAACAAAAGTTATTTCAACATTCTTTAGATTATTCGAGAATATTCTTCAAAATTTTCAAAAGCTCAAGAAAAGTCTGGAATGGTCTACGGTGATCCAGAACATTCCACAATCATCTAGAACCTTCTAGAATGTGTAAGATTAGAATCTTCCATCGACCATTTAACTTTCATGGTTCGCTCGTCTAAGTAGGTCTATATTTAACTCTTTAGTATAGAAATATTTATGTATAACATAAAAATATATGCATGTGTAGTATAAAAAACGGTTCAAAAAGTGAAGCTATAATATCCATAATAACAATGAAACCTGTCGAAATTTATTATAAATAAAATATTTCACAATTCCGTGTCCCTAATTTCGTTATGGTGTTTAATATCAGAGATTTGCATTCAAATTGAAAAAGTAACATTACCATAAAATAACTGTTGGTTTGTTTCCTCACGCGACCGAACCCTAACTAATGGATGTCACTTAGTTATTCAGCCAGAGTAGTAAATATAAAGGCTACATTGGGACTTTTTCTGCTCTTTCGAAGAGAGACGTCGTCCTTTTTTATTTTATTTCAATTGCTAGTGTTTTTTTGAGTTATATCGTGTAATTTTGGTGGAATTTTAACCGGTGTAGCTTATAAAGAGCACATGGTAGTGAATTTAAATAAAATAAGTGTATTGCGTGTCTTTTCGAAGGGGTGGAAATTGTCCAGGAACATTCTAGTAAACTGCCATCAATTTACTAGAACATGACTTGACAGAAGACTTTGACGACTGGACATTGTTTGATTATATCAATAACTTGACATTGGCAAAATTGAGTAAAACATCAGATGCCATATGAGTAGACAAACGAATGCTAGCTAAGCGAACCACAAAACGACGAAAATGACCACTCTGCCACGAGTGAGTGTCACGATTACTAAAATAAGGAAATATAGTAGCTCGTTCTAAATAGTTATGTTAATCTTAATCCACTGCTGGAACCTGTATGATGAAAAGCTTCTCAACTATAATCAGTCTTCATTCAGGGTTAAATCTTCAACTCCTACACGTCCCTGGCCTACGAGGCAGTAGTAGAGTTTTATAATATTGTCTTTCCACAAATGGGACCCAGGACCAACACAGCACGAATAGGAACCTTCCCAAGGTCAAAACTCTCACAATACCCGATTTTAGGCACTAAATAAATGGGCTATTTATATCTCTGACACTACTAGATTTTAACTAACTGACGTTATTTAAACAGTACATGGTTGAACTAAAACTAAAATAAATAAAAAATAAATTGATGAAAGTTTGTTAAATTTATCTAAGTCCCATGATGAAAGTTTATCAAGTTATCTTAACTAAATCCCTAGATGAAAGATTATCAAGTTATCTTAACTTAATCCCTAGATGTAAGTTTACTAAGTTCTCTTAACGAAAACCCTAGATGACTGTTTATCAAGTTATCTTAACTTAATCCCTAGATGTAACTTTTGTTAAGTTTAACAAAAGTTACATCTAGGGATTAAGTTAAGATAACTTGATAATCTTTCATCTAGGGATTTAGTTAAGCAACAAAACAAGGAACTCCTTGTTTTGTTGTTCATACTTGGTTCTACAAAAATATTTTTTACAAGACGCACCTTTAGTTTTCTGTTTTCTTCTCTTATATTATTTCACTGCACTGCGCCTGTGTTCTATGAATTCCTGAATTTATAAATAGGATAATAACAGTGAAATATTTACCTCATTTATATTTAAACCTGGGCGAAAGCACCGGTAAACTGCTGCCTAGGTAAATAAACCACAATTATCTAGATATAGTCTTCATACAGAATAAAAAGACCCGTCGTCAACCGATAGCTGTTGACAACTATAGAGAATAATATAAGATTCACAGATTTTATAATTTTTTTATAGAAGTCTAGTATCCTGTAAAATAAGAATTGGTTGGTCAAAATTAGAATTCCCAGAAATTTACAGAAATTCATAAATTTAATTTTACAGGCAAGGAGTAAGTATAGCAACAAAGTGGTTGCGTGTAATTGTTAATACTATCTAAATAGGTATGTATATGAGTAACTCTCAGCCGGTTCATAGAATTAATATCGTTTGCCCTAAGTTATAATTATCTTGATTCTGGTTAAGTTTCGAACAAGAGAAATCTTAAAATTATTTACCTTGTTTGCGTTTACTTATCACGTGGTAGCATAGTTGATACTGTCTTATGTTATTCCCGTTTTATCTAGGAAACATTTTAATACAAGCGTGATGATAAAGAATTTCGTTTAATTAACCGACTTAGCCAAATTGTCACATACAATGTCATGATAGGATTGTTCAAGCATTTTATTCATCCTCTATAATTATTTATTTACCCTTTTCGTCAGATGACACGACACCCGGAGGCGAAAGGACCAACAAAATTATTTGTCCCGGAAACCCGGCTGGGCGCCATTTTTCACGACATTTTTGTCCACCATTTGCGGACTAATTTTGTTCGTAAATTGTCCGCTCCTTTGTTGTATTGTTATATGAAATTATCTATAGGTATATAACAATGATATCCGGGAGAATTATTTAATTTAGCTCACAATGAGTGCGGTTTTACGAGGGCTCTTTGTTGGAGATGTACTTATTCACTTCTTCGTAGTACTGTTGGGTTCGTGTAGTGATATTATAATGTCGAGGACAATAAATAAAAGAAGGAAAGGGAAGTTTGCAAATTGATAAAGGTCTTTGTCATATTATTTTAACGTACTTACCTGTTTTTAAAACCCATTTATTTTTTATCAAATCACAAATAGCGCAATCTCAATCACGTCATTTCCGAAAACTCAATTTTATTATTTCTGAACAATTTGACAAATCCTGTGGGAATTTGCACATGAATAAGGGTTTCAGTTAATTTAATTTTATGGTAAAATTATCAGGATATCCGGCTCGATCGTACACGCGGGATACCTTATTATACTCATATTAAAAGGTTTATGAGCTGAAAATTTTAATATCGGTATTAAATTGTTAAGGTTTGGAATGACATGCCAATCACAATTTTCCACCGATAATGTGAAAAAATTAAGATGACTACAAAATCTTGTTTATTTTATTTATATTTAGATGTAGGCAGAAAAATCTTTATTGCAACTAAAAGTGTACAAAGTCAAAGTCAAAGTCAAAAAGAACTTTATTCATTGAAATCATCGTCTTATAAGCTAAAATTACTCCTGTTCCAACGCGACCAAGCCTAGAAGAATCAGGCAACAAACACGGCTTGGCTTACATAAATGGTCCGTCTTACCACTAGGTGAGAAGCGCCTGTGTGGTGCCTCAAAGTAGAACTTAATGCTGAAAGGTATTCTCTAACAGATAACCTTGGCGTATTGCAGAAAAATTATGTGTAGTGCACAGAAAGGGAATTAGAGACTTTTTTTTGTAGCCTTCATTATTAAATCATAAATCAGTGCGTTTATAAGTAAGAGTGGTGATAACAATTCCTGCTTGTGCGGACTAAATTATTATTAACTCTTCTCCGCTGCTTATTTTTCAGCACTTATCAAATGTGAATTAAAATCCTGACTGACAGACATCGCACAGCCAGTCATCAGTTTCATCAGTGTATTTCGACGTAGGTAGTAAAAGTTAGTATCACGGTGTAATTGTTAAGAATTCAATATGTTCAGCTCCCAATTTCAAAACGGGACCCTCCTGCCTACCTTTACCTTTTTATTTATTATTCCCGACGTTTCGAATGCGTTACAGCAATCATGGTCGCGGGCTGACTGGAGTACATGGAACTATATACCGTCGAGAAATGGTGGCAGTTACAGAAACTACCCTCACTTGGTATTCAGAATTAGAAATGTCCGTATTCATAGTCCGACACACCACACTAACCGTATCTACGCACTGAGATGACACATCGCGACGCGCACGCCTACCACTGATAGAAACGTCGGGAATAATTAATAAAATATGTGTTCTAATCGCGTAAGTTTAAAAAATACAATTTTTTATATGTTTATTGTTTAACGACAATTCTATAATGATGGAGTTGAAAGTCTCTACAACGATTTACAATAAATTAGTCCTGTTTAGGCTTTTCTGAATTGTTTTCATGACATGCTGAAAGGTAAACGAGGACCATATTCTAAATAAATAAATAAATAAATGCTGGACATTTCACACAACATTATCTAGCCCCATTCATTTTTCAGAATTTAGTATATGTCAGAGAAAATGTGAGCAAGATTAAGGCTAAGAGTGACATACACAATGTTAACACTAGGAATAAAGATCGCCTAGTAGTCCCTATGACTCGACTTACAAAAGTTTCAAAAAGCTACTACTGTACAGCAATTAAGTTATATAATAAAATTCCTTTAGATATTAAGAACATGTCAGACTCTAATTTCAAATCTTGTATAAGAAATCAATTAATAGATAAGACTTATTATAAAATTGATGAAGCTTTTGCGGATAATGAAATGTTTACATCAGAATTTAATATTAATGAATGAGCTTTATTTCTTGATTGTGCTTTTAATTTTTGCTTAGTTTATTTAGAACCTGACATTTAATTTAATTTATATTTTATAGTAATAAATGCTTAGTTGTTATTTTTAAACTTATACAATATGACGATGCTTTTGCTGAATTTAATTTATCAAGATGTGATTTAAGATTTAAGAAGATTTATTATTTTATACTTTATATTATTTGTGTTGATGACTTATCTAAGTACATGGTACTATGTCTATGGATAAATAAATAAATACAATACAATACAATACAATACAAGCTAAACAGAGCTTGTGTTTTTGAAATTCTAATGATGAAGCCAGGATTTTTCAATGGATCTTCGATGGATAACTGTATAGAGGGGTCGTGTTTGGTCTCTTTAATATTGATTTTGTGAGACTTAAATACATGGTTTCCGAGGTCTGATGATACGAGTAAAGCTGGATAGGTTTAACGGTCCTCCTCAATCGATAACAATAAAATGGTCTTCTTCTTAACAATAGAATATTTTGAATGGTATTCGTGAGACGTTTGATAATACATAATATACCGGAGGCCCAATAGTCGTGATAAAAAACCATTGAATATATATTATGTCAATGTAAAAAACAGTCAAAACAAAGTTAGGAACATGTTTTGATCTAGTGTCGATGTCATAAATATATAAAATTGTATTCTCCTCAACTAACAACACAAAAATGTGATTATACATACTTTAGTCATTATTCTGAGGATTATATCGAAATGTGACCAAAACTTGAAAGAATTATCAATCCTTTCAAAGTTTTCCAAAAAAACCGAGAATTTTAGCATAAATGACACATCTCTCTTCGCTCTTTACTATGATAATATATTACCTACCTACTTACCTACTTAAATCTACGGTAGCCGTGAAAAGAAAGAAAACTAAATTGTTATTATGAGTGACCAAAATTTCAACAAAAGCAGTAATATTCAGTCAATTTATAATTGACTCGATTCGGCCAACTTTCAGTGGGGATTTAAAATAATTACGAAAATTGGCCTTCAGGGTCTGATGGTTAATGTAAAAGGCGTTCAACGGAAACACGTAATAGTTTCTATCATCTATAGAACGCGTAGATCGAACAGCATGCATCCGAAGTCACGGATTTAGCTAGTTCAATCATAAAACGCCATTTTATCTTTTCTGAAGACTGGGCACTTTCAAATAAAACTAAAAATACCTCAGTGTTCGTAGAAAATATATTGCCATTTTGAGTTTAAATCAATCTGAAGACTTACTAAATATACCCAAGAAATACTAATAATAAATACTGAGAACGAATTGAATTCTCACTCGAGTAGACTTTGTAGCGAGTTGTTGTGAAACTGAGTCAAAGTCAAAAGTATTATAAGTACTCATTGAAATCACAGGAATCATTTTTAAACTGTTTCTAAGACCCCATTTTTTTATTTCGACTTAATATTTCTTGATTTACATTACATTCGTAAAGTAATCTATTACAAAAGCAGCCATGCTGAAAAACTAACTGTCCGCCGCCGCTTTGATGTCGAACTATATTATTATTAAAAACTTTTAACTTTTTTATTTGGTTGCCAGGCCGGATAGAATGTGTTCAAACATGCGAAGTAGAAATAAACTCGAATATTGATTTCATAAAAGAACTACAGTGAGTTTCAATAGGTGTTTTTATAAGTATATATCAGGGTGGATGTAATGTGTGAGGTATAAACATTTTGAATAACCTAATTGCTAATTCTAAGAACCTTGTAAGTACCACATTTATGCAAATAAAGAATAATTATTATTAATACTCATGAAAAGTGTATGATTCATGAAAAGTTATAATGTAGGTTACTACCACGATATTTTGGACATTTTATTATTTTCCTAAATATGAAATGTAATTTTGAATTGATTTTAGATACAACTATTAGCAAGGTCTTACCTCCAGCCTTTCGGAATATTTTAATTTATTTTTGAGTCTCTCAAGGTTTTTGCTGAATATAATCAAACCACAATATATTTCACTGGCTAGGCTAGTGCATGGTCCATGGCGTGATCTAAAATATTCAGCAAACTTGCAATTTCATGAAATCCAATCGAGTTAGAAATGTAAGTTATGTTGGGGCTTACAAAGGAACGAAGGACAAGTGAGCTAATAAGGTTTCGTATTTTGATAGAAAACGTGAAAGACCGTAACATGAGGAAAATAGGCCAACCTAATAATGCTTTTTTATTTCGATAACATTTCTCAATTTAATCAGTTTCCTTAAAAGCAGAGAGGAGAGTGCAAAAAAGGTGAATGTTGGTCTTTAAAATATGCATTATAGTCAGATAGTAATTTATATACAAAAGGTATACATTTAATCACACGGTTATATATATATATATATATATATCACAGTCATAGTACACACAGGGTAACAGTGGTCACAGTCAGAGTCATTAATGAGTTAAATATTAACCAGCTATTATTCATACAAACCACCAATTTACCACATTGACCAGTTTTTATTTTATAATTTCCTCATACTACATTTGGAAACGGAGTAAACGTTAAACAAATAGATGCCTGCGAAGTGCGGGATAAAGGGTGTGTGGGGGGGGGGGGGTCAAATGTCAGCCCTATAATTTATAAACACAAAAAACAGAAAATTAAAAACATACCCTCTTATTTATAATAAATTTTTAAACCCTTGATATGAAAGCTAAAATAGCTTTTGTCTTGTATAGCGTAGGTATGTCATTTTAGATCAGAAACAAAAGCTTTTTAACTAAAATAGGTTTATAAAATGATTAAGACGATTCAAAATGATCCTTGTGATTTCAATGAATAAAGTTCTTTTTGACTTTGACTTTGACTAAGACTAAGGGAGTAGTGTTCCGAGTGTCGATATAATATTACTAAGAGTTCCGAGTGTCGAACGAATGGCGTTTGGGAATTCTGATTACAAAAGCAATTCAAATCTGGTTTTCTTAAAATTGCTCTTTTTATTATTCAATGCCAGATTTACATTTTTATTAAAGTAAAAAAGAAAATTTTGCATGTAATTAATATTCATAATTACGGAAGCCTTCGAAATCCAATCGAAAATGTTAATAAAAATGTCGAAAATTAAGTATTTATATACCACAAAGTAAAGTAGTTAATTTTTTAACATAATTTGGTGTGATAATTGGCGCGAAATATAAACTCTCTGATTTTTCCGAGCGTTGCCGAAATTGAACAAACCGTCCTCTTGTGTTCGGACGTTTATTACCACTGTATTGCAAACGATAAAAATTTATTCGCAGTAAAATATGGAAGTCTGTTAGGGCGGACTTAGAGCGGTGTGTCGCGACAGCGACAGAAATTAAACTCATTAGCCTTATAAAGGCAATACCCGGTCACCGAGATCCGTTACCTTGCATGACCCAGTTTGCCTAAGATTGACCCGGCGAAAAACGGATCAGTTTAAAATCAATGATACCGATGTTTCTTTAAGTAGAAACCTTATAAAAAAAATATTTGGCAATGTGGACACTTGGTGGATATTTTTAACCGAGTTCCCAAAAAAGGAGGAAATTCTCAATACGGTAGTTTTTTTTTATGTTTGTTACCTCATATCTCCGGCGTTTATGAACAGATTTGGAAAATTCTTTTTTTATTTGAATAGATATACTTCCAGATTGGTCCCATTTTTTTCAGAATCCAGTTGTGATGATGGAATCCATGAGGAATTGAGGTAACTCCTCAAATATTGTAGGCATACATATAGCGATTTTGATATTTTCAGCAAAAAACCAAGCATTTGCATTCAAAAAGTATCATAATCCTTTCACCACTATGGTTCTTTCATATTTTTTTTTCGTCCATATAGTCGAATACAATGGCGGAAGTCAGTTTTTTTAAATGAAAAGTTATAAATCATTCATACAACAAAATAACCTCTTGATTATTTTGAGAATGTAATTAGTCACGAGAAAACTAACTCATCATCAACATCATCGTCATCATCATCATCAGCAGCCTTTAGACGTCCACTGCTGGACGAGGCGTCCCCCATGAAATATACAATGCGGGGATTTGTCATAATCACCACGCTTAGCAAATGGATTGGTTATCGCAGTATTGGATGCTGCTGCCCATCCCCTGAGTAATCCCTTAGTCGGTTTTTACGACATCCACGGGAGGAGATGGGGTAGGAAAACTTATTATCACTAACTAACTCTCTACAAGTGCAAGTACATACTATACATACTGCGATTTAGGTACTTTAGTTTTAATAAGTCTTGCTTGAAAAACGTAGTCATTAAAAAATTTTTGTTAAGTTCTAGGATACTTATACTGGAATTTGTACTTTGATACCTACATTATAATAATAAAGAACCTTTAAAATTGAAATTGATGTTAGGTACTTATTATTGGTCATCATTACAAATAGGTAAGATCTCATCCAAGAGGATAAGATACAAATACCTACAAGAACAATTTCACTCCTTACTCCGGCCCTGTGTCCCGTAAAGTTATAAATCTGCTAGAAGCGGCCGGGTTATAACCTGTAAAACGGTTTACGTGACGATAAAGTGCGAGCCTCCGACACGCCGCGCCACTCACTGTCCGACTGAACAGTAAAGGCCAAAGCACACCGGATGCGTATGCAGCACGTAACGTGGACGTCACGCCAGCGGTGTGCCATGTCTCATACTGTTACATACATAACAATGTCATGGTACGTCGACGTGCACGTAGGCGTGTCTACGCGTACGCAGCCGGTGTGCTGTGGCCTTTAATAGAACACAGGATACAGGGACGCTATTGTGACACTTTTCATGAATTACTATCATCAAAGTTCACATTCACATGCGACATCGACCGAGTTAGTAGTAGAACTTCTTGTAGAGCTCGTCCAGGGAAATACTACCACCGTACCTATTTTTGCCGCCAAGCAGTAGTGTTCGCATTACTGTGTTTCGGTTTGAAGGGTACGGCTGCTGGTAAAATTACAGGCACACGAGACTTTTCATCTTTATGTCTCAGGGCCGGCAGCGCGCGTGTGATGCCTTTGGTGTTGCAGGCGTCCATAGGCTACGGTAACTGCTTTCTATCAGGTGGGCCGTGTGCTTGTTTGCTTGCCAAGAATAAATAAAACAAAATAAAAAAAACCCACATTTTTTTGTAAGTATGTAATATCAAGAAAAAATAAAAACATAGGTTTCATACATAATCAGTGTTTTAAATAATGACTTTACAAGGTTAATCCATTATAATATCGTATCAGAACTCGTGGGTGGACTAGCTACATATTATTCCAATAATGATGAATCCCGGCTGACACAGGACAGGCTGTAAAATGAAGGGTTCATGTAATTACCATCGACTAAATATTCATGGGATAACAGCACTAAACTGAACAAGGATTGCTTTAATAGATGTATAAAGTTAGCACATGGGGCACAATGATATAAAATTATGAAAACATTTGTGTCTGATTGCTTAGAATATATTTTATCCTGATATGTATATCAGTAGCTCTAGATTTGGTTATGTGGAACAAGAGTAAATTCCCAGTTTATTAGTCGATTAAAAATGATCATTGTTATTTCAATTAAAAAACAGTATTGACTTTAAAAACCAAGAGTTAGAAAGTTTTTATTGCAACATGAACCTACAATCGTGCATACATGCTTTTTTACTAGAATAACTTTCGTCAAACAAGCATTTTGTATAAATATATTTCATGCATACATGCCTTGCCAATTATTTCATAGCCAATAGCAATTTTCTCATCCACCGTAAAATATTTGAGCACAATATTATTAAAAGTTGTGTTTACACATACCTATGAGTAAAAAAATCGTGGAAGTATACTTTAACCGGTGACGGGTGGCGTGGTTTAATTATCCTTTTTGCAAATTAAGGTACGTGACGACCCAGTTTAAACTTTTCATGACACCGTGTTTATTGAGATGACAAGCTTCGTGCGTGGCGCATTTAAAAAAAACAAATTTAAATAGTTTTTATTAGGATGTTTGATTCGAACGAAGATGTTGCCACAAATATCAATTATAGACCAAAGTAATATGCAGTACAGTACTGCTACGCTATAAATTAGAAGCCTCGGCGGCGTTCGTGTATTTCAAATACCGCCTCTGCCTGACAGGTAATTTGCGTACAGGACGTGGTTTTAAGTAATTTCAAGTTTGAAAGAGTTGGTTCGTTTGACCGTCGTACCACTGGCTCTTTCTGCGTTTTGTCAATGACCAGATTGCTCAAAAAAAAAGGCCTTGAGACTATAAATAAATAATAAAATAATAAATATAATAAATGCTAAACATTTCAAACAACATTATCTAGCCCCAAGCTAAGCAGAGCTTGTGTTATGGGTAATAGATAACTGATATACTTAATACAATACATTACATAGATATACAGGCTGTTTTTTTTAAATGGGACAGTACGGGGATATCCGAATCCATAAGAGATACGGGAAAACTGTCTTTGGAACCATTTGCTCATTTTGTATGAAAATGATTTTGGCATAGTTATTTTTTTGGTCAAGCGTGAGTTCTCCATAAAAATGAGTAGTTTTGATCAAAAAATTTTTTTATGCGTATCGACTCAGTTTCATGTAAAGATTGTTTCATTGTAACGGAAGAAAAAAATCTGAGCAGCAGAAGTTAGTCAAATTTTATAAAATGTTTTCTCATACAAATTGTAAGTAATCTGGTACCTACGTTAATAAAACTATCGCAATAAATTTTCAAAATGGCCTCCCTCTTGTTGTTTCCAGGTACGGGTACGTTTCAGAATACCTCTTGTGGCCTGTGGTTACCTACACTAATACACCGTGTATTAAGCTGTGCTAAGGAGGAGGAGGCCCAAAAAAATCCTATTAACCTAGCTTTCTTAAGAAATTAATTTATTTATTTCGTTATTACTGTTCAGAAACTTTAGTTTCGGAGTCCATTAAAGAAATGACTTTACTATGAAAATAACGAGTAACACAGAGTTGAAAGTTTTTTGAAAACTTAAACTTTACTACTTTGAAATAAAATAATGTTTAAGATACAAAATAAACTTAGTAAGTAGGCTTACTACATTACATACAAGTAATAACACCGTTTACTTTTACGATCCGACTACGGCAAAGCAAAAGGAGGGTTACCTATGATTTTAGCAGTCTAGGTATGTATGTTTGTTTGTTCATCTATTCCCTCGTAGCTCCGAAAAACTTGACGAATTTTGACAACTGTCAAAACTGGAGGCTTTTCTAATAAATAAAACTGGATTTGGCCTACGTCTATATTGATTAAGTTGTTGACTACTATAGAATCGTGGATTTGGCCTTCCTTTTAGCTTTTGCATAGCCGCATTTTAATTTTGAAACTTTGATTTATTTCGCTTCTGTTTTGCAATGGACTTTTGTTCACCATCTCTTACACCTATCTTACACTAGCATGTCCTAACATGAAAAGTACCCTCAATTCTTTTACCACGCTGGTTTTTTCCCGGTCATAAGACCCTTTTGAGGGCCGCTATACCTACTACGAAAGAGAAAAAACTAACGAACAATCACTACCTACTTTATCAGACTTTCGTACATAATAATTTTCACAACTACTTAATCCCACCCTCACGAATGTCGCCTCTATGTCTAGAGCCACAAAGATCGATTCAGTCTGCAGGTATCATATTTCAGAACACAGTACATTAATGTGTTGCTAATGAGGTGTTTACATTCCACCCCTACAACACAGAATAAATAATAGTAATATTCAGACAAAAGTTTCACTTCAACGTTACAATGTCTTGATAATAACTTATTTATTAATCTATGATCCATGATTAATTAATCTTGGATCATCTTGGTTTCGTTGACCATTTTGTGGTTTTGTAGGACCTCAAAATCGTCAACGAAACGGCAGCAGAAGAATAGTAAAGTACGTGGTGTAAGGACCTCAAAAAGGTCAACGAAACGTCAGCAGGAGAATAAAAGTACGTGGCATATAGTCGTAATTTTTCTAAAATGATACCAAGCCACGATGATAACTTCAATTCTAAGATTAATTAACATTAAAATATTATTATATTCCATACAAATAATATAGTTGCAATGGTAGAAAAACTAGACGATCGGCACTGTGGGAATTTGTAGGTATTGTTGAAATCAGAGCCTTAATAATCATCATCAACAGCCGATAAAAGTCCACTGCTGGACGACGCCTCCTCATAAAATGTAATGGAGGTATTTGCGCTTAGTAGGATTTTTTTATGCTACTAGTCAAGCAAACAGGCAATGGATTGCTAGATTGAAGATCGCAGCATTAATATTAGGTACGTACTAGGGTGGATGCTGCTGTTATCCATACCTTCGTGTAATTCCTTAGTCGGTTTTTAAGACGCATAATGAATATTATTGAATATTATAGTGAATTTTTGACGTATAATGAATATTATGAATAAATGACAATTGACTACTAAGATATCTCCGGAAGGAGACGGAGGGGTCAATTCTTTAATGCAAACACACTATCGTAAATCCGAGCTATTATTATTTTAAATTCAACGTGATAAAACTTATTTTACATTTACAGCCAATTTGAAGAGACATAAGCCACAAGACTCCGAATATTGAAATAGCGGTTTAATTTTAGCTTTTATACTGAGTAGTGGTTTTGAGGAACCACTTCTGTCATTAGTTCAGTGAGCCTTTTTATAGGGTTCCGTAGCCTAATGGTAAAAAACCAAACCCTTATAATTTCGTCATGTCTGTCTGACCTTATATCACAGCCACCAGAGACTATTGGCACTATATAGATGAAATTTGAAAGATAAACGTATTCTATAAACCGATATACAATGGTGATGTGAAATTTCGAAAAAATAAACTAGGGTTGGCACACCATACATGTAACTGAAGGGATGAAAAAAAACAGTGTACATAAATTAAGTGTGTGGGATATATTTAGCTAAGTTTTCGAAAAACCCGCCGTGCCCTACCCGGGCCGTGTGCGTACGTTGACCTTGACAACCTTTTTGTACTTCATCATCGTCATCATCAGCCTGTAGAAGTCCACTTCTGGATATAAGTTTTCCCCTTAGAATGCCACTACGAACGGTCTTGAGCCGCCTCCATCCACCGACTTCCTGCGACGTTTGTACACCTATTTTTAATCAGCGGCGAGAGCTCAGTTTAGTTTGAGTTATCATTACCTTGCTCATCACTCCACAATTAATTTATCTCATGATGCCCTTCGTATATTTGTTTTCTTAACAATCCCATTCAAAAACGTGATGGTAGCGTAATAATGAAAACTCTTCAGATTTCTTTTGCACTCAGCACACTGATTACAAATGGCGTGGAGTTGCGATGTTCGTATATTTTAATATCATTAGGCGTATACTCGCGTGCACAAACACTCCACCAGCTAAAAGCTTGAGCCAAGCCATCTTATGCAAATGGATTCTGAGTATGCTACAGGGGACAAACGCCAACGTCTTGGGAGGAATGTTGATTTACTTCCATCAAAAATTTAGGACAAACTACTCTGTTGCAGTCCACTACAGTCGCCTCTTCAAAAGTGTGCAGCTGAACTACACTCTGCTTTAGAATGAAATTACTGCCGTCCTGCCTAGATCCTTGCTTCATCTGTCAGAGAGGACTAGGGTTGCCACTCGTATTTTATAATAAAGTATTGTACTCTATTTTGGCCAATAATACTTTATTCTTTATGAGGGCAGTAAAGCACGTGAAAATACTTTATAACTTCATAATATATACTAACATTTTTACTTGTGAAGATTTTTTTTAAATGGACTGCTATTTTTTATGTGTAACGGAACGGACTACTTTAGAACGTAACCTAAAACGTCAATGTCAATGTCAATATTATGTCATGTCAAATTGTCATTTGAATGGAAATATGTATGGAAGAGAAATAGTCTGTTAGATAAATAGTACTTTATTTTCAGATGTTGAACTTTTATTTCAGCCTAAAAAATTCAATTTACTAATTTACTATTTGCTTAAAAAAGGTGGCAACCCTAGAGAGGACCCACACTCTAGATTCTGTTTGTTTAGTTACCTCTTATACCTCCGTGACGCGGTGGAAGAGTAACCGGCTGAGACGCAAGAGGTGCGAGTGTGATTCCCATTGCGGGCCAAATGTTTAACAGGGAATCCTAGTGTAGGATCAGGACTATGTGTGTGACTGTTGGGTGTTATGTTATGTATGTTATGAAATAGGCAAGCCATGAATACACAGTCTTGGGCAATGACCATATAGTATTTTTAGAGCCTTTAATGGATAATAATATAAATAAATGCTGGACATTTTCACACAACATCATCTACCCCTAAGCTAAGCAGAGCTTGTGTTATGGGTACTAGATAACTGCTATACCATTACATAGATAGATATTTTTTATTATACATAGAAAATACCCAAAACACCCTGAACAAATACCTGCAGATCGTACAAATATTTGTTCCGAGGCGGAAATCGAACCTGCAACCTCCTGCGTCACAGGCGAACCTTCGCCCGCCACGCCACAGAGGTAAATATGTAATGGTGAATTATGATTAGGATTCCGTGTAGTGTAGATATCAGGAATTACGAGTACCATGGTACTAGAAAACCCAGACTCGGAACAAATATTTGCAGAACATACAAACATTAGTACCGCAGCGGAAAACGAACCCGCACCTCTTGTGTCTCAGCTGGCTACTCGCCCACAGCGCCACAGAGGTCGCCGTATTCTTCCCTTAAAAGCCATCCTAATGTGCTATGTATATTTAATTTAACTTTGTTACTTAGTTCCATTTCATCTTTTAGCTCTTAGAAGCAATTAGTTTTCCTTCCTAAAAGTTTTTTTTTTTCTAGAGCTTAAATATATCTGACTCTCATCGCAAACACCACAGACAAGACTGCGTAAAAGCGAAGCAGGAACTTTTATTTGAGATTTCTCAAACTTGACTCGTTAATTGACGTCGAATAAATTTCGAACATTAGATCCATCTGTTGACTTGCTAATTGACCATTTAAAACTTTCAAAAATTTGTTTTTCGTGTTACTGAATGGCAATTTGTCAATATCATTTCCAACCAATTTTGTTCCTTCATCTTCAAATAAATAAATACTCACCCTGAAAGTAATTCGCCATTTGCACGTGAGTAAACACCACTGAAAAACTCAAAGCTAGCTATTATTTAACAGAAAAGTATTCTCAGAAACGATAATGTTATCATTTACTTTTACTCAGTCAAAATAAGTAATAATCTAATCTTTAGAACCTGGCTACTGTGATTGGTTTCGCTACTTGATATTCTGAACACTCGCCAAGTTATTTTATTATTTTCTTTGTCGATTCAATATTTTTTTCAATTCACTTCTCTTCTTCTTGGGTATAATTCGATCTTCCTTATTTAATTTCATTCATTGTTATTTCTGAGTTGGAAAGTTGAAACTGGCATTGATTTCATTAGAGCCTTTTTTCGGGAATCAAGTGGAATATTTTCTTAGAAAGCCACTTTGCTGAGTGAAGGTTTATTTTTGATTTATTTTGTGTTTTAATGCTTTACTCAGTGGCGCTGCTTTGACGACCTCTGTGGTGCGGTGTGGGTGAGTAGCCGGCTGAGATGCGACGGGTTGCGGGTTCGATTCTCGCTGCGGGACAAATGTTTGCATGATCTGCAAGTATTTGTTAAGGTCTGGGTGTTGTGGTACCATAGTAGTTACATAACATTCACCCAACACTCACATACGTAGTCATGATCCCACACTAAGATTCCTTGAGTCGTAGGTATCAGGAACTACGAGTATCATGGTACCATAATACCTATCTATAGAAGTAGGTATATTATGTATTCGAGTTTAAAGTATAAGTTGTATTTTATTATTCTTTCATTGTAATTATTTTTACTCTGTGCACCGCCGTTTCGTTACTGCTTCGCTCGTTACTGTCCATCCAAAGGTTGCTTGGAAGAAATCGCTCTCAGCGATAAGACCGCCCATTGTATTGCTAATTTTAATAAATCCTGTTATGTATTCCTGGTGTACAATAAAGTGTTAATCTATCTATCTATCTAGACCTGGAACAAATATTTGCAGATCATAGAAACATTTGTCCCGCAGCAGGAATTACGTTATTATTATTGTTTCTATAAGCAGCGCTGTTCACTTCACCCTGAGAGTGTTAGTAAAATCGTTGATTGCTTCTAAATTGCAAATTAACATGTCATCAGGTCTCAAAGACCCTTGATATAATTTGGTAATACTACGCTTTGTGATTACAGTTAACCGCTTAATTGTTATTAACGCACGGAACCTTGTAAGTACATGATGTAACCAACCAACATGTACCTAATCAAAGTAGACGAGGTGTAGGTAACTATGGCATTATTAACGCTATTAAAATTTTTGAGCAGTGCTTTTAAACGAATATTTAAGCATGGGAATAGTGTACGATTAAAACTGGCTTAGGCAATTGTCGTCTATTCAATATTGTATGCAATTTTCGAGTGCTTTTTGTTTTAACCCAATGACGTTCAGCCCATTTAGTTATTTATATCATTCAACCTATTTTATTAAATTTATATTATTGTTTTAACCCGATCCTAAAATATGAGTATAGTTTTCGTTGGTATAACAATTGTCCTGGCTGCTGGCTTATTTAGGACTGTGTTATTTCTGAAAGAAAATGTTAGCCGAGTTGATCAAGGAAAGTAATGGCGGCGATGAGCTCACCACTTGTCAGGTCTTTATTCCTGCGATGGTGCAACCTACGGTGAAAAGAAGCCCTTTGAGGCTCTGCCTACCCTTTAGGGAAAAAGGCGTGAGTTTTTGTATGTTATCCTTACAAATATGTAAAATGAATCTTTATCTGTTTTTTTATTTGTTTGGTTGTTTGTCAATCCTTAACACCAAAACAGCAGGGCCAATTTTAATGAAATTTGGTACAAAGATTAAATTAAAATTAAAATTAAAAATGTTTATTTCAGTAACTTATAATTAAATTTACATTCAGGGTTTGGAATCTCCTTTTAAGCAGATATATGTTTGTGTTAGGAGATCCCTTTCTTCAATAGCCATTTAAAATGTAAAATAAATAGAAGTAGGTACATAAACATTTGTAAAAAGAAAACAAGATATAAAAGTAAAAGTGCACAAAAATGTATACTTACTTAAAAAGTGTAAGGAAATATGTGTGGATGCGGGTGAGTTCGTGGGTGTGTGTGCGCGTGCGAGTCTCTTACAAAATATAAATCAAAACCTCAAAATTCAGTTCCCTAGGAAAACTAGTACCGATAAAAATGCGGGTGGCTGTTTGCTTACCTAATTTACAAGGGATGACAAGATCTGGCACTGACATCGCTGAAGTGTATTATGTATTTTTCTCCTACTAAAACTACCTCAGCCAGCCCAGCTCTTGATAATAATGGAACAGGGGTGAGCGTGGAGGAAGGTTCCCCCTCATAGTCGCTGGTGATGTAGTGCATGTCTCAAAGCTCTTGCAGACCCTGTCGAGGCTGTTTTTCAAATCGGTACACCCATTACGTTCTGTTCTATGGTAAACTTACTAAAACTGTATCCTCCTATATCTTCACATCAGCATAATTTAATAGTCCATTGAGATAATAGGTTATTAATAAACTTGCCACCCACGGAGTCCCGTTAAAGTTGATCGCTTTTGCTACCGAAAATCGATAAATCACAACAGCTTGGAGTCTCATAGCGCTGACACCACGAAAAATGATCGAAGTTTGAAGCTCAGAATAATTAATATACTATGGTCATTTTTGATGTGAAAATCTCAGAATAAATAAATAAATAATGCTGGACATTTCACACAATAAAGACTAAAGCAAGTGAAAATACTAGACATAAGGGGCTTAGTACAAGTTTTGATAGTTTTCGAAACTATGTTTATGAAGTTTCGTTTCATTCCATACATTTACTTGCAGCGCCCGTAGCGAAAAAGAAAAAAATACTAAGGATGCTGTCAGTAAATGTATGGAAGGAAACGAAACATCATATCGTTTCGAAAACTATTAAAACACGTACTTAGCCCCCTGCTTAGAAAATTAGAAGATTCAGCGTAGTATTCAGTAAGTTATCAGATAAGTAGATAGTTTAAACAAAGTATATTGCTCTGCAAAATTCGCGCTATCGCGTACAAAAGAAGCTATCGATCACTTCACCTCCGATTAACACCCATAAATAAATTATGTTCATCTCTTGTTATTTTTTTGAGCCCTATGTTGCTAGAACAGTTGAAAAGGTCTGGTTAGGTCTGGGTCGAGCTCGAGGGCGATACATTTATCTGTCGGTCGGTTGATCGATGGCCCGCTGTGACATAGGTACCCAGCTACTAATCTAGCACTATGAAGATTAATCGAGACGTTGTAGTTTCGAATTATTCAAGAGAAATATTTCCCTAGCTATATATTTGTTAATCTTAAAGATATTTTTTGCATCAATGTACGTTGTGTTGTGTAAAAAAGTAAGTACCTATACCAAGGGAATAGGTGAATTGAATTGAAACAAACAAAAAAAGAATCATCTAAATCAATGCATAATTGACGGAGTAATCGCGTAACAAACATACAAAAAAAAACATTCATTTGAATAGAGAACCTCCTCCTTTTTTGAAGTCGGTTAAAAAGTAAAGTTAGTTCCCGAAACCAACGACACGGGATAAAAAAAAAGAACCCTAGTGTTAGGACTAGCAAAACCATTCAAGTATTTTTATATTTTAACGTGATAACTTCTTATACCTACTGCCATAAGACTCAGCTCAAACCTTCTGAAAAACAGATTGTTCAACAGCCTCACCCTTAGATACCTTACAGCTTCAATTAACTTCCTTGCACTATCCGGTAGTATTAAGAAATTAAACACGTGACCAACTTTGGTAAGTACTGCTTGCTTTGGGTTACCCGCTGAAGCTTTTAATCTAACCGTCTAGAGTAGACTACAACAGTTTGGTTACCAAAAGTTACACCGCGCGTTCAAAATGCGCATTCCAAACTTTGTCCCGTTATTGTACCAATTTTGCACTTTTAGTTGCTAAACTGTTGCGAAATTGTGAATTGAATTAATGAGAGCCATTTTATGTAAAAATATAAGCTTTACGCAAACTGCATTTAACAAATAGCTCGTTTCAGTATCATTAACATCCAGTGCTAGACCTGCACCTCTATTCCTTAACTGAAAGTCACTCGGTGACTAAAGTTTGACAAGTAAAATTACCATCAATTAACTATTCTTAATGATAATTTTGAGCAATTTATGGTAATTTTACTTGTCAAACGTTAGTTACTGAGTGATTTTCCGTTAGGAATAGGGGGGCAGCCTTCCTCATAGCCTCATGAAATGGAGGGATTTCCCATAAGCACTTACGCTTGAAAGTTGGATTGGTGATCGTAGTATAGGTGTTAAGTATGTAGTGGATGCTGTTGCCCATCCACCACGCGTAATCCCGTAGTCACCTTTTACGACATCCACAGGAGAAGTTGAAGGAGTCTTATTCTCAGGCTGAGATCACCACAGCAATCCAGGCTCGTTTCAGTGAGTAATCTAACATAACATAACACCCAACAGTCATATACGTAGTCTTGATCCCACACTATAGGATTCCCTGTGTCGTGGGTATCAGAAACTATAAGTACCATAACACCCAGACCCGAAACAAATATTTGCAGATCATACAAGTATTTGTCCCGCCACGGGAATCGAACCCGTACCACCTCTTGCATCATAGCCGATTACTCGCCCGCCGCGACACAGAGGTCGTCTAAAGTATAGTAATCTAAACTATAGATGCTGAGAAAAACTATATTTTATACTCTTTTCAATGGAAAGTCTGATATGTATAGGTTTTTTATCACTGTGATAAAATAATGAAATAATTAATGACTTGATAAGATATTCTCGACGTCTCTCTTCTTGTTTCATTGGTCATGAAAGAACAAAATGAAACGATAGCATTTATATCTATCCTTTACTAACATAACAGCTAAAAGATGAGAAAGAAAATACGATTTCCCCTTGTAATGTCAAAAAGGCTTTCTGTAACTCGATAATTAAGTGAATTAAACCTCGTCTGAAACATTTTCTGTCTCAATTTATTTACTCCAAAACAAACTCACGTTTACTCTCGCCTCTACCTTATGATAGAGTCGTAAAGACCATTTTAGAATAATATTACGTGGTAGGTAAAGATTGCGAGCTTATATGATACCCTAAGTACATGCGACATGTGAATTTTGCATCGTAAAAATGGGGAAGGCGTATCAAATCCCCTGCAAAATATATTTTAGAAGTAAAAGGAATTTAGCGGTAGGTCTATCAAACTCTAGGGCGATGGAGCTTAGGCTGAAACTTTATGTGGGAATAAAGTGAATGAATCATTTTAGTACTGGGGACGTAATGCTGTATTTAATATTCTCTGTCGTCTTTTCAGTAGAAAATTCAAGCTGTTTTTACGTCGCTTAACTTTTTTAAGATACAAAATTTTTGATTTAATTATTTTACATGCAGCAATAGACTGTTAAGTGGAGGTTACCGGTAGGACTGAAGTGTAATGGTGGCACTTCACTTGGTGTATATTCGCAAATGTTTGCGTTATTTTGCAAAAGAAAGCAACATTATGTACCTACCGATAGACTCATGGTTGATTTTACCATGGCAAAATAACGCAAACATTTGCGAATATACACCAAGTGAAGTGCCACCATAAGAGTAGTGCGCAAGTAACAACAACACTTATTTACAAAAAAAAACTCATTCAAAAACACATTGTCTGCAAAGTTTAGTTATTTCGTGCACTTGCCATACGAAATGTTTAATACAACTTGTTTTAAGACTGGATATTGTTGGAGACAAATTTAAAACTTAAGGTGGAGTAAATAATTTAAGAATCTCAAAAGTTTCCTTATTAGTGTTGACTATCGAGAGTAAATATTTGTACGCGTATGTACCGAACTGAATGTGATATTGTTACCAGTCTTCCAGTACCTAAAAACCGTACAATATTCACCACTTTGTGTTTTCTTTTGCATTCATCTACCTGCCTACTTTTTGCTGTCTACTCTAGAGTCACTTTCGTTGACTTCATATTTATTCCGTGGAGTGGGGCCCTGAGGCCCAATTCTCTAATTAAGTAATAGTTATTATGTACTGATAGTGACAGATGCCACTGACACTGGATTATATTGTAATTGAATCATTTTAAAATTTAGAGAATAAGGCCTCAGGTGACTTTCAACCCAGGTTTTTCAAACCGATCACAAGCACCACTCTCGCACAAAGTTGGTTTTAGATTAGTCCTCCACCTACATTTCTGTACCTATAGTAGCTATTAAGATAAACCTGGAGTCGAGATAATAAATGATTATAATAATAACTTAGCAGTAACTTAGCAGCTGTTAAAGAAGACTTTAGAGATATATTGGAAGCGTTTAGTGGTGCAAGGTACTATAGTCAGAGCTCCCAGAATGATCGTGTAGTTTTTCGGTAGAATCACGCTTCATGATTCATTTTGATTTTTGGTTAAAATAATCCGCTGTAGAATAAGGCCCTCCACTCGATGGACTAAAGACATTATAAACGTCGCAGGAAGTCAGTGGATGGAGGCTCGAGATTGTTCGTTGTGGCATTCTAGGGGCGCTATGTCCAGCAGTGGACTTCTGCAGGTTGATGATGATGATGATTACTTAAAACTAAACTTAATTCAGGTCTCGATTGTTCTTATGTTACTCAGGCAAAAACTCTGCTTTAGTTCTGGCTTGTTGTATTCAAATGAAAATGACACTAGAGCCACCTGAAATATTTTTTTGTTTCATTTACACCCCGGTAGTTATTTTGCATTTTACCAAGGTAGATAATATTTTTTTTTGCAAATCTTACAACTATGTATTTAACTATTTGGTTCCTAATAAGTATGTGTGAATCGAATTCGAGCTCTTTCGTTCCTCATCTTCCTTACATAGAAGTATTTAAAATGTGAAAATCCTAGTATGTCAGAAGAAGACATTCTAAGCTCAATCTAATCGTTTGTAGATGCAAATTGTGTTTTTGTCATGACATCATTTCTGAGAAGTGGCGTCCAGGGCTTCTCTGATGAATATTAATAGTATTTTAGTGACAACGAGTCAACTTCCTAGAGATGTCTCTGTTTTTATTTTCTTGGAAATAAGGAGACTGTCTAGTGCAAATAAGTAATACACATTCGGCTAAGTGACAGCCAAGACGATCTGCCCCCCTATTAAGTAAAATGAGCATCAATTGTCAATTTTGAATGATAATTTTGAGCACTTGGCGGTAATTTTACTTGTCAAACGTTAGTCACCGAGTGACTTTCAGCTAGGGAAAAGGTGGGCTGACACGCCCCTTTATTGGCTAACGAACTGATAATCGCTTTCGATTCCGATTTTACAGTACATTGCGCTTTATTTTTTAAATATTTCTGCTTGTGACAATAAGCTGAAGCATGCGGCGCAATGCACTGTGAAATCGTAATTGAAAGCGATTACCAGTTTTTTAGACAATACTGGAGTAGTTCACTCTTTCATGAATTGCTAGTAGCATCTGCATTATGACGAAGACTGTCGTCAAGAGTTAATAGTAGTGAGTGAGTGTCAGTGTTGCATGACTATAATGGTACTGGGAGGCACACTAATTAAAATATAAGTAATGCTTGTTTTATGTCTAGTTTTAATGTACTTTGGTAATCTTTGTTGTTTGTTGTATCTCTTGTATTTTTCTGTGTCATTCTTATCATCTGCATTAATTGGCACAAATAAATGCTTTTTCTTTATTTCTTTCTTTTTTTAATAAAGGTATGTATTGGGAATGGATACCAAAGATAATGGTTGGTCTAAATATGCGCACTATACTAAATTTACTTTCACCATGGTTTTCATTTAAATCTAAATCTTACTGACTTAAAATTAACAAACAAATTTTTATTTATCAAAAGTACCTATTCATAATGAAAATATTTACTTTCACAGATGATTAATTTCGTATTTTCTTTATGCTTACTTTATACGTAATTACGAATTAATCCGCAGTGGGAGTCATATGCTTTCATATTATGAATATACGAACCGGCTTACTTTCTATCCGGCGTAAATACTGTACAACCGGCTCTTTTATCAATCATTTTGTATAATTGTATAAAGTTAGAAAAGAAAATGATTGTGTAGCAACAAGTTAAAGGCAATGTTTGTGTGTATTTTTCTAAATATACATACATTAAAACACGTAATTTTTCCGAAGGGGTAGGCAGAGCCTCAAAGGGCCTCTTGTCACCGTGAGTTGCACAGGCGCAAGAATATAGAACGGATGAAAAATAGGATTGGTCTTGTCACTAGTTTTATAAACGCTGTAAAAAAACCTTTTTTTTGAGGCCGTTTGTTGGTAGAAACCAGTGTGACGAAGGTACGTCTCACAGGTTTATCCCTTCAAAGCATTACTTGGTCCTGGGTATATACGTATATGAGTAAGTACCTATAGAATCGTTTTGTGGTGATGTTGCTTTAGTTGGTAAAATAAGCTGAGCTAATTCCATTAACAGAAACAACCGGCTATTTATAGAAAATTCGTAGATTTTTCCGGCTATTACGATTGACAAGTCTAGTTGCGGTTAGATTTCAATTTCTGGGCGCTGGGTAATTTTCCGCTTCGGTGACGGGTTCATTTTTCAATAATTGCGCGCCGCGTTCATTCGCTGTTTAATCATTTTCTGTTTAATTTAAACAAAGGAATCATTTTCTGGATACTGTTCTATTTAACACTTACTATATTACAATCAAAATACATTGGGGATATTGATCCAAGAGCCAACTAATACCATTTCATAATCAAAAGATTCGTACAAATGGTTTTTTATTGATTATTTACTTATAACGTCATACCTTTTGCACAATATCCACGTGTAACATGTTCCGAAACGATTCATGTTTAGAATCCAAAACGAGAAAAACCGTAGAACCAAGATCACCGATATAGCTCTCAGAATTAGCAAGTTGGCACTGGTCTTATATAGCTCGCAGAATTTACAACTTTTGGGGAATAAAGGTTCTCCTCCACTCGTTGGACTAAATACATATAAACGTCACAGGAAGTCGGTGGATGGAGGTGGCTTAAGATCATCCGTTGTCCTGAGGAGAGGGCTATATCCAGTAGTGGACTTCTACAGGCTGATGATTATGAACATTTTCCAGGTCTACATTTGCACCATGTATATAGGCCTCGGAAATTAGTGGCGCAGAGCCAACGGATATTGGATCACGTCACCTAGCTCTAAGTGGAGCAGCGAGCTCTATTGCAATCTCTACTAGATAGAGACACGATAGAGCCGTGGAAAAATGATAAGAAACGTAAACGTAAAAAAGTAGGTACCTATACTAGTCTACTGTAAGAACTTTTTGCGTCGATCTTGTTCATTTATTCTCTCAGGTTTTTTTTGCCTAACTTAGGGCATAACCACAATTAAAGGCTCTTTTCAGATGATAAAAAAACCAGTGTGGTGAAAGTATTAGAGTGTGCTCTAGGGAGGTTCCTTTAATGGGCAAAATGCTTGCTTCAAATTTGCAGTTCGTCTGAGTGTGCCGGCCTCGTTGGAATTCGAATAACGTTTAATAAAGAAAAATTGGTAATCAAATTATTTTCACAATACTTACATCCAATGTTTATCCAATTCTCATTCAGGTATTCCTCTAAATTCCTGTTAAATTACTCCAGTTATAGTCTGTTTCTAGAGATCGGCTATACTGGAGAATGGGTATTTTATTGGAAACACCGAATTCCGTACAATTGTGTAGTGATCAAGGATCTCGATCGTTCACCGGAGCGCGCATAATAACGAGTGTACTCTGGAGCTCGTGTTTTGGCATGTTCTGTAACAAAATAATGAAAGGGTCGAGACTGGAGAGTAATAAGTTAAAACAACGTAGAGATTTTTTTTTGTAAATTTTAGACAAATGAAAAAGATTTGTTTTTTAGTTTATGCTTTTCTGACATTAAGGTTCATCAAAGCATTAAGGCGCTAAAATCCAAACATCCAAAAATCCAATTTTTTTATCCAAACGGTCATGTAATATTTGACGATAAAACTGGTTTGCACTTCAGACTGTATTCATTTTGAGGATTTATTGAGTTAAACAAAATATACAAAACATAGATAAAAAATATACGGAAAACTTTTAAATACAAGTCAAGTAAAATAAATTGTGGTGTTGCCGTTTAAGACTAAGAGCGTTAGAATGCCAAAGCTTTTTAGGGTGGTCATTTCTTAAAACAGTGGCAGTGAATTGCCTTTCCCCTATTTGGGTACGATTTGTTCAGAGAGTCATCTCAGATCATGGTTTGATGGGGGGGATGATTCCTGAACAAATTAATTAATTCGTTTTTGTTAGATTTCGATTTTAATTTATAATTACATACATACACACATATTACATATTATAAATTAGTTATTTGGCAATCTATTTTTACTAACCTAGCTTAAATCAATTTACTAACACAATGGACAGTTTATTGTCTGAAAAAAAAATATTTGATTGGATTTGTGCGATTTTTTTTGCAAAACTAGTCTTTTTTTTTAAATTCTGTTCATTTTCAATAACTGTTATTGGTATATTGTTTATGCATCTCATTATTTAATCTCGTTACTTCAGACTGAGCGTTCAAATATACTTTTGAGATCAGTCCTCATCTTAAAGAGTTTCTAGAGTAGGTACCGCCATTTAGCGTTGACAACTAAGTTTCGCAACCAGTTGTGATAGAGTAGTTTGTCTTCTTTCTTGACAGCTGGTTGTGATAGAATAATGTTTCTCCTTATTGCGCTGCCAGTTGTTATATTATAACAACTGGCAGCACATCTTTATATTAATATAATACAAACTGAATGACATAAAAGTTAACGGAATAATTAAATAATCATGAGTATTTTTTCTTAGAAAAAAAAGTGTTTGAATTTTTCAATATCAGGCAGAAATTTCAAACCATTAACTCCAATTTTAACGATGGTTTACCTTTGGAACTCCCAAAATACAAACAACATTAAATTGAATATGAAAATTCAATGTAAACACAATTCCAGAGTCTCATGAGATTAATTTCATCAACAAACGAAGCCAAATATTTGGAATCAAAAGAACTTGCAAAATGGATATTAAGGGAATCTTAATAGAATAAAATTACCGTTAGTGGTTTTGTTATAATTGTAATATTATCCTAAGGCAAAAATTTGATAGTACTGAAGCCTTAGCATGAGCTCTTATGGCGATTCAATTCAAAAACTATTCAGTACAAAATATCGGTGCGTCGTTGACATCCGTTATAATTGAATAACTTTAATCGCAGAAGTTTATAGACCTTCTGCTACTGTGCCTTTAAATATAGCTACGGACATCACAGGAGCGATATATTATACTGAATAGTTATTGAACTGAATCACAATAAGAGCTCATGGTAAGGCCTCAGTACCTACAGGTCTATCTCCTATTGGTATAAGAACAAAAAGGGTATAAGAATAAAGATTCAAGATGTTGTATGTTTTAGTTACAGTATAAATATGCCGACACGGAAAGCTGCACGCAGTAAAACTATCATAGATACATCCTCGTAAGTAGGTACTTATCTAGAAAAGAATGAAGTGCTACAAGCTCCTTGGTGAAAGAGTTTGTCCGAGAAAGTCGCGTACATAAGGTATCTTTTACTGCTGCCATGCAGTACTTTTCAAATAAATGTCTCAGCGTGATGGGCTTAATGCAATGTTAGTAGGGTAGTAGGTACATGACATAACATGAGAAATCACAGTTGGTAACAGCAGGAGGCCGTAGGTTTTTCGTATCTTATTAAAATGAAATGCTCTCAACGCTATGATTCAGACCCAAAGTAAGCGCTCTTGCCTAGTGAGGGTATAATTGAGCATGTCTTGAATGTGTTGATTTTTTCCACACGAAATGACACCGGATCGTGTATGATAAAATGATGTATTAGTTACAAAGCTGCTCTTGGATAAAAAACATAAGAGAATGTATGTAACCTTCCCCAAGCTCAATAAAAGGCTGTAGAACAATGCGCAATCAATGGTAACGGAGCAATTGTGGCTGTATCCGCTCCGGGCAGGTGACGCACAGTGCATCTGCGGCACATGTTATCTTTTTTGCACGACTGTGTAGGATGAATGAGAATCAATGTGAAATAAAAACTTTCTATAGGTACAAGTTTAATAAATAATAATGAACACAACAAGAAGTCAAATACTGGGCCCTGTTGGGTTATCATGAGTTCTTATAGCCATTTGCGATTAAAGTTATTCAATGATAACGAATGCCAACGACTAACCGATATTTTGTACTGATAAGACAGTTTTTGAACTGAATGGCTTTAAGAGCTCATGGTAACCACTGTTATAAGAAAAATTAAACAAAAAACCTTTTGAATTCTACGAAGAAACTCTGAAGGAACTTTTTTACCTACCTAGATATAAAATAATGATGTGCACCGAGTCCTTCGATCAAACCTCAAGGAAATGTTCTGATATTGTAACCTAAGTACATTTACTCTGTTATAATTTCAATCTACAGTTCAAATAATTTTGAAATTGCCAGCGTTCGTGCCACAACTCTTGTCATTAATCATTAACGCGTCTCGAGATCTTTCTTTAATTTCCCGACAGTCCTCCTTTGCTAACTCTAGAGTAAATCAAATGCGAAATGTAAAGCTGATGCTACGACAGAGATAAAATGGCAACAATTTACGATTGAATTAAGTTAAGAAAAGCTTGGTGCATTAGTTCAGAGAGCAAGGTGGTGATTTGTATGTACCTTAGCTAATAGTTCCTACATAATTTTAATCAAGCTTGTTAATTTCGTATCGGTACGTGCCCTTAAATTCTCCACCACAATTTATTAAAAAGCTTTGTTTAAAAAGCTCTTAGCTAAATTAACCGCAGTACCATCAACTACAAACTGTTACTTAGTCTGAGTAGTGGGTAGATCCTACATAAAGTTTGTAACTTAGCCAATAACGTATCGAACTAAAGCAACATAAGCACATCCCCACTTGCACCGGCAAATTAAATCTAGAATTAGTTTGATGATAGAAATCATACAAAAGTTTGAACTTAGTACATTAAAAACACTCTTACTATTCCTCTTTAATAGAAAAACGTCTATCAAATACCATAAATACAAAGGTATTGGCAAAACCACCAATTTTACAATAATTACGGTTGTTAATACTGAAATAACTGAGTTGAACTTGGAAATAATAAAAGTTAAATTGAACAGTTTTTGGAGGATCCCTGTTATCGACTAGTTTGTAAGCAAGACAAGGCTACACAGAAAATTACCAACATCAAATGAATTGAAAAAGAAAGTATAAACTAACAGGAATACATTAACTGCAGAGTTGTGCATAACGTAAGAGAAGACAAGAATAAAATAAAACTACCTGGTATGAAGAAACTTTTAATGCCTTCTCTTGAAAATATCCAGTAAGCTTTTTTTTCGACAGACTCTTCGAAAACACAATGTGCTATGAGACTTGAGTTTCTAGTTTATACAGACTTTTTAAAAGCTTTTAACTAAATGTTTGTTAGTGTGGAAATTAAAGTTGCCTTAAGAGAACCGAGAGTTTGTAACTCAATTTGCCCGGACTTGTTGGGCAATTTTCGTTGGTATAAAATTTGTACTGGCTACTGGTTTATTTAGGAATGTGTTATTACTGAAAGAAAGCGTTAACCGAGTTACTCGTGGAAAAGTAATGGCAGCGATGAGATCACCTTTAGTCACGTCTATTCCCAGGATTGTGCTACCCACAGTGGGGCCTATTAATGTTCTGCCTACCGTTTCGGGGAAAAAGGTGTGTATATATGTAAGTTTAACATTAAAAAGTAATATACGAGTATGTATGTGTATTTTCTGTAGCAGAACAAAAATATATAATTAATGAATGAACGAAGCGAGTTCTCCGATTAAAATACAAAAGTAAAAAAAAAAGTAGTAAAAGTAGTAAATTCAAAACTGTGTTGAAGTAAGGAAATCGTTTTTCTTTCTTTAATAATAATGTTAATGTTACGTAAAGGAAATTTTCTTCCTGACCGTTACACCGGTGTGACAAAGCAGTGAGAATGTGAGTAGGACGCGTAGTCAACTTGGATGAATTGACATTCGTATGTATGAATTCTGAGATTGGAATTGTACACACTACTTATCCGCTGTAGTACGAACTCATCAGGATTAGATGTACCTCATGGTCAAAATGATAAGATAAACAAAATAAATAAGTGGAAATAAGTTAGCACCACAACTAAATTACGGACACAAAAAAAGTTAATAAAAAAAACCAATTTCTTTCAAAAATCTTGGAATAAATTTTGATAAAATTCATATAATGGGACAACATCTGAAGTATGAACTACCAAACAAAAAAAAACATCAAAATCAATTCATAGTTGGCGGAGTAATCGCGTTAAAAACGTAATTATACAGTCCAATTGAGAACCTCCTCCCTTTTTTTGAAGTTGGTTAAAAATATGACCAAATAGCGGCGTAAAATCATATGAATGGTTTTAGGCTCAACAGTAAGAAGATGATATTCCATTGAGTCGTGAAAGTATTACACCGCAAAACAATTTACACAACAAAACCTCAACTAAACAATCTGTTTTAGCAAATAAACATTCTACAAGTAGCGCTTAGAAACAAAACTCATAACTCAGTTGTTACGCGACACCGGGAGTCAAGAGTGGCTTTGAAGACAATTACAAGTTTCCCTTCCCTCTCATTTGCCTCTCTCCTTGCGGCTCCCTGCGCCGACTCACGACGGGATATTAAATCTGTGTTGCGGTGTGGACTCGCAGTAAACAAAGACTTGAGAACTTTCAAGTTTACACACGGATGAACCAACTTTATAGGTGAGCTATCTTTAGATCGTTTTATGAACTGTTTAATTTGTATTTTTAATTTTACAGTCCTTTAACCGGGTACAGAACCCTAAAAACATACATCGGTCAAACATACAGGTCAGTACACGACATCGGGAAAGACGGGAGAGAGTTGTAGGTATTTTTATTTAAACGTTCGTTATCAGAACAACCATTTTGTTGATATTATCACGGATATTTATCGCGTGTCAGTGTAGGTGTATGAAAACAGACATAATTTATAATTGGGAAGACCAAAATGAGGGTAGTTCTGCAGCTGCTATTGCTTTTCGACGGTAGCTCCATATACTCCAGTCAGCCCGCGACCACGCCTGTTGTAACACATTCGAAACGTACAAAGTGATACACGCGATAAAGGTGCCGTTGGATGACCGGCCTCAGAATAGACCCCTCCATCTCCTCCCGTCGATGTCATAAAAACTAACTAAGGGATTACACCAGGGTATGGGCAGCAGCATCCACCTGAGTATTTTGCACAAATACTGCGATCACCAATCCGCCTGCCAAGCGTGGTGATTATGGCAAATTCCCCATTGTTTTTATGGGGGAGGCTTCATCCAGCAGTAGACGTGTAAAAGCTGTTGATGATGACTTGGCAAATACCAGAGACAGTACCAACAAATACGGGATAGCTCCATCAAATCAAGTTGGGTGCGCAATTGGGTCGTCTGTAGAGGCTTCCAGGATGGAAGACAGACCGCATTTATAGCAAGGATACAAACTTACAGTCATGCTTGTGCATATATTTGCATTCACGTCTCCTTGCCGGGGTAAGTAGAGATGGCAGCATTCATTTTTGCATCGTCTTCGCTCTTCTTGCGAATAAAATTCTCTGTCAATGTATCTACTTAGGGCACAGCTAGAGTGAGTTGCAATTGCAATGTATTCTACCGCAGACGAAGAAGGTAGATGAGTTATAATATTAAACTATCGGTATAATAGTAATTTTGAAATGTCTCGATTATGGACCTCATTTGGTCTGCCACCCGTCTAAGAAATGAAAAACTTCGAAAAAACTTACCTGAGAAAGCCCAGTTTATACATAAACTAGAAGAAAGTTTGTGTTTGTTGAAATGTTGAAACGTTTTTTTTGCACAAAAAATATACCAAAGTAGGTATGTATACATGAAAATGATAAAATTCCCATTTCTGCTCTTTAATTTGACAAATAAAATAGGACTAAACCAAGCGCATAATGTTTGTTCAATTACCAACAGAACAGATTTGAACCGTGGCAGCCATTATCACATTTAGCGAGATGTGCAATAAAACTGAGATAAGCCAATACAAATGGTGAATAAAGCCGACCGCGGCATTAGAGGACATTTAGGCCCCATTTATGTAGAAATTCAGTTGTCGGATCTGTATACCTGCGTTCACCGATACAAACTTGCTCTACAACCAGGGGGCTTAGTACGAGTTTTGATAGTTTTCGAAACTATATTGAAGTTTCGCTTCCTTCCATACATTTACTTGCAGCGCCCCTAGCGAAAATGAGAAGAACACTAAGGATGCCGTTAGTAAATATATGGAAGGAAACGAAACTTCATATAGTTTCGAAAACTATCAAAACTCATAATAAGTCCCCTGATAAAATAATAGATAATAAGTACGAATTTTAAAGTATCGCTAAAAAACTGTCATGAATCTATATCACGCGGGAAATCCCTATAAATATGTAAAAGTGAAATGATCATGATGTTTTTTGTCGTACTTACACGCCAGAATAGCTTGTCCAATTTTAATAAAATTTGGTTCAATAATAACTAAAGACCTAGATTAAAGTATACAATACTATAAATACCGAAATTCAGTTCTCTAAGGAGAATGCCTAACGACCGCTTTTACTATTTTTGGGAAACGTAAATAAATCCACTTGTTTTTAAAGAAATTCTCAGAAACCATACCAATTTATTATTAAATTTTACAACCAGAATAACCGAGGGAATAATTTAACAGAATCGAAATTTGATCACAAAAATATATTACATCTGCGTAGCACAAAGTGTAGAAGTGAGCGCGCGCTTTTTTTAGGATTTATGTTGTTGTCTTTAGATACGCTAAATCTCAGCTCTGTCGGATACCAGTAAGTGCTTGAAAAGTGGAATAATATTCTTTTAAACTGGAAAGACAGCAGGCTTAGTACGAGTTTTGATACTATAATGAAGTTTCATACATTTACTGACAGCATCCTTAGTTTTTTTCTCGTTTTCGCTAGGGGTGCTGCAAGTTAATGCATGGTAGGAAACGAAAATTCATAACATTGTTTAGAAAACTATCAAAACTCGTACTAAGCGCCCATGCAAGCAAAGACAGCCATACGAACGAAACAAGTTGATTTAGTTTTAACAAGAAGCACTCGAATAAAAGCTATTTTCGTCCTCAATTTCTTAGAAATGTTTTGAAAAAATAAATTGTGTTACTATTTATGTAAGATGTCTGTTATAGATAAAATGATAATCACGTACCTGAAAGAAATGCCGAGAGCCGGTGGGAGGTCTATCAGACATCGTGGCTTGATAAATTGCTGGCTAAACTTACATTAAATAGAACGTGTGAAAACTTACCACAACTAAGCATGGAAAACAGATAGGTATTGAGTAAAGTCTGTACCTACTTCTTACCCATGTTAAAAAGTTTTAGACATCTTTGAATATTCCCCCAGGTTGTTTAAAGTTGTAGAAATATATATGAGAAATTCGCTACTTGCCTTAGACGTGTAAAAAAAAGAATTTCTGATAATAATAATTGATATAATATTAATATATATTATACTGTTAGGCGTCTCGAATGCAGCCACGAAAACAGACAACCAGATCAGCGATACGAGCCGATGTGATGAAGAAAGGCCGAGCTACACTGCATAAATAGACACGACGCCCGCGCCGGCGCAGAGACACTTCCATTAGCCGTTTCACTGTTCTCTTTGCTTCGAGACTTTGTGCTATGCAGTTGTATTTTGTGATCTAATTGCCATTTTGTTTAATTATTCCCTCGGTTATTCTGATTGTTTTGATTGCAACTCTAATATTAAATTGTTGTAGTTTTGTGCATTATTTTTTACTTATTGGAAAAGCCATCGACTGCGACTATTAATTCAATTGAAGGCATTTACTATACAATCATGGATTTAGTCTTCCTGCATACAAGAACATTACTACTTTTTAAAATACAACGCTTTAGTGGAGTAGTTAGTAATTAGTTACCTATTAGTGCGATACATTTTTAGAATTTACTCAAGCACTTTCATATAGTACCTTGAATTCATATCATTTTATTTTTGAGGTTGGAAAATTTTGTTTTATTTCAGACAGTTTTTTAATATGACGTCATATAATATAACCTATAACACGCGGAACGTCAAGACGCTTCATATGATACCTTATTTCTGCGTTAAATCCGTAGTTTAGGAGCTACGAGGAAACAGATAAACAAGCTTACATACATACTGCTAAAATAATAACCCTCCTTTTGCTTTGCTGTAGTCGGATAAAAAGCGTGGAAGCTCTGCAAAAATGAAAATATTGTATACCCCAGGGTGTAAAGCCAGTATCTTACTTTATCACTACACGATATTGCCAAACTGAAAACATGAGATAAAGTGGCTATCTCCAAACAATATACGAGTATTTGTCGCCAAAGGCACTCTAGCAAAACGCATCTGCGAAAGAAAACGCGATGGGAAAAGCAACTTCAGAATAAAAATATGGGAAACGAATATTCGCTAAGTGAGCAGAACTCCAGATTACAATCTTCTAAAAGAGGGAAGTGCTTCAAAGTTTTTCTCTTGAAGAAAGTTATTCATTCTATTAACTGAATAAGGTTTTGTAGAAGTTTTATAGAAAGGGAAGATAAAGTTTTGCTTTAGATCGGACGCAGCTGAGTTCACCTATACAGTTCTTCTTACTCAGCGTGGTGCTGGATGTTTCTTGATCACCCTACATAAGCCTTTAGTCATCATTGAGGTACATCATGCTACAAAACACGCTAAGTTAGCACGTAAAGTGATTGCTACTGCCTTGACTTCAGTATTAAAATAATATTGAGAAGTTATTTCGTCTAAACTATTTAAGGCGTAGATGTTCCATGTAACTCTTCTTTGATGAGTGACTACAAATGTACAAAAAAAATATGTTGCTTATTAGACATTAAATTATAGTTTGAACAAATTAAATAATTCTAGTTATATTATAATATAATAATAATAAATAAACTATCATGTATACTTATGTATTGTAATAACATTATTACAATACTAAAGAAATATTCAAAGTAAAATTTTTTTTTGAAGCATTGTATTTAGTCCTAAACGGCATTGAGTTTTAGTATTTTTCTTTCACACAAATATATGCCAAGGCTTTTTTCACAAAGTGTAACAATTGGCATTAATGATTTATTAGGCTGCAAATCTTTGTTTTTCGCTCTATTTTTGCTTCGCAAGCGCTATTCTGTTAATGAGTTAGATAGTGCCAAAATTTCGCGTCTATCACCTCCTTAAATAGACAACTAGAATCAATGCGGCTTCACTCACGCGGTATCCGAATAGATAGGTGGATAATACACTTATAAAACCTATAAAGTGCTTTATAAATAGGCTTCGCTCAGGACCTTTTTCACTATCAGTAAGCAAGTCTACGTGGGAGTTAAATAAATAAATAAGTTAACAAGACAGATAACACTTAAAGAAGCTTCATTTTAGCTTATCCTTAAGACAAAGTAGAGTAAAGTATACAAAGTAGGTTTTCTCGAAACTCGTAGTCTAAGGTAAACAGTTTCCACTAGAAAATGTTTTTCGATCCCCTCAGAAAGATTAATATCTTCGCGATAAAAATGTGAACAATTTCTATTGCTCGGCTTAAGTGGACGGTGACCCTCACCCACCATTATAAAAGCCTCGTTAGATTTTTCGTGGATATAAAGGGCGATTTATGTTTTTAATATCAGCCCTTACTCTCCCAATTTGATTTGACTCTGATTACTGAATAATGCCACACAATGGCTCTCAAAACATGAAATTATTTTTGCTTTCATAAATTAACCAGCAAGGAGTTGGATATAGAAGTGAAGCGTACTCCAGCTTCTTTTAAATAAAAGAAAACCCTACGTTATCTGGCTGACGTCCGCAATGTGTTTTTAAGCAATTACCGTTGGTACCAACATGATAAGATTGAACTGACAACCGTTGGGGAATAATGGTTCTCGATTGGTCGACCATTAACCGGACGCCGCAGTGTAGAAAAGCTCAACTCGATGGAACAACGGCATTTAAAAAGTAGCTGGACTTCGGTGGATGGAGGCGGCTTAAGATCGTTTGTCGTGACATTCTATGGGGGCGGCCTCTGTCAGTGGACTACTAAAGGCTGATGTTACATACCTATACATAGTCCTGATTCCACATTAGGGTTCCCTGTGTGGATGTGACTGTTGGGGTGTGTGTTTGCTTTAATGATTAACATGAAAGTGTTATTTATATTAATTTATATTCCACTAGATATGTAATGTTGTAATGTCTCATAGATACTTGAGGGTGGAGCCACAGCAATATCTACTGTAACATAACACGCTAAAGCGCGGAAAATTGTTGTTTCACTATAAATAAACCGGTACGCGAGGGAGGTTGGCCCACTTCCTAAATTGCAGCTATTATGTAAATGCACTTATGTCGGTACTCCCCCACTTCCCCCCTTCTGTGACTTATGTAAGCTCGTGCCACAATACCGATATCAAACAGAAAAGACAACAAATTGTTAGCTAAGTTCAAGTCTGACTGAACACTGAGGGTTCCGCATTGTGGAACAACTATGACACCAAATAAAAAAAAAACCTCTGAGGCGCGGCGGGCGAGTAACCGGCTAAGATGCGAGCAGTTGCAGGTTCAATTCCCGCTGCGGGACAAATGTTTGTATAATCTGCAAATATTTGTTCCGGGTCTGGGTGTTATGGTACCATGGTACTAGTAGTTCCTGATACCCACGACACAGGGAATTCTAGTGTGGAATCATGACTATGTATGTGACTGTTGGGTGTTATGTTATGTTAAATCCCAAATGTACCGTGGTGGGTCCGGCCTAAGAACATACCTGTAAAAGTTAGAACTGTAGAACTTCCTGTGAAAGAGTTCGTCCGGGGAAGTACTACCACCGTACCTATTTCTGCCGCCAAGCAGTAGTGCTCTCATTGCTGTGTTTCGGTTTAAAGGGTACGGTGCCGGTGAAATTACAGGTACATGAGATTTTTCATCTTTATGTCTCAGGGTCGGCAGCGCGCGTGTGATGCCTTTGGTGTTGCAGGCGTCCATAGGCTACGGTAACTGCTTTCCATCAGGTGGGCCGTATGCTTGTTTGCTTGCCAAGTTGTATAAAAAAATTACCTCTATCACCTCCCGTTGATGTAGGGTTATACCAGGGGATGGGTAGCAGCAACTGCCAATCCGTCTGCCAAGCGTGCTGGTTATGGTAAATCCCCCCACTATATACCACGGGGAAGCCTCGTGCAGTAGCGGACGTAAACAAGCTGGTGATGATGAATATGATACCCAAGCTAAAGTACTACAAATATACTTACACACTTAGGTACAGTCAATTAAGCCAAATTTTAAGCCAGAACAAAAAATCGTTCAAAAACAGCCAATTTAAGCGAACTCTCTCTTGTAAACAATAATTTCTAACTCTGCAAACTTATGATTGGACTAGAAATTAATTTACTGAGATCTATTCCCCTAATTTCTAGATTTAATAATACCTATAAATATATTTAATTCCTTTGTTGTATTACGTTATTTGAATACGGGCCTAGTAGAATACCCACCTACCTCCCTATTACAACCGCAATACCTCCTGGGTCACATCATTCTATCATTCTAGAATTTGACCTTCTTTTTAACCGACTTCCCAGAAAAGGAGGAGGTTCTCAATTCGGTTTTGTTTATTTTTTGCGTTTATGAACCGATTTGAAAAATTCTTTTTTTTTTCAATAGTAATACTTCCAGATTGGTCCCATTTTTTTCAGAATCCAGTTCTGATGATGGAATCCATTAGGAATTGAGGGAACTCCTCAATTATTGTAGGCATACATAGGGCGATTTTGATATTTTCAGCAACAAACCAAGCATTTGCATTCAAAAAGTATCATAATCCTTTCACCACTATGGTTCTTTAATAAAATTTTTTTCATCCAAATATTTAGTCGAACGCTATGGCGGAAGTCGGTTTTTTTAATGAAAAGTTATCCAATTATTAATTATTAACGTTATCGGTCTTCGACTGTACTGAAATCGACAGATTAGAAATTCGGGGAGCTGGTAAACGAAAATAACACAATTCTGTTATTCGCCAACTGAACAAACGTTAGCGAAGAGAGAGAATAAAATACTGTTTACTTAGATATCTACAACCGCAAACATGAAACAGTGAAATTCTATAGGTTTTTATACCTAAATATACTCCCTAGTGCTAGAAAGTTATTTAAAGAAAAAGCAGGCTAATGAAAACTCCTTAGCTCAAGCTATTTATCATTGCAGAACTTTCATTATTTTCCTGGACTCTTTACTTATCTCTGCTTTTTCTTGGTTCGTGATTTCCGTTCTTAATTTATTATATCACTTAATTTAATCCACAATTTGTTTATTGTTCTGCCCAATGTTTTTTCTAGAACTCTAAAATATCTCACTTATGTTGTAAAAGTTCATTTTATAATTTTGATAATAGACATATTTCACGCCTTCGCTATTTCTGAAATAAATTATCTGAAAATATGAATATAATTAATTCATAACATTTCGTTCTTGAAATGTAATTACTTGAGTGTGAACTCCGTCAAGTTCAATATTTGATCAATTATAAGTTTCTTTGATTGAAAGTTAACTCCATGTGCCAGCAATATCATAAATAATCTACAAAATTAAATCATCTTTTTGGTAACATAAGTTAAACTTTATTTGGGAGTGAATAAGGTGTTTTTATGTACTAGTTTCGTTTTCAGGCTAGTGAATACATTTCATACTTTACTGATATAACCACATTTAACAATATTTGTATCAAACTGTATTTTTTATCAGTTCATTTAAAATGTCGGGCTCATATCGCCTGTAAAAACAAAAATAACAAAACCTTCATAGACCATTCAATGCATTCAGCACAGCATAACAACAACGGCTAGTTGTGTCGCGTCGTGGCGTCGTCTTCCGGCTGAAAAGGTGTCTCTATTCTCAAGCGTGGAACAAAGCCCGCATTGAATAACACAGTCATAGAATACTTCTATTCTGTAAACTAGTCCTGAGGCCTTACCATGAGTTCTTAAAGCGATTCAGTTCAAAAACTGAAAACAACAGTACAAAATATCGGTTCCGAGATGTCCGCAGCTATATTTAAAGGCACAGTAGCAGAAGGTTTATAGACTTCTATAGCTCTATATAGGTCTATAGCTATTCAATAATGACGGATATCAACGACGAACCGATATTTTGTACTGAATAGTTTTTAAACTGATTCGCTATTAGACCTCATGGTATAAGCCCTCTGAAAACTAAAAGTGACATGGTAATATGGAGTGGTAATATCATCGACAAGATTTTCTGTTCTGCGGGCTCTAGATTAGACATTTTTGTTTTAAACTTGGTAGTTTTGGTGTTAACACAAACATACAAAAAGTTCCCAATGCCCAAAAATGACAACGAACTCATTCGGATCATTGGGATACGAGGGGTTACGTTAATATAGCCATTCATTACTCACAAAAAACCTACTAACCAACTAATGACTTGTCCTATACCACTGTACGTGAAGAGCTTCATTTCCGTCGCAACAAACAGACAAACGCAGCAAGCTCGCTGAATACGCGCCATTGACCGTCGCCATAGTAAAACTTTAACCAGTGTCACAATCCAACAAAACTTTACACCCTGAAAATGTATCTATATAAATAAAATTCAAAGTCTTAACTGACTCACTGACTGACTGGTATATCAACGCACAGCCTAAGCCGCTGGTCTTAGAGACATGACATTTGGAGGGTGTGTTCCTTTTAGGATGTAGGGGTGCAATAAGAAAGGAATTAGGAAAATTTGTCCTATAAGAGGTCCAAAATGGGCTTTAAATGTAAAACCGGAGTTCAGTGTGATTATCCCGAACTCTAGCTCGTAACAATATGCCTACTAACGTAAACAAATTGAAGCTAGATTCATTATTGTTTCCGACACTTAACTTGTTAAAGCACGTAGGTTCGTTAATTGATGTGAGTTCTGAATCTACTCTGATGAAATACCGTTTAATACGTTACACTGTGCTTCCTCACCGCCGGCTGTTTGTTACCATCTCGCTATCTTGTTATTTCCCTCTCGAATGAATAAAAGTTTGTTAATAGAACTGCACGTGTGCCTCGACTCAAATCAGTGGAACCGTGCAACTCTACTAACTAACTAAGTGTTTGTAGGAAATGTTGTGAATAAAACCATGCATTGTTTGTTTCTAGAACTAACCATGAAACATACATATAGCAACGACGCATAACATTAAATAACATAACACCCAACTGTCACATACATAGGTTGTGATCCCACACTAGGTTTCCCTGTGATGATATCACAACACCCAGAACCGGAACACATATTTGGAAATCATGCAAACATTTGTGCCGCAGCGCAAATCCAATCCGCACGTCTTGCGTCTTAGCCAGTTACGCGCCCCCCGCGCTTGTAAGAGTATAGTACTTACATACCTTCACAAGCACAACAAGTCAACATCCCAAGTTTTATTGTATTACAAACCATAAAAAACAAGGCTATCCAAAACGAGTAGTATTTCATCGAATTCTGTTAAACGTAACCTAGAGATAGGTATTCATTTTATACCCACATGCCTGTACGAGACAACTCACTCGTAAGATTCCCGTATTCTCGTATATAAATAAATCCTCCCCTATCCGCAATTGTTCTATAGGCGTGAAATAGACAATCGGAACGGGAGAGTGCTTGTTGCAAAGCGCCCTGAAGGGGATGGAGGGTTGGAAAATGTGTGACACAGTGACACAGTGGTCACCCTTCGGAGGTGTGTGACGACCTCTGTGGCGTGGCGAGCGAGTAGCTGGCTGGGATGCGAAAGGTTGCTGGTTTGATTCCCGCTGCGGGACAAATGTTTGTATGATCTGCAAATATTTATCCGGGTCTGGGTGTAATGGTACCATGGTACTCATAGTTCCCACGTTCATTCATATACCCACGACACAGGAAATCCTAGTGTGGCATTAGGACTACGTATGTCAACGTTTAAGTTTATGTTATTATGTGTGGCTCCGAAAAAACCTTTAATTATGATTTACTAAAATAATCATTAAACATATGATGAATGATGATACATAATGAATAATTTAATTATGATCATGAAGATTCAGTGTGGTGAATGCATTCTGGTGCATCCCAACTGCACCTAGATTACATTGATTTATCCATGCCATTTCAGTTGAACCTACTACTACCTAAAAGCTGGGATTTATTTCCACTGCATCCATTGATCGCTTTTTTATAGTGTACCTACAATCATAACGCATTGACGAGGGCATACAACGAGCACTTTAGACAACTAGCTTACGTTATCCAAGGGTTTTCTCATCGTAACTTGTTAGATCTACGACTAGAAAAGGTTAAAATGATCTCCCTGTAATATCAACGTACCTAACCTATTCGACCCGTGCTTTTTACAAATAAGTTTTTGTATAATTTTGAACATTAGTCATTAGTCTTCTTTTTACTTTGCCTTAATTTTATGTATCTCTGAGTATTTCTGTATATTTTTATGAATAACTTAAAAATAATAATAAATAAGTTAAAATAATACTCAAGTGTATGTCTGTCAGTCACAGCCTATTTTTAACTGATTTTAAAAAAAGGAGGAATTTCTTAGTTCGGTTGTTTTTTTTTTCTTTGAATTGACTGGATTAAAATAGTTAAAATTCGCTACACGGACATAAAATTAAAATGAAATTATCAAAATATGAAAGTACTTGTTACAAGAATACATTTTATTTTAAATTTTATAGTGCTTTGTTTAAACGATATTAAAGAAAATATATGGTAAAAATTACTAGTCCCCCTATCCGTAACTATTGAGCCAAACACTTTAAAAAAATACGGAATATTGGTCCTCACATATAATTTACTTAACCCTATATTAAAATCCTAGTCTTTAAATTCTCACGGTAAATGGAAAATATTCGTAATTGTTGTAACGGTTAGCAGGCCACCGCCACTCGCTCAAGGTCGCGCGTTATTTACCTACATCTATACCTACATATACTTGTACTAATATTTATTCTGTGCAGTTAGGTATACTATGGTAGCCTACTTGTACGGAATCCTCTCCTGGCGAGTCCGACTCGCACTTGACCAGTTTTTTCCTATTGAGTACAATGTGGTGAATATAAGAACACCGTTATTTATACAATCAGAATCTTTTTTTATTTTGGTTGCTTTCTACATGACATGTGTTATAATGTAAGATGTGTGTGTTCTTTAGTAAATAAATATTAGATAACTTTTCATTTAAAAAACCGACTTCCGCCATTGTATTCGACTAAATATTTGGATGAAAAACAAATGATGAAAGAACCATAGTGGTGAAAGGATTATGATACTTTCTGAATGCAAATGCTTGGTTTGTTGCTGAAAAAATCAAAATCGCCATATGTACCTATGCCTACAATATTTGAGGAGTACTCTCCATTCCTCATGGATTCCCAGTAAAAAAATAGGACCAATCTGGAAGTATATCTATTCAAAGTAAAAAAGAATTGAGAACCTCCTCCTTTTTGTGAAGTCGGTTAAAAATATAAAATATTACGGATACCTTACCTAATTCCTCGTTCTACACTCTGTAGCAAAATAGCCACATTGTTCAGTAGGTACTAAGTAAATTTCTTATAATGAATAACAGTTTGACCTATTTTGCTAAGAAGGTACATTATTTAGGTATTCTCTAGAAAAATTCGAGAACAGAGATTTTGCTGTTTTCTCAGACCGAAACAAGAAAATCTCTTTAGTAGGTTATTCTTTGAAGAATTTTATTTTCAAAGTAAAAGTGCTCTTTGACGAGGTGTTTAAAAAGTTAATGCTTTTAATTTCGGCTTTAAGTATAAAGAAAGCTGTTGTTATCTGTTTCGGGTCAAGTTTTAATTGTATTTGCAACTTTATTTCCTTTCTTCGGAGGATGAAAGAGTTTTCGCGGAAAACAAATGGTTGAAACTTAAATTACGTTCACAATGATACTTGAATTATTCTGTAGGTAAATCAGTGTAAGAATACTGAGGCTCAATTCACTAACTTAACAATAGTTAAAATAGAGCTCGCATCATGTTTCGATCTTGTGTCGATGTCTTAAATGTCAGAAATGGTATTCTCTAAACAAAAAAAACAACGCTGTGATGTGATTATATCGAAATGTGACCGAAACTTGAACAATTCAAAGTTTTTCGATAATTTTAGCACTGTAGATGGAGTCTCTCTTTACTCTTTGCGATTATATATATAACCATCCTACTCTAATGGTAGTCACCGTGAATTGAAAGTAGACTAAATTGTTATTTATAAGGGAGCAGAACACCAACTTTCTGTCAATTCATAATTCAGTCTCGATTTGGTTAACTTTCAGTGTAGTTTTAAAATAATTTAGAGAATTGGGCCTCAGACCTATTGAGCCCAAATCATTAGCAAATATATCAAAGTACATGTTGACACAACAGTAGGGATCCTCAAAGGTATTATTTCCACTATTCGGCCTAACCAAACAGAAGCTATGGGCTGTTATTGTTGTACACGCGAATGTATAGAACAGTTTGCACATAACTAGCTACATTTAAACCCGAGTTTCTTGTTATACCGGTACCGTAATCTGATGTACATAATATAGCTATGAATGACTTAACTATGCATATTTGGTTTAATGTGCTGCTATAAATTGTATATATTATAGTTGTGTAATGGTTATTTATGCATAAGCATTAAGTTGTTTAACAAACTCGCATTATGATTTGCGAAATTCAGATCATACAGACTTCAGCATTCAAGGGAGAAGGTTGTTGATAGACAAATCATACTATCGGTTATACTCTTGCTTCGAAGCTTTTGCTTATGAATTTCAAACACAGTGTTTAGGTAACATAAGTTTAAAATCTTTTCTATATTATGACTAAATATAAAGACCTTATGTAATTATTATATTTAGTTATTATGATTTAATTATGATAACGTATTTAAGTTTTATCAATTGTATGCATGCACCAAATGCTTGTAAAATTTTAACGTATCCAAGTGTAATTTTGTATATTCAGGAATAAAATTATTTATTGAGTTGAATTAAATTGAGCCTTAATTTATGGTATTCACCATCAATTTTAGACGTCCTCTCCTAGACGAGGGTTCCGACCATGGAATGCAATGAGGGGATTTCTCATAATCACCATGATGGCGGATTGGTGATTGCAGTATTGGAGGTTGATGCTGCTGCCGTAAATGCTGTGTAATCTGTGGGAACTACGAGAACCATGGTACCAAAAAAAATATTGGCAGATCATACAAACATTTGTCCTTCAGCAGGAATCGAACATGCAACCTCTCACTAGAGCCGGCTACTCGCCCGCCGTGTCACAGAGGTCGTCAAAGCTTTAAGGGGGCTTTAAAGACATCCACGGGAGGAGACGTCTATTTTTATGCCGGACAAGGTTTATTACACTAACGTTACAATACCATTTTGCTTTACCTGTACCTACTTTAAGTTACTAGGTACGGTTGCCATGAATTTAGCGCAAAATATACCATTGCCAAAAGTCAAATACAGGTGGATCGACAGTAGAGGCGCAGACCCACCGCGGGGTATGGCTGTGCACGAGCACGCGACGCATTTTATCTGCGTGCATTTGTTCGACAACGTGGGCCTACGTTTCCACTGCAGTACGCACTATACACGAATACTAACCCACGACTATGAACACCGCTAGGTAGCCGTGTACCGCATGCACACCGGGCATGGCGTTTGACAGCGTTGAGCTATGTAAGTGCCTATTCGAGCAAGCCTATCAATGACGTCATTTGATGCGTAGCGTGTCCGTGGGTTGCAGTGGACACAATCACATACATTTTCTTGCAAAGCGAAGCTTAACACACGTGCGTAGCCTCTCCGTGCACCGCGCCTTAACAAAAATGTATTTTCAATTGATTCTATTTTTCTACAAAGTTACTGAAAAGCGACGGGATTTTTTTAATCATTGTTTGTTAACGATATTTTCCACTCCTTTCCGCCTTTGTGGGTCTCGGGCCTTGGGCAAAGGCATGGCTTGTGTAGCTCGGACGCGGTCGAGAACTTTTAATTAATATTGGATTCTGGAGCAAATCCTTTTTGTAAAGCACAAAAACTTAAAACGAAAACAACACATTGCGTAACATTGTGGCCATTGGCCACAATGTTACGCAACAGTCCAGGAATCGTAGTACAAATTGTAAAATGTTTTAAATTTTAATAAAACGGTGTTATTTTCAACAAATAAGTTAAATTGTAATAAGTATATCAATAAACCTGACTGTGAAAAAATGTATACAGTACTAAAAACATTATAAGAAATTAATGTTTTTTTTTTTCAGTAAATTTTATAACTTCCTTACTTAAAAATAGAAATCATTCGACATTTATGACTGCTTTCTTTACGTAATACGCAAAGATGAAATATTACAAAACGAAAGTCCTTTTTTGAAGTAGGTTAAAAAGAACAAGAATCTTACAAATAATTGGTACTCAACTCGAAGTAATATTATTTTTTCTGTGACTTCACAGAGATTAGAATATTTATTATATTTTTTTATATATTACAGTAACATAGCAGAAATAATTCAAATAATAAAGGTAGGTACCTGTCAAAAAAGGAGTTGCGTATCTCTATGCACCCATGCGTATAATAGTCGTAATAAAAGGTTCTTGCAAACCGTTCAGCGAGAGACCCATCGTAGAATTGGAGAGCGCTGCTGTGCCTAATTACCTTTTTTGTTTAACGGGCAATACAATTGCGCGTCTGTTCCGTTTTGATCCTACTACAACTGTTACTATTTTTTTAGTTTAAGATTCAAAATGCCGACGGAAAGCAATCGGCTCCTAATTATGGTTTAAATATGTAGTTCCCAACGTTAGTTCACAATTTGTCCACGATTTGGCTCTATCTTAATAGACTCTACAGGCGTTTATTTTTTTGTTTTTTTACATCAAAATTATACTATTGATTTGTTCATACTTTTGTTAGGGAATTTTTGGTATCTGATATAATATTATCTGTGGCTTTGCCACAAAATGCTCAGTGCTCTATAACCTAATTTCGGTTTTTTACTGGTTGTGTTGTTGTGTGAGTTCTACTTCTTCGTATCGTGGTTATTTTTGGTTACCCTTATTAAGATTACTGAGCATCTTAGAGCACAATAATAAAAATTGCTGACGATTTGATAACCTCCTATTTTGAAGTCAGTTGATATATTACTCAAGCACACAAGCAAAGTTTATGACCCAACAATAAATTCGCAAAATTTTGTCCCCTATTTAGGTCCTGTCGCCCTTGCCGAGGCCTAGTTTCGCACTTTTTCCGTCTACCCTCGAGAAGATAGCTCCCGCCTATAAATTACGGGCAACTGTTTGAGGATAATAAATTATTCGACGGTCTGATGATTCATTTCGCATAGCTGGTGGATATTAAAAATGTTTTATCTTAGGTTTCTTGAAGCATTTTTATTTATTTCAAAATGTATAGTATTTAGTCACTAGGTCCCAGTGTAATAAAGACATCATTGAAGTGTCCCAACGCGTCCAAGCTTAGAAAAATCAGGGTAACATACACGGCTTGGCAAGATCATCATCTTTCTTAATAGTAGGTGGAAAGCGCTTATATCTACCTCGAGAACAATGAGAAGGTGATACATAAACTTTAACCTAAACCTTAGGTAGGTAGTCAAAAGTAAAACATAAAGAGAATTAGCAAAAGTTCATTACACAGGCACACGCTACGCTCGATAAACTTATAAATAACAACCTACCTACCTAGTTTACCATGTAACAATGTATGTGTATGTATATGTGTGTGTGTCATGGCTCAAAACCGTTTGTCGTGGCATTCTAGGGGGGAGGATTATGTCCAGCAGTTCACTTCTATAGGGTAATAATTATGATGATGGTGATGATACCATGTAGGTAGGTACAGATGTTCCAAATTTACATATTAGCAGTCAAAAGGCTCAGTGACATTAGGCCACGCGGCTTTATCATCAATATAGTAATCTTGAATTTAATACGTTTTTTTCATTATTTTATTTCTTTATTTAGGACTAGTTGCGCCCCGCGGTTTCACCCGCGTGAATAATGATGAAAATTGATGATGATGATGATGATGAAAAGTAGCCTATGTGTTAATCCAGGGCGTAAAGTATCTCCATTCCAAATTTCACTCAAATCCATTCAGTAGTTTTTACGTCAAAGAGTAACAAACATCCATACTCACAAACTTTCGCGTTTATAATATTAGTAGGATTTAAATCTTCGAATAGGAAGTTTAGATGCACTTTCTACAAGTTATCAATACGAACCGCACAGCAGAACTAAGTCTATCGAAGCAAGTGCCTCGATTTGTGGTCCCCACTGCAAACCTGTATCAATATTAAGCCCTTAGAAAAAAGTAGAATTTACGAAGTTAATTACTTGATTTTGGATTTGGATTTTGGATGCTATAATGTTTTAACTTGGAAATTAATATCAATGTCTCAAGCAGTCAAAAAACTTTGACAGGTCACAGAATACTCTGATTACGTCCTGCAAATTCTCCTTTCTTATATAGGTTCTAAGAACATGGTACCAGCATTGGCTGTCGATCGAACCTTAATAGCGAAATCCTAATTGATGACTATGAAGAAGGTCGTGGAGGATCCGTGTGTCACAGCCAGAACTCTCCCTGAATTTCACATCTTTCATAATAATTTGGCATGCAGACGTATTATCATGCTAACCTTATACCAGAACTCATAAAAGAAGGATAAAAAAAAGAAAGATTTATTTTCTCGCCACATGGAAAGTAAGGAAGTTTTGTTAGTAGTAGAACTTCTTGAGAACAGTTCGTCCGGGGAAGTACTACCACCTTACCTATTTCTGCCGCCAAGCAGTAGTGCTCGCATTGCTGTGTTTCGGTTTGAAGGGTATGGGTGCCGGTGAAATTACAGGGACATGAGACTTTTCATCTTTATGTCTCAGGGTCGACAGCGCGCGTGTGATGCCTCTGGTGTTGCAGGCGTCCATAGGCTACGGTAACTGCTTTCCATCAGGTGGGCCGTATGCTTGTTTGCTTGCCAAGTAGTATAAAAAAAAATGGTCTATTAAACCACATTACTTTTGAATTATTGTTTTTAAAAGTTTCCGTCAAACCTAAGGGTGAACCTGTCCAATTGGTTATTTAACAAAATACAGCTTTTTGCTTGCACGATAATTAAGTAGGATTAAGCCTGTACTTTTCCTTGAGATATTTTTTCTTAGAAATTCACCCAATTTTCCTTCTCACGAAGCGGGTGATAAATGTTTTGACGCAGCCTCTGAAAAATTAATGGCTGTACAAGAGGGTTTTGTTCTGACCCTGAAGAGCCCTGAAAAGGGTAGTCATTAGGAATGTATTGTGGGATTATGAGTGAATTTGCGGATTAATTGTATTTCAGTGGATGGGAATCAGATAAATTACATGAAAGGTTGTATATTTTTAACCGACTTCAAAGAAAGCAGGAGGTTCTCAATTCGGTTGTATTTTTTTTTTAAATTCAAAACAAAACATACAAATAAATGAGCATTTATTCATATACATTACAAAATTAGCATTCAATAAATACAATCAATATTATAGGTAAATATTTGGTTGTGTTATATAATAAACAAATTACACATATTTGATACATATATTTTTCCTTATAATATCTGATGTCGTCACAACAGCTTTAATTCTTGGAAATAATCAGCTATTCACAAGCGATAGAGAAAGTGGAGATTATTATCTAGGTTTTGAATTCCCACTAGACTTTAAATTTACTAAATGCCAATTCAATAATGTTCTAAATGCACGAATCGCGACCATCTTCTTTGTTTACTCCGAAGTCGAATTAATCGCGTCTAAACCGAATGTTATCTGAAACGTAGATAGGCAAATATATAAAAAAAAAATTAAATACCTGCTAGCTTTAAACATAATGAATATTATACATAACCGACATAGAATTCCGGAACACGAATTGCTAAACAAATACATGTATGCCGTCATACAGCTCTAACCTAGTTTATGTTTTCCATCCAGCGTTGTATTAACCAAGTTAAACCATTGTTGAAATTCTACTGTGATTTTTGAACTTTTGTTGTGAAAATAAATAAATGATATTATTAGCATCTAAGTAAATTTAAAATCCACATCCACATCAACTGTGGTCTCCAATCGTGTTGGGGCCCACATCCTCTTTTTAACCGACTTCCCAAAAAAGGAGGAGGTTCTCAATTCAGTTATATTTTTTTTTTTATGTTTGTTACCTCAATTATCTCCGGCGTTTATGAACCGATTTGGAAAATTCTTTTTTTATTTGAATAGATATACTGCCAGATTGGTCCCATTTTTCAGAATCCAGTTCTGATGATGGAATCCATGAGGAATTGAGGGAACTCTTCAAATATTGTATGCATACATATGGCGATTTTGATATTTTCAGCAACAAACCAAGCATTTGCATTCAGAAAAAATCATAATCCTTTCACCACTATGGTTCTTTCATCATTTTTTTTCATCCAAATATTTAGTTGAGCACAATGGCGGAAGTCGGTTTTTTAAATGAAAAGTTATTATTGGTACGATATCAATAAATCAGTTAATTCACTACGCGATAATGATTATGAAAAATAAAGTGGTTATTTTATATTTTTTGATAGTTACTAAATAAATGTTATTTGAACATAAAACCCAACATAAGTAAGCTTGCATCTGCTTCTACATTTTTTTACCAAAACCGCGTCTCAAAGCATGTTGAACATTTACAAATATTTAGCCAAGGGAGTTTCAATAAAAACGGGTTTATTGTTTACCTTTCTGTATATGAGGAGTGGCGTCGGATTTAGCCTGATAAAGCCATGGTTTCGCGAGAGATGGCGGACATCATTGACGGCCGTAATAGAGCGGAGAAGTTTTTATTTAAAGACTCAGTCTCATGCATATTCCTAACCCTACACTAGGATTCCCTCTGTCGTGAGTATCAAGGAGCTACGAGTAACATAGTGGTACCAATAAAATCTAGACCCGGTAAAAATATTCGCAGATCATGCAAACATTTGTTCTAAATCGGGAATCGAACCCAAACCTTTTGCGTCTCAGCTGGCTACTCAGTCAGCTCGACACGGAGGTCGTCTAATTTAGTTTAGTTCAACTCTGACTATAACAATAGCTATATATTATGTACAATAGTAGATAATGCACTAAGGGAATAAAGCAGTGTCTTATGTCGCGGGCGGCATATTGAACCCTGAGCGTAACGAGGGACTCTAAAGTTAACTCCCGAGTGTAGCGAGGGAGTTATATAGAGTCCTGAGTGAAGCGAGGGGTTCAAGCTGCCCAAGACGAAGACAGGCTTTATTCCAGAGGAGCATACTCTACTTTTCACACCTTCTGCGAGACAATAAAAAACCAGGGCTTGTTTGAATTTTTGCGGTAGTAGATTATCAATAATCTCAAAAGCGTCTGTTTTGATAAACTCTGGAGTAGAATCAGTATCGTTTGTCATTTTTTATCAACATGAACATTGCAATAAAATTTACTGAAAATCACAGCACCACACAGTTCACATTCTTTGTAAACGCACCTTTTTCTTTTTTTTTGAGTTCTGCTTATGGTGGCCAGTTCGATTTTCGAACAAACCTCTTTACAATGCCATATGGGCATTTTTTTACTTAGAGTTTTCCACGAGTCTCCACACTAATTTGACGTTCCAAATTCAAATCACTTTAATCCCTAGGGAGTTTCATACAACTTTATATCCCTAGAGAGACAATGCTTTGCTTTACGTTGAGGTTGCATGATTTTTAATTGGACATTGTCGAGCAGGTGGTGTGAAAATATTATAATACCTCTGTGGTTGACGACCTCTGTGGCGCGGCGGGCGAAGGTTCGCCTGCGACGCAGGAGGTTGCGGGTTCGATTCCCGGTTCGGAACAAATATTTGTACAATCTGCAGATATTTGTTCAGGGTGTTCTGGGTATTTGCTATGTATAATAAAAAATATCTATCTATGTAATATATTGTATTAATAGTATATCAGTTATCTAGTACCCATAACACGAGCTCTTCTTAGCTTTGGGCTAGATAATGTTGTGTGAAATGTCCAGCATTTATTTATTTCAGACCTAGTCCATCTAGACCGCACCTTACGTGTTAGTGCACGGAGCCTGAGGCATTTTCAAATATATCCTGTTTTCATAAAAATTCTGTTGATTTTAGTAATACTCCAGTTTGGAAAATAACATTTATTTTTCCGTAAACTATTCATACACACACATACATGTATGTATGTGAATGTTAGTTATAATGTGTTATGTAGACGTGGTAGAGAATCGACTTCTTCGATAGAATAAAGACATTGCAAACGTTGCAGGAAGTCGGTGGATGGAGGCCGCTCAAGACCGTTCGTCGTGGCATTCTAGGGTATATGTCCAGCAGCAGACTTCTACAGGCTGATGATGATGAGGCTATACATAATAATTAGAAATATTTATATAAAATGTTACTTTGAAAAAATAGTCACTGCACTGTTTCATCTATTTTATCAGAACAGATAATTGACTCAATAACTCAACGCCAACTCTAAAGTATAATTTTGAAAATCGCGGTTACTGCTATTAAATAAAATATTAAATAATAAATAAATAAATAATAAATAAATGCTGGACATTTCACAATCTAGTCCCAAGCTAAGCAGAGCTTGTGTTATGGGCATTTATGGGTACTAGATAACTGACAGATATACGTAATATACAATACATTACATAGATAGACATTTTTATTAAACATAGAAAAATAACCAGAACACCCTGAACAATTATCTGCAGATCGTACAAATATTTGTTCAGTGGGGTCAGCACGAATAATTTACGTTACCAAGACGCTAACGAGACGATCGCAAATGTCAAATATTGGCCAATGACATCAGCGTAACTTGAAATCTTAGTAAGTTGATTGGTTCATATTTGACGTTTACTATCGTCTCGCTACCGTCTCGATAACGTTAGATGTTCCTGCTTGGGCCTCCGAGCCGGGAATCGAACCCGCAACCTCCTGCGTCGCAGGCGAGCCTTCGCTTCGACGTCGAGAGGTCGTCAAAATCCGTGTTACACTACACTATAAAGTCCGTGTCAATTGCTTGTCAATTTATTAACATCAAGTTTGTAACCTTTACCGTTACTGAGTGAGCATGTAACGCAGCGACTCAAACATACCACCTTAAAACTAAGACTTAAAACTCTGGTAGCGCAGTATACATTCGATCCAACCAAATGTCATTTGAATAAATGATTTTAATTTTTACAATTTATTGTATATCTTTAAATATATCTTCTACACAATGTATAGTGCGTTTAATCTAAAACTGAACGCACCACTATTCCATTAGATCCGTAACCACAAGGACCGTTTTCGAACGACAAGCCAAGCAAGAAGGGTGTGCAGTTAAAGGCTGAGATAAATAGCCGTTACTTAGCACGTATTATTTCTTGTCCATGTCTCTCTCTAATACGCGTGTTTTAACATTTGTGCGACAGTGACAGGGACAGTTCTTAGCATTAGTACGGACTAAGTAACGTCTATTTATCTCGGCCTTCGACTAGACTTTTCGCTTCATTTCAAATGTTGATAAAATAAAGTAACTTTCTTGAATTATATCATTCATTTTGTTTGGAAATTTTATCGGGGAGCGAGCTCAGAGACGCAGTGCGAGGAAGGACGCGGAGGGAGTGTAGCGCGGATTCTATACCCACCCTGATGAAGACCCTCGATTAGGGTCGAAACATGTTGGTGCTTCCACCAACATATCAGTACGTGAAAATTTCCCGTTTTTACAAAATGAATGGTTGATAAAGTACTTTACTCTTTCGAAGAATATAAGAGAAGCTGCACTATATCTAAAATGCAATTAAAAGGCAGGTCTCATCTCAGACCGGCTCTCGTTTCATTACCTTTTAATGGCGGAGGAAACTGAGCTCACTATATGGCTTACTTACCTCGTTGCAGGTGCTCAAACTTTATCAGAAAACGTGAAATTATAACTAGGTACAAGTAGAGTAATTCTAGAGCCAAATAACAGCTTCCACTGAACTATGTCGTAGTGCGTGTTGGCCATTATGCGTCAGAAGGGTATTGTTTTCGTGCTGGTTAATGAAAATGTATAAATTATAACAAGATTATAACAATAAGATGTGGTATATGACAACACCACACAGCATAATACAGCGTGTAAAAAGACAGCTCCCGAATACTGAAGGTACCGGTAAAGCTACCTATATCATAGCTATATAAAATAGCTTTCGCCTGAGAAGTGATTCATACCGGGGAAAAACTTTTTTTTCGTTTTGTATCGTATTTGTCAGCCAGCAATGAATGCATTTATTCCGGCCGCACGAGTTCAACGCTGATCAGCTGGTCAGCTGATCGACGCACAGCGCGAGTATTGCTTGTGTGGTTTTCCTTGCTTTTTTTACGGTTTTATTTACTAACGTGTTTTTTATGATGAAAATTAGGTTTATGTTTCTTTGACAATATTTTATGGATGTTTATTTATAAAACACGAAAAAAGCGGCCCAAAAGTGAGCACTTTTTATTCGTGTTTTTTCAGCTTATATATTTACAGAATCATGGTCTGAATGCACTGTTTAATTTTTCGGGAGTAGTCTTTGCACTCCCTGTATAGTTATACAAATACACACTCTGACTTTAAAGCGACGTAACCTAGACTTTCATTGGAGCGTTACGAGAGCAATACAACTAAGGCCGACATAAATAGAGGTTACTAAGCACATCCTAATAATAGATGTTGTAAAAGCCTACTAAGAGATAAAATAAGGGGCTGGGCAGCAGCATCCACCTGAGTACTCAATACGAATACTGCGATCACCGATCCACCTGCCAAGCGTTGTGATTATGGCATCCATCAGTGGACGTTTAGTGACTATTGTATACATGCGAGAGATTAAATTTGATAAACCTTACCTATTGCTACTCTTATGTGATTATGAAATTGTTTTAAATTGATTTGACTTGTATTTTAATAACTAACATAAGTATTGTTCTGTAATTTTTATTTTTGACCTTGACTCCAAATTGCAGCGCCCTGACGGGGTTCATGTACCTACCTGACTAACAGTAAAATAAGACCTATTACTAACTATATTGTATGTACATGTGAGCAATAAATAAATACAAATACTTCTGAAGAAGAATAAAACAAGAATGAATTAGACTAAGAATGTTAAAATTAAAAAGTATAATTATATGTAATCAATAAAAATCCACTGCAAAGGGCATAACTAAATATTAAAATTTAAGAGAAATAATACAATACAAATGAGTACCTTTAAATAGGTACTTTTAGTTAACATTGTAAATAGTTTGACAATGAAGTACTAGTTTGACCTTTTTACTGTAATCTGTCTTATACGTAACGGAAGTTCATTACATAGAGTATGGTGAACTCATCTAACTTCGTGACAAAGACATTTGAGTAATGAATACCAATAAACTATATTATTTGTTGAATTAGGTGAGTCACAGAATTAAATGAGTTCACCCTAGTTGTGGTTCAATAAACTGAGGTTGTTTCTTGGACAAATTTAATCTGTGTACACTAGGACCGTGATAGAACGTATAACAACCACCACATAAACACTTTTATAAATTTATCCGCACTTCACACAGGTTAGCTGGTAGAGAATGCTTCCTAGCATGAAGTTCTATGTACATGATTTGGTTTTTGTGCAATAATGAATATTCTATTCTATTCTACTAACGTAAATTTACGCTATACGTCCGTGATCAGCCCCCTTTATTGGAACGAAAGTGATAACCGTTTTCGATTCCGATTTTACAGTACATGGCGCTTTATGTTTTGAATATTTCTGCTTGTGACAGTAAGCTAAAGCATGCGGCGCAATGTACTGCGAAATCGTAATTTAAAGCGATTACCAGTTCTTTAGTTAGACAATACTCCTCCGGTTCACCCAGCCTCTGCTACATGTCACACACACTGCGATCACCAATCCGCCTGCCAAGCGTGGTGATTATGGATTATCCTCCCTATTGTATTCGGTGAGAAATGGGTTCGAACAACTCTCTACAGAGCCAGTGAGAGCGCTGCGGTGACAGCTTACTTTAAGTATAGAATTATATGGCACGTATTTTGTTACCACGTCGGCGTGAGTCTTTTACTATAATTATATCTTTACTATACTTAGCCGCCTACAGAAACGTAAAATTATTTAATATACATTCAAAAGTTTAGTTCAAGTTTGAGAACCCGTGTACGAGTGAGATGCATTTCCGTGAGGCTCGCGATGAACTAATGGAGTTATAAAGTTAAAATATTACGCAATTTATTGCTTAGGAGAGGTTGGTACGTGTCTTTAAATTGAAAAAAAAAAACTATTTTGATCAAAACACAATACTAATAAGTGTGTTATCATTTTTAATAAATATTATAATGATGGTTTGACAGCAAATGCTATGCATATGGGATGCTATGTTTGCTATGTCCAGCAGTGGATTTCTACTGGATGAGGATGATATGTGAAAAGTAGTTTTATTAATTTGTTCATCTGTTCTTTCTTGGTTACCTTGCATTAGGTTAGAGACCAGCCAGCAGTATAGTGGCTCTAAAAGGGCGCGCGCCTTACACTGCGTTTTCATGTAAGTGGTCTCTACTCGAGAACCTTTATTCCCCAGCCATCTAATATTAGAAATGCGAAAGTTTGTGTATTTGCTTCTTTAAAACTTGACAGGGATTATGACCTCATTATGATTTATCCTAGTACCTCGCAAGCAAAACTGCGAACGGCTGCAAAAAATTCAATACCTTTCGGATGGTATTTTCTGTTTTCAATTTCCTCTTATTGGGATTAGAATAACTCTCTTGATCAATAAAATCTCTTCCAAACTTCCCCTCTCGAACAAGATGCAAACAACACTTAACCGAACTTATTCATATAATTCAAACATCGTCAAACGGGGGTTAAACAGCTCAATTGACATTTGTCCAATCTTGCAACAGGTCGGTACAGTCGTTATTAAAAGTAGCTCAAATTAATCTTCTATCTCTATGGATATCCATACCGGAACTTCCGACTGTAACTTGAAAGGCTATTTTAAGTTTCACACGAATCATTATTGTGTTTCCAATTCAATTTCGTCATCGTTCTAAACTCAAACTGTGAAAGTGTAAAGGTTTGATGGGCTTTTGTTTACTTCTAGCTCTTGACTTGTAAAGGTGATTATGACCATTTTAATTGTAAAGCTGTATTTGGATAGAAAGCTACTCTGAAGGCAACTGTACATTCGACCCGGCGGAATTAAAATTCATTCGTCCCTGCTGCGCCGCGAACCATGTTACCCGGGATGAATATGTATTGTGAAATTCCGTTTAGATGTTCGCTTTGAAATTTCGTATTAATTCGCTAGTTAAGGGCGCGGTACAGGCGTAATGTTTCGTAATGCTTTTATTTGTAAGGCGCAGTACACACAGAGGTCACATAGGATGAGATTATTTAAAATGATTTCCTCAATAATTCTAATTGAATAACTCCCGTGAATACTCACTGGCAGCCTAATCTGGCTCCTGTCTAATTGTAGTAGCGGGTTCAGTCCCGGCACAGGCACCTGCGCCACAATTTATCGCTTACTTTACAACGGCCTGGCGACTTGCCACTCGCTACGCTTCCCTGTACCTGTTAACTGTGCCACTCCAAATCAACCTTCAATGTACAATGAGCTTTATCGCCTTGTCACTAGATTCAATATGGTTCGGACTGAACTAAACAGGACCTACCTTAGTAGTTCAAGTTTCACCAATAAGTTACGGGACACCTAACGCTTACGAGATGATACAAAGTTTTTCATAGATACCAGTAAATTTTACATTGGTTAAGTGTCACCGTAAAACCACCGTAAAATAAAATATTGGTTGATACAAAAGATTGTTGAATGAAACTTGAAATCAGCAGGTGATTACCCAATAGGGTAATCACCTGCTGATTTCAAGTTTCAGTAACGCTCGCGTACATGCTTGCCATCAATACAATCGTCGACACTAACGTCAGGCAGACGACGCCGACGACATGAAGTCAAGCCCATATTCTCTATCTCGCGACGATTGCAACAGGCGTAAATTCTGCGATCATTGCTGTCAAACGTCGCTTTTCTCGGATACACAACTTTTCATTTGAAAACCGACTTCCACCATTGTATTCGACAAAGTATTTGGACGAAAAAAAAATGATGAAAGAACCATAGTGGTGAAAGGATTATGATACTTTCTGAATGCAAATGCTTGACTTCTTGCTGAAAATATCAAAATCGCTATATGTATGCCTACAATATTTGAGGAGTTCCCTCAATTCCTCATGGATTCCATCATCAGAACTGGATTCTAAAAAAAATAGGACCAATCTGGAAGTATATCTATTCAAACAAAAAAAGAGTTTTCCAAATCGGTTTATAAACGACGGAGATAATATGAGGTAAAAACCATAAAAAAAATAAAAAACAACCGAACTGAGAACCTCCTCTTTTTTGTGAAGTCGGTTAAAAAATAACCATTTGACAGCTATAATGATTGCACAATTTACACCTGTTGCAAACCTGTCACGAGTTAGGGAATAGCCCCGTGGAACGAACATTCACTCAGGCTCTTGCACGATTGATCTGAGGCCCAAGCATAAACATCTTACGTTATCGAGACGCTAGCGTTACGATAGTAAACGTCAAATATGAACCAATCAACTTACTAAGATTTCAAGTTACCCTGATGTCATTGGCCAATGTTTGACATTTGCGATCGTCTCGCTAGCGTCTTGCTAATGTAAATTATTCGTGCTGACCCCACTGACAAGATGCCATGATGCGCCACGCTGCGTCTCGTAGACCAACTTTCTGAAATATTGACTAGATTCCATGAGACACCACGCCACGTTGCCGTCACGTGACCGAATGGAATAATTTTAGGGCGTTGCTGGAGTGGAACTTCTGTACGTTAGTACTATTGTGTCATCTGTGTTAAACATGGGTATTATTTACCCAGCACCCACGGGTTGACCATGAATGCAGTGTCGGAAATTTATGAGGGTTCCATAATAAAATGATGGTTTTATGAAGCATCATTTAAAGAAAATCCTTTGAGAATCCTTGACAAGATTTTAGAAATAACTTTTTTTTGACTCCAATTTATGGGTGAATGTAGGAAATAGGATGCCTACCTAAAGCTTCCTATACATACCTAGTAAGATAATCATCATATAGTCACTATTATATTGCCCCATATTCACTTGACTACGATTTGTTCCACACGCACGGGGTGCGTCATCGCGTGCATCATTGGCAAGACATTGCTGGACGTCGCTTTTCCGTGTTCAGTGCTACAATTACCTGTTTTCCTAAAACTTATATGTTCATAAACTAGTCATTGCTAGTGGTATTTTTGTAAAGTCTTGCTGACGTGGCCATCCGTCTTCGCGAGAGTTACGCGGGTTATCACGGAACATATGGGACTCCTCACTCAATTTATGACGGGTCACTACCTACCAAAATACCTCCACGGGCCTTCTCAACCTTGTGTAAATGTTGGAAGGTTCAAATTGGGAGTGGGCGGTAGTAGAGGAAAGTTGGCAGGTGAAAAGAAAAACCGTTGCTTTAGCGAATTTGTGTCAGAAATTGACCATAAATTTGTAGAGCAGCCATGATGCCGGCGAAACGGTGGGAATAGTGGATGATAGTATCAATATTGAGTGAGTTTATCGTGTTTTATGTTTAAAGGATTTCAGGATTAACTGTATATACACTTCTCATCATAAAAATCTAAACACTTTTCAAGTTTGTGTTTAATCGATTAATAGAAAAAAAATTAAAACAACGGGGAAAAAAAATTACATTTAACAGTAGGTAGTACAAGGTTACGAACTGCCAGAAAAATATAATGATTGCTTTTCCTAAAGAAATAATACTCTCATTTGGTTATTTGTTGCCAGAAAGAAAATCTGAAGTGTTTCGATTTTTTTGATGAGAAGTGTGTTTATGTTGAATTTGTTATGTGCTGAAAATTAGAACCCAGCAACACTTATTAGATAAATTTTGGTTTCCTAGGTATAACTATCCTTTATAAAGTATTAATGCCTGATTTTTATTTGTTACTTAATCATCTGAACCATGAAAACGTTCTTTTTAGTATCTTAGTGCTTGTTATAAAAGGATTTATTGAAGCAGTTGTTTTAAGTTTGTATGAAATAAGTTATGGAGCCAAATTGAATCTTACGACAACGCGTTATAGCGTATTTGAAATTGAAATACACCTCCGTTTAGAAACTGATTCAATTTTAAAAGGTCCGTCAAACTTAGTTTTTTTACTAGGTACCGTATTAGCACGTGCCGCCTTTAGGTGCTTTGTGGTGTTAGGTAGCTTCGGTGCAAAATTAAAAACCGTGAAAAGTTTTTTTAAAGGACTTAAGAAAATTACTTGCCGACGACGCCACGGGCGGGGCTGTTATAGTGGGGCCTTTGAAATTTTGCAAAGTGATGTACTAATATCACTTTGCACAATTTCAAAGGAGGAATTAATGTTGGGATCAAACCCTATATCGACTGGACTAGTAGTGCTAAATCACGAGCTAATCGACAAACGAACAGCAAATGGGTCCAGAATTAGTAATGACGGACCATACATGAGCCTTCCATTGGTTATTCAAATTGGACGGCCCGGCCCGTGGGATTAGGGAATCACTTATGAAAACTGAAATTGAATTCGGGATAGGCCCATGTTATTTCTAACGGCCTTCTGGCTTTCTCGCACGGAAGAAATAATAGTACAAACATATGAAGTTTCACTTAACCAATACCGCAAATTAGTCGTAGACCGCGAAACGTCGTGGTATGACGAGGAACAACTCCATCGTCGTGCGAGTGAGCACAAGCAAGCCAGCGAGCCTCGCTAGATTTTATATTTATTATTAGAATATGCTATTTACTGTCTTACTTCACGGTGTTGCCACTGTTTCAGTATCAGTAGGTAGTTGGACACACCGGTAAAACTAGCGGTAATTTAGCCAAAAAACACCCACCAACTGTTAATTTGATTCGCCATTGCGCTCGAGTATAACTTATTGTATATTATTATTATGAAGTACCTGGGTGACCGAGCTGGGTGGAAAACTTGGAAAAATGCGTTTTCCCAGGGATAGATTTTTTGCCCCCAAAAACCCTCCTACAGCAAATTTCATCGAAATAGTTAAAGCCGTTTTCGAGATTTTAAAACATTATACAAAATATTGCATGTTTATCTGTGTCATCGTTGCCCACGATACCCACGGAACTACCAAGTACATTCAATAGGTACACCCTGACCCATGACAAATATTTGCAGATTGTGCAAGCATTTATCCGAACCCCGCACCTCTACCTCTCATCTCAGCCAGAGACTCGCCCGCTACGGAGCTCACGGAGTTCGTCTATTTTACATTGAATTGATTTGGATTGACACAGGCTTTCTTCACGGCCCAATTTCGGTGGTCAAGTGGGATATCGGCCAATATTGAAATGTCGAAAAAATAGCGAGAGCGAAATGATTTGACGTTCTTTGAAGTTGGTTTAGGATTAGGTATGATGCCGCGAACGGGCTGAGTGAAATGGATTTTATTTGATTTGGATGGCAACAAATCATCATTATCATCAGCCGAAAGACGTCCACTACTGGATTTGGTCCATAAAATGGCGCTACGAGCAGGCTCCTCATCGATCAGACGTCTTCACGCGACCGACACATTTTTTTAATTATTTACATGTCTCACCTGATTTATATTAACAGTCCACTGAATGCCTGCTCGAATAGTGCCATGGCGTGACTGGACTAAAAATAAACCCCTCCATCTCTTCCTGTGGATGTCATAAAAACCGACAAAGGGATTACAATCAGGTAGTTTTATTTATTTATTTAAATTCTACTGCTTACTGCACTTACAGTATACACCAACGCGTGCAGCAAGCCAAAACTACACTACTTATCTTACGGTAGTTGGTACTACCGCGTGGTTTGCGTTCGAATCAACGGGGCCGCGGACAGGCCCAAGACTAACTGATTATGCCTGACCTGCCTGATTATGGCAAATCCTCCAATTTAATTGAATGGTGGGAGGCCTCGTCCAGCAGTGGACGTCTGATGATGATGATGAACGGTCTGGAAGGTCTTCCTACACGACGTGTTTTACTATGCTTTGATTAGCTATTATTGAAATGGATAACCGAGACTCTCTTTTTACTATCCGCCCTACAGGCCTTGAACGTTGGGTGTGCCTTTATCTTTCAGCATTTCAAAATAATAAATTTACCATAAAGTTAGCTATAACCGAAAGTCTATTGCCTTCACAAATAACAGCGAGCCCGTTACCGAGAGGAGAGTTAACTTGTTTTAATGAAAGGTACTTCTCGTCTCGGCAGAAGCTAAGCAAGACATCATGAGTAGGTACTGTCACTGCCAAAAGTGCATTAGAAAATACTAATTGGCCAGAAAACATTCTGAAATAATAGTAAAGTAATGTTGACAAATGTCATCATCCACATAGCCAGGAACTTTGCTTGGTGCTTAGATATGCGCGGCGTGCTAGGTGATGTATTCCAGGAACAAACACACGGTTTACTATCGCAATGGCCTTACTGTCGCTCGGAGCAGCTCTGTACGACTACGTATTAGTCTAATAATCTCCGACTAAACAGACGCATCGGCGTGTCAACAAGATAGTGGAATACCTAGTTCAGCATGCCACACTGTGTTATAAACCACGCTACCTAAAGTCTTGGCATGGCGAAATCTTATCGCCATGCCAAGACTTCTACGGACAGCCACATAAATATCTAAGATATTATGTAGATATTTTACCTTCTTTTATATCGCTGACTGTACCTCTCGAGGAACAGTAAACCACTAAGAAAGTAATTTAACTGCAACTCCAAAGTTGTGAATGTTTTGAGGAAAATGAAAACATCAAGGGAAGCTTATTCTGCTAAATATACTTCTCAATTAGTTCGTGAAAACGAAAACATTTTTGGAGAAGTGATGTTTTTCCGTTTAAAATTATTATTATTTAAGGTGTATCTAAATTAAATGTTTGTAAGTAGGTACAATACTCGAATTAACTTTGAGGTCGTGGTATTAGCTGAAAATACCATCACCATCGCAACAGTAGTAAGTAGGTAAGTACCTTGTCAAAGAGTTCACTCGGGGAAGTAGGGGTACTACCACTATACTTACTTATTTCTGGGTCCAAGTGGAAGGTGATGCTCGTATTACTTTGATGCCGGTGAAATTATGCATTTGAGATTTTTTACTTTATATATCAGGGTGTGTGATTGCAGTTCTACTTGGGATTCTTAAAATCGTGGGCCGACTGAAGGTTCCGTCAAATAAAAAAAAACTTCTTAATCATGTCATAGAATTTTAATTACAATTCTTTCTGTTAATCACAGCAATCTCGTTTTGGGCAATGGTGACAGCTTGGTTCTATTACCGCAATTACTGCAATGTAAAAAAGAACAAAACAAATATCAGGTTCATAGACCATTTAGGTTTTGTCTATTTGAAAAATTTAATTTGAAGTGTTTAGTTTTGATCTGAAATTAAATACAGTTTTCACGCACGAATATACGGCGGCCACTGATTGAGCCTTTTGCCAAGGATACAAAGCAATGCGTTACAGTCATTTCCGTCCTAGAAAATGTTCAATTTTGTAGATATTTATTTTTCTTACAGTGAGTCGTTCATAGCACAAAGCAGATCATTGACATAAACCTGTGGCCAAGAAAGAAGCAGTAACACGACGAAGAAGTTGAAGCATTATTCATACCTTTATTATGACAGAAACCTTGTAAATAATAGAAGAGCATTAACACATTTCATCAAAATGATTCTAAGAGTTTCTTCCAAACAACCAAAAAGTTACACTAAAGTTTCAAAAACATTACACGAGTAAGTGTTGAAAACTCGCGAGGTCTAAGTGCAAATTGGTTTATAGTAACGTGCAGGTGTCTGGTGGAAATGGTTCTATTTCTCGAATACGGGCAGGACACTCTGGGGGTACAAACGAACCGATTGAAAATAGTTGCTCTAGCTTTCAGTCAGCATATGACATTCTCTTTAAACTTTACTTGTTTCATTGAAAAACGGTAGCATATTAATATAAATAAATTAATATCGTTCATGTGAATGTAAAATTTCCATATTGTAATTATGAAGCTAGGTAGAAGCTTATCAAAAATTTAAATACGTAACAAAATTTTTGCATGTAACGCCTAGTATACACATACACTATGTTTTTTTTAATCCCAGCAGATTATGCTATTAATACCTACTATATAATACCTATAAAGGACTTTTAGTCGTTTTGTTTGTGATGCTAAAATGTATCTTATATACCTGGCCTGTGCCTTCTAAGTGCTATACGTAATCATTAACTATTCTTGAACAAAATTAGTAAGTAAAAGTATGTACCTAATTCAGCGAGCTAGCTTCATGTATATGTAAATTACTGCCATCATACTTTATCAAGTTAAATGAAAGCAAACACTACGAACTGTGAAAAAAACTATGCTAACAGACTAAGTAACTACGTAGCTATCTCTTTAAAAGCATTACGTTTTAATCTGTCCGAGGCAGTACTCAGGAAATTAAAAGAGAATCTCAGATAAGTGGCTCGGCGCTTCTCTGCTACTTCGTAAGAATGCAATGCAAGCGGTTCTCAGAAAGGAATAAATTAAAACGGCAGTTTTTATATGTAAATAACCATATTTACTAGTTATTTTGAGCCTAGCAATCAGAATACATAACTATGTATGCCGTAGTGTAGTCCTACGCTTCGTAGATGTGCTACGTTTCGTAAATGTGCTACGGAGGCTCTACGGATTTCACTCATGGAGCGATTGTCATTGCAGATGTGGTTAAAATGCTTGCGTGGTGATTGAGGAGAGTCGATTTTATGATCCTACTAGCGTATTCAAAAGTCCAATCAATTATATATAGATTATTTTTTGTTATGCGAGTTTAATGGTAAGTAATACATAAAGGTGGGTTCTTTATAGTTCATACGAACTTAAAAGAACCCACTTTTATCCCTATAGGGATTGAATTTCGTGATTGACTTTCTTAGTGAGCACCTAGAAGCCGAAAGGAACATTCATCCCAAATTTCAAGTTTATAGATTTTATAGTTTCGGATATTGGAGGATCAGTCATCCCATTTTGGTTTCACTTATATAGATAATATTATAGATTTATGTTAAGGTTCCCACGTAAACCTCGTAAATTTTTTGGCTTATCCGACTACATCTACAAAATTTTATGAAGATAATATGACATATAGTTTTTAAAGTACCTAAAAGGAAAATAAAGCTGGTCGAAAAAAAAGAAGTAGCTCATTCAAAAAAATTGAGCGTAATTCAGCCAAAAAGTTCGTCGAGGTAAACGGGGCCCCTAAAGTTTGTTTAAAATGATTTATGCAATATCTCGTGCAAAAAGTAGCGCGAATATTAAAAATAAAGTTTACTGACCCTATCGAACTCCAAGTAATTGGATTCGTACGTCAAATAATTCTAGGCGAACACTGCTAGTTTAGGAGACAGTTGTATTTTTGTAACGCATAGTACTGACACGTTTGAATAGGTGTACAAAAAGTGGATTTATTGCACAATACTAAACTGGTCAGATGTGGCTCAAAACAAGCATGAAATAAACCACATTATCTGCATTTTTAATGAGATTAGGACTGAGGAAAAAAAGGAACAAAAGTTTGAGAGCGGAATACAATGGCATCTTGACAGTCTTGTTAAACATGAAACTTGTAAATAGTTATTGATGTCCACTGACTATTTTTTCAAACTATTCAACGTAAGAAAATCTTCTCCAGCTTCTGAACTAAGCAGCTAAGAGGCGGATTAACATTCATGACGCAGCGCTTATGGGATTTAAAACGGTGTTAACTCAATACTCCTATTTTTAGTACCGTTCTTTGTTTTTTAAACTGTAGGGCATTCACTATTTAAATTAAATATCGTGGCTCGAATATTTAGCGAAACATACTATTTAGTATATCTAACAATATTGAGAAACTTTTGAAACTAAAAAAAAAAAAGGGCATTTATTCACTAACACTAATCTTAGTTCCAAAGGTACAATTATAATAAAGTTTAATAGTTAGTGTAAGAGAAAAGGACGAGGGCTCAGCCACGCTGTTTTTCAGCCTCACCTTAGAATGCTGCTGTCGTCACGGCAGCCATGTACTCGGAAGCTATCTGCTGTTTCAGCAAAGGAAACAGCAAAACAACCACCGAGAACTCTTTATTATAAACTAGGCCTTAGGCACTTACCCATAAAGCTAGGCACCCAAACAGGCTTATACTTAAATACAAAAGGGTAAATTGTAAGAATTTAGGTAAGTATATTGAGATAATAATAAACTTTCATAATTATGAACATAATTATCATTAGAAACGGGATATATACCATGACTTTTGATATTAATTAATTCCCGATATTTCGGCACAGTTGCATGCACCATGATTACTGTAAACACGCTTTTTTACGTTTTTTTGTTTATTTGTGTGTTACTCAACCATGCTGTATAACGTGGACATGACTTGCATTCCACAACGAGTGCGAAGCCGCATGTGGATGCTAGTAATCAAATAATAATGAAAAAAAATCGAATAAAAATATAAATTTTGAACTCATAAATTGAATTGAATTGTACAAATTTTGATGAGCTCTGTGGCATGGTCAGCGATTAGCCACCTGAGATGCGGTGGAGGTTTAATGCCCGCCGAATGACAAATTTTTGCATGAAAATTTATTGGTTTTATAGAAGGAAATCGAACAGCGAACCAATATCATTTTTGGAATGTATCAAAGTGGTTTTAAAATGGTCTGTTTTAACTATTTTTCAATCACGGTAATTTATTGACATTCAGGTCTTGATAAAATTGCAACTGTCAAAAGGAGTTGTTAACATGTTTCTAGCATAATGCGATTTGTCATAAGCTTGCATGGGCACACACATGCGGTTTTCAAGCCGTTATACGCTCAATAAACATAATCGCGGCATCCATCCGTGACTTATAGCATGAATAACCTCTATCATTAATTAACGACTATAATAAATCGGATAACGGATACAACTCAGAATTAATCTCGTCGTGTTTCATGGTTTATTCATTCATTCGGTCTTCCGTTCATTACGTTCATTAACACTAAGCTGATTGGAAGTAAAGTTTGCTAGCGTGAAATTTTATGAGCGGGGTTTAAGTTTCGAAGCATAATGATTACTTAGCGTCCTCATCCTATATAATCTGTTTTTGGCTTTTAATTACCCACCTACGCTAAAGCAAAAAAGGGCTATAATTTTAGTAGTCAATATATTACGTACGTATGTTAAAAAATAAGTTTCTTCTTTCGTTCCCTCACTGTCAAACCGACAGTGACATTTGCATCTGGTGTTTATATTATCTACTGAATTGGTATTACCCCTCCACTTATCAACACTGTTCTGAGACAAGCCTGCCCTACTAGTCCGTCTAAAACGGTCTAGCACTTAGAGGCAATATCTATCCCTGTGAAGAGGTCTGAAATTACCTAGAAGCTCTGCAAATACTTTGTCATGAAATTATTACCCCAAAACAATTTAAATAAAAAGAAAGTTCAAAAATTAAAACCCCATCACTGAAAAATGGCGCTCTAAAAAGTATGAAACAAGATTTTTTTTTTAAGATTTCGAAAGTTTACTGAATTTGCTACTGGAAATTCAGGTTCTCAAAAATCTTAATGTTTTGTGTATTGGATGATTATGATTAAAATTATCTTGTTTATCGGTACTATAAACTGGTTATAACAAAGGGTTTTAAAATTCAACTACAGACATTTAAAAGTCTAATACAGAATAGCTTCTGATTTTATAAAGAAAATCTTACACAAGTTTACAGCACGCTTGAACGCAATAGCATCCTTGCTACCGTTACCTCCCCACTGATTTAAAATGTAAAACGGTTAATATTTCCGTTTCTACTGAACCGTGTTTCGCCACTTACCTTACAAAGGGTTTACATTTACAATTCAAATGCGAACTTAAATTGCACATTATTTAAGCCTTATCCTTAAAGCTTAAGTAAGTTTTGGTATTTCCTTCGATACTCGATATTTTATATAATACCCAAATTTTACCATAGGACGACGATGGTGCTTATGGCTTTTTTTGCAGATTTATAGAAATCTGCAAAAAAAATAGATAGATTAACTCATCAAAACAAAAACAATACACAGAAATATAAAAAAAATACTAAAATTTGCATTTGGCACAGTTGATCATCAGATCTAATGTCTACTTGTTAAATTAGAATGTTATACAGGGGTAAGTAATATTTTGAGCCCAAAAAAATCATATCTAAGCAATTTAAAAATAATTGGTCGAAATTAAGTTCCACAGGGCTCGACATTAGGACTAATTTTCATTTCTAATAGTAATAAAAACGCTTATTACGCTTTAATTGAGTCAAAATTAAGGGAGTTTCAAATTCTGGGTCAAGCCTATTATATAAATAGAGTATTTATAATTCAAAAACGTGGCATTTGTACCATGGTGCGGCTGCCTCCGCTGTGGGAATCATGCAATGATCATTTTTCGAGCCTACAAGTTTAAACTCTTCCTAGCCTGTACATTTTAGTGGTTCTTAAGGATATATCCGGCATCCCTTTAAGTACACTTTTACACTCACTTTCAGCATGAAAACTTGGTACCTAGTAGGCTTAAACCTATTTTAGTCAATTTTTGTTTATATTCTAAATTTTATTCAATACCAATTATGATTTAATTAATTATTTTTAGAAGTATTGCTTAGACTTATTTTAATTTATATATTTTATTTTTATTTATTATTTTGTCATACCTACAATGATTATGTTTTTATAATATACTTCCTTATCTCCTCCCATACGACAGAAATAACAGTAGGTACAATATTTTTTAAACCTTTCGCGATCATTAAAAATGTCACACATGTTTATTATTGTTATATTGTTGTGACACATTCGAAACGCCGGGAAAATAAATAATAATAGCAATATAGCAGTAGGTACGTTTAGTTTGTCAAAATTACACTATCAATGGTGGGAGGTAAACTACATATTTCATCGGCATTCGAATTGCTCGCAATCATCGCATGGAAAGACGAAAAGAACTGGTAGTCAGTGTTCACAAGCTGTCTGTTGACCTATTTCTCGTGAAGTTCAATCCCGTCTTTGTCTCGTCACTGTCCCGTGAAGATCAAGTCGGCCTATCACTTGAAATTCAGTGGCAGTAGTGCTAGTATCAAGGCGCAAATCTCATGCTGTAATATGTTCCAGTCACGACGTTATCATACGCTTTTGGAATATTTCTACAATTTTCTTCCATGAAACACGTTCGTTTTGAGACCAGAAATCGGATAGGTACGGAAATACACAATTTAAGTGTTTGGAAAAACGGGTTGGATAACGATTACTGAAACAATGGTTTTTCTATAAATTTGTGGTTCAACATAATAAGATTGGACTAGGCGCGGGGCGAAACATTTGAGTAAATAATTAATATTATTTGCTTGGACGCGATGGTCGCGTTTTGTGCTTTCTTCCAATGGACGAAACAAAACTACTTAACAATTCAGTGCCGCTATAGATCCATTATTCCATTATCCATAGGACCATTATCCTAAAACAGGAGGTACTCTTGAATATGTCGGATACATAACTATTATATGGCTAAAAGTTTTTTTTTCTCGTTGATCGATTATAGAAGTATTTTCTACTGTTACATATAACTGAACTCGTAACAACAATAAAATACAAAAGTCGAAGAGTAAAGTGATGTCATTCAGCGCGGCCATACCCATGCATTCACGAAAGCTTCCGCGCTAAGAGCGCCTAACCGACCGACACTTCTTGAGCAAACTTACTCGTGCACTTGTTGAAATGGTGCCATGCTTTTAAATTCTGTAAATCGGGTATTTTGTGTTTCAAAAACCAATAAATTTCTCAAGTACAATGCAAATTGAAAGGAAACCGGTCCATTATTTATAATTTCTGATCCTCTTCTTAATTTTCTTACATAAGTAATTAAAGGTGCCATTCACATCAGAACTACGATGGCGTAGCTAAAAAACCCTCAGAAAACCGATTTGTAGAAAATTTATTCCAGAAACATTCACACTAGCAGTAATGACGTATTTCCGATAATAACAGTACACACACTCAGAGAAAAATATTGTGGGTGTGACAATAAAACTTTAACCCCGCTCAACCGTTCATAGTCCATAGTCGCTACAGCAATGTTTTTATTGCTAAAGGCTTATTGCTAAATTAGCAACATGTTTCTTCATTCTAGCAAGTTGAGAAGGTCTGTGTAGGCGAAAATAAGATGTATCAGCTCAGCTGCAAAGATAACTTTGCCCGTGTAAAAGCAGATGTATGGCGACTCGTTATGTTAATAGATGCTAAGTAGCCGATGGGAGAAGCTTTCTAGCCATGGCGTTTCCTCAATTAGCTTTTACGAGCTGCGATCACGTGACGAGGGTTTAGCTGTGAGGAAATGAATTTGGATGGATAGGAATGTTCAGGCAACACTTTGAATGCTTCCTATTCCTGAGTCTTGAGTCTTAAGTAGTTATTAAGTAATTGACACGGATTTTATATGAAGACAGTGATGAGTGCTCCTAGCATTCACTTTGTGAATCTCAATTTCCATACAAAAATCCGTGATAAATTCTTGTTAATGTAGTACACCATACGTTCGTGTCAATTGTTTGTTATAACTCGGACTACGGCCTCTGAAGCGTTAATGACAGTCTCGAGCCTTCGTCGTATCACTGAATGTTTACCCTGCTATATGGTAACCCAGTTTGAGGTATGGCCCTGAAAAGTGTTTTGCGACCGAAAATAGCAAATAGTGGTAGGTACAGCAATAGAAGTGGAGTATAGGTACCTAATTATATCTCCGAATTCTTCTCAGAAGATACAAAAAGTCTGAATAAAATTATCAACCCTGATTTAACCTAATCGGATCCAATTTTCAGAAATGGCACATCTGCAAGCAAATTTACAGCCGTCCCCATTATCAACTTAGTTAAGTTTGTTTCCACTCCGCGGTAACTTATTAACTTCTCAATTTGTTTAAATTATTTACAAGGTTTTAAGCTGTACCTGCTTACCCTCTGGGGTTTTCAATTCAATTTTACTTAATGTTGATTGGTTTGTTTTGGTTCGAAGATCGAAGTTGCCCTGTTACTAATTCAATGGGCTAGCAACTAAGTTTTTATTTTAGTTGACATTTTATTTTACGTAACGAAAGTTCATCTTTATTTTGGATTTTGTTATCATTATATCAGCCCTATACAAAAACACATCAAAATGCTAAGCAAACCATGACGGTCGATGACGAAGCGATCTACAAACATAACATATAACATAACACCCAACAGTCACATACATAGTCATGATCCCGCACTAGGATTTCCTGTGTCGTGGGTATCAGGAACACGAGTACTATGGCACAATAACAAACGAGAGTCGGAAAAATATTTTCAGATCATACAAACATTTGTCCCGCAGCGGGAATTGAGCAACCTCTCACATCTCGCCCGCCGCACTGTGTCTAGGTCAACATTATCATCCTCCTCATCATCGACGACCTCTGTGGCGCGGCGGGCGAAGGTTTGCCTGCGACGCAGGAGGTTGCGGGTTCGATTCCCGCCTCGGAACAAATATTTGTACAATATGCAGATATTTGTTCAGGGTGTTCTGGGTATTTTCCATGTATAATAAAAAATATCTATCTATGTTATGTATTGTATTAAGTATATCAGTTATGTAGTACCCATAACACAAGCTCTGCTTAGCTTGGGGCTAGATAATGCTGTGTGAAATGTCCAGCATTTATTTATTATTTATCATAATTTGACTGACTGTTGACGCATAGCCTAGTTCATAAGTCCTAGAGACCTGAAATTTAGAAGGTACATTTCCTTTGACGGTCAAAGGGTGCTAAGAAAGGAATTTCTGAAATCCATCCTCTATGAGTATACAGCGGGGTGTTGAAGTTTGTATTGAAAAAACTCCACGTGGACGAAGTCACGGGCAATCCACAGTTCCTGATATTTGCTTAGCGCTTCCGTATAACGCTCTTGCTTTGATTGCTAGTTCTTTAAGGAGCCAGAAATTTTACCTAACAGTTAAAAACGTCTATCTCTAAAAAGCAATGTATCAAGAAAAATGATTTCCTCTAAAAATACTTTCATACTATCAAACTAGACGGAATAGATCGGTGACATGATCTCGTCAATCATCGGTGATATATCTCTCGCTCTCTACGCTCGCTTATTCTCGCTACACTTTATCAGCGTGATTTACAACACAATATTTTGTGGCAAATTCTCTATACCTGGTAAGTGTGGACACGAACTATTTTTTCAGAAAATAAGTTAACTGCAAAAATTCATACAGTTTGCGAAAAAAGTGACAAATATTCTGTAATGTAAGAAGATGATATTAAGAAGATTTTGATAATTTAGTGCTCAGATAAACTTATAATTATCGCAGAATTACCATGTAACTAAAGGAAAGTTTATGAAAGACGAAACTTACTACGCAGAGCTTACACGAAAATCTGAAATTGTACTTATAATATATATATATATATATTATAACTTATAACTCGGCAGTTTGACACACTAACGATGTGGTCGTGTTTACACGCTCTTACGCTCTTCTCGAAATCGAACCTATCTATAGATATTGAATAAGTATACAATATAGATATTGAATTGGTTATCTATAATAACGAACGTTATACAATCATGTAGGTCTGGCAATTACGTTATTGAACTTAATTTAAGTTAAAAGAAGACTGCAAAAGAGCAATGTTAGTAATTGTCTTTATTGTCTGTGTCCAATTACAGTAGCGAAGCTTTTGAATGAATACAACTTATGCATATTAATCCAGTGCTCTCAAATTCATGGATTCTTGTCGCGTACTGAAGAAATTATCATAAAAATATTAAACAGCAATACGTGTCTGTAGCACGGACGACCGCAGAAAGTTTTTCAAGAAACTGGATGGTGACAGATGATAAAGGCAGATGATGACTGTCATCCAGATGACTGGTAGGCATGGAAGTAATAAGTACTACGTACAACGTAGTACTTATTACTTCCATGCTGGTAGGCTATTGTATTATATCGTATCGTATCGCTCTAATAACCGGACGACAAAAATATTTTATATCATAATGCTTTTACAACTAAATCAAAAAGAAAATGATTTAATATAATGCTTGTAAAAATAATACAAGTAATGACACCCTATTTGACCTGAATTACCAACACCAATAGTATTAGTTAATTAGTTAATAACACAAATAGTTGGAATTCAGGTCAAATAGGGTGTCATATGCAAGGGCTTTGTATGGATTTTTCAAAACTATAGGAGGAGGCCTTTACCCAAAGAGGGTATCTTAATAATAAATTACAAATAATAATAGTAATAAATTCTGGCCATTTCACACAACATTATCTAGCCCCAAGCTAAGCAGAACTTGTGTTATTTTTTTTTTTTTATTATTTATTAATTATCACGGTTAATTTACCAGTTACATTAATTAAAGACACAAACAATAAAACAATTTAACAATGTCAAAAATGAAATAATAACAGTAAAGTTATGGCTACTAGATAACATTTTTTTTTATTATACATAGAAAAATACACCCAGAACACCCTGAACAAATATCTGCAGATCGTACAAATATATTTGTTCCGAGGCGGGAATCGAACCCGCAAGCTCCTGCGTCGCAGACGAACCTTCGCCCGCCGCGCCACAGAGGTCGTCAAATGAATGAATATCAAATAATATGAAATGTAATCTAATTGATATATCTGATTTAGAATAAATTAATTGAGAATTAGGTGGAATCCAATTTAACTATATAAATCTTACCATAAATTGTAAAATTATTTAGTACATAAGAGAAATAAAAGGCTTATTATTATTGTTATTATAAATTGTAAGGTAAGAGCAGAAATGCAAAAAAATACTCTAGTTTACTTTCTGTATCCCACAATGTTGAAATTTGGTACTTTTATGCCACGATTAACGGGAAAAGTCTAAAATTGAAGAATGTTAGGAATGCGCAAGGTACACTTCCGGATAATCGACATGTTCAGGACCTTCGATGGGAGGAATCAATAATATGTGGACCGTTTACTATTAAACGTATATTTTATAGAGTAGTACAATTCTTGAAGGCGGACGGTTAGAGACTGGCTTGGCCTGCCGGCCGAGCCACAGGTTAGTGTGTAGTGGGCCAACTTGCTACATCAGCAATTGGTGCCCCTACAGTCATCCCCTTCTTAAAAAATATTTTTGTTATATAAACCAAAAATATTCTAAATATCTTAATTCTAAACCTGTTATAAATTGTACAAAAGCTTCACCAATGTAGATTACAATATAGTCTTTATGTATGCTAAGCAAAATTGAACGAGTTCTCTATTACACATGGTGTCGGTTACAGTTAACAATAACAAAGTCGAGCAAAATTTCCAAGAACTCTTCCGGCCATTATCTAGTTACACATTCCTTAAACAAATATAACAATTGCTGTCTACTTTAGCATTAAACAAAAAATTTCATAACTATATAACATAACTACACTGTGTAAAATTATCCGCACAAAAATATATATATATAAAAATTGTCCAAAAAACAAGTATAAAAAACGATTTGTAGAGAAATAAATTGTAAAAAGAGTAAAATCGCTTCAAAAAAAAATTTACGTAAACCACTTTTAAATCACTGACTTCCCACCTATGCCGATGTTATGCAGCCTTGTTTATTCCAGCACCTTCCCCTCGTTACTGGTCTACATAGCGCGAGTATCATGCCAGTCACTCGCAGCAGTGCGACTGAGTATCCTCCAAGTCCGCAACAGATCCTCCGGTGAGCTTCCGGGCAACTATTTTCCGAGTGATGGCTGGCATATACTATTCCCGTGCTGCCTATGTAGACCGTAGCGTGACGTCTTTGGGGGACCGCGGGTGGATGGCACAATCACTTCCCCGGCCACACACGCCAATCTCGTCGACGCTTCCTTTTCAAACGGCAATGATGGTGGCTGGAAAACAAGCTTCGGATGTCTTAACCGCATTTCATCCGTATCCGGCTTTTCGTGGTGTCTGGTTGTGGGTGTGCAATTTCTTCAAAATTATTGTTTTTACCTCCTGAGGGGTCGATCATCTCAGGAGGGAGTCTCTCGCCGTCGCACCATTTTCTTAAATTCCTTTCTTACCACATCGAAGGTCGTCGTGGGTCCCATATTGTACAGGGAGATCTGTCGACGTATGTACTTGAAGGTTAAACCACGACGCATAACTTCGATGGTGGAATTCTTGCATGTCACAATTTTCACAAATTTACCTCTCCTCACCGAAGGCCGTCGGGGTCACCACTGTTAGAACCGGGTTTAGGTACACAAATCCACTTGTAAGTACTTTTATCGAGACACGTCGATAGGGCAACCAGGTACTATTCTCTTACATTAATGATACGAGTACCTGGTTCCATTTGCGATGTACTGAACCTTCGGTGGGAGGATTTAATAATAATGTCCGTTCACTTATAAACGTATATTTATTAGGTAGATTACTATTCTCGGTGGCGGACGGTTAGAGACTGGCCTGCCGGCCGAGCCACAGATTTGTACAAAAAAAAATTGTAAAAACTGTAAAATCTACAAGTGGTGACCCGCGACGGCCTTCGGTGAGGAGGGGAAAAAGTGAATTTTGTGTTATTTTTGTGCTACGGTTGAAGAACTTTTACACCTCAGGAGGTTAAACAAGAAGAAGATGGCCTTGAATCAACCAGCGATCACCGCACCACCAAAAATGATGGAAAACTCAGAGCTAGCCGCTATTAGTTTATCAGCAAAACTACCGGAATTTTGGACCGATGCACCAAGGATGTGGTTCGCGCAATTTGAATCGGTGCTTGCCCCGCAAAAACAAGGCGAAGGCAATAAATATAATTTAGTGGTAGCGAAATTGCTTTCCCCAATTTCGCTACCACTAAATTATATTTATTCCAGTAGTTTTGCTGATAAACTAATAGCATTACAACAGGTGAGTGCCCTCATTATATCTCCACCTGAAGAAAATAAATATACCAGGTTGAAAGAGAGATTATTGGCTGTTTTTGAAGAAAGCGCGGAAAGGCAATTTCAGAAGCTAGTAGGAGAAATGGACCTCGGACTACAGCGACCATCTCAACTATTAAGAAAAATGAAGGAACTAGCGACGAATACACAAGTGTCTGATGAAGCTCTCAAGAATTTGTGGTTGGCACGATTACCCGCAGCAGCCAGAGCAGTGTTGATAGTGTCACAAGACACGAAAATTGAAAATCTAGCCCTGATGGCAGATAAAATCATGGAAAATTTACGAAGCGGTGAAGTAGCAGCAGTATCATCATCATCAGCAGGTAGCGGTAACTTGGAATTTATTCGAGCCATGGCGAAAATGACTTTGGAGTTGCAAAATCTACGAGCGGAAGTAAATGAAATTAGAGGCCGTAGTCAACAGAGAACATTCCAAAGGAACAGGAGAAACGTAAGGTACCGATCACGTTCAAAAACTCCTAGAAGAGCGCATGAAGACCCGAATTGGTTGTGTAGACACCATTATAAGTACAGAGATAGAGCTGTAAACTGCGAGTCACCGTGTAATTGGAAAAAGAAGAATCAGGAAAACTAGATTCGATGCGATTACATGCGGTGGAAAATTGCATCGGAAATATTGATAACCATCGCTTATGTGTTACGGACAGGAAAAGTGGAATAAATTTTTTAATCGACACCGGAGCGAACGTTTCCGTTTTACCAGTGAACCGAGTGAACCCTAAAAATCGTCGCGAGTGCAAGTATAAACTTTTTGCCGCGAATAACACCGAAATAAAGACTTACAGAACAAGTGATTTAGAGCTCAATTTAGGACTGCGTAGAGCGTTTAAGTGGACTTTTATAATAAGTGACGTCAAGCAAGCCATATTGGGTGCTGAGTTTTTAAGGACTCATAAGTTATTAGTAGATTTGTATAATAAGAAACTTATTGATGTGTTGACTAAGTTGCAAGCGAATGGGACCGTCGTAAAGTACGACGAACCGTCTATAACAAGTATACAGGTAGATAATCCGTATCGAGACTTGTTAGGAAAATATCCGGAAATTACTAAGCCTATTTGTTACACAGGTTAGTGTGTAGTGGGCCAACTTGCTACATCAGCAATTGGTGCCCCTACAAAGAATTTCGAAATTTGTGCCTTTTATATGAAAAACCAATTTTATCTTAATATTTTTTGAAGTCGGTTAGAAAAGTTATTAAAGTATTTGCATGCATTGGCTATATATTTGCGACGCCTCTGTTGGGGGAAACCACTAGTGAGACTGGTCCGAACTGAGTTTTACCTAAACGTTTGTGAATATGGGTACTGTTAGCCGGTGGTCGTTCAATGATGTTTATGCGACAGATATTGTTCGCGCCAACCGGTTTACGAGTTGTTTTGTTTCGGCATCCGTACGCTTCATGATTAATGGCGTCCGCTGTTTGATGTACAAATCGCATGTTTATTCAATACTCAAAAAAATAAATGATCTTTGATTGTTTTATTTATTTAGGCCCTGGACATTTCCCTGGACACCGCTTAAAAAGCCGCAGAGTTAAGATTGTAGAGCGTTTCTAGGAAAATACGTTTATTTGTCCCCATACACGACAATTACTTAAAAAAGAAACAAAAAGACAACAAAATACAAACATCAGTAGCTTACTTATATAAACAAAGAAAAAAAACACCAAATGGCGTCATGCGTGTTGCGTGGGGAGGGTCAAATAGGTCCCTGTCTCAGCATACAGAGACACCGGACCTACGTCTCAACAAAACTACATAATCAAAAAAACATACCTATATTATGAAAGTACTCTCCTTAGTCTGTGATGGTAATGGCCTCAGAATAAGGACTAAAGCATCCTTATTCTGAGGTAATAATAAAAAAAGTGATTTTAATTCCCTTGTATTCATTGAACCCTTGGAGGAAGGGAAGAGAGAAGGTTGCATATTAATATGGCAAATTGGGGATTTTTTTTATCCGGTTAAAATAAAAACGGTCAAAGCTCCCAGTGAGTACCTAAAGCTTGTTTTCTGGAACAAAGTAGTCCGTTACTCACCTGAACGTTCTTCAATGAAGCGAGCTCAATCCTCCCGAGACCCCACAATCAAAGTCAACTAGGTACCTTAAATGCCGGTACAGCGATTTCGTAAGACCGTTTTCCAGAAAATTACATTTTTAGTCAGTCAGTTAGATCCGGTTGGATCCGATTTGTTGATCTGTGGTGCGATTACCTAACTTCGCTTGCTATCATCCTTTCGCTGTTCCAATCAGTTTCAATGCTGTTTCTATTGAAAATTACGTCTTAGCAATCACCTAATTCACGCTGTTGCTACTTATATAAAAAAGTATAATTGCAACAAAAAGCATTTTTGACAAAAAAAAACTATGGATAGTATGAAGAAGCTATTATGTATCGTTGTTTCTATCAATAATGACAGCATTTGATTGCAACTTGATCTTTTTCAATAGAAAGAAGTAAATCGTTGTTTCAAACGATAGCAATCTAAAGTTTATGTCATAAATGCCTTTAGTCTACGTTCGTAGCTGATTTTTGATAATAAATGTGGATTGTTTATTGTTTGAACATGGTTTAATTACATTCCAAATTAAATCAAATGATTTAATAAACCATTGATGTGTATATTAGGTACTAAAGTCTACTATACAAAAAAACTATAAAATAAAATTCAACGATGACTTATTTGCATCTTATTTGTCATTATTTACATACACCAATGCTTTTTGTACCCGAAAGAGTAGGCAGAACCTCTATGGGCCTTTTTCCATTGTGGGTTGCAACATTATTATTTTTATTTATTTTCTTCAAAATAAATATATGTACTAGTGCATAATTATTGTCATTAGTAATGTTACTAAACATTGTACGCCCAAAACGGGCAGACTATTGATACCACATTACCTGTACCTACCATTTTTTTACAGTTTCCAATAAATGCTTCTTATTCTTATTCTTATATATGCGGCGTAATCCATTACTTCACATTTACTTCCGTCCTTATTTGTTAAATAGATTATGTCCACCCAAAGGTTGTCTGGAAGAGATCTTAAGCGATAAGACCGCCCATTGCACCTTTGATTTGAAACTTTACTACTAGTTACTGTTATATAGTATTTTTAATAAAATCTAAGGAGAAATTGTACCTTTCCTTTCGTAAAAAAAAACGAATATCTCAGATATTCATGCCAAGCTTTCAGAATTTATTCTTGCAATTTTCTCTGGTCTGTTGTGTAGCAAAAGATTTTACCTTTAAGCGCAACTATAAGATTAAGCGCTTGAGTGCAGCGAGTGCTGAAATTCTTATAACGCTTGTAGAAACGAGCATTAAATCAAGTTAGCGTAGCGCCATTGATTTATAATAGCTGACCTGCAGCGGTTGTGGAATTGTTGGAATTCTGTGTTTTGTGTTATTATTTACCATGTTTTGTTATAAATTATTAACACTATACATAGTTATTGTCATCCAACTCAAGAATACTTCACGTAACTTCTATGCCGTTGATTGAACTTCTGAGTACATAACTACCTTTTAATAACACAATTTAGCATTTTTTTTACTGCTATGCAAGCAAACACGCGTACGGCCCACCTGATGGAAAGTAGCTACCGTAGCTTATGGACGCCTGCAACACCAGAGGCATCACGTGCGTGCTGCCGACCTTGAGTCACAAAGATTAAACGTCTCATGTGCCTGTAATTTCCCCGGCACCTATCTATACCCTAAGAGTTCTGCAAATACCAAGAAATTCGTTTGATGTTTTCCGGGATTAGCATTTCTTGGTTCTTGTCTTGGTCTAGGTTTTCTTGGTTGTACTATTTTCAGATCTGATCAGTCTGTGGTTGGTGTTAAAGTAAAATTTGTTGTTGACGTTGAAGTTAGTGAAGTAGCTGTTCCTATTAGTCATCATACAATCAATTTAGTTTTTTTGTATTCCATCTGTCGAGATCCAGGACCACATTTCCTTCCTATTTTTGTTGTAAACTATTTACAAGAATGGTTAAGTTATTTTCTAGTGTAAAGTTCGGGATTTTTTCTCCGTTTCTACTTCTGGTTTTGTTGCTGAATGTGAATGGTCCTAGTACTGTGTTTTCGCCTGGGCGCCTGTAAGACCTTCAAAATTTTTATAAGTTTTGATGTTTATTTTTCTATATTGTTGGAGGGTTATGGTCTCTATCCCCCACGAGGACCAGTCAGCTTGGGGGAGATTGTGTTATTTCCTTTTGTAAGTTTGCGTAGTTTGTTTGAATTTTCCGTTTACCGGTAGTTAACTGCTATTGGTTTTTGTGTGTAGAAACGTTAGTTAAAGAGTTTGTTCGGGATCTCATCACATCGAAGGCGTTTATCCTGTTTGCTTTGATAGAACTTAGCGTTTGCTGTTTTTTGGGCTGAGTTATTGAGACCGACTGTGGTGAAGTAGATGGTTCCCTTTTCCTTTTCTCAGTGTTAGGTTCTTTGACTATTAGTTTATCGTATTTCAAAAAAGCTGTGTTTCCCTTTTTCCTCTCTTCTAGTAGTCATGGTTGCAAAGCTTTCCTTTTCTCTAAAACTTCCTTCGAGTAATCTTCCGACATATAAATTTTCTTAAGTCTCTTACTATTCTTCACAATTTCGTCCTTTTTCCATCCGTTTATAAAAGAACATAGCACAGGTCTCGGTTTATTCTCGACTTTATTTTTCCCTAAGCGGTATATTTGTTTACTTCGTTTTCTTCTATAGTCATATTTAAGTCTTCTTTCAAGTTCTCCTTAACGCTCTGAAATAGCTCTGATGTTGATATTTCACTCTCTTCTAATCCAAAAACTGTTACGTTGTTACTTTTCTTTTCTCTTTTAAAATATTCTACCTCTTTTTCTAGATTACTAACTTTTTGTTTTAGTTTTTTATTTTCCTCAATGATTGGAGATAATTTTTCATCCATATCCATTATAGTCTCCGTAAGAGATTCTGTCAGTTCAGCATTCTGCTTCTGCATTTCTATCTTCATTTTATCAAATAATAATTGAAATTGTCCTTCCATATTATCGGGTTGGATTGTGTAGAACGGAATGTAAAGGTAGAATTGGTAGAAAATATTTTTCTTGTACCGACAACACTGGAGATAATGCCAACCTGACAAACTGTTACTTGACCGATTGTGAAACTGACGACTGACTAGAGTAATTATTTTCTTTGGACTGACCTGCCCGACGTTGCATGAGAATGACCGATGAGATGAGTAGTCTAATATTCTAACCTCAAATTGTTGCAAATGTTTACCTTCTCTTCACCGGGTAGATCTTGACAAATATCCAAGAATTATTTCCTCTAGGTCTTCCGAAACTCTAATGTTGTTGTTTGTAACAGTGTTGTTCTCCAAGTGTAACTTCTAACTGTTACGGATGAAATCACAGTGGTGTTGACACTTCAAAGACCGGGAACGGAAAAAATTAATTGATTTACAATATTAATAAAAAACGAACAAAATACCGTTCGCGACCCACATACACAATTTGTATACAATTTGTAGTTATAAAAAAACCAATCCTTTATTTACATTCTATAACTGCTGTTACTTGTTGATCATAAATTTTACCAAAACCTTTCCGAACTACTTACTCGTAAAAACAAAGAATGGTCATAAAAGTGTTTGCAAAAACAATAAAATTTAATACAACTTCTGAAGATGGTTCGTGAGTTGTACCATATTAGGGTGAGAATCCATCAAGGCGGAGCGGACTTAGGCTTAATTTAAAAGCATATCAACTCTGCTTCTTCATCAAGCAACGTAAAGTGAAGAACATGGTTTGTTATACAATCGTCGTCAATATATAGTCGCTTGGGAGTTTGTTATAGAAGTACGTGTCATTTGCAAATAATACAATCTGAAAATCATACTTTCGAAGTTGGGGTAGATTGTAAATGTAAATAAGAAATAGGAAGGTCCTATTATAGGTCCTTGTGGTACACCCATTGTAACAACTGACCCTGGAGAATGATTTTCATTAACTTCAACTCTTTGTATGTAAGAAACGAGCAGCTCCAGAGCAATACCCCTAATACCAAGTGATGTAATTTACTGATCAATGTTTTTGACCAATCTTATTGGGCACATTCAACACAGCTGCTTTCTGCTCCACTTCTCCTTAATTAAATCAGTTTTAAGCTGCCTGTCCAACAAAGTGAACCTATAAAACGTCAACCACATAAATCCAGAGATTTTTTTAAACTTCTATCTACCCTTAGCTTTGGTAGAGATGCCGCCTTACTGCCGTGATATCTCTTATTCAGCAGTGAACGCTGCATTCCCGATTCTACTACCTATTAAAGCTATGGAGGATTAGGATTTATGTTTTATTCTTTATTTATGCTGCAGGAACAATGATTGTACTGAATCTTAGATAGATAGAGTACTGCTATAAAAGTAGGTATCTAAGTATATTACTTATCGTTTGAATGCATGCATCCAGACCAAATTGTTACATATTATTATAATAATATGCAAATAAATATCTTAAATCTTGAATCCTGCTAAATTTCGTTCAAATTTAAGTTACGCTGTAGTCTTGAAAGGTATGCTGGTAGGTGGTATAGCCGAAGTTTCTGACTTAAGGATAAACTCACTCGTCTCCTCCCCTATAGATGTCGTAATAGCTGACAACGGATGGGCAGCAGCATCCACTTGAGTAGTCAATAGCAATAATGCGACCACCAATCTGACTGCCAAGCGTGGTGAATATGGCGAATGCGTTCTATGAGGGAAGTTTCGTCGTGCAGTGGACGTCTAAATGGCTCAGATGAGGCTGATGATTATGATGATAGTCCCGAACAAAGCTCGATGGACCAGTTTGGTGGATGGATTCAGTGCACTTTACAATTTTCCTAAAGGTGCCCTGAATACTCATTGTTTTCTCAACTAAAAATTATGACTCAACTCCAAAATGTTTCAAAACATTATTTACATGGATATTGTTTCCAGAAACTCTACAGCCCCTGTTCGTTTAACTAAGTAAAGCGTATCTTCCAAGAATACTTAGCACAGTTGAAGACTAACTCCAAGAGCTAGGATAGCTAGAAATCTGCTAAATTGCGAGAATATTCTAAGAAGTTTGTGTACAATGTTTGCTACGCAGTTCGTAAATTTGTTTAGTAAAACTATTAAAATTATGCTTATTACTTATACCATATTATATTATGTTACAGCCGTAGTGTATATGACCTAAGAATAAACCTCTCATTCTCCTCCCGAGGATGTTGTAAAACCCTTACTTTCCTATTCCTCTGGATTACCAGAGGATGAGCAGCAGCATCCGCCTGAGTACTTAACACCAAACTGCAATCACCAATCCTAAGCATGGTGATTATGGCAAATCCCCATAGTATTGTATGGGGGAGACCTCAATCAGCAGTGGACTTAAAAAGACTAGTGATGATGATGTTACAACTAATATTAGTGACACTATATTTCTCAATTGTAACAAAATTGTGTTCCTGAAGACGGAAGCCATAACACCAAACTGCGATCACCAATCCGCCTGCCAAACGTGGAGATTATGACATATAAATCATTGCATTCAATGTGGGAGGCCTCGTTCAGCAGTGGAAGTATACAGGCTTGTGATGATGATGACACTCAACTAGCAAGAGTAGAAAAGCCAGCTTCCTTTTGGTTTTTTTTCCAACCCAATGGAACAAAATCAAAAGGAAACCGACATAGGTTAGAAAAGGCATTTGGGCTCGTACACAAAACTGCAATGCGATGCGATGCGATTTCGTGCGACAAGGCGTCTCCCAGGGTGACCATTCCTTCGACGACCGTCAACCGTACTAAACGGATTTTAAATTATAATTTTTCTCGCAGCAGTTTTGTGTACGAGCCCTTTGGCATGACATCCATATATTTGAAACACAATGCGTGGTGCTACGGCTCTTCTGCTCTTGCTAGTCGAGTGTCATCATCATCATCACTAGCCTGTTTACGTCCACGGCTGAACGAGGCCTCCCCTATTGAATACAATGGGGGGATTTGCCATAATCACCACGCTTGACAGGCGGATTGGTGATCGCAGTTTGGTGTTAAGTACTCAGAGGAATGCTGCTGCCCATCCTCTGGAGTAATCCCTTTATAAAGGTTTTACTACATCCATGGGAGGAGACGGAGGGGTCTATTCTTAGGCCAGATATACCACGTCACAAGCACGGCGCAATCCAATTATCGTTAATAAAATTATGAAAACGCAAAAAGCTTGCATAAGGTTTTTTAAACTAAACTGTTTCTAAAAATATAAGCGCTCTACGAACTCTCGATGATAGCATCTGGTGAAAAATTCTAATTAAATGCAAATTGGTCTCGGAACATGGATTGCAGTGCAACGTTCCATTCACGTGGAGTGGAGCAAAGAAATTAAATTTAAAAACAACACCGCTTCGGAGAGAATATAGGTTTTTTTGCAGGCTGCATGCAAGTTACCTATTAGCTACAATTTCCTGCATTACGTAAAATGCATTATCATTGAATCTCTGCATCCAAAACTACTTAAGAGGTCACCGGCTGGGCGCTCACGTTTTTTTGCACGTGAACGAAATTTGCTTCTAATTTGGATACTATTTCTTCAAACTCCATGAAATTTTGTAAAAATGATCATTACACTAATTAATAGACCAGTGGTGTGTTAGTTTCTTATAAAATAATACGGTTACCAAATCATAAATTAAAAAAAACTAATGTGACGACCTCTGTGGGGCGGCGGGCGAAGGTTCGGCTGCGACGCAGGAGGTTGCGGATTCGATTCCCGCCTTGGAACAAATATTTGTACAATCTGCAGATACTTGTTCAGGGTGTTCTGGGTATTTTTTATGTATAATAAAAAATATCTATCTATGTAATGTATTGTATTAAGTATATCAATTATCTAGTTGCCATAACACAAGCTTAGCTTGGGGCTAGATAATGTTGTGTGAAATGTTCAGCATTTTATTTATTTATTTATTTGAATGTTTTTAAAACTGCACTACGGGTCTGATATCAGTGTACTGATCATGTGTACAACATTTGATGGAGATTGATGAAATCATAGCCAAAATAGAAGAAAACTTTGTTTGTGTACAAAAAGGCCTAAGCATCCTACCGGTAACCTTCTCCTTAGGTAGGTAGCTCATTATAAATCAACCAAGGTTTTTGAGGCATTTTTCGGTTGCTCTTTGTGTACACCAAGTTTGATAAAACATTACTGTTATCTGGGCGTTCTACCGATTGTTTGAGTTTGTTGATTAGTTTGAAAAACATTTAACCAATCTAACCAATCAACCAATATAACCGTGTTACCTTCGGTTTTAAACTCGGGCTATAAGCTGTGTATAGTTTTGATCAAAATAAACCTTTTACTCACGTACACACTTACTTACCAGTTCCGGAAAACTAAGATTAAAGGCCAAAATAATTATTAATTGAAAATGCCCGTTAAATATGCTAATTTTAATAATTCCTTCAAAATTGAGCTCCAAGCCGACAACACGCTCTTCCGGCAATCAAAGACATTCGTGAAAATTCAATTTCCCCGTCTAATCCACAATTAGAGGAGTAATTAAGCTCGATAGAACGTAAACAAGAATAACACTAACGTACAGAAGTGAAACTCCCGCACCAGGCAAAACGTTACGTGATTAGCGCTTGCTACCTAACTTGAGGGTTATCAGGGCAAGGCGAGGGCCATGCGAAGATACATAATTATATAGAACCAAAGAAAGAAAGCTCGAGTTTTTCTTGAATCGAATAGGCTTTGTATGTATAGGCACATGTGGTTTATTCCTAAGCACGCGAGATGAGGAATTCAAAAAAGAGTTTCACTCGCGTTAGTTTTATTATTTGATGGTGTACCTACGATTGCTAGTCCACTGACCTGACGTGATCGCGTGACTTGCCAAATCCACTCGGATCTAAAAATTGAGCATAAACATGACTTATTTATAAAACACCAAACACTCATTTAAACAGGTAGTAAACAAAAAAATTTAGTATATTTAGAAGGCATTACAGATTTGTAATACTACATTTTTTTGTACGACTGTACCCAACTTCAATGTTCAATTAAATAAAAAACAGTTTTCTACTATCCACATACATTAAGGTGATCCTGGAAACAAAAATGGAACAAATATAAAGAAAGCAACAAAATGGCAAAACCAACATTGCTCATGTATTATACATATAGATTGTGTAGTCCAGCCACAAATTGATTTTAATAACATCATGAAAACTCGGAAGGTAAAAGTTTATCGACAGAGTGTATCGGAATCGATAGCAAAGTTGTGCGCTGTAATGTTTCCAGTTATTGCTGCGGTGGCAGAGTACAGGGCACCGACACGATACATACTAGTAATGCACTTTTGTTTTACCAGGGTAATATTGAAAGTACCTATGGCCTGTAAAATAAATGTAAAAATCATGAAACCTGGGAAGGGAAAAGTTTATCGACAGAGTAGGAAACGATAGCAAAGTTGCGCGGTGTAATGTTTCCAGCGATATCGACAGGATGCGTGCTGCGGCCGCCGTTTGTTTTATCGACGAAACATTCGAACGTACACATTTTATCGTGGAAAAGTTTTGATAAAGGTTTTTTGTTTTTTTAAGGCACCAGCCAAAGCTAAGGCCTTCACCACATGGGCTTGAAGTTTGAGTAGCATTTGATTGCTACCTACTTAAGGTGGATCGTCTCGCATGTGGCGCGAAATTCAAATTTTATTGTGTTTTTGCTCATCACAGCTCATCAACACGTTTTGAGATAACGAAAACAGGGTTTGCGAAAACTAGGAGACCCATCACACATGTTTTAATTGATAGTATCTCATAAATATCATTATTTAGGCTACGGATATCCCTAAACAAAAAAAAACACTGTAAAAATCATTGAACAGTATTCGTAGCTCAACTAATTATCTTTTAGAGATACTATCAACTAGAACATGTGTGTTAGGTTCCCTTGTATTCGCAAAATCAGTTTTTGCTATCAGAAGAAGTGTTGATGAGCAAAAAACGCAATAAAATTTGAATTTCGCGCCACATGCGAGACGATTCACCTTAAATAAGGGACATTATTAACGAAGAAAGTTCTTTTGAAATGTAGAAGTCATCCAGTAAGACACACCTAGCGACTGCTCAACACAATGTTTGGTATTTTATATGTATTTAGGCATTGCATGTGAGGTAAACTTTTACATAGGTCAGTGACCGAGTAAGTATAGTAAACGTAGCCACATAAAACGCCCTCGGCTATTATTAAAGCCACTGTTTCCGTAATTTATAGCATAGAACTACCATACATTGTTACACTGCGGTAATACTTAGCTATTCTTGTTAAGTTTTTCATTACCCGACGGCAAAGCAAAAGCAAGGTTGTGATTTTTTAATAGCCTTTACAGGTTTCAGCAGGCGTTCGATGGTCGCTAAGAAAATGGATGCCAAAGGATAGTAGAGTAGGTACTACTTCCAATGCATCATTAGAAGTTTATTCAGTTACATTAGTAAGTTTGTGACCACAAACGCAGCAACCAACGTCGAGGTTTCAATACAGTTCTCTGGATAGTTTTGAACTCCACTGCAGACCACTTGACCACACTTTGATATCGCTGTGACATAGGAACTACGATTTCCAACATGAATGGCCTTTCTACCTCAAAAACAAATCAACATGACGTGGAACAGTTATTATGTGCCAACCGAGAGATGAGGATGTTATCAACATATGAATCGAACAGAATACTAGGTATACACATAAATACAAGTAATAGATCTCTACTTTGTTTTTTTGTTTTCAGGATGTCATGTGCATGATCACACTAAAAAAGCTACTGTAGTCAAGGAGAAATTGCAATATCTTCATCTTTTTCATCCTCATAAATAGCGCGCGCTCCTTTGAGACTTTGTAGCTTAAAACACCCAAGCACTCTTCTTTCTACGAATATTCCTTTACTGTACAAGCTGTCCGTCTATCGAATGCTCTCCCTCTTGTTATCAGAAATTGTTCAATCACTTTTTGTCCGTGTCGCAAAGTTCACCAATACGCTCAGATAATATTTTCTTTTGTTGTGTAGTTAAGCTTTAACTACACAACAAAAGAAACTTTTTCTTTTTTTTTTTGTATGTCTGTGTGTGTGTGATTGTTATGACCTGTGTAATTATTTGACTTTTTATATCTTTGACATTTGCTTTGAATTTTTATTATGATATTGTAGTGTAATGTTATTATTGATTAGTATTAGTATTTTATTTGAATGTATTTTAAAATTATGGGCTTATAAGGCTTGAAATAAACGAATTTTATTTTATTTTTTATTTATTTATATTTATATGTATATTATTAAGTACACGTACAGTGTGTATGCATATACTTTTATTGTTTTTACACCACCGTCTTTTATCCTTTTCATCAATTCCAGTCCATCCCAAGGTTGTTTGGAAGCGATCGCTCTCAGCGATATCGCTATGTACACTCCAACCATCTATCCTATTGTGAGTTCCCCAAATCTATAGGTACTCGCCATTTTTTTGAATAGCACTGCTACGCAATCGCTCTTGCAATGTAGTTGATCCGGAACTAACTACTGCCGGGATTCCATCTCCGTAAACAGGCCAACTTGCCGGTCGTTGCGCTAACTTCATTCAAATGTTTAATGTGAACTGTTTGCGCCTGTTGGTATTATTGGATGAACTAGCTGACCCGCTAGCGACTTCGTAGCGTGTAGCTAGTAGGTAGGTATGTACATACTGCTGCACCCTACGGTAACGAAGCTTAACGTTAATCTTACACTTACTTTTAATACGTAGAATAGTCTGGCTAATCAATTATTTTTATTATTTTCAATTTTAATAGCAATTTTTGCACCAAAACTGTGTCGACAGTAAAAGGTACGTTCTGTCAAAAATTTGAATATTTGACATAATTATTATATTAGCTCTTTAAATAATAGTACAGTATATTAGGAGCATAGGATCAAAAACAGGTAACGCCCTAAATTTTATGATTCTTTAGCTTTTGAAGGTACGATTTTATTTAGTTGAGGGTTAGTCGGAACTCTTCTCCAGGAATCTTAAAAAAAAAGCGACAAATTGGTCTTTTTTACCCCCATTCCGTACATAGGTATAGGTGCAAGCTGATGCGAATAATAATTGTGCTTATTTTGTTCATACCTTTTAGGTGCTGTTCGGAGCTAATTGTATTAATAAGCGTAATAATTCATTTATTATATCCAAACAAACTCGGTTAAACGGGCAAGCGGTGATTAAATGATGCATGATTTTATGTCAAGTTATACACAGAATTGCTGCGTACGACATTGACAGGTAGATAGATTAACACAAAGTTTTTTCTATAATTTTGATGATCTCTGTGGCGCGGCAGGCGAGTTTCTGGTTGAGTTTCGAAGGGTTGTGAGTTCGATTCCCGCTGCGGGAAAAATATTTGTATGATCTGCATATATTACTCGAAACTCTGAAAGGATCAATGAATGGCGTTTAAGAGATGCCAAATTTCGACTTTAAAGATTAAAGTTTGTTAATGCTATAGATATGTATAATTTATTAATTTGTATAAATATGTTATGCTTGACATATTAGCTCCGTTATATTGAATTTTATCGATCGATTCATCCATGGTTCCGCAGTCCATCGTTGAATTGATTGAATTACAAACGAAATAAATTATTGTTGATGAATGCTGACATAAGTATTTGTATTTTTTCGACCTACATTGTTAACTAAAACCAGAGTTTATTTATTTTCCATTATTTTTTTCAAACTATCAGAGTTCCCAAAGTTTTATGAACCACACAGAATCAACTTACGTACCTCATATTCCAGCCCGTAACGCTCAAACAAAGTGCAGACGGTCACATAAAGTTAACTGCTGAATAATATTCTGAAATAAGTGCGACTATCATTTCTGAGCGATAAAGCGTCATAAGAACATTACATTGTAGCGTAATAACCTCATCTGTTCGACAATAAAAGTCTACTTGCCATAAACTTGAAGGATTAACTGGAGCTGAATTGTGGCCGATCTGGAAGAAATTAATGAGGATAGAACTGGCTGAAACGATTTTTGGACTCATAGAATAGAATAGAATATTATTTATTGCACAAAAACAAATCATGTACATAATCATCATCATCATCAGCATATAGAAGTCCACTGCTGGACATAAGCCTCCCACTTAGAATGCCACGACAAATGGTCTTGAGAAGCCTCCATCCACCGACTCCCTGCGACGCTTATAATGTCGATCAAGTGGAGGGTCATATACATAAGCGAACTAGCTAAAAAGCTAGAAAGCATTCTCTACCAGCTAACCTTTGTGTAGTGCTCGTATTTTTTATTCAATTTCTTATTTTTTAACCAGATGCTTATAACATTGAAGTGAATAAATGCACTTTTTTATGTCACACATTTACCAATGAATCTGAGCAAGCAATTCTCAATTTGCTACTCATCAAAAGCCTAAAAACTTACAGTCCAAAACCATTTCAAACACTAGTGCCTAAACCGCTCTTCATTCTTTTATTTCTGCCCCACAATCCATACGACGATTCTACCGAATGCGAGTTTTATTAGCGCTGGTTTGCGACAAGTGCGCGCGGAGACGCTCCGATATGGCCCACATCGGCCGAATGGATGGCCCAACCAAACGACTCGTGAAAAAGGTGCGCCAATAGAGGATTGCTTTTATTGCTTGAAAAACATTGTGGGGGCTGATTTCGTCGGTTGAAAAACATCCGAGAAAAGGGAGCTTAAGTTTGGTGACAGTATTTGGAAGGTTTTAGATGTACTTTGTTCATAATGAAGATAGCTTAGCAAAACCAATTCTTAGCCCGTATAAACAAATGAAACTTAAAAATTATAATTATTTTGATTTTTAGAATGAATATTTTTAATAATAATTATTGTAATGCGTCCAATATTGTTCGAATTATTGATTAGATTACAAAAAAGCTCCAAACTGCTCAAGTCATCAAGATCATTTTGAATCATCTTAAGAGGGCGATCCGAAAATATAATATGTATGAATCGTCTTTTAGACGCAAATACTAACGGAATAAGATTGAATATCGCACGACCCTATTTTGCACAGAAGTAAAGTCTCAAATCATATATGTATTTAATTTATTATGAGAATACTAATTAGTCTAGGTACATTTTGGTTTGGTCACGGATAAAAAAAAGTTTGAACGTATTTCAGTTTTTTTACTGATGTGATATCTGGTTTACTCACAATAACTAGGCAAATCAGCATTATATTTTCGGAGCGCCCTCTTAAAAATCTTAACTAACCTAGAAAATTCAGGGCAACAAACACGGCTTGGTTATTTGCTGATGATCCTTCTTACAACTAAGAAGCGCATGTGTGGTGCCTCGAGAACAAGGAAGATTCTCATCCATTTATATTACCAATTAAAGCATAGAGTCCGTTCCGGAAAATATTGTATTGTACTACTTACAGAACACTGTTGCAAAAGATTGGCCAGCATGTAGATAAAAGATAAGCCAACGTTTCCAAGATGCTGAACTAGAGTAATTTTAGTTAATAATGTTGATTAAATTTACACCACATATTTAGTTTACACGTAGGATTAGCAGTCTAGAATCTAGACCAAAATGTAAACAAACTGAGTTCTGTTAGATTAATTGAGTAGGTTCATGGGTAAGGGCGCAAATAGCATTTATATTCTCAACACAATAGGTTTCTTATCGGTATGGTCTTATTATATTAGTTCGCGCTTTAGTGTAAACCTATTTTGTGAAAGAAAATTGCCTGAGATGGGTTTTAGAAAAACCTATATTACGAGAAAAATAATGTGGCGACCGGCGAACGATGCTTTATTCGTTTACCGGTGATGACTAAATCAACTTGGGAATAAAATATGTAGATGGCTTAGGTAACATTCTAGTTCTCATTCCATTATTTATTTTTGGTTTTAAATTATAATGTTAAAAGTCAAAGTGCTTCTTAAATTGAAGGGCTTTCTCAAAGACAAACTTCTATTTTAGAGATAATTATCTCTACTTATAAAATTTCATGTAAAATAATAATATACTTAGTCAGTTATTTTGATAATGAGTTTTGAGCACTTTTTCTCTCATTGTTGTAATTTTAATGCCTTTAAAATTCGTACGATGTCATGTCAAATCTATTTCGAAGTTGCTTACATGCGCAAAGATTCCTATCATCACACTGGTTCTTTTACTAATTTTCACAATATATTTTCAGACTGCCATACCCTCAGGCAAGACGTCCAAGGAAGAAACACAAAATACATTAAAATAATGGTTAATTTGTCTCAAAGTGAAATTACTGTTTACATCAAACAAACACAATGTTATTATACTCAAAACTGGCTAAAACCGTTTTGTGTCTAATTAATTCAATTGTCATAATGGCGTTCCAGCTTATTTATTCGCTTCATCTTAACTGTATTCAGCTGATCTAATTAGATAAACGAATTGTAAGTTATTGTTCTTTACAGTGAAAAATTAAGGGGTACAAACGCTCTGCGCGGCAAATTATTTATTTTGCCATTATACTTATTTTATATCAGTACTACAACTTATGGTATATTATTGCCCGTATTTATAAAAATACAACCGAATTGAGAACCTCCTCCTTTTTTGGGAAGCCGGTTAAAAATAATCTCATTATAAAACTCAGCGATGACATAGCGCTGTTTTTTTCCTGTCTGTCTCTTGAGAAAATAAAGAAAAAAGCTATTCTGGGCTTCAACAAAAAGGCAGATTGTATTACCAAGCTTTTAGTAGTTTATATCTCATAAGCATAGAAATTCAGAGCTTTTAAGTAAGTATTACAATTTCGCTTGCCAAACCAGAAGCTCAATTTTAAGCAACATTAAACTGAAACAAGCTTATTTTTTTCCATTTCTGTCAACCTTTTCGCTAAAATGCCCAAAAGTTAATGAGCAATTTAATTAAGCCTTAAAAAGCCAAAAAGTTTCCTTTTAAGGTGAAATGTAATTTTTCAGAGTCCTGTTTAATTTGTTTGTGTTTCCAGCCTTAACGTGTATCTCCTTAATTGCTTTCCTTATTTACGACTCTGCCACAGTCTAGCAAGTTAAAGCTTGGTTCGGTTTATCTACGGCAAGACTACCCACAGGTGTGTGCTTCCATTGGCAGAGTTGAAAAGACAAACTTCTTCACGTGTATCATCATCAGCTTAACATTTTCATGACTGAAACTGACTATTCTGAAGAGAAAAATGCCCGTTAGCGATTTTATTTGGTACGTCCATACCATCGTAGCGTAGTTACGTGCTACATAGTGTAACATCGTAGCAGTTGCGTAGCATGTAGAGTCGTAGACGTCTACGAAGTTTCTATAGAAGACTAATTGCAACCACTCCGCCAAGTATTGTTTCTAAAAGGTTTTAATTTATTTCATGAATAACTTAGTTTAGCTATATGTTACAGGGCTATGTCACCTATTAAAGTTTTTTACACAATCACTATTTATGCAAATTATACAGAAAAGACCTTTTAAACTATAGTTATTGGGTTTAAAGTATTAACCCATACTTATGGAAAATAATAAGATTTCATAATATCCCAAAAATTCCAACCAGGTGGAGGAGGAGCCGGTCGTGGGTTCGATCCCCACGTGGTTGGTAATTTTTAGGATATTATAAAATCTTAACTTTTAAATTATTGCAATTTGCACTTTGTACAGTGTAGCGCGTATTTTTAAGATTATTTCAATTTATAAAACTTCCAACAATCCAATTCGTTAAACCTGCCGTTGTGACCTGAAGTCGTGTCTTTGAGTGAGCTTTCTGTAATGTTGGCTGTGATCCGCCTTACTTTTATTTGCTTAAATGTTCAATGATATTGTGAGATTGAGATAGGTATTAACAATGCCTGAAAATAAAATTAAGTGCTAATATGCAGCGTCTATTTATATGTGGATTTATTTTTTAAGTGGAATTATTTTTTGGAGAGCAGGTTTTCGAGATAATTTATGTTTTCTCAAAATTCTTTGTGTTTTTCCCCTTGAAGCTTTGGTTTTACATTTTAAAAATAAAACTGTACCTGTACTGTACTGTACCTATACTTACGAGTATTTAGGTGCTTATTCAGGCGCAGATGCTTTCATGTTTATTGAACGAGCGAAGCGAGTTCTCTGAGTCAAGTTGGAAGAATCGGCATTTGTATGTATGTGTGTATGTATGTATGTATGTTTGTCCGATGAAAACTTCCAAACCGTTAATCCGATCTTCATGAAATTTGGTATGGGGGTAGATAGTATTGGTACAATTTGTAGGTAAGGTTATGAGCTATATCGATCAGGGGGTTGCTGAGATATTGGGGTCAAAGAGGGGGTAAAAAAAATAAAAGTGAGACAGTCAGATCAAGTGGGGTGTCTAATGAAAGTGCTTTGGTTGAGCATTTCAAAACTGTTTTTAATAATTATTTTGCCTTAGTAGTTTTTGAGATATTAGGGAAAATAAAAAACGTAAAAACCCAAAATTCTAGGGTACTTCCAGCAATCCCACAATGCTGAAATTTGGTATGCTTGTGGCTTTTGTGTCACAACTACAGGGAAAAGTCTGAAATTGAAGAATTTTGAAACATGTACTCCATAAAACAGAAACCAATATAACATCCATTGTTGACCTCCCATTTCGAAGAATTTGAATGACGTTGGAGTTCTATGGTTTTCATCAAAAAGACGTTATCAATTAATTCGTCAGGTACTTGATATAGGTACTAACAGGTATGTAGTATAACTATGCCCCGTTGCTTAGCCTTATTCAAAGGTTATTTCGATGATGTGTAGGAAATAAGAGAAGTTACTGGTAGATCCTGTACTGTACTGGTAGACCTCGAGGGGAAAATTTTCAAAAATAATAATAGAAAATATGGAAATTACTTAGTTAAGTAGTCGGGCTGATAAAGGTGTTATCGCGAGGTCTCAGTTCGGGGCGAACCACTAGTTGAACGAGCGAAGCGAGTTCTCCGAGTCAAGTTGGAAGAATCGGCGTTTGTATGTATGTATGTATGTTTGTTCGATGAAAACTTCCAAATTGTTAATCCGATCTTCATGAAATTTGGTATGGGGGTAGATAGTATTGGTACAATTTGTAGGTAAGGTTATGAGCTCTATCGGTCAGGGGGTTGCTGAGATATTGGGGTCCAAGAGGGGGTACAAAAAATAAAAATGATACAGTCAGATCAAGTGGGGTGTTTAATGAAAGCGCTTTGGTTGGACATTTCAAAACTGTTTTTAATAAGTATTTAGCCTTAGTAGTTTTTGAGATATTAGGGAAAATAAAAAACGTAAAAATCAAAAATTCTAGGGTACTTCCAGCAATCCCACAATGCTGAAATTTGGTATGCTTGTGGCTTTTGTGTCCAAAATACAGGGAAAAGTCTGAAACTGAAGAATTTAGAAACTTGTACTCCATAAAACAGAAGCCAAAATAACATCCATTGTTGACCTCCCATTTCTTGGAATTTGAATGACGCTGGAGTTCTACAGGTTTCGTCAAAAGGACGTTATCAATTAATTCGTCAGGTACTTGATATAGGTACTAACAGGTATGTAGTATTACGCCCCGTTGCTTAGCCCTATTCGAAAGGCTATTTCGATGATGTGTAGGAAATTAGAGTTGTTACTGATAGATCCTGTACGGTACTGGTAGACCTCGAGGTGAAAATTTTCAAAAATAATAATAGAAAAATGGATATTACTCGGTTAAGTAGTCGGGCTGATAAAGGTGTTATCGCGAGGTCTCAGTTCGGGGCGAACCACTAGTAATAGTATTTCCTAAACCGCAGTCAAAACTATTTGCCTCACAGCGCCCATGTCGGCCAGAGAGAATACAGAATGACGATTTATTCTAATATCTATGTGGAAACAGTTGGCCCGGTCTTAAGCCCAACGGCCCAGGCTCGGCACACCTGTCAAAATTAATTGGACCCTACGAAATGCCTTTTTTACTACCAGCCATTTCTCTTCTATTCGATAATAATATGAATAAATTGAAGATGTATAGAGTGAAATGTGGTAAAGTTATAATTTATGGAGGCTCCAATAAAATTGTATAGAAACTAGATATCCATCAATATTTTATTCTAGTATTACAATTTCATCATCAACCTATAACATCAAACTAATAGAATGATATTGAAAACCACAGACCAAGAAAATAATCCGAGTTGAAAACTAAACTTATCATTCTTTGGTACTTATCGCAATCTTATTTAGAAACTTCAAAATATTTAGGTTGAGTTTTAAAGTAGAACCCACAGTTACCAGCTAAGCTAGCCCAAACCTAACTCTTAAAGGAGTATCATTCATTTCTAGATTTTTGCCTCAGTAACAGTAAACAGAGAAAATAATGGGCTTCGTACTTTCGACACAGAAATACGCATGATTGCGAGTGAAGAGCGATACGCAGTCACGAACGAAGATTGCTGAGGCGTACCTACTACTTATGTAGTAGTACCTACTGTAAAAAAAAATACTTGGTAAATGTACCTTCTCTATATTTATACGCTGAGACAGGGACCTATTTTTATTTTTATTGACCTACATGGTTTATTTTTATTTTGTAATGTTTTCTTATATCTTTTCTTTTGGTTATTTGTTTTATGTTGGGTGCTTTGGGTTAAAAAAATAAACAAATAAATTTTCTTTCTTTCCTTAATATTTTCTCTCTAAAAATCTAGGTAAGTAAAGTATTACCTACGGAAACAAAAAATAATGTACCTACCTATCTGATTCAAGACAGAAGAAAACAAAATAACTAGGTCTGTACTTTTATAGGACACAAGGCCAATTACATCAATCGAGTACTTACTTCCATATTAAAATACCGTTTTATATTCGAAGCCCGTCACGATCGAATCCATTACCATATGAATGGTCACTAATTTGCAACTGGGATAGATACGGTAACACAGTCATTTCTATAAGCACCAACATCTACTAAAATGGCAATCTTTTTTGACCTAATAATCGCACTGTTAAGACCTTCTGGGCTCAGGGGAGACCAATAGACCATAGTAATTGAATAGAACAAAATTTTGCTAAATATACTAACCCTATAACGTAAAGCCTATTAAGTAACCTATACTATATACTATATATATTTTAAGGGCATCACACACGTAGCAGATGCGGTAATATTTTATATGCGTATAAAACATTATCGCATCTGAAGGTATCACACACGTAGCAGATACGATAATATACGAAAATGATACATTCACGCGGAAACCTTCAAACTGTCTATACTTGTTTCTTGGTGCGGATCGTATTACGGGTGTACAATGAGTTACAAGAGTAAAATCACCATCGATATATTTGTATACACAGATATCATCTGTCCATCTTTTGATATAATTATGTCGGTGCCTACAGATGCTTGACGGTAAAATATAAGTGATCTGCTACGTGTGTGTTGCTCCTTGAGTTTAGTATAAAGAGCGATATGAACAGATACGTGCTCAGATACAGATATCTTACCGCGTCTGTTACGTGTGTGACACACTTTATACTATAGCTATTATCTGAAAATTCGATCAATCAACGCAGGCGTGACAACTTGTCGAAATGCTATTAGAGTAGCGAGCGATCCCCAAGGAATGTGAACTATGCAACCCGTAGGCTCTAACTATCGCAGCATCTATGTCACTATGTCAGAGGTTACCAACTACTAAACCATCTGCTGTATCATAACTAATTCGGTTGAAATCAGGTGGTTCGGGTCAAATAGTTAGCAAGATTGGCCTCGGAAGGTGAACGGTGATATTTCTGGAGTATTTGGGTAAGGTAATTAATAGTTCTGATTGGAGGTGACGCGACGTTTAATTAAACAAGAAATTCTGGAATTTGTCACGAGGACGGAGATTCAAATGAGAATAATCGGAAATATTTATCATCGGTACCATGACTCAGCTCTGGCGATGCCTTCAATTTGTTATTTATCTTAGAAACATACCAGTTACAACACCTAGAACAGTGAACTTGTTTTTTCATCTAATCAAGTGAAATGAGCACAAATACTCAATGGGGGGGGGGGGGGAGGGGGTCTACTAAGATTGAAATCCACGGCCGCTGAGAATGATTCATCCCACTGCACCTTTTCAATCTTAGATTATAGGTAATACTGGTACGTATCTAATTCGGTAGTAATTACATGAAGACCGTACTGTTCTATATACTAATCGGGGGCTTACAACGTCGACGGGGGAATTACCAGTCACATTGATTGTCGCAGTAAATACATTTGATACCTTCCCGGAGCTTGTATAGCCACCCCCTACAAGCTCCGGGTATAATTGATTGATTGATGTGTATGTGGGAAATTATTCCAGGGAATGCGGGAGGAAATTGGATTGGTGAATTGGTGTAACGCGTGAGCGAATAGGAATTTTATAATTTGAGTACGTTATATTGCTACGTTTATAGTATCTAATTCCTCTTGTGCGAGGTTATACTTTGAATCGACTCGTACTAGCTCGAGCCCAGTGGAGGAGTATGGGAGGAGGCGTACACCCAATTTCGGATGCCAAAGTGAATTTACAACATGAAAATAATAATACAGAATTTATATATGGTGCGAGCGAGTGATATCGTTAATAGTTTTAGTAGGATGTTGAACATTGATCCATTTAGTACCAGCATTACCAGGGCAAGGCGGCGCTTAGCCTTTAACTTTTTTAGTTCTTAGGTAGGTTTTTTGAGTTTTGTTTTTTTTATTCGTTAGCTTTATCTAGTTGGGTATTTTTATTTTTATTTTGTATTCATCTTTTAATAATATTTGAGCTTTAGTAGCATGCAACATTTGTCATCTTCCATGCAGTGTTAAATATGCAAGTGTTCACATTTTTGTTGCTATTATGTGTCTATCAGTGAAAACCTGTAATTGGCTCTCTGATGCTATTGTTAGTTACCTGAGTAAATTAATTTTAGCTGTTGGTTTAACTCATAAATAAATAAATAAATAAATAAATAAAAAATAAATAAATAAATACGCATAGGTTAAATTAAAAATAAAATCTTTGTTAATATTATTATAATAACCAAAGTTTGCCACGTTTCTACTAAGTATATAATTATGGTCATCATAATGCCAGTCACCTTTTTACAAATAAATGCGAAAGTTGTACAAATTAAATTATACTGCATATCCCAAAAGCTTTGTAGAAAAATTTGATCTGTGAGAAGCCAGTGTAAGTACAAAATAAAGCGATTTGTCAAAGAAATCTGTTGAAACGAAATTAAATTGATAATTTGAAACAAGGGTAGCCTGATTTGAGCAGATGTCGCGTGAAAAATGGTCCTTTTTAGTCAGATGTCGTTTTCTTCTTTTCTTTCAGAGTTTCAGACATGGTAGGTAACAACCAAATCACTTTTTGTGTTTGAAATTTTATTTTTTGTATTTACGTGGGACGTTGTTGTCTGGGCCTAAGAATGGAACTCCTCCAACTCCTCCTGCGTGGATGTCATAAAAGGTGACTAAAGGATAAGCCGGGGGATAGCATCCACTTGAATACTTATCACCAATCCGACTGCTAAGCATGGTGATTATGGCAAATCCCCCCATTGTACGCTGTAGGTTGGTACGCTATGCTTGCTTTGAGGGAGGCCTCATCCAGCATTGGAGGTCTACCGGCTGATGATGAAGAAGCCTTGTATTTGAAGCTCTGCACAGCCATAATCGTACAAAAAAGATTTGGCTGTCAGACATGTGGAAGCTCCATAGGGATGAAACTTTGACGAGGCGCGTGTCCCTATTCTGTGAACTTATTCATAAGTCGGTAGTCAAAATTAAATATGAGTTTGAAAGTCGTTTTCATGAGCTAAATGTGAAATCGAGAGTTAAAAAGTAAACTGAACTTGCGATCAAGTGTGCGAAAGTTTTCCGAAGCGATACTTCGCGACGTTTTCAAATATATTTATACCCAAGAAAATATTAGACTGAGTATGGTACAAGGTAATCGCTAATGAGGATTGTCTAATTCCGCGATCTTTGTGAAATAGATTATTTAGGAAATCAATTTTATCGCTATAATAAATATACATATTTCTTCATATCGCATCTCACTAATATCATAATATTCCATTCCTTAATATCGTACAAAAAGATGATAAAAACTCAAATTACAATCGGAAATTGGTTGTACAATTGTTGTAGACAAACACACTACTCCAAATACATATTATTATACAAACCCTCTATGTGGCGGACGAGTAAAAATAGCTTCTAATCCCGATTGGTGCATTCCGAATGATTCTGCTATGCAGTCGCCATTAGTCGGAAAACGTAATTTCCTCTCTGATTTTAATAATGGAATTAGTTCATTTGAAATGCATTTTAAAGGACACTCGTTAGCTCTAGAATATTCTATAAGGATTAACCTGAATGGGTCTTTGTTGGCTGAATGGCCGCGCGGGTATTAATTCCTCTTCAAGTTTATGAAAGCCTTCGTAATGGTTTCAGTAGGTAGAATGATGAGCCTTTGTAGGGTAGGGATTTATTTATTTAACTTTTTAATAAGTTTTAAAACACACACATGATAAGGCTCTTTTTACAATAGTAAATGTGTGGTGTATTAACCACATTTTACCCAAAAATAAATAAAAACAACTGAAAGAAACAAAAAAATTAGGGATAAGAAAAAATAGGTAATAAAAAAAAGATTGTTTTTATAAATAAACGTAATTTTATTTTAGTGAGTGGGCCTAAATATCCATTTTTTTATTTTGTTTCTAGGTTAGTTAATTAATTAATTAATTATGTGACTATTGGGTATTAAGTTATGTTACTGGCTTGGTTGGAATTTCATACTAAACTCATTCATTTCATAGACAATAACTGGTTTGTGGTACTTAGTCCATTATTTACATATACGATCCGAATAATGAACCTTGTTGATAGTAGCTTCCTTTTTCCATTTCATAGGAAGCTTCAACAAACACTTATGTAAGTATCAACCTAATACTTTTACTTTTAAGTATAATGCCTGTTGTTCATTATACCTTACAATGTATTGTTGTGACGACTAACATTCAAAGAATGATTCCAAAGTCACTACCACCACAAAATATATAGGTACAGAAGGCAAGCTCAGTACAACGAGCGATAACGGCGCATGCACATATAGACGCACACTTAGAACTCGGTCGACTCGCGACCGAGTTCTACCGAGATCGTCGTTGGGTACGCGTCTATGGTGCATGCGCCTGTTACCGCTTGTTGTACTGAGCTGGCCTTCTGTACCTATATATTTTGTGCTACCATTTACCACTACTACTTTCTTAAACTAACAAACATTTTGAAACGAGTTCTGTATAAAATTGCTCTAGATACTGAAAGTAGCGTCGGCGTCGTGCTCAAAGCCCAAGTAGTTTAATTTACTTCATAACTGCAAATAACTTGACTTCACTGAATGCTAGCAATAAGGCATCTTCACAAACTTGTCTAATTACATGACGTCATCTGGCTAGGATGACGTCACGAGGCAAATGAACTTTCATAATACGCAGTCTTGAATAAAATACCTACCTAATGTAGAAGTTGAATCAGATGAAGTATTAAAAATATTTAATTTAATTATCCTTATTTAATTCTAAATAGTTTTGGAGGAAATATCAGAAAGCATAAAGGAAATAATAATTGTTTCTGAACTTGGTTTATGCAGGCAGAAACAAAATCACTCTTTTGTATATTTGTATTTGTATTTGTATTTGTATTTATTTATTGCTCACATGTACATACAATATAGTTAGTAATAGGTCTTATTTTACTGTTAGTCAGGTAGGTACATGAACCCCGTCAGGGCGCTGCAATTTGAAGTCAAGATCAAAAATAAAATTTACAATACTTATGTTAGTTATTAAAATACAAGTCAAATCAATTTAAAACAATTTCATAATCACATAAAAGTAGAAATAGGTAAGGTTTATCAAATTTAATCTCTCGCATGTATACAATATAATAATATGTCAAAACTAAAAGACTAAAAGAAGGTAGGCAAATCAAATCAATTATATATGTCAATTAGTAGCTTGGGTAGACAAAAACATTAAATTAAATTAAATAGGTTAATGAGTAGGCTAGTCAAAACAGGAATGAATTAACTAATTTTTACATTTATTTTATCTATTTTTTTGAATTAAATTAAATTAAATTACAACGCAGGCAGCGTATCTTTGAAGAAGTCGTTTAAATTGTAGTAGCATTTTTTAATATGCGTCAGTTCTGAAAAAGCCCAAACATTCATACAACAACTTGTACAATTTTGTTTTGGTCCAATAAATACGTTGACAATAGATAACATAGACAGACAGATAATTATGAAATGCCAGCTGTATAATAATTTCGTAAGATTATGCAAATATCTCAATTATGAACGCCACGTGAAAGTAACGCATTCCAAGTTTTAATACCGCCGACTTAGTAACGAAGCTAGACCCTGCAAAGCCTTTGCCACCGGCACTTGCCATTTTAACTTCAGACAAACGTGCAATATTTAAATTCACACGCATGACCTTAACTGTAACGAGTGAGGCTCTAACACACGGTGCAGGGATGCGTAGATGCGTATGCGGCATGTTGCTCGCGTCATTGCTAATAAGAAGACATTCACCGTAAATATACTCTGATTTATAATCTTAGACAATTTTTATAAACAAAGAAATGTCACTGTTTGTATAAATGTCATGTATGTGTATCATATGTGTAGATACACATAATTACACATACATGACACTTAAACACACAGCGACATATCTTAACATTTCTTTGTTTACAAAAGATTAAAAATCAGAGTATAGGTTCATCGAATATTACGGAAACACCACTTTTAATTTAGGGCAACATAGGTTCATATTAGTGTTACATGAAAGCCACATAGGTACATAGTCCAGGGAGTCAAATCATGGATTGTAGACAATATCGAACTCAATATTTTCACAGAAGACAGTATTTATGTAAATGTCAGAACTTACATATAGGCACTATCTTGTCTGAAAATGTCGAGGTTGACATAATTATTATGTCTACAATCTGATAATGGCGCCATGTTCCTGATCCACGACGGTCATCGTGTGAATACACCGATACAACTTATCTTATCCGCTTAATAATGGTCCATCCGGTTTCCAGGTGTAGCTGTCAGTATGGATTGCATGCTGCTAAACCATCCTTCACACGACATTGACAACAAATCATACCACTTTCTTCATCGTATGAAAGCTCTCCAAAGCCCTAATAAGGCCCTTACAATACAAGTCACGTGCCCCGCCCTACACGCTGAATACTTATTGATGAAAATTTAATTTTACCAACATTCCGCCAAACGAGAGAAATATTAAAGAGCCCGAACATTGCGGTCTCCATACTTCGAAACTTTTTGAAGTATCTTTTGTAATGCTCAATAAGCATAGGTACAAATGGAATAGATAGATAAAAAGTGTACCTATAGGTAGGTATTTCTTTGAGAAGCATCTTGTGTACAAATTCCTAATGTACCTTCCTGTATACGAACCTACTTAGGCATCAACGAAAAAATCCTTTAATACGACCTTACTGAGATTAAAAATCTCCCATGTCCTAGGTATAGAAAATATCTCACTAGCACGCTATTTCTAAAGTGTGATTTTACTCAGATTGAAAATCTATCATGTCCTATATCTCATGTGCTTGTAATTTCCTGCCTAATTAGCCTATCTTAGCGGCAAACACTGTATCTTTGGTATACAGTAATCCACGACTGCAACCAGCAAGCATGAAATGCACGGTACAGACCCAACCCTTAGAATAATATAATAAGTATAATTATTATAATGTACGTAAGTATAATTATCTAAGGACCTACACAAATCATGGATGGAATATAAGGGCCCCACTATGGTATAATAATATACACCGCCAGGTATGCCATTCCGAGACACGATGGTCACGTTGGGAAGACACGCAGTACGTTGAAAACGCAAAACGTTCAAAACGCATAATGAACACTATCGCAAAACGCTCAAAACGCAAAACGTCCAAAGGAACACCAGCCTACGTCATCGCCAATGAGAATTTCTATGCAAGCGTGTGATCTAACTCCCTCACACCCTTTTATTACCTGTCTGAATCCGATAAAAACATAAGGTTTTTATCGAAATAATAATGGTTTAATTTGATTAGACAAACGATATTACGATAATTAATTATTAATAATACCTATAATTATGTTTTCTCAAGAATCGAATCACGCTGTCTTATACCTACTTAGACAAGTGTGGCTACAACCGCTAATAAAATAGCATTATTGTGGTTGTGGTAATGTACTAGTTTTCATTGTACTATGCTTCGGTTCGATTCGCTCGCGGCCAATTTCCTTGTAATATCCGCGTGGATCCAGAACCGCGTATTTTCCATCACCGGTTGCGTGACGTGTTTTTGTGTTATCAGTAAAGCCAACTAGCATGTGGAGATAGCATGTGGGCTAAAGCGTGAGATTGCAAAGTAAACTAGGTAGGTAGTTTAGAATTTACAAACTTGTCTTATTTCAAACAGCAGGACAAGGTAATTTTAATTTATAAGACGATTAAAAATTATCCTTGTGAATTCAATGAATAAAATTATTTTTGATTTGATTTGATTTGATTTCAGCGGTTCTCTTCAAAGTCAATTATGAATGAATGGTACAAGAGTAGTAAGAAGAAGCACTCTAGGATCCGATGCAAAAGTTAGAATTTTTGCTTGATTGTTTCTATAGCACGCCGCGCCGTATCGTCTGAACTGAGTTTGATAAAATTTGGTATTGTGTAAGAAAGTTAGCAGGATTGACACAATATTACCAGGCGAGCGAAGCCGTGGCAGATGATATAGATATAAATTTCTTGCCCACTGTACAAAAGCTACTCGTATCTACCATTGATAGGAATGCGCTATAAATAATCTCTGATAAATCCGGCCTAATTAGCACAAATTATTTAACATCGTTAATTAATCCATCGATGCGGTAAATGACAAAGCAATAATTCATTAGACATTATAATTTCTATTGAATTGTTACTGCATGTTTAAATAATTATAGAGTACGCTTCACCGAAATTCAATTACGATTTCAACTTACATACATAATAAATTCGATAAGGTCGATAGTTCATGTACAGAATTACTACTTATTTGTTATCCACAGAATACCTACCACAGAAAACTGTTTTAATTTAAGAAAGGAGACATCGGGGGGCTTAGTACAGGTTTTGATAGTTTACGAAACTATATGAAGTTTCGTTTCCTTCCATACATTTACTTGCAGCGCCCCTAGCGAAAACGAGAAGAAAACTCAGGACGCTGTCAGTAAATGTATTGGATGGAAACGATACTTCATATAGTTTCGAAAACTATCAAAACCCGTACTAAGCCCCCTGTTGTTTTTCGTACTAAGCCAAACGTGGTTAGTAAAAAGTAAAGACGTAGAGCTTACTATGTTGATTTATACCTAGGTACATAAATAAGTGATAAATAAGTTCCGTTGTGTCTCCGGTCTAAGAATAGATCCTTCCTTTTCCCGTGGATTTAGTAAAAGCCTTACTAAGGGACTGCACCAAGGGCTGGGTAGCAGCATCCATCTGAATGCCTAACACCAAACTGCGATCACCAATCCGCCTGCCAAGCGTGATGATTATTGCAAATCCCCCCATAGTATTCAATGGGGGAGGCCTCGTCCTCATCACCAGCCTTTTTACGTTCACTGCTCGATGCATCATCACTGATGATGATGATATAAATAAGTGGTACCTAGGAAGAACCTACGGATTTCCACTTAGAAATAGGTGGGTATACCTAGGTACCTCTTTCTTTACACTCACAAATCATCAAACGTCCATTTAAGTACGGTAGGTACTATACTGAAACTCTACCTAACCTAGTTTCTATTAAAAACTGTCGGTGGAAAACCACACCTACCTATTTCCTAATGAAACACGTCTAAACTTTGTACTGCTACAGCGATCCATCCGGCTTTTTGTTCGCGAAGAGAAATGCTACTGTGCAGTTTGCTTCAATACTTGTGAGTAGGTACTACACTAGTATACCTACAGATTACCTAAATTATTTTAAAACGTATAAATCAACTGAAACTAAAACATACTGGCAACACCCAAAAAAATTGGTATCAATTCCTGAAAACACACATGTTTGTGTTTCTGTTTTTCGAGTTATTGAATTATTTTTTTGCGTTTTTTCTTGTTTTGTCGATTTTTTTCCTTCACCAGGCCTGCAAATACACAGACGTCTGCGTTTCAATTCGTAAAACTGTATTTACACTTGGAATCGTGGCAAAATGTCCGCAGTAAAAGTATAGCCCTCCAACCAGCTTTATTAGTACCTACTACCTACCTACCTGATAAAGCCAAAGTGAAAAGTATTCACCCTAGGAACAAACACGATAGCGTTTACTACTCGTCAGCTGTGGCGTAGCGACTAAATAGGTTTGTAGGGTAGTGTTTTATGTTAATGCAAAATGCTATAAAAAACAAAATACTTCAGATTCTGGTTTACGCCGTTCTTATTATAGTGTGGCTATTTTAGATAATAAATCGTCCGTGCTGCCTTATAACTTTTGCGGAAACTTGGCACTTTCAAGTTGGCAAATATTTCTAGGACGCGGGTAAACTTTTGATAACATATTTTAGAACCATTTTATCATTCCTTAGACTGCGATTATAGGAAATATCTGTTGCTGACATGTGTTTTTTATACAACTTTAATTTTAGAAAAATTACTATTTACACCTCGTACTTTTCTATATTCTCCTGCTGACGTAAGAGAATAGAGTAAGCATGGAAAAAAACTCCACTCGGTTGAAGTCGCGGGAGTTCCACTATTTAGTCGAGAATACATAAATCGCATTGCGTTCGACACCATGAGCTCTTGTAGCGATTCAGTTCAAAAACTATTCAGTACAAAATATCGGTTCCGTGATGTCCACAGTTATATTTAAAGGTACAGTAGCAGAAGGTCTATATAGACTTCTGCGATTAAAGTTATTCAATGATGACGGATGTCAATGACGAACCGATATTTTGTACTGAATAGTTTTTGAACTGAATCGCTATAAGAGCTCATGGTAAGGCCTCTGCTCTCTGATTACTCGAGCGAACGTGTCGATGTCACATTGAATATTCTAAGGCTGGACATGTTGCGATGAGCAAAACCTTTGAGTGGCAGTTGGTGTTCGATTTTTAGTGGTAAAAATAAAATAAAATGTAAGTAAGTACACCAATTACCTAGGGTTTACCCTATTTGAAAGGGTAAAGCTCGTGCAATGCAATCAAACTATGGACTATTGTATGTTTTTTGTGTAATTTATGTGTAATTAGTCTGAAATAAATTATTTTATTATTATTATTAATGCGACGCCCACTGAAACCTTTCACCACTCTGGTTCTTTCTTTATAGCCCACTAGTCCCTTTTCAGGGACACCATATATTTTTATGGTACCTACATTTTTTTGCGCCTTATGTTTTAGCTTCTTTTCCAAGAGCAAAAATATTCGAAACATCAAGCGCAATGTGCCCTAAAATTGTATTCGAAAGCGATTACTTACTAGTTTCATTTAAAGGAGGCTGTCTACGGAGGCTGTCTCTGACACGCAAGTGACCAAGAAAGAAACAGTGACGTAGTAGGTAATGAGTAAAAGTTAGTGATAAGCTCCATTAGTTTAAAACCGCGGTCACCGTTTTATGACGGCCGCCGCTTTATGTAACCTATAGACGAAGCAGCTAATGTATTGTCATCATCATCATCATCAGCTGCTTTTAGACGCCCACTGCTGGACCACGACTCGCCCCATAAAATACAATGGTGGGAATTGCCATGATCACCTCGCTTGGTGGTGTATTGATGATCGCAGCATCGATGTTGACTACCTACTCAGGTGGAAACTGCTACCCATCCGCTGGTGTAATCCCTTAGTTGGCTTTTACCGGTGTTACAGGTAACTTAACTTGAAAAATTACGTGCTGTGATGTGTCTAAGAATAGAAGCCTCCAGCTCCTCTTGTGGATGTTGTCTAAGTAGGTAATTGCGAATAATTGTAGTTCTCAGTTTCCAACCGCCGTCACCAATGGCATTATGTAGAACATAAAACAGACTTTATAACTATTAAATCAAACACTTGTTTACCTGAACGATTCACTAATATAGGTAACTACCTAGACTTGTACGGGAAAACCGTGGAAAGCTTTTTAAAAAGACAAAATCATTGAATTAATTAATATCGACTGCCTTAACTCTAGCCTAAACGTAGCATGGTCCAGACGCAACGTCATATGCGTGCGTGGGCGCTCATACGAACTAGAGAGGAAATGCTTACGCCCGATGAGTGGACGATGGTAACATAACTACCTATTACTCTTGCTTGCATTAACAAACTAACTTCCTATGGCCAAAACCAGACAAAAAGTTGCACATGGAGGCTACAGAGTGATTTATTCGCTTGCCTACTGCTTACCGTCAAGGTGTTTGAGTTATTTACTGGCGTTCCTTGGAGTTTCCGAGACTAGTGTTTTGTAACTACTGAAGTAGATAGGTATCTAATCTAGTAAGGCTGTAGAAAAACTGGGCTTCGCCCGAACTGAATCCTGACTGTCAAATATTAGAAAACTTATTTTGAACTAGAACAAAACTGAGGGACAGGAATCAAAATTTTTTTTGGTTTGCAAATGGTTATACCAACATCTCCAAATAGAGTGTTTTATGCCTAAGACAATTCTGTTTGACGCGTGCCAATAACTATACTGGCGTGCATTGAAAAGGGGTCAAAATCAAAAAGTATTTTATTTATTGAAATGACAAGGATCATTTTGAATCGTCTTATAAACTAAAATTACTTAGAAAAAGGGTCGAAGGGCAGAGCGATTTCAGGCCACGCGGCTTTATCATTAATATTATGGTTATTTAGAGTGCAACATGCTTTAAGATTATTATTGATGTGTAAGGATTTAATAAATTGTAGGTATGTGAAAGAATATTGAATTTACTGTATAACAACCTTCGATAGGCAATTTTTATTAAAAAACTTCTAAGATAATTTTTTTAATTAAAATTGAATTTTATTCTAAAATGGTTGACAATGTTGTATAAGTAATAAGTATATTATACAAATAATATATTGTAATATATATACTTACAAAATTGTACTTTATTTTGTACTGAATAGTTTTTGAACTGAATCGCTATAAGAGCTCGTGGTACGGCCTTTGACCCCCCTAAGTTAACGGACCGCAAAAAGAAGGCTTTCTGAAAGGAACTTGAAATCTTACAGTCCAATTTTGTTGGCCCAAAACTGAACGTGAACTTAGGTTGGAGAGAAAATAAATGGGCAAGAGAGATGTTCATAGATGAGTCCTGGATCTGCCTGTAGTCATATAGGAGGCACATAGTGTATGACGACAATGAGGGGTTTTCACGGCCGTTTCATATCATGCTTTCTTGCTTTCAGCGGTGAAAATAGATGGCGCTGCTCTGTTACGTAACTGTCAAGTGTCAAAATAAAGTTAAATGTCAACATCAACAACGTAGATATATTTTCGTTTCGTGGTATTTATTTTTGCTTACTTCTAAAAACATCACGGAATCACTAGCGCACACTCAAGAAGCAGACACAAACAGAATATCATGACTAATAGCCACAGACTAGTTAGATAATAGCTTAGTACGCGTATACCACAGATAATACATTTGACAATCATGGCATTTACAGTTGAGTCAGCGCCATCTATCAAACCAGTTGGAACTACTTTTTTTTTAATCTAAGTTGAAAAGCCCTCATTAGGCGAGCGCTACATTCAAGCTAGCTATAAAGAAAAGGTTCCTCACGGTGAAGGGCAATACCAGATATTAAATGGAATATTTGCACATTTTTTCAATATCAAAATTCAGTATGAAATATATTTTGTGATTTTTATACAATACTTAAGTACCTACTTAACTTCGATATTTTGCATAGTTTGGGAGGTAAGTATTGTGGTTTATCTAAGTGAACCTATTTCATTGCACGGCAGTTTATTTAGCTCCGCCCGTCACTAAAGCAACAGTGAGATGGGGAAAGAACACACATGCTGGTTGTAATTTTTGTTTTCATAGGTTGGTTATTATTATTAAGTATCTTGGTAAAATACTGATAAAATACGATTTATCACTAAGTTAGGTACAAAGGTAACTTTCCTGTTTAACTGAGTTTCTTTGGTGTTTTAAAACACCGGGATCTTCAATGCCTACGGTAGAAAACACTAGCCGGGACTTAATTTGTGTGCAATTTCGTTTCGGATTCCAGTTTCGGACGTTTGGAGATAAAAATAAATTTATTGCCCACGATAGCTGGTGTGCTTAATTAAGCAACGCGAAACAAAAAGCTTTGAGCCAACTAATGACTTGTGAATTGTGGGGCACTGAAGTTGTAAGTTGTACTTGAGCTTCGAGTAGGTTACTAGGGCTTCCACAGTATTCACAGCTTACTTTAGGTACAATAATTTTGCTGATCTAACACTCGTACATCGACCCACACACTAAGATTAGGGCTCGTAGCCACGAGGCCGTAGTGACACCGCTATTAATGTAAGTACCTACCTAAATACATAAAATCCATTTTGCCGCTACGTAGACCAATGGCTGAAATAAAGGTGCTGATTTTTTATATACCTGCTTGCGAATTATGTCACTCTGATAACTGTTATCAGTTTCAATCAGTTTCAGCGCTGTTTCTATCCAAAATTACACTCTTGTGATCATCCAATTTACCGAATTTGCCTACAAAGCTTGATTGTAACTGCGTAAATTAAGTAGGTAGGTACCTAATGGCAAACGTTATTCCAAACAAAAACAGAATTGAAATCGATAGCACTAGAATTACGTAATCGTGCCATAGATGTAGGTAGTTATGATGTGTTTGGTGCTTAGAGAATTTACTATAAATTCTCTAAGGTTTGGTGAGGGGCGGCTTCAAAGCGCCAAGGGCAAAAAGCTTAGGGCAGTTAGGATTCACCATACCTGGATTTAAATTCTGTAAATCTAGTGGGACGAGTGACACATAATCTAGGACCTAATTAATTCCAAGAAAAATACCACTCTATGAATAGTTAATAAGAAAGATACTACCTAGGGACTATAAAACAATTTGCTAACAAGTTGTTAAGTATTTATAGTTTCAGCTGCGAATATTATTGATTCGGAATAATCTAGATATTTTAACAATCTCTTTGAATATCAATAACATCTTATTTTGAGCATTTTAACATCTACGGGAGATGATTTAGTAGTGTCAGGCAGAATGGTTAGTCAGGCACTTGCGTGTGTGACTAATTAAACCTATCCAGACTTGTAGGTGCCTACCTACCTACTATACCAAATATAGTGTAGGTATATCTAGGCCACAAAACCATCAGCAGTGATAGCCACAAAACATAGTTAATCATCCATCAAGTGACGTTCGCATAGGCACCTAAGTTAGGAAGTCAGTGAGTGGCCCAAAGTGTAATTTAAATGTAAATTGAGTGCGGCTACCGACCGCGGCCAAGACGCCAAGCCACTGCACCTATGTGGACAGTGATTCATCTCCATCGAAACTGCCCTAACCGACACAATAACAATCATTTTTCTTTGCACACTACCGTTCCCTGTGTCGCAAATCAGGAGCTACGAATATGATGGTAAGTACCTACATGGTAAGGGACATTCGCTAAAAGTCTCTTTAAAAAAAGGATATTAAAAATGAAGACAATTTTACTAAGGATATAAGAACAAATTAAGCTAAGTCCTAGAACAACCGTACTGTTAGGATATCAAACCGAGAATAAAGTGCATGATGATTCTAGACTGTGCTCATATTCATATGAAATTATGTATGCTATCATCAGCTTTATTTGGAACAACAACAGGGTATAATAATTATAACAGTACCTACCACAACACATAGACACAATTTTGCAATAAAAATATTAGCAGGTCATGCAAATATTTTGCTGCGGGAATCAACCCGCACCTCTCGGTATCTCAGCCAGCTACTCGCCCACCGCACCACAGATGCACAGAGGCAGAATCGGTGCATATAAGTTATCATTATTAGAAATACTTTTAAAAAAGTGTTAAAAAACTCAAATTAGGTAAGTAAGTACATAATTTATATATGCACTGGCTGCTCTCCTAAAATAGTCTTATTTATTTCTCATTTTTGTGTAACGTTATTGGTAGGTATTTGACAGTACTGGAATCGACAGATTACAAAGTAGGCGAGTTGGGGAACGGAAATAATTTGCAATTCCCCAACTGGACTAACGTGGACGAGTTTTTGTTCAGCGAGTTGGGGAACGACTCTCAGGTTTTAGCGATAATGCTAGCCTGCCTGGTGTACAATAAAGTGTTTATCTATCATCTTATCACTTGCCCACGGCCTATGAAAAGTAACAAAATAGGTATTCTTGTTTTAATTCGTCATTCGCGCCCGTCTGTCATGTTGAAACAGTTTTGGAAAACATTTGAAGACGCTATGCTAAACCATTCAAGGGTTCATTATTTATCTACTATATAAAAATAAGTCGGGTTTTCCTTCCTGACGCTATAACTCGAGAACGGCTGAACGGATTTATCTTATCTTGGTATTGAAATGTTCGTGGAGGTCTAGGGAAGGTTTAAAAGGTGAGAAAAATTAGAATAACTGCCGGGAACACCGGGACCACGCGAACGAAGTCGCGCGCGGGCCGCTAGTGTTTTATAAAAACCAGGGAGAGACACACAAGGAGTAAGGAGTGCGTATTTCGTCCTCGTACTGTATAGTCGTTATAAATGTGGGATGCGTTAAGTTGCGCTTCTTACCTACTTCTAGTTTTACTATGGCCACTGAAAAGCCTTAGCCCGTCATTGGTTTTTCAGTTGATAAAGATTTATGCAAAGTTTATTGCCTTTTCGTGGGATGCATACAAGTTGGTGCTAAAACAAAGTTGGTTGGTGTTAGGTAGGTACTTAGATACCATGAGTAGCTAGAGTAACTAATACTTACCATATTATATTAATCTACTTCATCAAAATTATGTTTTCTTTCACTTTGTACCTATGTATCTAACACCACCAAAGCAAGTAAGTACCTACCTAGGTAGCTAGCCAACTTACCTATAAGTATATATTTTTAACAAGTATTTTTCACACATATTTTGTGATGTATTTGGCTGATATAGTACCTACATAATACGAACCTACATATAGGTGTACCTAAGATGTTTTCCAATAACAGAACTGAACTTCTTACAGCTTCTTCCAATAATAATTCTTCGTGTGGTTAAGTACCTACCTACCTACTTAGGTAGGTAGATGTGAGTAGGTAGAATAGAAAATAAATAAAAAATACTTTACTGCACACCATAATACTTATAAGTACAAAAATGAAACAATTCCACAAACAAAAACTAAAACTAACTAGGTAGGTATATTTTACAATAGGCGGTGTTATCGCTTTGTAGCGGTTTCTATTCTACCAGACAACCTAGGTAAGTATTTACTTTTTAAAATATTTATGAACTTTATTATTTTATGATTTAAGATTTTATTTATGAACGTTTTTCTAACGCGATACGTAATAGGTAGGTAGCTAAACGAGATCTCCAGTAAGACCACGCATCAACAATGGCAAACTTTTCTTTCTTTCAACGAGTTTTCCTTACATTTTCACAATACTACCTTTATACACACTACAGAACACAATACATGCTTACAAGTTATTTTCGTACTATTACCTATTCTGTGCCATATCTAGAGGCCATCAATTCAGGCAAACTCCATTTCGTTATTTGTATCGGCATTACTTTGTATCTTCACGACTGCCACGTAGTGACTAGGGAGCAAACTGCTCGCGACGTGAATCACAATATGGACCGATTTGGAAATTGTGAATTTCTGACACTATTTGAATTTGTAAGCAATTGTGGTAACGCTTTTAGGAGAGCCTTATAGCCTCGAAATAAGGTTGAAAATGCGAAGATTTTTTGGCAAAATTGCAAGCAAATATTTTATAACGTATCATAATTATTATTTGGTAAATATTGTTAGGTGATACCTAGGTACTTATTTGTTAAGTACCTAAGTATTTTTATTTTCAGATTTTCTTTTATATTTTTGTGATTGCAAAAATTACACATTTAGAAAAGCTATTGTAAAGTAGGTACCTAGGTAGGTACTTACCTAAATATAATACTTAAGTAGGTACCTAATTGTTGTAGATATACCTAGGTACCTACCGCAATCATAGAATTAAAACCACTTTGCATTCGTCTCACAACCATAAAATCTATTTCAAATAATATAATAACACACACGTCCAATACATAATCACTAGTAATAGTAGGTAGGTAGTAGTAATAGTAGGTAGGTCACTGAAATAAGTGACCTACCTACTACCTACATGTAATAACCTAGCCACAAACATCGTAAGTACTGCTAACGATAAACAACGCAACTGACGTTTTTGTGAAAATTAGTTAGGTAAGTATGTAATTATCTACAACAGTGTGAAGTATATAATCAAAGGCAACAAGATCATCTATATCAGTTACTTACCCGTTTTATTTTTTATTTGTTGTAATAGGAAATATTTTTAAGCACAACCAGCATAAGTGCAAAATTTATATAATCGATGCGTTGTTTATCTAATGATAAACAACGCATCGTTCATTAGTTTCAACAGTCATGCTTTATTATATCCTAGATACTAGCCATATGTATCGTTAGAGTACATGCCATAGTTATCCTTAGAATCATAACGGTTTGTCTAAGAAATATTAAGCATTACTAGGTAACGCATGTGACGATATAAAATTAATAAAAATAAGTTGATGATAATGGGTTGAAGTAGGTACCGAAGTCATAAACAAATACATAGGTAGGTACAGATGTTTTATAAAAATATATAAAAAAATAATTGCTAAACAGAAAATACCAGTGTAATGCAAAGATTTAAATCTTTGGTGTAATGCAGCCTAATATACCTACCTACTTAATTATAATTGTATTATCATTGCATTCAATGACAGTTTTTTTTTCTTCTGTGTAAAACAACTTCTGCTCATGTGCCATTTGCCGCTCTTTGGAAAGAGACCTGGCAGAAATTAAGAGGATTTTGATATACTTAAGCTTTTCGTTCGTTTTTTTGTGCACTAGCGAGACTTACTTACTTACTGATTATTGCGCGGCGCAAAATAATAATTGGACCCTTTTATCATTTTAACTGGATATTGTTAGCAGCAGTTTTATAAGTGCCGAGACAATCACACTCAAGTACCTACTTTGAACCAAGCCATAGTTTTGTGTCCGCTGATTCATTCTACATCTCTAGATTTAAGTTATACCTACGGTGCCACATTTCTTTTTCACTAGGTAAGTATCTCAAAAGATGTAAGTGTAGGTATTCATCCATTTTAATTAAAAGGAAAAAAAAACAATTTAAAATGAAATGTTTAATTGGTGCATGCTAATTAGAAGAAGGAAAATTAAAGTAAATAAAAGAGTTGATTATAATATTAATAATTGGTGTAAGTATGTATTTATTTAGTAATCAAACTAGGTAGGTACCTACCATATTATGATAGTGCCCCTATATAAATAATAATAAATAATAAATAATAAATAATGCTGGACATTTCACACAACATTATCTAGCCCCAAGCTAAGCAGAGCTTGTGTTATGGGTACTAGATAAAATTAGTTGACAAACCAAGGCAGCTCTCCACTGCACTCCAAAGTGATCCATTAGTAGGTACTACCCTAAGCTAAAATCCAGTGTGCTCCACGTTATGGGGTAGGTTACACAGCACTGGATAATTTCCCAATTTTTTCTAGAACCTTTGTACTTCAGTCTTTTTTGTCTGAATGGATAATTTTAACAAAGTATCATTATTTATTAGTAGACAAACAACAAATTAACACGGGCATGCAGAAAAATAAAACCCAAAAAGCTGTAAAAGTGATCCATTGTTCCCTGTCTCCGTCTACCTAGGTATATAGGTAAGGTACTAATACAGTAGTAAATATTAAATGATAATACGTCGTTTCAATATTTGTAGTGAGCTAAATATTTCAGTTTTCCTGTGGTTCAGCCTATAGCAATAAAAAGTTGAGTGTAACATAAAAACCTAAGCTCGCAGAAATTACTGGGATTACCTACCTACTGCCGCCGCTTGGCTTCATGTGCACTGATTATTGTTTGATTTGTTTTTTAGGAAGTGAGTACCTAGGTAGAAAGGCTCAAATATAGACTTATTCTCAAAACAATTTCATATGGGTGAAAAGTGACTGCCCATCAAAGTCTTAGTAAACTGCCACCGCTTTACGAAGGCATGACTTTAATTACTGAGACTTAGACGACTTGACTAGCGAAAGGCATCATATTTTTGAACCCGAAATTTATTTTATTTATTTATTGGGGAACCAGTAGCGAGGCATTAAACCTCTTAATGCTAAAGTTAAGATAGAGAAAGTATAGCCAAAAGACTTACGGTAATAGTACCTCAGCGGATAACATTCAGATACCTACATACAATGTAGGTAAGTACCTACCTTTATGCAAGGGACACGCCAGCAACAGTTTAGTTAGATTTAAAACAAATCATAAGTAACTACAAGAAACTACAAGACTTCGAAACAGAATGATAACAAATATTATAAAATAAGTAATGTGAAAATCACATAATAAAATTCATAATAATTATAATATTATAGTAATTAAGGTATAAAATTAACACTTATATGGTAACACGAACGTAACCAATACATAGGTAGGTAGGTATCTACTACTATTTTATGCTTTTAGGTACTATTTATTTATCTTTCAACAAGCAAGAGGAGGTAGGAAATGGGAAAGAGTAGTGTTTGTTTGTAGGTACCTTAGAATAAGGACTCGAGCATGTCACGTTTGTACCTACTTATACCTATGACTCCCTCACTGAGCGCACGGAAGAATGAATCTTCCATGAATGAGCGAGAGTTTTTTACCACGTGTCCTTTGAATGTTGTCTATGTATCAAGAGTTGGATGTTGTTTGAAGAAAGATCATTTAAATAAAAAAATAAAAACTAAGCTATACGTAAGACAAGGTGGTATAGTCTGGAGACTTTTGCCTGGCCGAAAGGGCAAAAAGACAAAAAAAACTTCTGCTTTGTGGTTTCTTCTTCTTCTTCTTTTAATAAAGGCTCAGGCAGGCTTCTGTCTGTCAGTCTGTGACATAATGATGTTGTTTGTTGTTGTTTGTTTATACTTTTTTTAGTGAAAGAAATGAGATTCCTTATTTAGAAAGTGTAATAAAATCCTTATCTCTGTGTCTGTAGTGGTGTTAGTTAGTTACATTTCCAATGAATTTTTGTTTCAATATAAATTATGACAAACGACTATAAATGTGTAAATTGCGGAGAACCATCTGCCGCTCTTTATAAGAGCTACGGACCCACAGTTCTGAAGCTTACAAAATGTGTAAGTAACTAGTAGTACTTGAACCTTATTTTTAAATTAATAATCTAGCCCTACTAGTGCCGTGTTGTGTCCGGCCTAAAAATAGACCCCTCCTTCTCCCGTGGATGTAGTAAAAGCCTTACTAAGGGATTACACCAGGGGATGGGCAGAAGCATCTCCGAGTACTTACCACCAAACTGCGATAGCCAATCGACCTGCCAAGCGTGGTGATTGTGGCTAATCCCCTCATTGTATTTTATGACGGAGGCTTCGTCCAGCAGTGGATGTACACAGGCTGGTGTTGATAATAATGGAATCTAGACCTTACTGAACCCAAAGCTGTATAGGAGATGGCTAAATATAAACATAACCTAGGCTGCCCTGAGGTTATCTGTTTGGCTGCATAATAGATTTTATCTAATTTTACATCTAAGCGGCCAACTTTATAGATCTGTGTCCGGCCTAAGAATAGACCCCTATATCTTCTTCCATGGGTGTTGTAAAAGAGGACTAACGGATTACACCAGGGGCATCCACTTGAGCACTCAACACCGATACTGCGATCATTAATCCGCCTGCCGTGTGTATATATATATCAGCAGTACTGTATGTTATGTAGAAAATATGTAATACGTCTTACGCAGTCCAATAGAACTACTTTGTTAGACTAAGAAAGATTAAAGAGCTATTGCTCTATTTCTATATTCTAATAACACTTACATAACGCCCAACTGTCACATACGTAGCCCTAATCTGACACTGGGACACTCTGTTGTAGGTATCAGGAACTATGTGTACCAATAGTAACATTATCTATTTGTAACATAAATTTTGTGTCATTGTCTTACAGGAAAAATGCAAACAAATAGTTGACAAGTATGTGGAATATGATCCTGTAATTGTGATGATTGATCTAGTGTTGATGTCTAAGGAGGCTCAGAGGCATGTCTTATACAATACAGAATTTAAGGTAATATGTTTTACTATGTTTTTGATAGACAATGATATTATGAGTCATTCTAAAATAGGAAATATTGATTTTACCAATATGTTGGTGCAGGCTTCCAGAGTCTTCAGGATTAATACAATCTGTGCATTGCACCTCCTCGCACTGAGTGAGTGCCTCCATTAACTATGTGAATCATCATCGGCTGTGGTTTCCAGTGAACCATAATCAATGAAAATTAAATGCGAAAGTAATTTTAGTGAAATCTAAAAAGTTCTGGCAATTAGGTGGATGGAGATTCCTCAAGACTGTTTGTCATGGTATTCCTTGGGATAGGTTAATGTCCAGCAGTGTAGGTTCTTATTTCGGTTGGTGATGAATATTTTACAGACTAATTAGACTTCAATAAAATAAAATGATAAATAGCAAAGTACCAAGTTGAAATAATTTAGAAAAACACATCTTGATTGTACATCTTGCAAATGCTCTTGAATCATTATTCAAAATGATATTGTAATGAATGAATAACCGACTGGCTATGAACGCACAGCCTAAACTGAGACCTAGAGACTTGAAATTTGGAGGGTGCTTTCTCGGTTCAACATTATCCAATACCAAGGGATCGCAATATTATAGACATTGCATAACTTTTGGCAGATTTTTGTATGTAAACCTATTATTGGTAAGGATATGCCAAAGTTAATAGTATGATACTTATTTCCAGCCATATTGGAAGCTGCTCATCATTCTCATAATGCTGGAGACGTATGGCGTGTGGCGCGGAGACAGCTTGTTCAACATCGCCGTCAACACCGCTTGTGCCATCCCGGGCAACAGCACCCTCAATACAACACATCTGTTAGTAGTAACCTATCACTTAAGCTAATCACATAGTAACGGTCACAGGAAGTCGACAGCCAGCTGTGATGCGAGAGGTAGCGGGTTCGATTCCCGCTACGGGACAAATGTTTGTATGCTCTGCAAATATTTGTTCCATGTCTGGGTGTTATAGTACCATGGTACTCGTAGTTCCTTGATACTCACGACACAGGGAATCCTAGTGTGGGGTCAACACTATGTATGTGACTGTTAGGTTGTTATGTTGTGTTAAGTCGGTGGATGGTGGCAGCTTCGTCCAGCAATGCGGTTTTAATTGTCCTATTTTACAAAACTCACTAAGTAGCACTAAATAATGTGTTGCGCCTCAAGTTTTCACTATTTTTGGCATAGTTCTTCTTTTTAAACCGCCCATTCTAGGTACTTTTACTTTTTTACTAAAGTAACTTTCGTGAATTATATCATTCTTTTTGTAAAAACGGGAATTTTTCACGTACCAATATGTTGGTGGAAGCACCAACAGGTTTCGACCCTAATCGAGGGTCTTCACTTTCTTTTACTTGTTCTGTTTATTTTTTATTATCTTAAGGTGTACAATAAAGTATTTTCTATTCTATTTCCTGTCAATTTTTAAAACATTTTTCAGGAGCTTCCCAGTCAATTTATCTTTTCCCAATTCATGGTTGGAGAACTGCGAGGCGTGGGCGCGCCACGAGACGGGCGACAATGCGGACCTCTTCATCTGGGAGAAAGATTTCTACATCAAGTTCACTTCGATATTTGCTGGTAAGTAAGCCTGCAGGGCGATTATAAAACGTCGGAAACGTTTCCGATCGGATTCGTATAACGTCGCAGGAAGTCGGTGGATGGAGGCGGCTCAAGACCGTTTGTCTGACTTTGTATGGAGAGGGCTGTGTTCAGCAGTGGACTTCTACAAGCTGATGATGATGATGATGATGACCTACTTATTCCGCAAATGAACATACCTAATTTACTTTTTGTGAATATTCACTTTCGTCAACAGTGTAAAATTTAAATTCATAGTACCTGGGTAGGTACTATGAATTTCAATTTTACACTGTATTACCAACAGTGAATGTCGAAAATGGAAAGTGTAATACCAAATGTCAAAAACATATAATTTTTTTACCACGTTTCAGTTAGATACACTATTGGTTGTTATTAGTTTAAGTAGGTATACTTATATAATTTGACTTGTTCAATTATTTTCAGGTGTAGTTGGATTTATATTGACAGTGCAAAGTTCTATGAGATTGATGAAGCCACTCTCTTGTAAAAATCACGGTAAGTATCTGTGCTATCTATTTATTCATTATAGTATTTACGATCGAAGCTAAGTCAAAACACGGCAAACTCAATCCTATACCTACCATTAAACGAGCAATATTTGTATGTGTAAGTATACCTATGTAACCGGACCCCGCGCTAGAGGAAGGCTCTCCAATCGATGGTCTAAAGATATTATAAATGTCGCAGGAAGTCGGTGGATGGAGGTGGTTAAAAGACCGTTCGTCGTGGCATTCAAAAGGGGAAGCCTATGCCCAGCAGTGGACTTCTATAGGCTGATGATGATGATGATGATGAAGTATGTTTTGAGATCTCGAAAACGGCTCCAACGATTTCGTTGAAATTTGGGGTTATTATTTATTTATTTATTTATAATTAAAAAACAAAACTATTGTAGCGCACTAACTAAAATAAATATGAGACGAAACTTTTACACTTAGATTGCATTAAATTTATTTGTATAATTATAACTAACTTATATATATGTATTATAAACTATGTATATTATAAACTTTTACACTTAGATTGCATTCAATTTATATGTTTTATACATATAAATTTAATGCAATCTTAAGTGTAAAAGTTTCGTCTCATATTTATTTTAGCGCTACAATAATTTTGTTTTTTAATTTCATCTCTAGCGCGGTGGGACCACCGCGCTACAGCGCGACCAGTGGGTCATAGCGGTGGGTCCACGGGGAAAAACCCGAAATTTGCTGTGGGTTTTTGGGGGCAAAAATCGATCTAGCTATAACTAGATAATAGTTTTATTCTCTGGGAAAACGCGTATTTCCGTGTTTTCCGAGCAAAGCTTGGTCACCAAGGTAGGTACTACATCCTAAAGTAACCAAGTGGTGGACTGGTGGATAGCACCAGCCTTTGTGCAATGCGGGTTGGTAAATGTCGAATTAGAGGTATACGCTAGACTTAAATCATCGTCAAAGTCAAAGTATTTTTATAGTATTATTAAATAGTAATTTCCTTTCAGTGACCACCTCACGGTTGGTGAAGGCTTTCTCTCTGGCGCACGTAAGCATACTGTTCACTCTGCCCGTGCTCGTGTGGGGCACGGATAGCGCGTGCGAGACCCGCGCACTTCATCTGGCGCTCGTGTTCATGTATAGCTACGCTGTGTTCGCCAATGTGTTCACTGGTGAGTAGTTACTTAGCGCCATGTACTCCACGTAAACACAGGCAAGTGCCATGGTGTCTCCGGACTCCGGCTTAAGAACAGACTCCTTCTCCCGTGGATGTAGTAAAAGTCTTACTAAGAGATTACACCAGAAGATGGACAGCAGCAACCGCCTGAGCAAGTCTAAAAACGCCATTTATGATTGTTATTATGGCATATCTCCCTCCATTGTATTCAATGGGCGAGGCCCAGACAGGTGGGGGACGCTGGGAGTAAACGTCGTCCAGCAGTGAATGTAAGAGGCTGATGATGATGAGCGAAGCGTGGAACTTATTTCAAGCTTATTTTTTCATATACCTATGGTGTAAGATCAAATAAGGCACATGAGAAAGTTGCAAGTGTTGTTTTGAATTACTTTTACTTTTTTCTCTTACACAACACCACACGGTAACACGGTATCAGGAACTACCTGGAACAATTATTTGCAGCTCATGCAAAGATTTGTCCCGGAGTGTGAATCAACCCCGCATATCGCTTGGTTTTAGGGTGCCCAAAAGGCTAGCGACGACACCTCGTTGGATGGCAATACTAATTTGGTCTCGTACATCAACCTCTTGGATAACTCCATCTTCTCTTGTCGTGAGTTCACGCCGGCAAATATGAATAGTCAGCGATCTACTATTACCTTCGAGCAACACGGACTTCCGCGCGGGCCGGAAGGGAGTAGCCTTAGCGATATATTACCATTCAAATAGTTCTGTCATTTCTTGCGGGGGGGAAATGTGCACACAAGCGCAATTCCGCATATACACACATCCAAATACAACACTGTAATGACGACACTCACACTAACAAACCTTGCACAGAATAACAACTAGTTTTATTAAACGCATATGCCTACTTTCGCTTGTAGTTTGACAGAGGGGAACGCTGCGAATGGCTACTCCCTTCCGTGGTGCTCGAAGACTATTACTATGTATCTCTTTTATTTACACGGAATCAGATATCAATTGTACGTTTCTTGAGCGAGAAAATAGTCGATCGCCAGTCTCTTCCTCGTTGGTGGTGGGACAAGTGCCAAAGGCTTGTCCTATAAAATAGTATACATTATAGGTAAATGACCTGCCTATATGTTCAAGTACTACGTAATATGATACCATTATGTATGTTTATTTTGTATTTCAGTGTTGTACGAGTGCCCGCTGGTAGTAACAATACTAATACTAACGGTGAGTAACATAACCAAATATGCAACCAGTTTCCACATAACACCTTACCTAAGGAATTTTGTTACATGAATAAAACATGTTTACAGTATCACAGAGTATTTATTTAAAAATATATTATACCTTACATTCTTTAGTTTTTGAAAACGGTTTGATACAAGAAAACAATAAGCACACCACCTGAAATAGTTGTTGAGAATCGAAAAAAATAAATGATCTGATGAAAGTGGAGTCAAAATCCTATTTTTGTATGATTATCAAGCGCAAAAACTTGATAACCTACAGAACAAGTTCTATAGCCCGGCACCTCGGCAGTAAACACAAATATACCTTCTGTTATGTAACCAGACAAAGCAGGGTTTGAAGGCCCCTCTCGATGGACCAAAGACATTAATTATGAGGGTCAGTGGATGGAGGCGGCCATCCATCGTGGCATTCTATTAGGGAGGCCTATGATAAGCAGTGGTCTTCTATAGGCTGATGATGACGATGATGAATGCAACATTTTGTAGTGGCAGGAGATTATTTCTTTTCTTGCTACTGGTCCACAACTAACTTAAACTCCATGAAAGCTAACCCCAGATCCGTAAGGAAATCCTACTTAGGGGTAACCAGAGGCAAGTCCAAATTATTTGGTACATTATGTGTGACAGGTTGTTGGCCCATCACTGCTTATTTAATGTTTCTTCATCAGCCGGTAGAAGTCCACTATTGGACACGCCCTCTCCATAGAATAGGGGGGATTTGCCATAATCACCATGCTTGGGGGGTGGATTGGTGACCAGCCCCCCGATTCCCTATCTTGAAAGTCACTCAGTAACCAACGTTTGACAAGTAAAATTACCATCAATTGACAATTCTTCATAATACTTTTTTTTTTGATAGTCATTCTACTTGTCAAACGTTAGTCACTGAGTGACATTCAGTTAGGGAATAGGGGGGCTGATCACAGTATTGGTGTTGAGTACTCAGATGGATGGTTGCTGCTGCCCATCTTTTGTTGCCTTTATGACATCCACAAGAAGAGTTGGAGGAGTCATATTCTTAGTCAGAGACCACCACAGCCAATACACCGGCATTTCCTGTTATGAGGCAAAGGGGGAAAGTAGTGCCAGATTATGAAGCTTGTACTGTACTTACCTACTTACCTTTTGTAGTCTATTGTTAGGAAAATGAAAAAAAAACAAAAGATGGTGCCTTCTCTAAAAGCTAAAAGAATCAAAAATATAATCTTTCTAATGGATTGTTGAGTGTATAAACTGATTACTTTGTAATACAAAGTCAACATGAAAAATAAATATATCTAAGCAAAGAGGACCTTAGCTAATGTAATTGTTAGTTCAACTATATCTATAAATCTTTCTTACGCTAAATTACAAAATATACAGAATAACTTGTGCTACAGAATACTTTTACTTGAATGGTTAATTATAAAATGTATTCATACACCACTCAGTCTTTGGCTAAATTGAGCAAAATAACCGCAAATTAAAAAATAAATGGTTTTTGCTACTAAGGTTAGCATCCACAGGTTATCATCGGCCAGATTGCATCAAACAGATTTTAATATTCTTTGATAGTTTAAATGTGTTATGACCAATGTGTATGATGCTGACCTGTGGATGCTTATCTGTAAGTGTTATTTTCATTATCAACAAATTTTATATTGCACAAAGGGACTTTCATAAATTGAATTTAATTAGCATTATTGCTTCAACAGAACCACATCCTTTGTTGTGATGTGAACTGGACAAAAACAAGCTTGTTGAATCATCAAAGAAAACAGTGATAATTTGGATAATATCTCTGAGTACTTAACTGCAACAATAAGTTCAACAACCTAAGCACATACTTGTAGGTATACTATCATAATAGAAGCAACATATTATCTAACATTGAAAGCAAAGAGTACCTACTTAACTAATATAATGTATATATGGTATTTGTTTACACAGTGATAAATACTTTACTTTTGTCATGAAGCTATGCTATACATTTTGGTAGAATGCCAAGCCAAGCTTGTAATGTGAAACATTAACAAAGATGTGAATGACTTTAATTATACCTTGTACGCTTAATCCAGTGGATTGGGAATGACCAGCATATTCTGAGTAAAAATTAGTAATTCCGAAATAGAACCAATAAATAGCAACAATAACAAACTACATAATGTAACGCAACTACGGACTGAGAGGGGGATCATCGTTCCCGATCATCACGTCCTCATACATGACATCATTGTTCCTCCTTTGGTTGATCTTCTGCCGGATATAATCTACCAAGTTATACTTCCTTATTACCAGCACAAGGCCAGAGACAATGAGTACTAATGCGAAGATCGTGACGATAGACACCGTGGCTCCATGGTGGTAAGGCTCGGCGGCTGAGGGCGTCTCGCAATCATCCTCAACGAAGGCGAACCCTTCCATACAATCGCACCGCAGCGTAGTCCCATTACATATCTGGTGTAGTCCTTTACACGGCTCTATGTCGGTCATGTTACACGACAGGATGTGGTCTGTTAAAAAGAAACAACTTCAAGCGACGACCCGGACGAATTGATTCAATTAAATAATTGTTGTCTACTTACCGCTGGAAGCGCATTGTATGAGATTCAACGCCAACGCTATGAGGATATCGGTGTATTTTAGACCCATTTTGATCGTAGATTTCGGCTTTCACATTTACATTACAAAAAACAAGGTAAATACTATAGTTTTGGCGAATTTCGGAAATAGTCAACAAATTGCTTTGTGCCGAGTCGCTGCAAAACACTCTTTTCATTCAACGTTTTGTGAAATCAATGTTGTGATGTCTATCACTGTCAGCTGTCACATCTGACACGTCAGTAAAGTGCGTTTCGTAGTTGCTACCTCGTTGCTACGAAACCAAATTGAAATTCATAACTTATAAAAATGAAACGTACAAAATTTAAAAAAACATATCTACTTTTATTTTCGATCAAAGTCTTAATTTTCTACAAAGTCTAAAAACAATTCACCTAATAGTTCTACCAGTACACAAAAGATGGCGCTAAACTAAAGTCGCACTGCGTATACGCTGCTTGTACATAATCAGGTACCTATACCTACCGAGCCACCTAAAATATCAGTCTGGAATATAAAGCTGAATTTCCAAAGATAAGACACCTAGTTCTAGAAGTTATATTCCTCTCCGCTGCCGTAGGTATATTTTTCAGGCAGGGCGTAGTCGGCGGGGTTGTGGCCGTATGCTTCCACGCCTCCGTTGCCGTCGGCTGCGCCTTCCCTGTTGGACAAACACACGATTTATTTAATCTTCAGCCTCTATGGTCTCACTCGCTGCTCGCTAGGCTGGTTGGGTGGCACTCGAGCCTAATATAGGTACGTACCTACACATTTTACGAGAGCGTAACTAAGTAGGTACCTAGGTACCTATACTGACCAACCGGCTACACGCTACCGGATACGATCCCAGGGTCGCTGGAGGGTGAGATCCACCACTTGCCAAACCTTATTTTATGATCACCTTTCTCTTTTTCTTTCTTTTTTTTAATAAGTAAGGTAGGTAAGTATTATCATCATCAGCCTATATACCTAAGTCCACTGTACATAGAATCCTCCGTTACAAAATATCACGACGAACGGTCTTGAGCCGCCTCCATCCACCAACTTCCTGTGACCCTTAAAATGTTGTCGCTCCTTCGAAAGAGATGGCGTCAGTGTCATCCGGTTCGTGGTCGCCACTCAAAGTGTAAGTAAGCAGGTAGGTACTCACTTCAACTCCTCATGGTCATGATTATGATGCCGTCCCTGTTCTTTCTTGGCAGGCTTCCTCGGGTGGTCTTCGTCGATGTCTTCCGATTCTGGCTCCCGGTAGCTTTCAGCTAAACAGAAACAACAGGTGAGTGAGTAACTTTTAATTTGTAGGTACCTAACTTTTTTCCCATAGCATGCAATGAGGGGATTTGCCTTATCACCACGCTTGGTATCAGGTGGATTGGTGATTGCAGTTTGGTGTTAAGTACTCAGGTGGATGCTGCTGCCATCCCCGGCGTAATCCCTTTAGTCACTTTTTACGACATCCATCGGGAGTACCTAGTTTGGGGAGTCTTATTCTTAGGCCTAGATTACTACATCTCACTACTACGCAGAATTTTGTTATTATTAATAATTACCGCATTTTATTACTTTGGCCGTACATAAATACATCAACACTTCTTGTGTTTCAAACACCTCAAAGGTCGGTTTTTTGATGATGCTTTAGACTTTATTCTTTGGCATTCATTTATAAACTCGGTGCCTTTAGTCTAGCCATTTCTGAGAAAAGGGGTCTTAACGGAAAGACTGACAATAGAGTGATCCCATTATGGTTCCGTTGGTATCTTTGTCATGGAACCCTTAAAACTAGCATTCCCTCTTTTCTCAAAACAGCCACCTGCTGATACTCCTCACATCACAAACTTCACCGGCCTCCAGCCTTTGCGTTATGTTATGTTAATGTTATGTTACCTTTCCTCTCGTGGTTGTGGCTGTATGCTCCATCGTCGTCGTCGTAGGAGTCTCCTTGCCTTTGATGCTCGTGACTGTGCCCTCCTTTCTTGCCTTCGTCGTCTAAGCCATACGAGTCCTGTTAAATAATATAATGGGATAGATTACAGATTAGTCTAATTCTATATTAACATAACATAACACCCAGCAGTCACATCATAGATATCCCACTACTAGGTAGGATTCCCTGTGTCGTGGGTATCAGGGAACTACGAGTATTACGGTACCACAACACCCAAACCGGGAACAAATTATTTGCAGATCATGCAAACATTAATGTCCCGCAGCGGAAATCGAACCTGCATCTCTTGCGTCTCAGCCGGCTACTCGCCCACTGCGCCACGGAGGTCATCCTCACGGAGGTCGGGGGTATTCCGCGGGGTAGGTATACCTATACTATACCTATAATGTTGAGTATTTGGAAGATACATCTAAAAATTCTCTAAATCTAAATCATTGTACACCCAGACACTAAACAAATATTTGCAGACATAATGCAAACATTTGTCCCGCAGTGTGAATCGAACCCGCACCTGTTGTGTCTCAGCCGGCTACTAGCCCGCGCCGCGACGAATTTGCCTCGTAGCGGGAAAACATGTCTGACGTGCGTGCCTCGGTAACGTCTGTGTTGCTTTTGACAAAACTATATTCCTGATTCATAACACGGCTAATAAAATTTAGGTGTGACTGACCTGTTTCTCAAATTCGTAGTTGTCACCGGCCTTCTTGTGGTACGAGTCAAAGTGTTGGTAACCTTTCTTGCCGCCGCCGTTCTTCTTCCGAGAGTAGCCGATCTCACCATCACCATCGCTCTGGTAGGATTTGTGGAAGTTTTCTGGCTGCAGAGGATATTTATTCAAACTGATTAAGAAATAGCTTGAAATACTTTACTTTTACATTTCGTAAAAACGGAAAGTTTTCACGTAGTTTTTTTGAAGTTCTCTACGTTTGATAACATAACATAACATGAAACCTTTTTATCCCTTTTTTTACAAAATTAATATTATACTTTCCGAAAGTTTTTATAGTTTAGGTATAGCCCTTTTCTGGTAGTTTTTATACACATTTTATTAAAGGTTTTCTTATCTTACCTTGTTTTTCGTCCCACTACGGCAATAGTCATGACATGATAAAAAAAAAGAATCTCGCGGAGAGAGTTATACTAGGGGTATCACTACGTAATAGAATCCGGACGACCGTACGAAGCGGTAGATGAAGAGGCCCTCCACTTGATGGACTAAAGACATTATAAACGTCGCAGGTAGTCGGTGGATGGAGGCGGCTCAAGACCATGCGTCGTGGCATTCTAAGGGGGAAGCCTATGTCCAGCAGTGACCTTTTACAGGATGATGATGATTGTGAGGTCTTAGTAAAATTAACTCACCGGTGCAGCTCTCGTCTCCCGCACATACGAACCGACAGACATTGTATCATCAGCCACTTCCAAATCTTCCAAAGTAATTGCAGGAAAAGCTGCAGCAATGTGCAGCATTGCAATTGCAATGGTCGCCAACCACAAAGCCATTGTTAAATCTCTGAAAAACAAACGCACTATAACTTAACAAAAAGCCAGCAGACGATAGTTTGATCACAAAAAACTATGCAACTAGAAAAAAGGTTGGACCAATTTATTTACCTTGCGGTACGCCAAAAAACAACAGTCACCACTCGCTCCATAAACCAACTCTTGACCAGTGGTACAAATCTTGGTTTTATATAACTTTAGGTTGCGATCGTATCGTCTTTCACAACTTATTGACCCCTAATTTCTTTAAATACTCATTGTTAATTTTTGCACAAGAGATAGAATCGAACGCATCTTAAAAATACACGAAATTAAAACCATTGGCCCGTGAAGGAGTACTATTGACTCTGAAACTCTTTTTTAGAATCTTTTGTCTATAGATTTTCTTTCACGATTTCTATGGCCTTCGGTATTTCAGAAATGATTAGGAAATCTATGATTACCAGAAAATTAAAGTTTATTGCTCAAAAGCAAAGCAATCTTGGGTGTTCAATATAACTCCGACCTCAGAATCAATACAGCATGAAATCAAACCGCAATATAAGCAAACAAAGACGCGAGAAAGGTGTTGTAAAACCTTACGTACAGTGTTAGGCATGGAATTTCTCGTGATTAAATTGTTTTGTGACTTACGACACTACACTACCTCTACCTTCTGACAACTACGCAGAGATATCGCACTAGAATGAGGCTTTAATGGAACTTAGGAGTGCTTCTTAACTCAACCCAATGAAGGTGAATCCATTTAGGTATTTATATCGACTCAACCCATTTTAGTATTTATTTTACCTATGCCCAGTAGATAAAATTGTTGAAAAAGTACATGTTCGTAGAAAAGACAAGTCCATCTACGTAAAGTAACGAAATGACTGTTCTCAAAGAAAGTGCTTATACCTAATTTTGCTCATATTTTATTAGCAACCGTCAATAGGCCATCAAATCATTTTGTTCTTATTTATTTATTTTTGTTTGTGTCTATTCTTGCACTATACACGGCTATGTAACTTTTGTCTATAGATGTCGTTTTACACTTATCTGTAGAAGCTTCACCACTTGAAATAAATTTAGGAGCGATGGATGTATCTTGGTCGCGTAGAATTTCTGGCAAAACATCATAGGTCAGTTGCCATTCTTTCTTCAGATTTATACCTTCGAGTGATTTTGCTCTGTGGGGAAAATTATCGAGTTAAGTGGGGTGAGAGCCTTCATCATCAACCAATAAATGTTCCCGCTGCTGGTATCTTATACACCTAGGACATTTTCAAGGACAAATCAATGAAGATATAAATACTAACATGCTGTCACTGGTAACATCAAATCGTACAAGGGGAAAGCCAACTTCTTTTCCTCTCTTTATTGTATTTTTAGCGAGGATGTTAACTATTTCGGTGCTCTTTGGATTATCTTGAGGTACTATGAAGACCACCTGAAATAAAAAGAATAACAGTTTGAATCATTGCCTGTTCTTTTTGATTCAGAAATAACTTTGTTTGAAAATCTCTGCCATGACATAACAGGTCTTTCTGGAACGAATCATGTTGCTTCCAAGGCGATTCATCGGCTCATGATCGGCGTAGATCGTTATGATCTACGGCTTTCTTATCCAGTGTATGCCAGCTTTGCGCTGAACGACGTCGCTCCGTCTAGACACCGCGTCCTACACTACACTACGCTTCATTCAGCTCGTTTTCCCCAACGGTTGTCAGTTCTCCACAAACCTGTAGTATGCTATGCACTTTGTACTTGTCATGCAATGCGGGAGCGCGCAGACAATGCGCTGTGAAGTGCATGAGTCGCCGTGATTGCACACAGCGGATGCATTTTGCCCATTTCTCTAAAGATGACGCGTCCCAGGGACAGACTGCTCCGCCAAGTGCCAGGCCTCGGATTTGGGACCAACCGCGACGCGGATCTTGCTGCTCGGCTAGCATGGAGTGACCTTATGATGAGACAAACTATGTTTTTTTTTTAATGTTATGTAACGTAATTATATATATCATCAGCAGCCTTTACACGTCCACTGTTGGACGAAGCCTCCATATGATGCAATGAGGGGGGGGGGGGGGGGTTGCCATAATGACCACGCTTTGCAGTTGGATTGGTGATCGCAGAATTGGGGTTGAATGCTCCAGGTGGATGCTGCTGCCCACCCCCTGGTGTAATCCTTTAGTCGGATTTTACGACATCCACGGGAAGAGACGGAAGGGTCTATTTGTAGACCGGACAAACCACAGCATTATATTATTAGTAATTATATACATACAACACAATTGTATTAATTAATAAATTAATATATTCAATCATTGAATATATGGATTATATCATTGTATTCAATGTACACTCGGTTCCAAAAATAACGGGTCAGTCACATAAACCCGAATATCTCCCGAACTACGTATGCCATCCTAATGAAACGAAGACTGTTCAATTGAGAATTTAATTATACAGATAAAAAATAAAATAAAACTTAGTTACACCCACAATATTAATCTTAAATTAAAAAAAAACTAAAGTAGTCATATTTTTCTTAAGATTACATTTTTTGTTATGATTGTTTTTTTGCTGTTTTTCATCACTTTCTTCATTTAATACTTTGTATTGCCTCCACGAGCTCTTCTGACAGCTTCCAGGCGATTAGGCATGCTGTACACCAAATTTCGGAGCCGGTGCTGAGGAATACCTTCCCATTCCTCCACCAGTGCTTGTATGAGCTCGGGAAGCGTGATTGGTGGGGGGTTTCGACCTTTCACGCATCTCTGAAGCTCGTCCCAGGCGTGCTCGATGGGGTTTAAGTCCGGGCTTCGCGCTGGCCACTGCATGAGTTCGATACCGACCTCTTCAAGGTAGTCATGTACAATTCTGGCGGTATGGGGACGCGCATTATCATGCATTAATATGCCATGCCGGTCCATCCTGGCCATGAAAGGACCTACATGTTCATTGAGGATCTCTTCCACGTACCTCTCTGCATTTAGAGTTCCATTTTGAATGAGCACCAGCTCGGTGCGGGCCTCAGCAGAAATCCCAGCCCAAACTTGTACGGAGCCTCCACCGTACGCCACTTTTTCCTCCACACACGCTTGATGGAAGCGCTCCCCTGGTCTTCTGTACACCAACTGCCTACCATCATGCTTATAAAGCATGAATTTAGACTCGTCCGTGAACATTACCCTAGACCAATCGTCTAGTGTCCAGTTTAGGTGTTCGCGCACGTATCTCTGTCTTGCAATTCGATGTCCCCGTTCCAGTTTGGGGCCATTTGCGGGCCTCAATGGTTTCAAATTTGCTTCAGCAAGACGTCTTCTTACTGTTTGAGCGCTTAAATTGCCACCTCCAAAGCGAATAAAGTGAGTTTTTAGACCAACAGCAGTTTGAAAACGATTTCGGAGCATTGTAGCCACCAGTTGTCTGTCTTCCCTGGCCGTTGTGCATCTTGGTCTGCCATTTCCTGGTCTTCTAAGGTGTGATCCGGTCTCTTGGTACCGCTGGACTACCCGCTGAACAGTCGACAAAGATACACCAATGTTTCTGGCTGTTTCACGCTGGCTCCGCCCAAGTTCCAAAAAAGTTAGGATTCTGGTACATTCCTCTAGCGTGACTGCCATGCTTCACCTCACAGAATAATAATTATGCACGTGGAAGACGTTCACGATAATTTTTTTTGTGGCAGAATAGAAATGGAAAGCATCCATAATGACATGAAACAAAAATTTTGTTTTTAAAAATAGTCATTTTTTTAAATTTTGTTTTTCTAATGAAGTTTTTTTTCATCAACCAGTTTAAATAATATGCTATTAGAAGCGCAACTAAAAAGTCTTTATTCTGTTTTTTATTTCATTGATCTAGCTTTTACAGTTCTGGAGGTATTTCAATTTTTGTGACTGACCCGTAATTTTTGGAACCGAGTGTATATTGTAGACAATTATAGATACTATTTAAGAAATTGTTTGTTAAATCTGTTCTGTAAGTAATATCAAGTTGCTGAATTTGACCTTGGGTTTACCTTACCTTGGGCTAAAGCCCTGGCTACGTAGTCACACAGCATGACCTGCGGCTGTGCAGGCGGCGCGGCTAGTCCGGGCCAGGCGAGTCGCGCGTGCTCCCTCACGAAACGAAGCACGCGTGGCACGTCTCCTGGACGCGCGCGACGCACGCGGAACCGTTCTTCATTTTCGGAGCCCTGCACCAGACAAATATTCCTTGCTATAAGTGGTAGGCAAACGCGAAAAAAGACCTGTAGTACCTACATACCTACCAGTTAAAACATAACAAATCAGCTGAAAACGTCCCAGCTAATAGCTAATTCATATGAATTAGCTTGTTCGGATTCAGCGCCTGTGGCTGTGGCAAATGCAATGACGACGAGGGTCGATTAGCTTGTACTGAAAGTCTTCCTACAGATGTCGATCGTCTTGTACCTACTGAACATCCTTAAATCCTAAATAAAACACAAAGGCTCCGAATAAAGCGGTTCTACCCTTAAAGATTCAGATATTGTTATTTGACCACCTTCATTATAACCTACTAGCACAAATGCCTCTAAATCCTACAATAGGTAAACTTGAAAGGCCGGTGGTTTTTGGAAGATTGAAAATGTCTATAGTTAATTTACCGTGACCTGCTTGGAAGTCAGATCAGTTTTAGGGGTGTCTGCATAGGTCCTGACGCGATTGCTTCTCATATTGGGGGTCTGTGACCTCCTGATGATATGTCTTCCCGCCATACACTTCAGCCAGTTGGACAGCATAGACATTTTGGGGCATCCGAGAATGAAGCAGGGTGTAGGTATGAGTTTTTATTGTTATTTCCGCCGGCTCATTATGTTTTCTTGTAATAACATATTAATTTAAATAATTAACCAAAAATTAAAATGTGGTGGCATATTGACGATGGAGATGTCAAAGTCAATGATACGATTTTTGCTTTTCGGAATTTGAACGTGAGTTTGTTTTCAAACGAGGTTCTACTAACCAACCTACGACTTTGAAGGTTTCACTCTTCTACTTGCCATCTTCTCTTCCAAAACCCTTATACATATTATACTATCTCAACATGATCTCAACTTATCTACCTATTTCCTCTGATTCTTCAGTCCGATGACCAAATTCTTTCTTATTAGCCTAGCATATTAGGTTCTTCATTACGTTTCTCTTTAATAAGATCTTCTACCAGAAAAACCAACCTCGTCCCTCTGCCACCAAACAAGCACCAAAAAGAAAACAAAGCACGTCAAAATCTAAAAAAATAGTGATTTTTTAACTTTGATTTATGATTTTAGAATGTAGAGCAAAATTTTTGCCAAAATTAAAACAATCCAAAATAAAATTTCTAGTAGAATGCTGACGTGATTGGGATGAATTTCCTGAACGCAATAAAGCTTGGCGCGTTGAAAGTGAGTCAGCTGTCTTGTCAGCCCAGCATCAATTCAGCATTCAAGAGGTTCAGGAAGTCTTCTCCTTGTGACGTGTGCTTATACCCACCGGATAAAAAACCAGTAGGTTCCATTTCAGTTCCTTCATGTTTGTCTTGTCACTGGCACTAGTCCTTGTTTAGTTAAGGTCAGTGACCTGCCCCCGTATTGCCAATCAAACTGATAACAGCTTTTGAATACGATTTTACGGTACATTCATTTATTTATTTATTTACATTGCACTTTATGTTTTGAATATTTCTGCTCTTGGAAAAGAAGCTAGCACACGCGGCTCAATGTACTGCAAAATTGTAGTCAATATATCGATAACCAGGCAGCTTGGATAACGATTCGTAAAAAGAATCTATAAAAAGAGACACAAGGTCTCTGGAAAACATTGCGTGCGATACATTGGTCCGATGAGATCGTATGGATGGATCTAACTGCAATAACTACCTACGAGTAGTTAGTGCAGTAAAAGGACTCTGTGCGGCTCGCAAGTAGGCCTCTTTTATATAAAATTCGAGCGTGTACCTACTTCCAGAGTTTAATACTTTCGTCAGTTAGCCAGGGACTTTTACAAATAAGTTTTGGGTGGCGTCAGTTCGAGATTTACTCCGGGACCGGGCATAAGCAGCTTCTATCGCAGTTTTGAAAGAAACTTGTACCTACCCTACCTTAGCTGCAAATGTTGAAGGGTTAACGGCTCGTTGGTGTCTGAGCGCGTCCATTTATACGATTTGTTGTACGAGGATTTGTTGTCGATTCTTCAGATATCTGTGGGACGACTACCTACCACAGATTTATAAGTATAGTACTAAAGTTACCTACAACGTCGCCGTCTAAAACATAGACTCCATGCCCATGAACTTTACGCAAAATAGACCGTTCCGACCTTGGTTATGGTAGAAGACATTAAATGGCAGCTGATATGAGTAATTTCTACATACATTATAGACAAACTATAGCTACATAATATAGCGTCGGTAAACAATGCTAGCTGGCCAGAAATCCGGATTAAGGAGCTCATTCTTATACTTCGCCTGAACCTGGAGTGGAAGGTGTAGGACTTGAAGTCAGTGGCCCTATTGGTTCCCAGCATCTGGAGTCGAATCGTCTCCCTGAATCCAGCCCTGGCATCTCTCCCTCACAAATCGCAGGACATCATCTCCTGATGTCTTCTCGCTCATTCGGGAGAGGTAGATCTTGATAGTAGTCACAACTGCATGAAATATGATGAAATCTAATTTATCCTTTCAGTGTTTCGACATCCGCAACGTGACGATAGAACGCGGCAATCAATGCCACTCCAAGCTCATCAGATCTTTCCTCTACACCCACTACTGGCCTCGGGAACCGAGTGTCGTCGGACTGTGGATGGCACTTGACTGTCCATACTTAGACGTGCTGACTGAGAAATACTCTCACCAAGGTGAGTAGCAACATCTATCGGTGTATTAGAAGCTTGTCCAGCCAAAATCGTCTCCTAGACAGATGTCAGGAATCCCGAAGATGGTCATGAAACATTATTTGTCTTGCTGTATCAGTTGACTGGTTACTGTATGTCGGTATGTATACGTATTGACGACTTCTGTGGCGCGGCGGGGGAGTAGCCGGCTGAGATGCAAGAGGTTGCGGGTTCGATTCCCGCTACGGGACAAATGTTTGTAAGATCTGCAAATATTTGTTCCGGGTCTGGGTGTTATGGTACCATGGTAGGTACTCTTAGTTCCTGATACCCACGACACAGGGAATCCTAGTGTGGGATCAGGACTACGTATGTGATAGTTGGGTGTTATGATATATTTAATATTGTTGTTATTATTTATTATGTAGAAGCCACACCAATGGCATCTGCCCCTTCTCTTTTTCTGGGTGTTCCAGTCAATCCAAATGTGGCAGAGATCGCTGTTACCTTTCAGGTTTTTCGTATTATATATTTTTGTGTGGTAATCAATAAAGAGTTTTCTATCTATCTAATCTGGGTTTATTTTGTATCCATTTCAGGCGACCGTTTCCTAGCATTCGAGCGAATGGAGCGCACAAACGAGCGCAAACTCATTGGCGTGTGCGTCGCCAATAAAGTGTGGCCTTGGATGATAGACGAGCTAGAGGAGTGGGCGCATTATACCGCGTCACGGCCCGAGCGGCATCGGATGTACTTCAGCGCGCATTGTCTCAAGCGTCCTAACTTGTTCGATAAGTTTCACGTGGACTACATCTATGATGTGAGTATTATATTACCTACCTAAATAATATATTATATTAGCTGGAAGAAAATGCTAATTAGCATTAAGTTCGCCTATGTTCTTGTTTTTTTGTCTTGTGCAATAAAGTATTTTCTATCTATCTATCTCCATAGACCTGAGGCCCAATTCCATAATTTAAAAAACGATTTAATCTAATTATTATCTTGTGTCAGTCGCTCTGTCACGTAGTAACTATTACCTATATTTCGTGTATGCATGCGAAGATTAAGTAATAGTTACTACGTGACAGTGCGACTGACTCGAGATTATATTGTGATTGAATCGTTTTTTTAAATAAGAGAATTGGACCTCAGCTGTGGTGTGTCCGGTCTAAGAAACGAAAAAGTAAGAAACATCTCCTCCCATGGATGTCGTAAAAGCCGACTAAGGGATTACACCAGGGGATTGGCAGCAGCATCCACCACAAATATTGCGATTACCAATCCGCCTATATCAATGGTGATTATGGCAAATCCCCTGGATTGCATACTATGGGCAATGGCTTTCTTTTCAGCCACGTCTAGGTCAAATACTGATGAATGAAGGCAGAATGCTTAATAAAAAAAAGTATACTTAATAATATTTATTAACTTTTTTGCTTATGAAGCACTGCCTCATCGCCACTGTTACACCATGTTGTTAGATCGAGATCCTGGGCACGGCGGCCGAGGCCACGGGGCAGGGCGTGGCGACGCTGCTGCTGCGCACGGCTCTTGCACAGGCGCACGACCTGCGCTACCCGCTCGCACAGCTCGTCTCTGTCAGTCAGTACACGTGAGTGTTCTCATTCAAGCTGACTAAATACCCTTTCGGAATAGTTTCTCGTCATGGACGTTAGGTACACACGAAACGATGCAGTTAATCTAGTCTGCATAATTGGTGTTTTAAGGAGGAGGTCACCGGTAGCTAGCAAATGGGTGCTTACGCCCTTTTGCACGAAGTTTGCTTCTAATCTGGCTATTACTTATTCAAACTCTATGATAGAGGCCCCACGGGTCAAGATGTAAGTGTACTGATCATGTGTACAAAGTTTCATGGAGTTTGAAGAAATAATAGCCAAAATAGAAGCAAACTTCGTTCGCGTACAAAAAGTCGTAAGGGCCCTACCCCTCCCCCTCCCCACCCTCCCCTCTCCCCTCCCCCCTTAACCCCCCTCTTAAAAGCCAAGAGTTGAGATCCCCTCCAGTGACTATTAAATTAAAAGTGATATTGTTTTATGGGGGCACTTTTAATTTTCCCTATCCATTACATACATACATTCCTAAACTCACGGCTGTTTTCCGGAGGGGTAGGCAGAGACAACGGATTTCGACTAACTACGATCCTGATCTTCTTTTGCTTCATTCACTATCATCACATTCTTCATACATGCTCCTCGGTTTAGAGTACTCTTGACCTGCCCCACAATTACAGTAGCGAAAGGCAATGGGAAACGCAACAATGGGGATAATTTTGGCAGCCTTAGCGCTATCTAAATCTTATCAAACTTGAATAGGGGAAACTTCTTGACCTAAATATTCCTCGTTACAAAAATATTTGGTCAGCGCTAAGGCTGCTAAAATTATCCCATTGCCATTTGCTACTGTAATTTGGAGCCTTATTAACTTTTTTGACAATCTTTCTGTATCCATTACCAGCGCAAAATGCTGCGAGCGTTGCGGTATGCGCCGGGAGTGGTCGATGGACTACACAGACTTCGTAGACGACGCCGGACAGCGCGTGTTCTTCCCGAGGCGACCTCACCACACTGTCGGGCTGTACGTCAAGCCTTTCAACCTCAAAAAAGGAGCGCCCACGCCGTGCGACCCACCCGCTTGATTTTAAAATCATACTAGCTCCGCCCTCCGTGAGGCAGGCCCCTAGCAGTCATCTAAGCTGATTCCCGTAATTATTGAACATTCAATTCGCAATCCAAATCTCAGCTCAGTCAACCTGTCACTGCGAGCGTAGACTTAGTAACTATTACTCTATCTTCGCATGCATACGTTATCTTTCTCGCTCTAACGAACCACTTCCAGAGCGACAGAAAGATTGATGATTAACCGAAAGATGACTGATATTAGATTATAATATGAATTTAATGTCAAACAAATATAATTTGATTGATATTCAATCAATGCTACACGCGAGACAGATATCAAAACTACCTCTTGATGTTATGATCGTGTAAATTGCAATTTTTCTTTTTTACTGCTGAAAACTACCTTGGACACAGAATGTCTTATTATAACTGTCTTCGACTTAAATTGCAAGTATAGACTTCCATACTTTTAATCAAGGTACCTATCTAAATGATTGTTGGAGTCGGAAAATAATTATTTCAAAATCAAGAAAAAATTTAAGAGTTTGTATAAAAAATAATCATCACGGTTACAAATAAAGTAAAAAAAATGTAACAAATTACTTTAAATAAAACTGCTTGAAAATAAATGCATTTTTCAATTTTAAATTAAGTTTATACTTAATACAAACGTTAGGTTCTACTTTATATGCTTACATAAATAGTACTAACAATAATAAAACACAGGAATGCACTTTTTTATGCAAGGGTACATACCCTTACTAATAAATAATATAGTAAAAATAATGTGATACAACAATCTCAAAAAGATTTCTTACAAAATCTTTGAGAGTAAAGTACATATAAAATAAACCTTAGCTTATAAAACATAAATTTATCTAAATATTGTTGGCCAACATAAAATGCAGAATTTATGAATGAACTGCCAGATTGACCCAAAGCCCCCAATAACAACAATATATCTGCAAAAACTATCCCATCCATCCCTCAAATTACAGTAGCGAATGGCAATAGGGAACAACAAGGGGTACTATTTTGGCAGCCTTAGCGCTATCAGAAACTTCTGAAACTTGATTAGGGGAAACTTCTTGACCTAACTATTCCTCCTTTCAAGTTTCAAGAGATTTAGACAGCGCTAAGGCTACCAAAATGATCTCAATTGTTGCCATATGCTACTATAATTGGGGGGCTGGTCCATATTGGTATGAGTTTGCTTTTCACTTGGAATGATAGCAAATATTGATTTATTCAAAAACCATTTAAGTGAACCGAAAGTAAAATTAAATTTTCATTTTCACTCTGATACTCATGGCATTTCCATAAACCATTGAAAAATGGTCCATATAACCCTCGCAATAACAGCTAGTTCCCTGAATAAGTTAAATTTTTTTTTTTTTTTTTCTCTAGTGCATTTAATTCTTCTTGGCATAGCCCCATTGAGAGCCACCTTCCTTGCCTCCCTTCTTTCCATGTGAGGACTGATGCTGGTGATGTTCTTCGTGACCTTTCTTGCCGTTGTGGCCTTTGTGGTCTGCGTCCACGTGACCTTTGTTGCTGTGGAAAATGGAGATATTAATACCGGCTCAAAACGATTCAAATAAACCGATGGCAGCTTAGTTAATCAGTAGCGCGATTATGTAACTCTGTTGCTGTCGGTTTCAATCAGTTTCAATGCTGTTTATTTGAAATGACGCCTTTGCGATTACCTAATTTACGCAGTCTAGTTATAATTATAGCAATTAAACTTTGTAGGCAAACTGTGTAAATTCGGTAATCGCAAGAGCGTCATTTCGGATAGAAACAGCATCAATTCGAAAATTCAAATTCAAATCGAGTTACCAATTACCTATTTAATTATTTAAATTTCTGACGCATAACTTGGTGTTACTAATAAAGAATTGTACCTATTGTATTGTATTGAAACTGGTAGCAACATAGTTACGTAATCTGCAAGCTAATCTGTGGTTAGAGCAAAGTCTTGATGATTGAACCACGTGCTCGAAACTATGATGACCTCTGTGGCGCGGCGGGCGAAGGTTCGCTTGCGACGCAGAAGGTTGCGGGTTCGATTCCCGCCTCGGAACAAATATTTGTACGATCTGCAGATATTTGTTCAGGGCGTTCTGGGTATTTTTCTATTTATAATGAAAAATATCTATCTATGTAATGTATTGTATAGTATATCCAGTTATCTAGTACCCATAACATAAGCTCTGCTTAGCTTGGGGCTAGATAATGTTGTGTGATATGTCCAGCATTTATTTATATACCTAATATGAAAGATGAAACTGTCGAGCCACGTGCCACGTGGTCCACTGATATGGTGTCTCTAGTCATCATGTCTATAGTCATTGGACCTACCTGTATCCCTTCTTCCCCTTCTCTACGTAGTCATGACCCGCGTTGACATGGTGTGCCTTTTTCTTTCCACTCTCGTTTGAGGCATGTTTTGCGTTGAATTTCCCGAAGCGGTGGTGTTCGCCGCTCTTATGGTAGTCGTCGTAAAATTTGTGTTCCTTGTGGAACTCATCCTTGTGGTATTTGTTGTGGTAACCTGGGAAAAAAAAGTTGTTAGGCACTATGCTATAAAAATACGGTCTGTTTATGTCCACTGATGGGACGAGGCCTCCTCTATTGAACACGATGGGGGGATTTGCCATAATCACCACGCTAGCTTTCTAGCTTTAGTAAAATACCTACCTACTTTAGCTGCTTCTTAAAAGCTAGTGTAGGTACAAAAGATAAATTAATGATTCGATTTGATTTTGATTTGATTCTATTCGCAGTCTGTCCTATAAGGCTCAACTTGAGGTCTAAAAAGGCCACTTTATATATTATCATAATATGAATCATAATACGATTCATATAAAGGAATTGCTAAGGATCTGCTGAGAATTCGGAAAATGAATTGCTACCAGATGATTTGCTCAATGTGGAAAATTCATCTGGTAGCAATTCATTTTCCGAATTCTCAGCAGATCCTTAGCAATTCCTTTATATGAATAGTCGTATTATGATTCATATTATAAAGTGGCTTTTTTAGACCTGCTGATCCATCATTCCCAATCTATATCCATTTACTACCTAACGATCTCAAAGAATTACATACATACATAGGTACATAATAAACACACGCTTAACCCCCGAAGGGGTCGGGTGAGCCGTAATGGGTCTCCTTTCACTGTGGGTAGCACAACTTTGTGGGAATAAAGACGTGACTAGTGGTGAGCTCATCGCCGTCATCTTTCCCACGACTAACCCGGCTAAAGCTTTCTTCCAGTAATAAAACATTCCTAAAAAAACCATTAACCAGTACGGCTAACATGCGCAGCACGAGAAATTTTTCTCACAGCATTATCTCGTGCTGAGACGTGAATTCACGTGATATGTCTCGTTATGTCTTCATGTCGACCGGTTCGTTTTTCCTAACATGGCCGCCAACTCGAGTGCACTCGAAACAACTCGAGACTATTTCGTTTTCTCGCGGTAAGAAACCGATAAACATAGACTATATTAGCAACACTGTTCCTTGTTTTCATGAAATTTTTGTGAAACGGTCCGAAACGGGAATGAAAATAGATAACATACCTACACATAATACACACCTACCCCCGCCCATCCACGGGAGGATACCCATCCATGGGAGGAGACCCATTCATGGGAGGTGACCCATCCATGGGAAGTTACCCATCCATGGGAGGAGACCCGTACATGGGAGGTGACCCATCCATGGGAGGAGACCCGTACATGGGAGGTGACCCATCCACGGGAGAAGACCCACTCATAGGAGGTAACCCATCCATGGGAGGATACCCATCCATGGAAGGTGACCCATCCATAAGAGGTGACCCATCCATGGGAGGAGACTCACCCATAGGAGGTAACCCATCCATGGGTTGATACCCATCCATGGGAGGTGACCCATCCGTGGGAGGAGACCCATGCATGGAAGGTGACCCATCTATAAGAGTTGACCCATTCATGGGAGGAGACACACCCATATGAGGTAACCCATCCATGGGTTGATACCCATCCATGGGAGGTGACCCATCCGTGGGAGGAGACCCATCCATGGAAGGTGACCCATACATGGGAGGTGACCCATCCATGGGAGTGGACCCATTCATGGGAGGAGACTCATCCATGGCGGTAGACCCATCCATGGGAGGATACCAATCCATGGGAGGATACCCATCCACGGGAGGAGACCCATCATGGAAGGAGACACATCCATGAGAGGAGACCCATCCAATTTTCAACGCAAACGGTGGATTTTATTTATCTCATATCTAGTCTACAATGTAAATGATAGACGAGAGAGAGGCCGTGTAGACATGACAAAATGCTATACAATTATTGCACCATGTTAGGGTTTATAGACAAAACACCACAGAATACTACGAAGTAGTCGTAGCATTTAGGTTTAAGCCAATCAAACGAGTTAGCATTTCGTTTTGTCGTGGGCGCGTGATAAACGAATTGAAATCGACAACGTTTTCTTTCTCTCGCGTGACATATGTCTTTGTCTGCCATCTTAGCCCTACAGGACAAAATCTTATACCAACAAGTCCGGGGTCTTCAGGGGCATTACCTAAGTAATGCTTTTCTTCATTGTTTTAATGGTAGTGAAAAACTTATTGAATTTCCATTTTGTCTCGTCGTGTAATTTTAATATTCAATTGCCCTTGGCCTCGTGAGACATTACAACACTGTTTTTGCTCGCTTCATAATCCATTGTCTACAAAAATAGCTTGAATTTCGACACACGTTACCAACAAAAACCTAATCAAGCACTTGCATCAAGCAAATTAATTCTAACTAGAATAATATTTTTATGGTTGTTAATGTAACTAAAGTGAAAATAAATCGAATTTGAGGTCATATTGAAAATACCTTAACGTTTACGTAATTGTAGAGCCTTAGTTTAAAGTAAAGTACTTATTCACTTTCTCTGACCGCAAAAGTACGGTAAATAGATAAAATTGATCATCTATTATGAAAAAGTTTCAATCACTTTTGTTTTTCTATTAGGATCGTGTTTATTATTATGATTATGTTTAAACTTTATTGGAGTAGGCATCTAACTATGTACTTTGTTAATATAAACTCTAGTGTTAATATTATTCTTATGAAGTGGCTGTGACTACTCATTTGTGGAAACATTTGCTCACACACACATCACACAATAGACTTTTTGTGCAAAATCACATCTAAATAATGAAATCCTTCAAGGCTTTAAGATTGTTCTCCGTAAAAATATTATCGCGCATATTGTCAGATAAGATAGGTGTTGGGATGGGCTTCAGATAAGATAGGTGTTGGGATGGGCTTGCTCCTTAGTGACCTGTTAGGGCAAGTTGTGACAAATAATTGCTTTCCTAATGCCCCTATTAACAAACTTATAGATACTATAAAGAGGGAGGATTGCTTTGACAACAACACCACTCTGTTAGTACAATTAGGTGAGAGTAGTGGTGTAACGCGTTTGGATATTATTAAGTTAGTTGAGACTTTGCTACAAAAGCTAGATTCAGGACTAGGAAAAATAATTTTATGTGCTTTCCCTTACTCAAAATGTTTGAGTACTAAAGATAATCAAAAAATTTGGAATCTTAATTTAATGCTGTATAATTTGACATGTCGTCATAGAGACGTTTTGTATTTTGATACTAATAATTTTATTAGTAATTTTATTTTGACACAAGATACTATGTATTTGAGTAGACATAGTAAATTAATAATTGCTAAATTGTTAGCATTTAATATTTTTGATCCCGTTATAAGTACTATAACGCAGTTCACCGACAAGCCCGTAGTTAGTAGTAGTACTAATGAGGGCAAACAAGTAGGAGTAGCTGACAGTCATTTAAACTGACGAGTTCGACAATGAGACAGCCGGGCACATTACACGTAGTACATCAAAATGTGCAAGGCCTTCCCAGCAAAATCTTAGAATTAGAATTATTTTTAAATCGTTTTAATGTTGATATTATGTGTGTAACTGAACACTGGATGTTACAATTTGATTTACTCCCTTATTATGAGAATTATAATATTGTAAGTTCATACAAACGCAAAAACGCCATACGTGGGGGTTCCTTAATTGTTGTTCGAAATACTTTAAAATGCAAGGAACGTAAAGATGTTGCAAATCTCACTATTGAGAGGACTATTGAGCTATCTTGTGTTGAGCTAGAGCGGCATATCATTGTGAGCGTTTACCGTCCCCCTGACGCAGACTTCGCATTATTTGAATCCACTATGGAAGAAGCATTGCTTAAAACTTTTGTTTGTAATAAAATGCTAATAGTCTGCGGAGATTTCAATATAGATATTCCGGTTAATCCTCTATCTGAGAGGCTGCTTAATTTATTTAAATGCTTTAACTTAAATCACCTCTTCGAAGAACCTACAAGGGTGACACTAACAACATCCACCTGTTTAGATAATATTTATTGCAGTAGTGTTCCAATTGATAAATCAGTAATTAAACATTTCACCTCAGATCACTATGGTCACAGTGCTATATTTACTTGTAATTTTGTAGATGAACCTAAGGAATTCACTTATCGGCCTATCACAGAAAGTCGCATTAAGAAGTTCCAGGGCAGTATTGAACTTAAAATGCCCCTTGTACCGTGCGTAGATGATCCGAATGACCTTTTTACTAGTTTGTTTAAGTTGATATGTGAGGAACATAGTGAGATATTTAAGTTAAAAAAATGTAAAGCTAGAGCTAATGTCGGGTTAGCTGATTGGGCTACAACCGGTATTTATAGAAGTAGGAATAAATTATATGAACTCTATGCGGCTAGAGAATCAATGTTGCACGATCCAACGTTTATCTTGTACATAAAGAACTATTCCAAGACCTTCAAAAAAGTTTGTCATGCAGCAAAATCATTGCATTTGAGAAATAAAATAGAAAAATCAACAAATAAAATTAAGACAACTTGGAAATTAATAAATAATGAAACAGGTAAAGCTAAACCTCGTAGTAAACAAATTAATTTAAACGTAAACAATACAATATTATCAAATAATATTGAGGTCGCAAATGCCTTTGATAGTTTTTTCTCTAGTATACCTAATATTGTGACTCAATCTTTAAAATCAACTGCCTCTGGAGCATCTACTTTATTGGAATTAAGTGTTGATAAGTGTGAGGTCGCGTTTAGTTTCAGATACGTTAATGCCATTGATATTGTTAAGACATTTAAGTCACTTAATATTAAAAATACTGAAGACCTTTGGGGAATATCTACAAAGGTGTTAGGTGTTATAATTATTGATATTGCGCCGTGTATGGCCTATATTTTCAATGGATGTGTTGACGAGGGAGTCTTTCCTGATCTTATGAAACATAGTAAATTAATTCCTTTGTTCAAGTCTGGTAATGAAAAAGATCCAGGTAATTATAGGCCAATTTCTATATTGCCTGCGTTAAGTAAAATCTTTGAGAAACTTATTCTTACTCAGTTATTGTCACACTTCAACCTCTACGGACTTCTTCATAGTCATCAATTTGGATTTACTAAGGGTCGTTCGACAGCCGATGCTGGTACCATGCTCTTAGAACACATATTTGAAGCATGGGAGAACTCGCAGGACGCGATCGGAGTTTTCTGCGACCTGTCCAAAGCTTTTGACTGCGTGAGGCATGATACTTTAATTTCCAAGTTAAAACATTATGGCATACAAAATCAGGCAATTAATCTTGTAAATTCTTACTTATCCAATAGAGTCCAAAAAGTTGATGTTGGTGGTGAAAGGTCTTCAGGATCGACTATTGTCATGGGGGTGCCACAGGGTTCAATACTAGGCCCATTTTTATTCCTAGTTTACATTAACGATCTCCCTTTTTTTGTGAAAGACATATGTGACATAGTTCTGTTTGCTGACGATACTTCTTTGATTTTCAAATTTGATAGATCTAAATCTAATTACGATGATGTAAATGATTCACTATCGCGTGTTCTTGAGTGGTTCACAGTTAATAATCTTTTGCTTAATGCTAAAAAAACTAAATGCATCAAATTCACATTGCCAAATGTAAAACATTATCCAACTAATATTAAAATAAATGGGGAGACACTTGATCTTGTCAAGTCTACCATTTTCTTAGGGCTTAATATTGATGCAGGGTTGCAGTGGGCACCACAAATTGTGGCTCTTGCTGGTAGACTTAGTTCCGCTGCATATGCAGTTCGTATAATAAGGCAGCTTACTGATGAAGCTACAGCTAGGCTTGTTTATTTTAGCTACTTCCATAGTGTTATGTCATATGGTATCATACTGTGGGGTAAAGCAGCAGATATCCAAGCTATTTTTGTCTTGCAAAAACGGGCAATACGTGCCATTTATAAAATGAAGTCGCGTGACTCCTTGAGAGAGCGTTTCAAAGAAATCAATATTCTTACAGTAATATCGCAATATATCTATGAAATATTATTACATACACATAAACACTTGGATAGTTTTATGATAAAAAGCGACGTGCATGGTATTAACACGAGAAATAAACACAAACTAAATATACCAAAATTTCGATTAAAGAAAGTAAGTGGGTCTTTTATGGGGAATTCTGTACGGTTCTATAATAAACTTCCAGAAGGTGCATTTAAACTTCCTATTCGAAGATTTAAATCCTACATAAAGATGAATCTAATTAAGAAAGCGTATTACACTCTTGATGACTATATTAATGATAAAGCCGCGTGGCCTGATGTCGCTCTGCCCCTCGACTGCTAAAATGGAAATTTGCAATATCTGTACTTACCTATTTACATGTTTGTATTAGATTATTATTTATAAGTATAACAAGCGTAGCGTGTGCTGTCTTGCATATTTTTGCTGATGTTTATTTACTTTTGACTACCTTCCTAAGGTTTTTAAGTTCTCATTTACTATGTATCAGCAACTCCTTGCTCCGAGGCACCACACAGGCGCTTCTCACCTAGTGGTAAGACGGACCATTTATGTAAGCCAAGCCGAGTTTGTTGCCTGATTCTTCTAGGCTTGGTCGCGTTGGAACAGGAGTAATTTAATTTTATATAAGACGATTCAAAATGATCCTTGTGATTTCAATGAATAAAGTTCTTTTTGACTTTGACTTTGACTTTAATATTTGTAATAAGCAAATGATTATAAAATTCTTAATTCTCAAATTCACCTACTTGTAAATAATTATTTGAAGAAGCTTAAGCTTTTTCAGCAATTTTTTTTTTGTCCAGGAAACATTATAAGCTTGGAGCAAGACGCCTTCACATCCTATAGGTCTATGGGTTCGAAGTCCGATAAACACGAACATCGTTTCACAATGTAAAATGTGTGCTTTCCCACTGGCTCAAAATCAGTGAAGGTAAAAAGAATATGCGCAACCATCTTCTTCGTGAATGCCGTGTCCAGCTTGTTCGTGATGCTTCTTCCCTTCAATCTTCCTTCTCTAGACATAATATGTGTACAATGACTTATGCTTAGAACCTACCTTTAGTTTTATGCCCCTTCTTATGTCCTTTCTTCTCATCAAACTTCGCGCCTCTATGTCCATGCGCCTCTTCATCGTGGCTCCCTTTGTGTCCGGCTTGGTCATGGTGCTTCTTCTTCTTCCCTAAAGCCTCTTCGTACTCTTTTCTATGTAGTTCGTCAGTCTTGTGTCCCTTGCCGCCCTTGTCTACGTAATGGTCTTGGTTGAAGCCTTTGGTTGCCTGGAAGTTATGAGTTTGTAAGAAAAGGAACAATTTCAATTTTACATTAACTTTTTACATATAAAATGATCGAATTCTAATTAGGTAGGTATATTAAGAAGCAGAAAAAAAACCCGATTATGAAACATTTTTGTCTCCCGTTTGGAGTAATTTCGAATAAAGTCTGAGGGAAGTCTATATGAAAGCGTTCAGACATAAGTATTTGTAGCAAAAGAAAGTGGAGGAATGCGCAAGTGGCAAGGAAGAGTTGCAAACCAACCTGAGTTTGATTCACCTGTTGTAAATTATTTACATAACTAACATAGATCTGACAAGTTCTTAACAACGTAGATTCGGTTTTATCTGGGTTTGGTAAATAAAAAACAAAATGCATAAAAACGAAAAAATCCACACCACCAGTTGAAAGATTATATAATTTCCACGAGTAGGTAGTTACTGATAGATCCTATGGTTTTGATTCTTTGTATTAGTAACTAAATTATAAGTATAGGAGGTATTAATACCTTATTAGTATACCTCCTATACTTATAATTTAGTTACTGATAGATCCGTGATCAAGGGATCTGTTTAAAATGATTATTTGAATAAAAATTTTTTTACTAATAGATCCGGTATGGGTTTTTCAGAAAAGTTAAGTACAGTCAAAAAACAAATATCTACATTTATTAAAATACAATATAAATTAATTTGAAATTAAATCCACAACCTATAGGTACACTCACTCCTGTTGAATCTGGCTATACATTTCTGGATAGCCAGATTCAACAAGATTCTATTGACTGTAGATCTTTCCATTATCAATTGATTCTTGCACAAAGCAAACTCGACCAGATTCTAACATTGTAAGCAAATTGCCTCCTGAATTCCTGAGGAACGTAATGCACAGTTCTTGGACGCTGGTACCATGCTACGTCACTCTGTTGCTAGCTAGGGGTTTACCATTTTTTGTGCTAGGTACTTTTAAGTTATATACATTTTGAAGGGCTACTACGGACAACGACCACACGGATTAGCAATGTCGGTCGCTTAGTTATCCTACTTAATTATATAGCTACATCGTGCCTATTAGAATATCTGTACTATTAACCGGGTTTCCTAGAATATGTATATTGTTATCACGTAAGGTGATCATCCTTCACATGCTTCAGAACTACTTTTCTTCTAAGACTTGGCAAATTATTTTCCAGTTTTTAGGGTTCCGTACCTCAAAAAGTATCAACGGACCATTATAAGATCACTCGTGTATCTGTATGTCACAGCCTATATTTTGTTCCAAATCAGTTGGACCAAAAAAAGTTGAAATTGAGTACAAATACAGAGTTTGTTGACCCAATCACAGACGAATAGCGTAAATAAATGAATTCTAATTTCGGGGGCTAATTTGGGCCAAACTAGAAAATTAAAACTTTTCAAATGCATCATGTAACATTATCAAATAAAATAACTCGTTTTGAGAGAAACATATTTTTTTTATGATGTTAAAATACTTAGTAAAAGAAAATATACTCCTCCCTATCAATTGACTAATAACTAATAAGTTTAATTAGTCTAGGCGGTTACATGTTAGCCTACTTATACGGAACGCTCTACGCGAGTCCGAATCGCGCTTGAGCTGTTTTCTGTGTTAGGTCACTACTAATCTTGAAATCAAACTTCTTTGACTTTAAATACTATGTAGTGGTTTAAACTATAGAGTTCTGAATTTTCAATTTTGGGACACTTCACAGCAGCACAAGATATTATTATCTACTATAGTGACGTAGATTTAAATTGAGAGAAAATCCTAAACTCTGCATGTAGTTTTCGGTTTACATGATATAAATAGGTACTTAGATCCTACTGAATGAGTCTTAATGCAGTTCTCATTGTGTAAGATAGGGCATTCTTACCCGAATGTTTACGGTAGCCAACCTAGCTATAGACAGCTTATTCATGAACCAAACCGTCTAATAGCTAGTTAGGTATGTAATAATCACAAAAAACATGAGCATATTAAAAGGACATGCAACATAAAACACGACTTACCGTACCACCCTGCTCCTTATGATGCTTCGCGTGGTTCCCATGACCACCTCCATGCGAATGTCCATGACCGTGCTTCTGTTGATGATGATGCCCCGCGGCCGCCACTGACTGGTCCCCATCCAACTGCTGCAGTGGCACCAATGGGACCAAAGCGGCAGGTAATGGCACCTCGTGAGACACAGAAGACGACACAGTAGACACAGGACTTGACACGTGGTATTGAGCAGGGGCTTGTATTTTAGACAAAAATGGCGATGGCTGGTTTAGTTGAGGGTGATTTTGTTGATGTTGGTTAAAAATTTGACCATGATTAACTTGGTTTGATGGCCCGGACAGCACATTACTTTTTAAAGGTTGAAGCTGAGCATGTATTGGCTGATGGTTTGAAGGGCTGGACAGCACATTGTGTGAAGAACTCACGTCTGGATTTAAATATCTTGCAGTTTTTGGTGCCCCGGGGGCGGCGTAAACACTATGATAGTGATCCGCGCTTGCTGCTAACATCTCTTCGTATGGAGGAGACGAGGGATCATGTTCATCCGTAAACTCATGGACTTCATACTGGTGGACTTGTCTTGGAGTTCGAACGTAGTCTGCGGAACGTCGAACACGATCATCGCAGCATCGTTTCACTCGAATGTGTTCTTCGTATGGGTCGTGGATATCTCGTTTCCTCCTATAGTCTTCCTCTTCATCAGGTAGATGGCTGTATGGGTCGTCCACATCTTCTTCTTCTACTTCCTCTGCAGGTTCGTCGTCGTATTCTGTTGCTGCGACTGCAACAGCCAGGACAAACCAAAGCACTACTGACCGCATTGCGACTCGTAACTCTCCACTGCAGCGATAACTTTTTTGTTTTATATCAGACCTTTCTAGGATGTGTTGCTAAATGCGGCGGGATTGCGATTCCGTCTCTCTGGCCACGCTTTCGTTTTTTATACAATGTCGTATCTTGCAGGTAGATAAACTGGTGTTTGTTAGAGTTATTTGGTTAGGTGACGAGCGGGTCTGCGCGACGATACGGCGACACTGCGCTCAGTTAGCTCGGGCTTAGAAAGCGTTGATAACTGTCCGATGCAAATTCGCAAATTTTCCAATTGAAAACGGCCGTGAATATCTGATTTTACTAATCTGACGTAGTTATGGGGTGTTGCGTAATGGCGCGTAATAGGGTTAAAGAGGAAAGTGATGCGTTGAACTTTGACTACCCGCTTTTCGTGATGTTTCTGTGACGCATTTCGAATGAATGATACTGACAAGCTTGGACAATTATAACTTGTAGGTATGTGACGGTTCATAGAAGCTAACGAAACAAATAGATATATGCATAAATATCATAATTATCAAATATTCCCAGGCCAATTGCAGGCCAAGTTTATGTTAAGACAAGTCTTCTCTCTTTGTTAGTAAAAGTACTTAATTAACAAACAATACAATGGTTATGTATGGGAACTAAGTAATATTTACGTAATACAGGGTTGATGACATAGGTAAATTCCCATGAACTTTGACATGCTTGTTATGATCTACCTTGCTGCTAATTCTGAAACAAAACATTGTGTATGCCTACCTACTCGTCTATCGTCAGGTAGACTAGATCGTTGGAGAAGCATTTATTTTGTTAATAAGTATTTAACCCACGGCTCTCTCTCGGTGCTTTTTGTTCGTCGATCCTGACTAGCCCTGCGCCGTGTCTTTTGTGGATCAGTCAACGAGGTCAAAAGTATCACGAATAATACTTAGTAATTTTCGTAATTCTCCATAATTCCAATAAGTTCTGTAATCCGTCTGATTCCTTGACCAACATCTGAATGGTGCAAGTGCTTTTTGTATGGATGAAGCTGGTTTATGCGGGGCATATTCTGCAATCTTAGTTTTTACCTTTTGACTCTAAGGCTGCGTTTCCACCAGAGATGAGCGAGGATGCGTAGCGAGGGATGTGTTTTTTAAGAACCAGTAGAATCACTTCATTTACCTAGCCTCGCTCTGCGCAGCTCTGGTGGAAACGGCTTAGCGAGCGAGATTTTATACGTACAAAACAAGCGAGGTGCGTGCGAGGAATGTGTTGCGAGGAATGTGTTGCAAGGAATGTGTTGCGAGGAATGTGTGTGAGAGATGTGCGCGAGGGATGGACGTGAGAGAAAGAAAGAAACTACTAGCTGTCAGTCTGAAAAGAGCCCGCTACACATCCTCGCACCGCTCATCTACGCATCGTTCCACAGCCTCGCTACGCATCCTCGCACCGCTCATCTACCTCGCACATCTTTGGTGGAAACGCAGCCTTAATCGGTAGCTAGTATAAAACTGTTCACAAAGAGATATCGTCTACTTCATTCAGAATAACCATTCCGTTACGCACGATCGCAGCCGAAACAGTTTTCAATCAAAACGAATGTAATAATATGAACGAATGCATCGACAGAGATGTCAAGCAATTGGGAATGTTGCGTGCTAGGTATTACAATGTTGTACTAATGAAATTATTGATCAAATATTGAAATTAGGTGGTTGTGCCACTTGCAACATTTAAGAGAGGTTGTTACCACAACATCTAACAAGTAGGTAGGTACCTACCTAATTGTTGGATGCTGTGGTAACATGTCCTATTTGTAACCTTTTATTTTACGGATTAGGCTCGGTTCGTGCGACGACACTGTCGAGTAAACAACGAAGATAGGCCGATTGGCGTTCAGTCTACCTATCTATTTATGTATAGGTACATAATAAGTATAGGTACCTACTTATACAAGTTGCCCCGAAAGTGGTAGGTAAGCATAATAATATGTTATGTTCATCCGGGGCAGTTGTTCACTGACCCGGGTTTTTCTACTTTAAATTCTACTTACCACATGAACAAATTTTGGCAAAAATTTGGTAAGTCCCCTAAGATATAAATTTTAGATAGGTAGCCGGGTACCTGAGTTAATTTATCAATGGAGAATAAAATGTGTTATTTCATAATAATTTCCTATGTTTTTGAACGGGATAACTTCAGAAGACCTGTTAGTCATGTTCTTATTTCCACCAGCTAGCGTATTCCATTATTTCGATAGGCAATCTTCCAATTCATTGACTGCGTTCATGTTAGGAAACAAAATGATAGATTCTAATTAATAGTTTTTGTCAATTCAAGAGCGACTGTTTTTTTAGTCAGATCCATTGCGATAATTCAAATGTCAAACAATTACTTTGCTCAAGAATTTCAATAACGTAAAGATAATCAAATTTTTTTTAATTTTAAATAAAATTTGGCAACATTTTATTTACAATCATTTATTTTGTGTTCGTAAACAAATTTAAATAGAAGTACGTCTAAAGCAAAACGTGCATATTGTTAAGTAATACTTTTATGTACTTAGAATACCACTTAATTTATTAGTTATTTATTTACAAAATGGGGGTCTGTAAGTTATTGAATATTGACAAGGGGGTCAATTATCGGATTGCATGATGTCGAAAATAGTGTCAATCTTGTCATCATCATCATCTTCCGCTTATGGAAGTCCACTGCTGGACATAGGCCTCTCCCATAGAATGCCACGACGATCGGTCCCGGGCCGCCTCCATCCATCGTTTTCCTGCGACCTTTACAATGTCTTTGGTAGACCAAAGACCACTTCGACTTTGGTCGAGAGGGGGAGGGGTATTCTTTACTGCATCGTCCGCTTTGTGGTCTCCACTCCTTTGTTCTCCAACGGCTGTCAGTTCTGCGTCCTATCCATTGCCATTACTATACTATTTACATCACGATTTCTTAAATTACAATAGATACATAAGGTACCTTCATTACAATTCCTTGAAAAATAATGCACTGATTATTTGTAATGTAAATTAATATTTTATAATCTTAAATATGGCACATCATTAAAAACAGTTTAATACTAAACCAATTAATTAATTTACATCTTGAACCGTCTTTGGTTTACATAAAAATGTACTTTTTTATACTACTACCACTTCTTCCACGGTCCTTTCATAACATATAACATAATACCCTACAGTCACATACATAGTTCACAAAATAGATGAAGTTTTGTTTCCTTCCATACATTTACTTGCGCCCCTAGCGAAAACTTGGAGGAACTACCAAGTAAAATGTATGGAAGGAAACGAAACACTCGAAACGAAGTACTTGTAGTTCCTGATACCCACGACTCAGTGGATTCTAGAGTGGGATCAAGACTACGTATATGTGACTGTTAGATGTTACGGTAGGTTACATTATCACAAAAAAAATAAGATTCGTCGTATCATTGCAGATGTTTACCATAATTCGATAGAAGTTAATAGGTAACTTACTGATGCTATTTACAATAATTCTTCGTTAATTTTTTTTTCTATCAATAACCTTTCTGAATGTAAAATACTGCAATTTGATTCACAATAACCTAGTAAGTCTTTATTAAATGGTCTGAAAATGGCGGAAAAGCCTCCGGGTCTTTTATTTTCTTCTTCTTGTGTAAAGGACAACTTTTCTGTTTATGTCCAGTTTCTGATTTATTATGTGTGTGTTTATATTGAGCAGATACTGAAACACTTTTTTTGTTATCGTTTTTTTGGCAACTAATTTTATTCACTTTGTCCACGTGTGATGATTTTGCACCACTGTGCGTTTGTAAATTTCTTGTTTCGTTTTGTTTTAAGTTGTTTATGTAGGACTCCGGTGAGACTTCTAGCTGGCTGTGATGTAGACAGGTGGATGTCATCTGCAGGTCAAATTTTAGTCAATTATTATTTGAAATCATCTTATTAACAGAAAATTTTACAGTTTTGGGTTTCGGAATTTTAGCCACAAGTAATTGTGACGTCTTCATCATCATGTATACCATCCACTGTTGGACGAGACCTCCCCATATAATGCAATGGGGGGATTGGCCATGATCACTACGCTTGGCAGGGTTGGTGATCGCAGTATTGGTGCTAAGTACTCAGGTGGATGCTCCTGAAATCATACCTTAGTTGGCTTGTACGACACATCCATGGAAGAAGGTGGAGTGGTCTGTTCCTAGTCCGGACACACGACGGCATTGGCTACTTGTGGCGCGCACAATAATGGCGAAACATCTACCTTGCTAGTTTCTGCATTGGCTGTACTCAGTGTCGTTGGCGCCGCAGGCAACGCTTATACCTACAGCTGAGCCACGGAGTAAATCAAAGGCATTTGAAATAAGAAACGCTAGGCTATCTAACGATGATGTGACGTCACAATGCACTGACCAAATTTCCATGGCAAGTCTTACCGAAGGGTCTCTAGCTGGCCTGGTATACAACGCAGCTCGTTCAGCCAGCTCAGACCGAAGTCGCCAAGCACGAGCTGCCAACTCTCGCCGCAATGCTGACTGCCCGTCGTCTCGTACCACGTGCCATCTGAATTGACAAATACATTGGTAAATTCATCAACTAACCATTTTAAATTGAAAAAAACGGATAATAACCACTGTTTTTCGTCACTTTTGCTGACGTTTTGAGACTAAGTTCAGAAGCGATCGCGGGCGGTCATGATGAAGAGGCTTCTGAACTCAATCTCAAAACGTCAGCAAACAAAAAACTGTGGTAATTAGCCTTTTTTCAATTTAAAATGATTCCCAACCACGAAAGTTTCAATTCTATAACATAATCATCTCAAATTAACACAAGGTCGAATATATCCAGGTCCCAAAATAATTTAATCATGTCCTGGAACAGTTGCCAAGGTTACGCACCGTGTCAGCAGCTGCAGTATTCTAGCGTGTTGTCCTGCTGAGCGTAGCGCGAGGGCCGCTGATCGCAGTGACACCACCTCGCCGCGAGTGGAACCTCGAGCGAAGGCAAGCCTCATGCCCGTCGTGTAGTATTCCATGGCAATAGGAAGTAGACCTGTAACAAGCACATTTAATTTTACCACGTTCGAAACACGAGCATTTTAGAATTCTTGGGTGATTATTCTTCAGATTTACCTCTATCTTTCATCCAGTTGCCGTATAGCACGTAATGCTCCCAATTCCCACGGTCTAGTTCCAGGAGCTTGTTCAGAATCCATCTTCGATCTTCGGGCTTTAGGAGCAGCAGTTCTAAATACGCGTGAACGAAGTGAGGCTCCAGGGCTATGCAACGCTCCAGCATCTTCAAGGATTCGGGAACGCGGTTCTTCTTCCTGAAAAGGAAGATATTTGTATTAAGATTGGAAGAATGGTGAACAAGTCTGTGATGCCGTTAGTTTCAGTAGTTCAGAGTGCATGTCTTTTTTTCTTTACCTAATCAGTTTTCAGTTATATGGGACTAAATGTCAAGAGTGGAATTTTAAGGGAGTGCTTTCGCCACGGACTGACCAATTTTTCGTTACTTCCTTAAAAGTATAAAATGATTTTTATAAGAAGTATTTTAAACAATTTTTGATTGGCTTCTCTTCTTTTTCTGTCTATTCAATCTGTTCTTTAAAAAAGGTATTTTGCAAAAAAAAACAGATGATTTTGAAAGGTAATCCTCGTCACGAACTTAGAACAATATTTTTTATAAATCTGGCTAGGAATGTAAGTTTTAGTCACGTAACGTTTGAATGTAAGTGGTTAGTCACGAGAGTATTCGTAATAGTTATTTGCAGATAACAGGTCATCGACATCCGACATTGAACCACCTTTGAAAGCAATGTGATAAATTAATGATAATCCCTAACGTATTCGTGATTGTAGACAATGTTGAGGCAGGCACTTATCATGTACGATAATATTTAACATGTAGTAATTGTACGAAATGTAAATAAAAGATATGGTTTGACATTTATTGTGTATATTATTATGTAAATGTTAGTGCAACTGCATTAAGTTGTTTTAATATGGAGCAATAAAAACTGTTGCCACCAGAGTGCATCCATCTAGTTCTGCTGAGAACCGCCAGCAGGATGGCATTTACTTTTTTGAGTCATAGCAGAAGCATAACAGTTTCACGTCTTTAATGTTTGCTATACCTTTTTATAACATGAAATGTTGCCTTTTGAGGGACACCAGACCTCAACCTGGGCTCGTATTCTCGAATAAATCTCGTCGACGTAATGATGCCACATCTCGTAAGAAGCCCATACAAAACTATGGTCATTCATCGAGATTTTACGTCATCTAGTGTACGTGATTTTTCTGAGAATCACCCCTCTGGTCACTGACTTAACCCTTTTTTGTGGTGTCTTTATGTTGTGGCAGCATGGTCAAGAAAACACCAGTGACACGATGAATAAAGGAACATGAAATTTACCTGTTATTTACCAACATATAATTTCGGTTGTTTTACATTCTTGATTGTACCCTATATCCGCACCTATTTTCATGTTTTGGCTGCTGTTTTTTACTCCTTGGAAAGGTTTGGGAGATAAGTTTGGTAACTGGCGTACCTGTATAGCTTAGCAAGGTTGTAATGAGCATTGACATGATCCCGGTTGTATTTGAGTGCTTGCAGGAAGTGGTGTTCAGCTCGCCCAGACGCCAGAACGAGGGTTCCGAGATTGTTGTGTGCACTCGCGTAGCTCGGCCATAAGCTGAAATCAAATACGCTTTGAGGAGTCTGAATCCATCAACATCCATCGACATGCGTCGGTATAGGCCGCTCCCGAAGTAACTGTACTTAGGTATAATTATCACTAGAAACGGGATATTTATCATGATTTTTGAGCGTTTTGATTCCCGATATTTTGGCACAGTTTCATGCGCCATGATCACGGGTAAATTGAAGTCTTTGCGAGTAGATTTATTGTTATTGGTAGCCGTAACGAACTACCCTCTTTCTCACTCTTTTATTACGAACACCCCTATACCATCAGTTTCATTGTCACACTTAACTCCATCACGACACACCACACTAACGGTATCCGGACGAGCAACTGGTACCACACAATTTTTCCAATTCCTACACATTCTCACCACAAGATTCCAGACTCCAGACAATTGAAAACCATCTTCCCTATTGAAATTCATGTGTTTAGTAATCTCAATTGCCCCTTGCACAGTCTTGGTATGTAATGCCGCTCTGTTGAGATTACCAATGGATTGTGTAGCTCAATCCAACTGGTTGTACTTAGGTAGTTAGTTTCCCATCGTAAAATTTCATTATTCGAACTCTCTATTCACATTTACCTACCTACTTCGAGGTTTCTGATTGATACTATTTTTTGGGACAATCTTTAGATAAGCTTAGGTTAGTATAGAAAAACTTACTTCAAAGCCTCCTTATAATGTTTGATGGCGTTCTCCTGTTGGTCGACGTCCTTTAGGAAGTTTGCGAAGTTGTAGTGGAGTTTCGCGTTGTGCGGCAGAACTGAGAGGTCGGCTCTAAAAACAAGGGAGAAAGAAATTCAAAAATTACACAATTGGCATTACTTTAATTTTCTTTTTTAAATTTCATTTAAAATTTTGAACTAAAATAAAAATGAGCTGCACATACAAAGATACACGCTTTTTCCCCGAAGCGGTAGGCAGAGCCTCAATGGGCCTCTTCAATGCGTCGCGCACAATCGTATATAAATAGGAATCTAGACATGACTAAAAGTAAGCTCATTGCTGCCATAGCTTTCCCACCACGTCTAACGCTTTCTTCTAGTTTAACATAATTATTGCCCAACAAGTCTGGGGCAAAGTAACTTTTCATCTTTTAGAAACTGAAGTCTAGTGTTTCAATTACTTGGGTGAAAAAGCTGAGCTAGATCTTCACTCAGTAAAACATACAGTAAAAACATCTTACTTATCATCCATCTTGCTTTAAGTAAGTACCAAGTAGAATTCGGATAGCAGATAGATACCTAAGCAGTGTCTCCCTGGTGCGCCAATCTCTGTTCCTAATGTGAGTCCTGGCTGCGCCGGCTGCGACCAGAACCGTTACACCAATCACAGCCAGCCTTCTGCCGCTTGCTTGTCGCCATAGAAGTTGGATGCCGTACACTGTGAGCAGGACTGAGCCCACGCTGGAATATTCCAAAGATGTGGAGATTAGAAAGACAATAAAAGATATAGTGTAATACATAAGAGGACACGGTTATTAGTCTTTTGTTAAGCAGTTAAGTTGTCGGCAAATTCTGTATCGTGAGGACCAGGATAAGATTACCAGTTTAAGAATGCATACCTAATATTTAGAGCATGGGTAAAAAAAAGCAGCGTCAAGCATCAACCGACTGATAAACCTGGCTGCAGACCATATCTAGACGTTCTGTAGACCGCATCATCGTCATTATGAACCAGGCTAGGTCAACTGCTGAACAAAGGCCATCTTGTTAAGCTAGCTCTATCTTCATCCACCGTTTTCTCACTACCTATCCTACACGAGGACACCATTCCACCGAAAATAGAGACGTCCGGCATTACATATTTAATAAGTATTATGTAATGAAATATAGTAAAAACTATCGCGATGTGATATTTACGCCGGTTACCAACTTCATAGGTAAATATTATGGACTCATATTTATATCAGAGATAATAGGTATTTACGTAGTTATAAACCATAATATATCATGTAAAACATCTTAGTATAGTAATAATATAAGTAAGTATAAGTATATACCTACCCATGTTTCAAGATATTGTGTCAACTTGGTCTTACCGTATATCATTTTATAAAGTGTCATTCTTACCTTGGAATGTAAAGAACTCGTTCAGCCACAACAAATCCCACTATCACGAGAAGATTGGACGCTGGAAGATATGGTATCACCATCAGCATTAGCCCCACTACTGCTGGAGTATGTTTCTGTAGCTGAAATAGGGAAAAAAGAGTGATAAAGAAGTTAAAGTGTGATAAAGATTTATTGTGATATGTTTTACAGTACAAGTAAGCAGATCCTTAGCCGCTGGCAATAACGTCATGGATGGAAGTAATCTAGTCGTACAAAGAAATATATAGTTAATGATAGATGTGTCACCGCCGTCGTTTTGTTTCTCCTATCCATCCAAAGGTTGACTGGAAGAGATCGCTTTTAGCGATAAGACCGCCCATTGTACATTATTTAAATATTGTAATGTTTCCTTTATTTTTGTATTTTTATTTGGTGTGCAATAATGAGTGTATCTATCTATCTATCTATATAATATCTGTAGTTTAGATCCTATGAACTTTGATGTTATAGCCAACTCGTACTTTCGTTTGAGTCAAATTAAGTCGAGTTGTCGAAGTAGATACTTGGTAGCTCAGCGTTCATGAACGCATCAGCAAACACTTTACTGACCTCTAAATCCATCAAACACCGGTAGGACATTGCCAGCAAAGCTAGCAGTGCGGCACAAGTGAGCAGATTCCTTGGGTCCCAGCCGCTGGTAACGAGAGGCACTGAACCCATCTGCCAGTCGTGGCTAAGCGTCCATGGACACAGCAACAGCCACCAATTGAACGCTGCCAGGTAGCAGAATGTCATGACCCTGATATTAAAAAAAAAACAATGTGTTATTAACATCCATTCGGGTTATGTGCCTGTGTATTCTACCTGTATTACAGCCGTTCGGCAAATGTATCCCAATTTAAAAACATGATGATCTGCAGATGAAACTGAAAATTTGATATTCATCAAAGTAAAGTTAAGCTTAATAGTGCGCTCCGAAAATATAATACGTATGAATCTCCTTTTAGACGCAAATACCAACGGAATAAGATTGAATATCGCACAACAATAATTTGCACAGAAGTAAAGTCTCAAATCTTATTTAATTTATTATGAGAATACTAATTAGTCTAGGTAAATATTGGTTTGGACACCTATAATAAACTATATTTTCCTTCGGTGAGTATTTATTTTGGATATGACGTGACTGAAGTTGTTTCCTAGTAATTTCAAAAAATCTAGTTAAGAGGCATATTTTTCAAAAAAATAAAGTAGCTATCGAGTAAATGTCTGCCAATTGTGTTTACGGCTTGGTCATTGATGGAAAAAGGTTTGTAAAATCACGTTTTTCAGTTATTTTATTGATGTGATATTTGGTTTACTTACAATAACTAGGCAAATCAGCATTATATTTTCGGAGCGCACCCTTAATAAAAATGATGCGGGTCATTGTTTTCAGAACAATTAGAATTTGAATAGAAATAGCGGATCGGATAGTGAATTCCTATAATTATGTACTTACCTGACAGCGACTGAAGAATGAAAAGCCGGTGGATTGTCCTGCGGCGAGAAGGCAGGTAGAGAGCCCTGCAGCAGTGCTAGTCTGACTCCGACCAAGAGTGCTAAAGCGGCTAGAGCCCTAGTCACCCGGCCGAAGAAACTATCGCATTTCCACGACCACTTCACTGGGGAGGATGACCTGAAAATTTAAAAAGAATTCTGTGAAAGAATTCTGTAAAGGTAAGCATGAGATGAACGTGTCATTTCCTTTCGTCAATGACGTCTTGTCGTGTGTTGAGGTCTGGGTGTTATATTAAATAAATAAATAAATAAATGCTGAACATTTCACACAACATTATCTAGCCCCAAGCTAAGCAGAGCTTGTGTTATGGGTACTAGATAACTGATATACTTAATACATAGATAGATATTTATATTATACGTAGAAAATACCCAGAGCACCCTGAACAAATACCTGCAGATCGTACAAATATTTGTTCCGAGGCGGGAATCGAACCCGCAACCTTCTGCGTCGCAGGCGAACCTTCGCCCGCCGCGCCACAGAGGTCGTCCAATGGTAATGGCAATGGGGAACGCAACAATGGAACCTCTGTATTTTTAGGTCTTTAATCTATCGGACGGGAGATACCTTCTTCTACAGAAACTTTGTAGCAATTTTACGTTATATGTAGATAGTAAGTATCTATGACAAATAGAGACAGCAAAAGCACAAAGACAAAGCCAGAAGCAAGTGAAATGTTCCAATTAGGTGTACCTACTGTCTTGAACTCAATTTTTTATTCTTAATGTGAAGGCAATCCTCCCACTCATAAAAGTACTATGGGTTAGTCTTGGATTACGTCTTTCTATCTCCCGAAATTCTAGTTAGTCGTAGTGCCTACCTGACTATATGACTCCAGCACCGGTACAGGTCAAATGCAACGTTGAACAGCAGCACCGTCAGTCCTGTCTCTTTAGCCAGCATGCTGAGTGCGGCCAGCACCACACTCGACCAGACTCTGTTTCGGCCTGATGACCTGAAATTACAAAATTATTTATTTCCAGTAGAAATTGCGTAAGAAGTAGAGGAATTAGGGGTGATAGGGTATCTAAAGAAAATGATCGCCATGATAAGAATGGTTGCGATGGTATTGCCCGTTGTTGACTTCGGCACGTGACTGAGATCAGCAAATCGTGAATGTGAGGCTCTAAGGTGTTGGTCTTCTGTAGGCAGATTGAACGAACAGTAAAGCCAAAGTCTGATAATCGTACTGCGCAAGTGTGACACGTAAATACTTCATATTGTATGGGAATGCCGTGCGGTATTTGGTACCAACACTTCGATGGAACAAAAGAAGTAAAATTTCGTAGTGTTGTGCGTCTTGATCCTAAGACCAAAACACCAAAATAAATAGGTTCAGGAGTGCCAATACCTCGCTAGTTCTGTACAAATTGCAGCTAAGAAATGATTGAGACGATCATTTCTAAGCTGGAATTCTACGCTTGTCGTAGAATTTAGATAGATGACAAATGAGGAGGTAATCATTTGGTTAGTATCCAGCTATATAAAGAAAAAAAGTATGATTACTAACCAGCGCTGGTATTTTTTTGATAATGAAAATTAAAAATGTTTATTTGCAGCAAAAACAATAGACGTAGATAATTATAAAATAAATACAAATAGGAGGTAATAAGACTAGTAGGTGATATATAAGTTAGATAAACATACAGTAGCATTATCTTGATTTGCTCATGAGAATCATAATCCAATTTCCCACTAAAACAAAATCCACACTAGATAATAATCTGTATCGTGGGTACCTGTATGATTAACAATGGTTTAGGGCTTCGGTTAGGGTTAAATTTTAATATTGAACAATAAATAGAACCATAAAATATGAAGCAGATAAATATAATTAATATTTTAAATATATAATTATATAAGATCTGATATAATTATATTAGGATCAATGAATCTGTACTCTCGTGTATCCCCGTGCGATATCAGAAGCACATAAATAACAGAAATGAACGTTCATATCTGACAAAACCCTCCTAATTGATTACACTTCAACATTACGATCTGGGCTGCGTCGCTTGATGCCTACATAGTTACCCATTCATTATTGTCCAGTAGCTATATAGGGTAGGTATAGGTAAATACGACAAAACTTAGAGACTATCGGCCAGGTTTGCCAAAAAAACTTTGCCTCTAATCTCCAGAATCAATTCATTTAGATCTTCCACGCATTACCTACCTACCTATAATATTATATCATAACGGAGGTAACTATTTGTTCATAGAATATGCCTATATTTTTGGATTTGAATATTGTCTGTTCGTATAGACCGATGGTTTTAGATTTGATCAAGAACTTTCTTTTTCTTTTATCGTAAGTAAATTTTTGGCTACGACAAAGGTGACCTATCCCATTTCCACTTCTGGTAGGTAATATGATTTTGGAAGGTGTGTCACTCCGGCCCATTAACTACCTCTAAATTTAGTAGAACTGTACGCCAATACGTTCCCGTCATCATTACCGCCAGGCATCGGCTCAATCGATCCTCTCTCCGAGCCAATTTGTCATTATCCGGGTCAATGGTAACACGCGAAAACATGTGGTGCTACAGACAAGTTGCGGCCAGACCCTCTGATTACGGACCAACTGTTTTTGTAAGGAGGGTGTGTGTTTTGAAAAGGCTGACCCTTCAGTATGGTCGGTGATTTTAATAGTTCCTTGGACCAGCCGAAAGCATAGGCTGGACGATCTATGCCCTTTTAATCACCTTCGAACAGTGGTTGGGAGGTCAAGTAAAAATGCCTACCGGATCAGTAAAGTAGATGATGGTATGCACTCAGATATCTGCTAATTTTAACCAGTCTGCGAGTAGCTTGAGGAAAAAAACTATTTTGGTTCAGTTTTGGTTTCAGCCTAGCCCGCGTTTCTGCAATATTTTCCAGTGCTGTATATATACCATTTAAATATGACTGATATTTTGGTCAATATGGATAAATCAATTAATCAAATCAAATAATTTTATTCATTCAAGGATCATTTTGAATCGTCTTATAAATTAAAAATAAGTACATACTCCTGTTCCAACGCGACTAAGCCTATAATAATCAGGCACCAAACATGGCTTGGCTTTGATGATCCGTCTTACCACTAACTAGGAAGCGCCTGGGTGGCGCCTCGGAACAGGGAGTAGCTTATACCCACTTATAGTAAATGAGAACTTCATTTTGGAATATTAAGTTTGTGTTTATTTCTTGCACGTCATCCTTTTTCATAAAACTCTCCAAGTATTTATGTGAACCTATATCTAATAATATTTATTAGATAATAGCGGCCCGCGCGCGACTTCGTTCGCGTGGTCCCGGTGTTCCCGGTGGCCCCGCTACATTTAGACCTTCCCGTGACAATTATGAACACAACAAAACCAAAATCAAATAAATCTGCCCAGCCGTTCTCGAGTTTTAACCAGACAAACGAACAGCAATTGATTTTTATATACTTACTAGTTGCGCCCCGCGGTTTCACCCGCGTGAATAATGATGAAAATTGATGATGATGATGATGAAAAGTAGCCTATGTGTTAATCCAGGGCGTAATGTATCTCCATTCCAAATTTCACTCAAATCCATTCTGTAGTTTTTACGTGAAAGAGTAACAAACATCCATCCATACTCACAAACTTTCGCGTTTATAATATTAGTAGGATAGAGGATGAGTATTGAATATATTGATTTCTTTTAAACTCTCCTTCAAGGAGTCACGCGACTTCATTTTATAAATGGCAAGTATTGCTCGTTTTTGTAAGACAAATATAGTTCGGATATCTGCTGCATTCCCCCACAATATTATACCTACCAAATAGCACAACTCTTTGGAAGTAGCTAAAATAAACAAACCTAGCTTTAGCTTCATTAGTAAGCTGCCTTATCATACGAACTGCATATGCAGCGGAACTTAAATCTACCAGTTAGTGCCACAATTTGTGGTGCCCACTGCAACCCTGCATCAATATTAAGCCCTAAGAAAATAGTATCCTTATAACCTAGGTACCCAAATTATGCGTGTTACGTACTGACCTTAATTTTCGCATACCGAAAAGGTCAAATTTGGCAAAACTTTTGTGTCTTGTCATCTGCAATTTTCCTTTGTCCAACAAGGTCCAAACTTGTCCCAAAACTCTGACAAAACCACTTAACTACGCGGAATGCCTTCTATGCGGCAACTGTCGGTGTAGCTGTGATACCCGGAGGTAGCAAAAATAAATGGAGGTGATGTCAAGCATGTTTCTAACTGATGTCTACTTTTAAATCAATATTGATTACGACGATATACATCAGAAGAGATGTACCACACAGCCCGTTTCGACCCACTGTGACACCCGTTTTGGTCACGTGGTCTATGATCTAACCATCTTTGTTAGTTAGGTAGGACCCATTCATCGTCGTTTCAAATAGAAACAGCACTGAAACTGATTGAAACAAATAGCAACTGAGTTTCGCAATCCGCAAGCTGAAATCAATTGTGCGGATGTCTGCCTAATTCGTGCCTAATTCCGCGTCCTGCCGTTATGCCTTGTTCATGGATCCTACTGTGGATCTATCACGCTTTGGTGTATTTTGTATTTGGGATTAACAGGCACGCAGGATGGCGGGCTAACGCTGAATACCTTGAAACTTCCCTTCTAGTGAAAAAACTATGAGACTGTCGAATGAAGGCGTGGAACAATTTAGCGTTTCGTGTGGAACATGGTATCGTGTGAACACCAACTTATGAGTCAGAGTCAACCATCTGTTGTTTTCTTGTTGTTTACTTATTTCTTTAGATGAAGGTTGCTTTATGTCTGGACCAACTGATACACAGGACGAAACGAGAAAGTGATGCAACTTCACTGAGTAAGATGGAGCGTTCATTCCGTCAAGACGTTTATTTTATATCCTTTCTAGGTATATCTAATTTTTGATTGTATACATAAATATAACTTATATAAGCTAAACCCCAAGTTGTATGTAAATAAAAAATATATATACTTATAGAATACTTTTGTAAAGATAATCTAGTTAGGTTACTCTAATATTCTGATCTCACTATATTATTATGTACCTACTTGTAATTAGGTATATATAAATATGTTATAATAGAGCATGAGGGATAAAATTATTGTACGTCCAAAATGAGCAACTGCAACTTAAATGAGACCACCTTTATGTACACAGTTATGGTTTTTTTATAATAAAGAATTACATTACTTTACTTTACTAAGTAATACAGAAAGCTGGCGTGACAAATATTGTAACGTTCGAATTAGCTGTGACTGATATAGCATCATACTTTGAACTTACCCGTGATAAAGAAGAACAGAAGAGAGGAAGAAGACACACGCCAACACGTCAGCTCGCCCCACCACTCCGGCAACCTGGAATAAAAATAGAAACAACTTCAACTAAAGTAAAAAACTTACCTACCTATTATTATTATATTTTTTAGACGTGTTTATAAGAACTTTTTTTTTATTAGTGTATGTACCTTAATTATAAGGTTAAGTAAGTTAAACACCTTGACCCACAAAATTTTAAACGATATTTTATATCATATCTTCGCTGTATTACATTATTAGGTTGTGGATGCTTTTTCCACACAACGTTATCGTGGTTCATACAGGTTTATAGGTATAAAAATTGCAAACCTACGTGTAAAAATTCTAAGTACCTGTAAAGTCGGCGTCAGATAAAGTAAGGGTCATAGGTAGGTACCTAGTTAAAATCATCAGATGAACATAAATTCATATTAATACATGTAAGCATTCAGAATACGCAAATTGTTGTCAGCATCTTCAGTGGTCAGTGGTCATAGTGGTCATAGTAACACAATTTCCAATTATGTAGGTAAACTTTCAATATTTTTAATCATTATGTTGCGAGTAAAACGTTCAACGGTACCTATTTACTAAAATGTAGGATTTTGAAACTATAAGGGATTTTTCCTGCTACAAAATTAAATTAAATGTATGTACCTCCTACATTGTGTTAAGTAATTCAATTTCTATCAAAACTCACTGCAATGTTCAGGTAATTAATGAGCGTTCGGTCCACTCCTGAATTAATGTTGGCATTAAAATTTACGTAAATAGTTTGCGAATTCAATTTGAATAACCATTTAGACCGGAAGCTGTGTCGAATGTTTCATTATTTATAGTCAACTGTAATCCGGTAGATGGCGTATGCGAATGAGTTATCAGAATTAGTCATCAAAATAGCTATCATCACAATATCACTAAGTGAGCGCTGAATCACCGAATTAGCACCAATTTGTGACTGAAAATTACCAGCTTGTGAATTACCTACTTCTACTTTCTTATTATTAAAATAAGCACCAATCAAACAAAAACTTACGGTTCAGAACAATACAACCAAAAACAAACCATGCAACAAATCCGTAAAGTCATTCACCGGTTGACACAGGTGAAATCATTTTCGAAAGACAAAGTCCAGTCTGTAGAAGAGCTATTGGAAGGCAGTAATCTTGAACTTTTCCTATTAGCTGGCTGATTGCTAGAGTTGACTCGGTCGAGCTTTTAATTTGGAAAGTTGTGCTATACAATTTATATCGGTAAAGTTTAATCCTTCGACCTTCGTTTTTACTGAAATTCTATATATATTTGTTTGTTTCAAGGTCGGTTGGACTCAGTAGTGGGAAATGTGTGAAATGATTAATGGCCATCTTTGTAAATAGTCATGGGTGTAATTGACTGAGGATATGGATAATAACTATTAATATATAACTATAATAGCTTATTTTTTTAAACAATCTTTCAATTAAATCTGTAACGTTTAACTTTTTATTAAGCTTTGAATATTAATTGTGTTTCTTTTATTGAAAATGAAGAACCACCACTGACCTTGAAACAAACAATGGAAGAAGAAGAGGTAACTGGAGGTTTTGGTCTGTTGTGGGATCCTACCATTTCTCTTAACTATTTGCTGTGCCCCCCCCCCCCCCTGATAGGTGCTGTGTTTCCCCTTCATAATCGCACTAGGCTTCCAATTTAGTGTTAGTGCGCTTACTCCGGTAGATCACGATTATGTATACTTCCATCATCTCTTAAAGCATTAACCTTCGGAAGTATTTTTTCACGTCATTGAACTAACATTTAAGCACCAAAGAAAAATACCTAAAATCCTCACAAAATCTAGCGTCCCTAAGTTTATTTTACTTAGCCGTAATCTTAAGTAGCGCCTGGCTCCGAGGCGGTTGGTCCAGAGTTCAGAGTAATCTTCTCCTGATATTGAAAATTGGTCGCAAAAATATTTTCATAATCTATTTTTGTTGGCTGTTTTCTTCAAAAGCTTTTATAGCTTATTAGAAGTTGAGAGTTGGTAAATAAATTGTGATGTTTCTCGATCGATCAATTCTTTTATGATGTTTCCGAGAATGGGATAATTTGCTGTGGATTTTCTTTGAGAAGTGAAAAGGCGTGTTTACTCGACTGTAATCACGGATCAAAAAGAACTTGGGGTTGATTTTAAACATTTTGTGTAGGTAAACAATTTGGTAGGTATTTTTTATTTTAAGCCTTCTAATTGTGAAAGATTAAATACTAAGGTGTTGGTAGATTGTGTGTAGATTGGTTTGCATAGGAATGCAAACCAATCTACACACAACCATCACAACACATACAAATAAATTTTACCTTTACGTAAGTGTAGATAACATACTAAGTAAAAATTATTTTTTTCAGAATAAAGTTGTAGGCACTTTTTTCAGGAATAGTTAAAATTTATGGTTCAAAATTGATATTATAGTTGTATTAAAAATACTTTTTACATTGTCAATAGATATGCGCTTCTAAAGTCGTATTAAAAAGTGAAAAAAAAAACAATTCTTATACAACAATTTCAACAAAAATTGGTTTAAATAAGATAATTAATATGTTGCGTAGTTTTTGAGATATGGGATCTTTTCGGTTCCGACCTAATTAAAAGAACATAATGCAACGTCGAGGCCCTCAGTAAGGCGTTGCTCGCCTTGGCCAGTTTAATTTATTCATTTTGGGCATCCGATAAATCACCAGAACTTCGTCTTAAAATAGATACAAAATATTCCATCATCCAATATTCCCTGAAATAAAATTAAACATATTTCGGCTCTCAATGATATAAACTATTTATTCGAGAGTCTCATTTTATTGGATTTCATGAACTACAGTACCATGTTCACGCTCGTCATAAAAATTTGATAGCAACTCCAAGATGGGCTTGCCTATCTTGTCCCTATTATTATTCCGGAGGCTTCGAAGAGATCGATACGGATTTATTGCCTTAGACGGTGAAAGGTAAAAGCAAAGTTGTGTCACGTCGCCTCTAAAAATATCTAAGAACGTAACGATGGGAGTATTTGATACTTTGCCATAGAAATCTGATTTACTTGATGTTAATTCTGTGAGGCGTGCTCGGCTCGCAGCTTTTTATTTCGTAAAAAATTAAGGAACAGAACAATATTGAGTTACCGAGAGGAAATCCGTTTACATTTAATAAATCAGGATTTCAAAAGGGAAATGTTTTTTATAAACTTACGTTGGGGTTCGCCGTTTTGTATTTTTGATTTTAACTTGTAATGGCTCATACAAAGAGACCATTAATTGTGGTTCTGTTTATGCTCTGGCTTTCATGACAAGTTTTGAACCTACTTATTAGATCCATCTCGATGAAAACAAAGTCATTTCCGATACCTTCCTTAGCACTCTCATCAACTAATCCTATTCTACGCAATCTATGTTGACATATGTAATTTCCGCCACTTAGATACCTGTAACTTCTCCCTAACATAACATTTTCCTCGGAATGTTATGCATCCTAATGAATACGTTCATTCATCATTGCTCCAAAACAAGACGTTGGCTTGCATTTCAAATTCAATCAAGTCAGAATGGCTGTACAATAAACGATGGGCTTTTGTTAATTATAGCAGCGGCGGAGTTTGGCCAACAATGGAGTCACTAATCCTGTTTACTACAATTTTGCTGGCGCGAAACTTCGCTCGATGCAAATCTGTAGCAGTGGTGTAAGACAAAAGCGAGTGACTGTTTGAAATTAAATAAAATGAACAATTAAAACATAACATAACACCCAACAGTCACATATAGTTCTAATCCCACACTAGGATTCCCTGTGAATATCAAGTTAGAGAATATCCTGTTGGGTATCAAGGAACTACGAGAACCATGGTATCACAACACCCAGACCAGGAACAAATATTTGCAGATCATGCAAACATTTGTTCCGCAGCAGGAATCAAACCCGCACCTCTTGTGTCTCAGCCGGCTACTCGCTCACCACGCCACGGAGGTCGTCACTAATTGCGAGTGAGACTAGTGCCCTGAGGGTTCCAATTCCTAAGTTTTTAAGAAATCGCCACAGGCCTTTTTGAGTTTCAGCCACCTTTTCCAACAAACTTCTCAATCACATTTTAGGAGTAAAAAGTTGAAATTCCTGTCCAGTCACACTGACAGACAGACGGGTAACAAAGTGATGCTATAATGGTCTCGTCCTGTAAGTGTCCATAAGTGATTTTCCTGTAGAGGTACGAACCCTAGAAAGAAGTACCTAATAAACAGAAAAAAAATTCTAATGAACTCAAAATCAATCACCCTTAAAAATAATATTTTATTCACCTGTGGGACACACAGAACACTTGTTTTTTTAATAAAATAGTTACAAACACTTTAGCAACTGTAAGTACACAAGCCTTGTCATCTAATATCATGAATTTTCGAATATAGTATAGCCATTTTAAAATTTACTTCTGAGCCCTAAGGTCTTAGATAAATGATAAATATGGTAAATACCTTTACTGGAAGTAAAACTGGTTTTACTTCCAGTAAAGTAAAGGTATTTCACTGATAAGTTCAAAGATAGTTTTTGATACTCGTACATAGCCATTTTAGATTTTAATGAGCAAATAGATACTAGAGCCGAATAGTGTGCTTTGTATAGCAGTTTAAAATGCTTAACAGTTTTCAATACATTCAATAGTGTTATGTTTGAGTCTATTGTCACTGCGATCACAATGCCACTCGCGTGTAGGTTGAACTTATTAACAACTTAAGTATTACAAGGTGCTGTATAGTGAACGCGTAACTTTGCTCACCTCCGTAACATTACTAATACTTTGTTTACAGACAAAGTTCCAGGAACTTTCTGGAACTTTCTCTAGCAACTTGGGCCGACCCAGTTCCAACTTAGCACGTACGGTGTCAATACGATTTTGCCAAACTTGGTAACTATTTTATGCAGTGTAGCGCTGCAGAGCCTGCAGATAAAATCTGTCCGGAACTCGGCGGAACTTTTTGCTGAAATCAGATGCAACTTGAAGCTGGAATAGTCATAAATTATGTGAAGCTGTTCAATCTGCTAGTGTTTGTTGTGTTAATCAAGCTTGCCAAGATGTTCTACTTCTATTAAGTACTAGTGGTTCGCCCCGAACTGAGACCTCGCGATGACACCTTTATCAGCCTTTCCATAATTTCCATTTTTTTTAAAATTTTCACCACATCATCGAAATAACTTTTGAATAGGACTAAGCAACGGGGCGTTCATACTACCAGAGACAAGTAACTTGTCTCTGATACTACATACCTGTTAGTATATCAAGTTACTGACGAATTAATTGGTAACGTCCTTTTGACGAAATCATAGAACTCCAAGGTCATTCAAATTCCTAGAAATGGGAGGTCAACAACGGATATTATATTGGTTTTTGTTTTATAGGGTACATGTCTCGAAATTCTTCAATTTCAGACTTTTCCCTGTAGTTGTGACACAAAAACCACAAGCATACCAAATTTCAGTATTGTGGGATTGCTGGAAATACCCTAGAATTTTTGATTATTACGGTTTTTATTTTCCCTAATATCTCGGAAATTACTAAGTCTAAGTACTTATTAAAAACAGTTTTGAAATGTCCAACCTAAGCGTTTTCATTAGACACCCCACTTGATCTGACTGTCTCACTTTTATTTTTTTTACCCCCTCTTGGACCCCAATACCTCAGCAACCTCCTGACCGATATAGCTCATAACCTTACCTACAAATTGTACCAATACTATCTGCCTCCATACCAAATTTCATGAAGATCGGATTAACGGTTTGGAAGTTTTCATCGGACAAACATACATACATACATACTTACATACATACAAATGTTAGGGTTTGTGTATCTGTGGAGGCAAATCCGCTTAATTTTTTATCAAATCATTATTGTACTCAATATTATTCGTTTTCTTTGGTGATATTTCTTGTATGTTGGCAATTATTTCAAGTTAAAAGGTAGCTTCCATTTGCTTTTTTTATGATAATATTTTATTTTATCCTGGCAAGTATTTTAAATCAATTTTAGAAGTTTATTTTGGTAGATATTTATTTCATGTTGGCAAGGATTTTAAAATAAAACTTAGCCTTCGGGGTCTATGGTTTTGTAGCCTCGTGATGGGTTGAATGTCGGATCAGGGGCGTTGGCCAATCACGGAGCGGGGTCGGCCTGTAAAATGGACGGTGATTGCCGAACTCTGACTGTGATTGGTTAGCGCTCGAGATACCTTTTTGTGACCAATCAGGGAGCTCTTGAAAATGTGATTTGATCGACTTGGATTTTTAAATGAGTCCATTCTGTTCTTGGCGGTCGAAGAAGTAACTTTAAGAAAATAAGCTGTTTGTGAGTAATAAATTTTGCTACCACGTTTTGGTGTTCCTCATTTTCCACGAAGTCCTGATATTGTATTAAGTTCTACATATCAGAAGTGCTGGATCGAGACCAACTTTAACAGTAAGTACACGCCCGATTATTATTATTTCTCGGTGTAATTTATAACGATTGTTCCTACATCAGATGAGGCCGGTAGATTTGTTCTAGAACAAAGAATTTCATAGTCGAGTTTCATATTTTATTTTTCTTAAATTATATATTAAGAAATTACTGTGGGTAGGACTTTTGTAGAAAAAGTATTAGATTAGGCACTGCTTAAATAGTTTTGGATAAAAAGTTTTCTTTTTTATTTACACAACTACCCTCAAATGATTTTAAGTTTGAAATACTACAGCAAAAGGCTAGTTAGATAAATAAAATAAGAAAATAAGATATTTTGTGTAGGTATTATAGGACGAGTGTGAAATATTGGCTTTTATTTGACCGAAAAAGTTCTGAACAAAAATATTTTATATTTTCAATACTACCCTCAAAAAAAAATTTTTGATTTCTTTTTTTAATACTATTTATTTTCCGATTGCAACGCAACGCAATCTTTCAGAGCATGAACGAGGCAGATGAGAGAGAGGCTTGCGACCGGGACAGTCGCAGGCGAGAGACACCCGACCATCGGGATCGCCGCGCTGTTTCTCGGAGTCGGAGCCGTGTCCGGACTCGCAGTCCGAGCCATGCTGATCGGGACCGAGAGCGGGAAAGGGGACGTGAACGAGTCGAGTTGCTGGAGAGGGAGCTGCAGCGGGCACGCGATCGACTTCACATGCCTGAAGGACGTCATCGTGCTTCATCGAGGCAAGCCAGCGAGATTCAAGAAAGGAGCCGTGGCAGCCGTGACTTGCGCCGTGGAGACAGCCACCCAGAGCCACGTGTTGACACTGAAGAACAAAGGTCACGTAGCCCTTCTTTATCTAAGAAAGATTTTGTAGATATTTTTAAATGTTTGAGAGATAATTTCTCCTTACAGCCTACTAAAGATGCACCATCGTTACAGAAGATAGATTATAAAAATATTCTTCCAAGCTTTGACCCTTCTTCTAAGACTCAGCGCATTGATGTTTGGTTAAAGAAGGTGAACGAATGTGCATCTGTTTACGGGTGGGACGATAAAACCACCACTCATTTTGCTATGCAAAAGCTTCAAGGCCTGGCCAAAACCTGGTACGAAGGCCTAAACTCTATTCTTTTTTCTTGGAAAGAGTGGGAGGAAAAATTAGTTAACGCGTTTCCATTCGAACAGAATTATGGCCAGGCTTTGGAAGAAATGTTAAGGAGGAAGAGTAAAGATAATGAAGCAATCGAGATTTACTATTACGAAAAACTATCACTTCTCAACCGATGTGATATAGTAGGAAAACGCGCAGTAGATTGTATTATTCATGGTATAAGCGACCGTACATTGAGATCTGGAGCTTTAGCGTTGCGTTGCTTACACCCTGACCAACTACTGCAGTATTTAGTTAGCAATAAGGATTCTTATCAATCTTTAGTAGACCGCACTCCTTACAAAACAAAAAGCTATGATGCTGTTGCTAATACCAGGTTAAAACAAAAAAATAGGTTCAGGCAGCCTTCAGCTGGATGCTACAATTGCAAAGAGAAGGGGCATAGTTTTTTATATTGTCCCAAACCACTTATAAAATGCTCCAAGTGTAGCCAAGTAGGACATACAGCCGATAAGTGTTTTGTAAAGACAAATGATCAGACTGGGAAAAACTCCAGTGTTCAGAAAACCATGTGTATAGGCGATGGTAAGCAAAATAATTCGAGTCCAAATTCTAAATTTATTAAAGAAGTTAAAGTGAACGGAGTAGCCTTTAAAGCTTTTGTCGATTTCGGGAGTGACGTCACTTTAATAAAGGAGTCTGTCGCACGCAGCTTAGGTTTGGCTCACAACAAGGTTTCGTCTGCTATGAAAGGTTTCGGAAACGGAATAGTGCATTCGTTAGGAGAGTTATCGCTTAATCTAGGGGTCGATGCTGTGAGTGCTGATGTTGTTTGCAAGGTTGTGAACGACGATTTGTTGGACAACCCAGTGTTGATAGGTCAGTCATTTACAGAGCAACCTCATCTTATCGTTTATAAAAATGTTACCAAGCTACAGTTTCTTGACATTGGAAGCGTATTGCCACAACCTGAGACTGACAGCGAAGATGAATTATCCTTCAAGGTTAGGTCAGCCGGTATCCTGCAGCTTTATGGTTCAGCAACTGTAAAAGCTCAACTTGATCATTCTTTCAGTGGCAGTGTGCTGATAAAAAATAGTGTCGCTGGGGAACCAAACAATCAATACGTGGTGGTTGGAGGTCTTTATTATGCAGAATGTGGTCGTGTTTCTGTAGCAGTAACGCCGTGTTCGATTTCCTGTCGGATTCCAAAGGGTTCCGTATTTTGCCGGGCAGATAAGGTAAATTTCGTCAACCAAGTAGTTGAAGAGATGCAGTTCGATACAACCGCTACCGGTATTTTTGATGAAAGCCAGGTTCGTGTAGGTGATGGAGTGTCGGAGCATGATAAGCGGCGTCTTATAGACTTGTTAGCGAAATATAAGCATTGCTTTGCCTCTTCCCTTAAAAACTTAGGTTGTACCAATAAAACTGAAATGCACATTGAATTAAATAGCAATCGACCTGTTGTATATCGACCATACCGGTTGTCTCATCATGAACGAGAGAAGGTGCGCAATATGGTAGGAGAAATGTTAGATGCTGGAGTAGTAAAGGAGTCTGTGTCGGAGTACGCTAGTCCTATTTTACTTGTTCGAAAAAAGGATGGATCGATGCGGATGTGTGTCGACTATCGCGTGCTGAACTCGGTGACGGTCAAGGAGAGGTATCCCATGCCCATCATCGAAGATGAGATTGCACGTCTTACAGGTCAGGCTTGATTTATCACGCTTGATCTTGCTTCTGGGTACTATCAAGTACCAATTTCAGAGCAAAGTAAACATCTCACCTCTTTCGTTACCCCAGATGGTCAGTACGAATTCAATAGGATGCCATTTGGATTGGCCAACGCGCCTGCCGTTTTTCAGCGCATGATGAATTCACTTCTAGGTTCTGCTCGTTTTGGAAAAGCGACTGCATACATCGATGATGTGCTAATTTTTGGTAAAAACGCTGCTGAATGCTTGGAACGTCTTGAGGAGGTGTTGCTCGTCATGGAGGACGCTAATCTCACTTTGAACATGGCAAAATGTAATTTTCTGTGTGACAAGATTACTTATCTTGGATACGAAATTAGTGCTGCTGGGATTAAGCCTGGCGAAGGAAAAATAGTCAGTGTGCAAAATTTTCCGCGGCCAGAGAACGTGCATAATGTCAGGCAATTTCTCGGATTGGCCAGTTATTTTAGAAAATTTGTTAGGGATTTTGCTCTACTCTCTTGTCCGCTCAGCAAATTACTTAAAAAGGGTGCAGTTTGGGAATGGGGTGATAGTCAGGAACAATCTTTCACAGATCTTAAATTAAGATTGATAGATAGGCCAATTCTAGCGATATATGATCCGGCAGCAGAAACAGAGCTTCACACCGATGCAAGTAGAATAGGCATTGGTGGCATATTGCTCCAACGTACATCGTCAACTGAAGCTTTCCACCCGGTAGCTTACTATAGCAGGCAAACTTCGCCAGAGGAAAAGAATTTCCATTCATACGAATTGGAAACACTAGCGGTCGTTTTCTCTTTGCGAAAGTTTAGGGTTTACTTGCTAGGTAAGGAATTTAAGATAGTGACTGACTGCAGTGCTTTGCGCTCTACGTTTCTGAAAAGAGATCTCATTCCAAGAATTGCTCGTTGGTGGTTGACTTTGCAGGAGTTCGATTGTTCCATCGAGTACAGAGCCGGTTCCAAAATGAGTCACGTCGATGCTTTGTCGAGGAACCCCGTTGTTGGCGAAGGAGATGTTCTCGTGGAGCAATTTCCTGCAGTAATGTCTATTACTGATGATGATTGGCTGCACACCCTACAACTCGGTGATTCAGAATTGTGTAGGATCAGAAATATTTTGAGCAGCAATCTAGATGAAAAGGGTCTTAAATATATAAATGAAAATTATATCATAAAAGGCAATAAACTGTTTCGTTGTCTAGGCGGGGATAAAGACAGTATTCGATGGGTAGTACCGAAGGGTGCAAGGTGGCAATTGTGTCGTATGAATCACGATGACATCGGTCACTTTGGCTATGAGAAAACTTTAGAGAGAATTAAGAAAAACTATTGGTTTGCTAAAATGTCAAAATTTGTAAAGAAATATGTAAGCGCTTGCATAGAATGTGCTTTTGCAAAAAAAAATTCAAACGATCGTGAAGGGTTTCTCCACCCTATTGCTAAAGTAGATGTGCCATTTCATACTCTGCATATTGACCACCTTGGGCCCTTCGTCAAATCTAATAGGGGCCATACTCACCTGCTGGTAGTTGTGGATGCATTCACGAAATTTTGTTTCGTGAAACCCGTCAGGAATACGAACACTCAGAATGTAATCAGAGTTTTGGCCGACATATTTTACACGTTTAGGATCCCTGACCGCCTTATCAGTGACCGAGGAAGTTGTTTCACGTCTCATGCGTTTAAAAAAATTTACTCTTGATAAGGGTATCAAGCATGTACTTAATGCTGTTGCCAGCCCCAGGTCAAATGGACAAGTAGAACGGTATAACCGTACAATTCTTGACTCTTTGAAGACGTTCAATGTAAAACATGGTGAGAAAGATTGGGATAGTCACTTGGGAAAGGTTCAGTGGGGGTTAAATAACACTATTCAGAAGACCACCGGAAAAGCTCCCTCAGAGGTGTTATTTGGTGCCGTTATGAACGTAGGCATTAGTCCCATTCTGAACGAAATCGTCGAGGAGACTCGTGAATGTAGTGGTCATGCCGACATACGCAGCGAAGTTAAAAAAAGAATAGATAGAGAGCAAGAAAAGCAGAAGGAAAGATATGACGAAGTTAGGAAGCCGGCACGTGAATATGAGCAGGGGGCATTAGTAAAAATAACCAAAACTTGTTTCAATAATGATGGGCAGAGCAAGAAACTTATGTCTACGTATGTAGGACCCTACCGTGTCGACAAAGTTTTAGGAAGGGATCGTTATAAAGTGGCCCCTGTCGCGGGGTTAGGCTGCGCACAAAACAAACGGGATTCACATCGCTGCTCTAGATGTAAATGAAAATGAGTCTGATACGAACACTACCGATGATAGCGATATTAATGATCAGCTATAATTTTGTTTTTTTAATTGTGTTTGTGTTGAGCTTTAGGAGTTTAACTACAGATCACCCATTTCGTTGTTTCAGATCAGACGCGATCGAATCGATCGTTCGTGTTCTGAGAGTCCGCTGTAAGCACAAGTAATCGATCGTCTTTCTACTCGATAGTTCGATGATCAGACACTGAACTGAATCGATCAGTCGGTGTCTGATCTCTCTACGCGGTCACAGGTAATCGATCGTCCTGTGTGCGTTAGCTAGACGAATCGATCGTCTTTAGATTTAATAGTTCGATAATCGGACACGAAACCGAATCGATCGGTCCATGTTCTGTATTGCCACGGCGGCGCCACAAATAATCGATCGTTTTGTGTGCGTCAGCCAGACGAATCGATCGTCTTTCATCTTGGTAGTTCGATAGCCTTACTAATTTGAATCGATCAGTTAGTCTTGATTATTTCCCATGCACAGGTTACAAGGTAATCGATCGTCGTGTCTGTGTTTGTGAAAAATACCTATCGATGTTGTCTTGGTTTGTTTTTCTCTGAGCAATGTAAAACTGAATTTATCAATTGCAATTGGCACAGCTCATAAGGAGCTGCCATTTTGAAAATAATTGCACTATTTAGTATACAATTGTTTTTACATTATACTTAGTTTAGCGTTGTGATTGTGAGCAACGTAACGATGACCCATGATATAACCCTTGTTTGTTTATTTAAATGATTTTATTATTGTAAATTTACCGATTAAGTAGACATATATTTTTAATTTATTTTTTAGGTAATTTATATAAATTGATAATAGAGGTATGTTTTGCATTATATTAAGTTTTGTTGTTACATAAATTAATTCATATTTGTAATCATAGTTTTAGTAGGCAGGTAGGTTACATAGGTTACGGACGTATAAGGAAATTATTGTTTTGTCGGTTAATCAATTTATTATAATTTGTTCTATGTATAATTTAATTTGTATGTAGATTTAACCCAGTGTAAATTGTTAAATATTCCGATTGTTAGGGTTCCACCTGGTACCGTGTGCGGGGACGCTCACGTTGTCAGGATGGTCGATTGTTAGGGTTTGTGTATCTGTGGAGGCAAATCCGCTTAATTTTTTATCAAATCATTATTGTACTCAATATTATTCGTTTTCTTTGGTGATATTTCTTGTATGTTGGCAATTATTTCAAGTTAAAAGGTAGCTTCCATTTGCTTTTTTTATGATAATATTTTATTTTATCCTGGCAAGTATTTTAAATCAATTTTAGAAGTTTATTTTGGTAGATATTTATTTCATGTTGGCAAGGATTTTAAAATAAAACTTAGCCTTCGGGGTCTATGGTTTTGTAGCCTCGTGATGGGTTGAATGTCGGATCAGGGGCGTTGGCCAATCACGGAGCGGGGTCGGCCTGTAAAATGGACGGTGATTGCCGAACTCTGACTGTGATTGGTTAGCGCTCGAGATACCTTTTTGTGACCAATCAGGGAGCTCTTGAAAATGTGATTTGATCGACTTGGATTTTTAAATGAGTCCATTCTGTTCTTGGCGGTCGAAGAAGTAACTTTAAGAAAATAAGCTGTTTGTGAGTAATAAATTTTGCTACCACGTTTTGGTGTTCCTCATTTTCCACGAAGTCCTGATATTGTATTAAGTTCTACACAAATGACGATTCTTCCAACTTGGTTCAGAGAACTCGCTTCGCTCGTTCAATAAGGTGTTATATATTACCTATTGCATGACGTTGTCGCACGACAGGGGTGCGATTTTTGAATGTCATTGAGTGACTACATAACCATGACATTTAAAAAACCGACTTCCACCATTGTATTCGACAAAATATCTGGATAAAAAAAATGATGAAAAAACCATAGTGGTGAAGTGTGGTAAAGGTTCATGATACTTTCTGAATGCAAATGCTTGGTTTGTTGCTGAAAATATCGAAATCGCTATATGTATGCCTACAATATTTGAGGAGTTCCCTCAATTCCTCATGGATTCCATCATCAGAACTGGATTCTGAAAAAAATGGGACCAATCTGGAAGTATATCTATTCATATAAAAAAAGAATTTTCCAAATTGGTTCATAAAAGCCGGAGAAATGAGGTAACACATATTAAAAAAAAAACAACCGAATTGAGAACCTCCTCCTCTTTTGTGAAGTGAAAAAAGGCCTCAAATCATCGTTTTTCAAGAGATGTACACATTTGTGGAGACACATGTATTGACATCAAGGAGAAAAACCGTGTAAATGAAAACCTCTCGGGTACTTCCAGTAACCTCACAAGTCACAACTCTGAAATTTATAAGTTTTGTTACGCAAATAAAGGAAAAAGTCTAAAAATTGAGGATTTTCAACTTTAGTACCCCTGATATGGAATTGTAAAGTTTGTAGGAAAAAGTGAAAGAAACTCCAAAAGGGCTCTGACGATTCCAAAAAACTTTACGGTTCGAAACCCTCAAAGCACGAGTCTTGCTCGCCCTTATCTGTTTTTTACTCGCTCTCTCTTGCTATTGAAACCCATTGAGAAAAGGGCTTTTGACATCACCGTTTCTAGAGAGCACCGTTGATTGTTTCTATAGAATTGGTCTGCTTGCATTCGTTGCTGATGAATCAAATGGATGGCCTTATCATATTAGTATTTATTTAACACATACTTTATCTGTCCGTAAACAAGAAGTAATAGAAAGCCTATCTCGGCCTATCCCAGCAATCCCATTATGTTTGTACTAAAACTACCCAGCGCAGCAAACCAATAACCTCCTAAATATAAAGAAACCAGTAGAAATTTACGATTTGTATCGGCGTACGCCCTTCATAAAGATTTGATGGGTGCTGTTAAGGAATATAAGAAACACCATGGAAATATTTCAGATTGGAACTGTTCTATAGGCCAGAAGCAAATACAAGGGACTTTGTAGCATAAAGGCTGTTTGTGGCTTGCACAGGATTGAGACGAGTGGCATAATCGATGGTGCCATGCCCAGCAGTGGGTTGATCTCTCTTCTTAGTCGTACACTCTTGACAGAGTGGTCGTGGTTAAGTTGGTCTTGCTTGAGTGGCGGTTCTTGCGATGCGTCTCCACTCGGCTCTATTAGCAGCATTGCGAGAACATTCGGTCATGGAAGTTTGTGTGCTGGACTTTATAAGGTCTGACCACCGTGTGGGAGAGCGACCCCGTGGTCTCTTACCCTCTATCCTACCTTGCACTACAAAACGCTCCATTGAGCCATTGAGAGTGGGTTGATACGGGTTGAAAATATTAGCTTATGGGTACCGACCGATCAAGAGGACTTGTGTTTGTGTCCGGTACCGTTGCGCATAAAACTTATTGGTGCACGCATACTTACGCGTACTCTAAAAGCAGAAAAGTAAATACCTACCTACCTCTTGAAGAATATGTAACACTGCTTGGACATCAAAAATTCATTTTCAAATCACTAGGACATTCTAAAGAAAAGCATGTGTTATTCCGTACGCGTTATGAAGTTGGGTGGTAACATGAATTGGCGGTAGTGACTAAAATTGAGTCTGTAGCCCTTAACAAACTGTTTTTTAATAACAAAAAAAGTTGTAACATACAGAACGCAAAAAATTGTGGTTTTGTATTTACAACGCCATCAGAATGTTAATTTTAATCCACTGTTGGATATGAGTCTCCTTAATAGAATGCTATAACAAACGGTCTGGAGCCGTCTCCATCCACTGACTTCATCATCATTATCATCAGCCTGTAGAAGTGCAATGCTACACATAGGCCTCCCCCATAGAATGCCACGACGAATTATCTTGAGCTGCCTACATTCACCGACGTCCTGCGATCTTAAAAATGTCTTAAGTATCGAAAAAATGGGGTTTGCCTACACTGCGTCATCCGATTCGTAGTTGCAACTTCAGAAACTTAGTTCTGCAGCGATTGCCGGTTCGATGTTGGCATCAAGTAATTTTAGCACTTTAATCATTCATAGTGGTTCCTTATTGTTCCATCTCCACCCCATAAACCAATCGCAATAATGTCCTCACAATAACAGCATTAAGCCAGTATTTCATAAAGTTATCCACTCGATGCGATTACAGTCGAAGTCGGAAGTAGCTTAGCATCTCTGGTGTTCACATTTTCAAACAAGCATCATCAACTAAGACTCTTAAGAACTCTAAGAAATTGTTCTGAGCATCAAAACCAACTTCACATTTAAAGCAACACTACTCCTAAACAGACGTGAGGTTAACCTTACTCCAGCTATGTTATTTTATTTTATCTTGTTTTCTTTTCACAAATGTTTATTATGTTTATGTACTTTTATTTATTTAAACTTTATGTAAATAGCTATTGAAGAGCGGGATCTCCTAACACAAGCAAATATCTGCTTAAAATTAGATATACCAAATCCTGAATGTAAAATACCAAAGTTACTGAAATAAACATTTTTTTTTAAATTTTAACGTTATGCTGCCAATTTTATATTAATCCTAAACAGTTTTGATGTTATATGTGTTGAGTCGATATAAATACCTAAATGGGTTGACCTTAAGAAGCACTCGTTTTGTGGTAGTAATTTTTTTTTTTTTTGCAATTCTTGGTATCTACTGGCAAATAATAATGTGCATTGCATTTTAAAACTTAAGTTGTTCAGCTATATCTGATAGCAACTGTGAGTACTAACTAATTTGGCTAAAAGCATCGCCTCCACTCGCCAGCAGTTAAACTACCCTTTAGTGTTTTAAAGTGTCTAAGAGCCAGTATCGTAAGTCCCAGGTCTTTACAACGCATCTGGGTGCAGTGGATGTATGTTTCGAATGAAATTTAATGTTCTCTACGGTCTTGATGGCATTTTTATTTGCTACCGATAGTTGCATTTAATTCTATAAAAAAATATCCCTAGGGTGGTAAAACATTTTTTTAATTTGAACTAATTTGAATTAGACAATTCAGGATACATTGAAATGCAAGGTGGTAGGTTTTGCTCGAAGAATTCAATCAGGCGTACCTAGTTCGTAATTTTTTGTGAAGGCTTAATTATTACATTGGAGTCGAGGACCCCTTCGACTAAAAGGGGATATACATGCAGTCAGTCCAATTCAAAAGCTTTACGAGTAGGTAGTTCCAGGTGTTTACTAAGACGAGTGAAACCGGGAGCTATCAATAACGTCTCAGATTCTCAAGTTGGTCTAACTTGGCGTCTAACTTAGTAGACTTCGACTTTAAGCGGTGAAGTTGCCGTAGTCATTCCAGGGTGGTTGGTAAGTTATTATAGGCAGGGTGGTATATTTATGTTTCAATTTGTAAGGTTAAGGTACGGTAGAGCTTTTTGTGAATACCTACGTCCGGAGAAGTACTACCACTAAGTAGGTATTATTTCTGCCGTCAAGCAATAATACTCGTATTGCTGTGTTCCGGTTTCAAGTGCATGCGATGAAATTACAGGCCATGATACTTTTATCTATAGGGCGCAGGCACTGGGCAATGCAAAGGTAACGTCCTAGGTAGATGTGACCTTAGACCTTGTTTTACGTCCTAAACTGTACGACCTAAGCTAAACCATTGTTAAATTTGGTTTGTTTTGTAACGTTTGTTGTGAAACAAATTAATTAATTTGTTAATTATTAAGAAGTGATTACAGGAGGAAGTTACCATAACATTAATGAGGCCTGAAAGATCCGAAATTTAAATTAAAAATAAAATCGAATGCGATCATTTATCCTGGTTCCTTTATTTGCACGAAGTTGATACGTTATTTCGTCAAAACAAAATCAAATACTCGTTCAATTCGTTGTGAAGGCTATCGCGAAAGTCGTTAACCATTATTCCGAGTTGTAAATTAATCCTCTTATTGCTATGCAATGCAGAGATATTCGCATATTTGTTATGTCGTAAAGGCTGGGAGATGAAAAGCAATTGACAGGGAAACGTGTCACGTTTGCCAAAAAACTTGCTACAAAAAGCTATAGCAAATATTCAAACTACCATCTACAGAGCTACAGGTAGGTTATCTAATTTACTTATCTATTTGAAAGTCAGTGCATGTTGAGTTTAAAGACTCTGGCTATAAAAAACTACACTTTTTTTTTGATTAATTAATAGTGTGAATGTTATGGTGTAAGACCGAAGCCAGATGAGATTTATATTTCACATTCGGTGAAAATACTATTTAGCTTGATTACCTACGCAAATAACCCTACCGTGTATTATTTACTTATCGTGTATTATTACGCCAAGTAATTCGTAGGTTTGTAGGTGTATCGCTTATTTATTTTTGTTCAGCTTTATCGACGTATTCTAGAAGAACTTCTCAAGTAAAATCTGAAGCTACAATCAAACCCTCATATTTAATACAAAACTCTACGTCTCTACAATAGTTCACAATAGCACTTGTTACTTACTAGTGTTCCGTATTTTTCAGTCTCTGTAGTGGTCTGAGGATCTCAACTACGCTCTACGCTCTACTTGTTTTCAAACAGTGCTGATACAGTAGCATGCAGTAAGATAATAAAAATGGTGTTGATAGGGTTTTTTATTGTTTAAATTTACAATCCGAACTAAGATCACCGTCATAGCGCTCAGAATCGCAGATTTTTTTTGATAAAAGTTTCAACGTTTCGTAATGTGTGCTTTATTATGTAGAGGGATGGTCCCGGTTTGTCGAATTTGAATGTCAAATTGTATCTTTTCAGAGATCCATGCTGGAATCCCTGGCGCTGCATGATTAGAATTATTTGGACACTTCGGTACCTACTAATGTAGTGCTTTAACTTACCTAATGGACATCTGTTTCTCAGTTTCTCCTGAACTTTAGTGAATTACAATCATTCCCTGTTTTAAACCTTTGTTCCACACTAAGTACAAGTTTCCAGAATAAAATGAAATTGATAGTCATAAAATCAGTAGAACATGTTTTTGGATTTTCCTTGGAAATCTCAAACACAATGGAATCCTTGAACTCCAAATATTCCGTAATAACTGAACCACGAAACTAGATTTGCAATGTGGACAGAACGTCACATCCGATCGCGTCCAATCTTTTCCAATATCAATGTATCTACTCGTAAGCAGAATTTCAGTATTAACTTCGAAAACTACGACCAAGTGAATTGATTCGATTTCAGTTCCTTACAGCCGCACTCTCAAACCCCAATCAATGATAAGGGTTCATTACATTGTTTTTTATAAGTAAGTTACCCAAACAGTCACATACATAGTCCTGATCCCACACCAGGATTCCCTGTGTTGTGGGTATCAGGAACTAAGAGTACCATGGTACCAGAACACCCAGACCCGGAACAAAAACTTGGAGAGCATGCAAACATTTGTCCTGCAGCGGGAATCGAACCCGCACCTCTTGCATTTCAGCCGGCTATTTGCCCGTCGCGCCACGGAGGGCGTCAATGTTATCTTCTTATATTTACAAAATCTATCGATATTTACTTTGATTAAGACGACTTTGACAACTGTTTTCTAGAACCTAACTTGGATTTTACTCGAGTATAATGTAAACATTATGTATAAAATAACTAAAACATATTATAAATCATATGTACAAAATTGTTTCGTGACTGACTGACTGACTATGAACGCACAGCCTAAATCCTAGAGACGAAGAGACCTATAATTTGGAGGGTAGCTTCATTTCTTTTGTAGATTTTGTTTGTTGAAGTTTGTACGAAAAACCTCTACGCGGACGAAGTCGCAGGAGTTCCACTAGTTAATGATAGTTTTTTTTTAGCTTTCATTAAACTCCTGACTCCATAAGGATGTTATATATTTTTTTACATGTCATAACTTATTTGAGCCCTAAATATCTGAATTATTTATTCGTATAAAAAACCCGACTTTATGTCACTCACACACTATGTGTTATTACTTAGTGTTGGGCATAGTAAGAGCTTGGTATGATGGTTAGAGCTTAAGACTTAAGCTCTAACCGTTGAGCCCTGGGAGGCTGTGATACACAAACAGACAGACAGGACAGACAACGAAATGAAACCGGTTTTTTATACTTGGTACGGGACACTCAAAAGGGAAACATAAAAACAAATGAAGACACCAATTTCCACCGATCCATGCCCCAGTGATTACGTGAGACAAAACTTCTTATGTCGTGATAACGGCATCTAATGAAGTGGCGATTCCTGTGAAGTACCCTTACCTACCTACCTTTAGCTACCTGGCAGCCAGCTGACCGGTGACCCATGCCATAAATACCTCGTTATGGTGAGATAATGAGCTGTGTGACGTGATGTGATTGTTTTTAAAGCATTTGGATGCTATTCACGTACGTATAGGGATCATAATAGTCTTGTGGTCAGTTAAAATAGAAGTCCATTTTCCGGCTTGTTTTATAATTTCGAGGTTTTTTTTTTATAAAACTTTGCAAGCAAACAAGCATACGGCCCACCTGATGGAAAGCAGTTACCGACGCTTGCAACACCAAAGGCATCACACGGGCGCTGCCGCCGACCCTGAGACATAAAGATGAAAAGTCTCATGTGCCTTTAATTTCACCGGCACCCGTACCCTTCAAACCGAAACACAGCAATGCGAGCACTACTGCTTGGCGGCAGAAATAACAGTGGTAGTACTTCCCCGGGCGAACTCTTTCACAAGAAGTTCTTGTATACTAACCAAATTATGGTATAAATTATGGATATATTATGGTATTGAGAAACAAGCTCAATGAGAAAGGGTAGAGTCTGTTCAGCAAGAGCTATCTGTCATGGCCAAATTGTGAACTACATGTTACAACCATAATTAGGTGCTGGTTACTTTTTGTCGGCATTTTGAATCATAAACTAAGGAAATAGTTAGAGTTGTAATAGGATCAAAACGGAACAAACGCGCTATTGTATTGCCCGCTAAATAAAAAGATAATAAGGTATAGCAGCGCTCTCAAATTCCACGACGGGTTTCCTCCTGAACAGACTCTCTAATTTAATTTGAAATTAAATGAAATACATTTACCTGTTTAACTAAAACATCCAATCCAACTGCTTAGGTCTGTCTGACTCTAGCAAGTTATAACGCTAGGATACGCTAGGCAGACGTAGGTAATTAGTATCAGCTGTAGACGTCTATGTACATTATAGGCCTCCAAACACCAACTTCCCACATACCAACCAATGGAGGACTGTCCTTCACTGCGTCTACCGTAACGTGCACGTACCTACCTAGGTATCTACATATATGGTTAGCTAGGTATTTTTTTTTTATAATGTCTTCGCTTTCTGTTTCTGAGGTAATTCATTTATTATAAATCTCCCATCTCACATAATATATTTTTGCCTTTTTGGTGCTCGTTCATATTTATTTCGCCAAAAAGGAATATTAATTCATATTTACAAGGGAAAAGTAATTTGCCCTCAAATATGAAATGTTCACTGTTATTTTGGTAATGGTTCCTATTACGCGACAAATTTACGACGACACCCACGTTATTCATTGATTTGCGAGAGTTTTCTCTACAATATTCTGTTTGAGTTTTAATTAAGCGATAAATCATATTTTATACACCTTAGGCTGCATTCCCGAATATGTAATGTTTGTCTGCTGGTTACTTTAATATGTGTATGTCTGATTTCACCAACTTTTCGTGACAGTTTATTACGCATAATAAATAAAAAGTATTTGTATTAATTTTATTATACAAAAAATGTTACAAAAGAAAATTGCATAAAATAATATTTGTGGTAAGACGTACACTTGTGGGCTTGCACGAAGAGCGCATCAAACGTGTTCGTAGGCACAGAATAATTAAAAGGTAAACCAAGTACCATAAGTACATACAGTAATAAACGTACCTAAAATGTATCTACCGTACGCATGCAACTAAACATTGAACTGTTTGTAAAAAAACACAATTAAAACATTGTAATAAAATGATAGATTTCATAAAAAACCTAGGTAGGACCTAGGTTCAATCCACGTTTCGTGTGAAGTAATCAAAAAAGCTCTCACAAAAAGCCAGCCTTTATTTTGCACAGCAAAACCACGCTTCCATTTTGATGAAACCTATCTCGCCTTTACAAAGGACACCAATTCAGAGGTAATAAAACAGTTGAGGTGTACAGTGACCTTAGTTTTCAATCCAGGCACTCAAAGTCAAATAGTATTCGTCATCACCTTTACAAGTTGGTTTGACGACATCCGTGGCGCGGTGGGCGAGTAGCCGGCTGAGACGCAAGAGGTGCGGGTTGGATTCTCGCAGCGGCACAATGTTTGCATGATCTGCAAATACTTGTTCCGGTTCTGGGTGTTGTGGTACCATGGTACTCGTAGTTCCTGATACCCACGACACAGGGAATCCTAGTGTGGGATAGACTATGAATGTAACTGTTGAGTGTTATGAAAAAAAATAAGTTACAAGGAAGAAATTGTAGTGTTCGTAGTTTTTTTAAAAGAAGCACGCAACAAAGCTTTAAATATTACGCTTGAAAAGTTTTACCACCAGTCACAACAGCTAATGCACTAACTACTACGCCGTACTAGGTATTTTAGGGTAACTGCGGAATATTATTATTATATGAAAAACTAGCATGACTGAGCATAGTAACAAAAACGGTCCTGCAAACAACGAATTCCGCCCGCGTATTTGTTAGCGACCCGATACAATAAGTTATATATTTTACACTCAGTTTATAGTTTTAAGGTGGATCGTCTCGCATGTGGCGCGAAATTCAAATTTATTCATGTTTTATGCTCATCACAGCTCATCAACACTTCTTGTGATAACGAAAACTGATTTTGCGAAAACTACGAGACCATAGAGACATGTTTTAGTTGTTAGTATTTCATAAAGATGATTAGTTTAGTGTTGTTTGGTTCGGGGATATCCGTAGCTTAACTAATGATATTTTTGAAATACTAGTAATTTAAACATGTGTGTTGGTTCTCCTAGTTTTCGCAAAACCTATTTTTGCTATCTTAAGAAGTTTGGTAAGCTGTGACGAGCAAAAATCACAATTGAATTTCGCGTCACATACGAGACGATCCACACTAAGAAACAAAAAACCTTCAATGCCCATGTCAGATGTCAGAGACCTACATTCCATCAGTCCTGTATAACTATGCATAACCATGGAACGTACCCCTGCCTAAGTACCACCTCCAATTCTATAATAATATATGATTGGAGTTTATTGATAGTTATATCGGTGTAACGAGCCGTATCGTCCCAGCACTAATTAGGAAACGTCAGATCAGTGCGGGATCGCTGCGAATTCGGTTTCATTAATGATGTCTTGATTACTGTGTTTGTAATTAATATATCGGTTTGGTTAGTGAATAATTTGGTTTACGATAACATTTATTTGATTCAATATTTCCTTTGAAGCTTGTCACTGTCTGGGATACATGTTGCAATATTTTTTTAAGCCCGGGGAATTTTAACCTATGCCAATGTTGTGTAACCTTGTTAAAAATCTTGTAGTTAGCCGACTGATTGTGAATTGCTTACGTTATAATTTTTAGATTGCTTGCATTCTTTTTTAATTTGATTAGACCATAGAAAGAAATTAAATTTGAATTATTTTTAAATGATTATTTTTGACCTTAATTTTATTTATGATTGTTTGTTTTGCCCTAGTATTTAATTTGACTGACTGATTTAATGTCATTTAATTTTGTGTATTTTTGCCATTGACATTTTATATTTATAAATATACTTTGGTATTTATAAATATATAATTATATTATCTTTAATAATTACATTATCTTAAAAATTCATCAAAAATTCATTATCTTAAATTATTATATTATTTGATTATAACATTATCTTTGCTCTAATTTTATTTTAACGTGTACATATATGGGTTGTATTTATCTGAAATAAATTGATAATAATAATAATAATATAATATATAACTAATAACGGTAATAATATAAATAATAATATAGTATAAATAATAACTATGGTTATAGTTTAAATTTGGAAACTTTGGAATTGGCTGTTCTGATAATGATTCTGATACGCTGAAATAATAGAGAAGTGCACGAGTCGTCGTACACCGACACCGATTTATGTATAAAATAATCGTTCGATTCTCGGCACGGCATGGAACCCACTGTTATTGTTATGGAACCGAACATTTACTTTTATTGTATTTGAATTTCATTTGTTCCGAAATGAGAATGGCCCAATTAACCCGCACTTACCCTTCTGTCGTTCCAGATCTGCTTTTTGTTCAGTTATAATTAATTTATGAATAAATGACTCGACTAAATTAAAATTGAAAATTAACTTCAAACATTTTTCGTTTGTTTACATTTATGTAATACGTATAAAGAAACTAAGTCAAAAGCATGCAGACAGAGACCCAAGAGATCAGAGACGCAGGATTTAGGTCACAGGAAGTCAGTGGATCGAGGCAGCTTAAAACTGTTCCTTATGGAATTCTATGAGAGAAGCCTATGTCGGCAGAAGATGTTAACTGGCTGATAATGACTATAATTAAAAACACGTTTGTTATTGATCATTTAAATGCTAACTATACATGAAAACTAAAATCTGTTACGTAAATAGATAGGTGTCCGTGGTGTGTCCGGCCTAAGAATAGACCCCTCCGTCTCCTCCCATGGATGTCGTAAAAGCCGACCAGGGGATGGGCAGCAGCATCTACCTGAGTACTCAACACCAATCCTATGATCAACAATCCGCTTGAAAAGCGTGGTGATCATAGTAAATCCCTCCATAGTATTCCTCGAGAAGGCCTCGTCCAGCAGTGGACATCTGACGGCTGAAAACGTACGTAAATAGATAGGTAGAATTTTTTTTGTTGCATATAAGAGTAGTATAAAGGTGCTAGGAAGTAGCATCGCGCAACAAACAACCCATATAAATTTGCCGATTTTCAAATGGACGTGTGCGATTCCCGTTCGCCACATACAAATGGCAGTGGGGATGAACGGGAAAAAAACAAACGTAAAAACAGCTGTCATGCAGGATTATTCCCACGTGTCCCCATATCCCGTCCCCACTGGGGACCAGCGGGAATAACCCTGCGTGACAGCTGTTTTTATGCGCTCAACTTTATGCTGTATCAAGCTTGCTAGTGAATGTGTGTGTTTAGATTTACAGGAAACCGTTCCATTAGTTAGGGACTGTACTGTGAGCTGTTTTTTTTGTCGTTTTTTCGTGCTGACTATCTATCTTGACAGGTGCATTATCTGAGCTTGATTGGTATACAACCTTTTGCCTCATATCTCGTTAGTGAAGAGTATCTGAAAGAATTACAGCATTATAACAGCCATATTAGAACTGTTATTATAACTATTGAAATGATCGTAGCCTAGCCGTGCTTAAAATCGAGTCAATCGGTATGCCGACTTCCGCCATTGTATTCGACTAAATATTTGAATGAAAAAAAATAATGAAAGAACCATAGTGGTGAAAGGATAATGATACTTTTTGAATGCAAATGCTTAGTTTGTTGCAGAAAATATCAAAATCGCCATAGGTATGCCTACAATATTTGAGGAGTTCCCTCAATTCCTCATGAATTCCATCATCAGAACTGGATTCTGAAAAAAATGGGACCAATCTGGAAGTATATCTATTCAAATAAAAAAAGAATTTTCCAAATCGGTTCATAAACGCCGGAGACATGCGGTAACAAACATAAAAAAAAAGAATACAACCGAATTCAGAACCTCCTCCTTTTTTGGGAAGTGGGTTAAAAACGAAATGTCAGTTGTTTATTAATGGCATAGTTATATTTAATAATATTGTCACGGGTATTTATCGCGTGTTGCTTTATTATTTATTAACCATTGCTAGTTATATTTTATGCTACACATACGTGAATAGTCTAAGGTGAACTTCTAAGGAGTGGAATAAACTAACGTTGTCTACCTTCTTTAAGACTATAAAAAATGGGCATCTTCAAGGCTAGAGTGAAATATCGCGGTCCAGTGAAGGTCTATTGGGTAAAAAATCACATTTAAATCTGCGATGCATTCGTAGTTTATACGAAAGCGCAAAAAAAACTAATGTTAGTTCATAATGAATATTCAACTACAACATTGCGCGGTAATGAGAAAACGCTAACTTTATTTGCTGTTGACTTTTTAAACAGTTTCGCTTCAAAAACATTAAAAACCCGAAATATGTAAACTTTGTGCTTGCTTTTATATTACCCACTTGTTTAATCATGAATACAATTTATGAGTCAAAATGTTACCGGCACAACTTTTCTTGTAATTATGAGTTGTTTTCATAACACAAAATGACTGTTGGGTTGATGAATAGTAGTAGAAATTTCAATAAAAATGTTACACAAAGATCCCATGAAAAAAAAACCTAATCTCTTAATCTCTACGCAACACCACAAAAAGTGCCCAAACTCCGGCACCGTCGTCGCAGCAGACAATTAGACCCAACCCCTCCCTCTCCCCCTCATAATATGAAAGGAAACCATTAAATGGCTGAAACCGACTCATTGTTTAACACCTAGTTTGGAGTTCAGCTTTATACTCGACCGACCATTGTTGTAGCTATACTTACTCACCCAACGCTCCTAACTTCGAATAAATCAAAATTAAACACAAACTTTTCCAGTCTACAGTCCACAAAATTTTGGTAAATGACTGCGGTGATATATTAAATTATAATTACTTTATTGCTGGAGTGTTATGTTTTTTGCGCGTATTTGTGTGTGTGGGTATGTATTGTATACACATGTGGGGATGTGGGGACATCGTAACACCCAAACGGCTCGATGTATTTCAATGAATAAAGTGACAAAGGAGTACATTACATTTGCTTCTAGGCTTGGTCGCGTTGGAACAGGAGTAATTTAATTTTATATAAGACGATTCAAAATGATCCTTGTGATTTCAATGAATAAAGTTCTTTTTGACTTGACTTGACTTGATTAAATAAAGTGTATACAATAAAAAATAAAACTTATATTTAGTCATATTTGAATAAGTCATATCACTAACGTATGTCACAACATGTAATTTTTTCTCCCAAACAGCGATATGGACACCAAAAGAATGAGTCTTAGAGCACCGATCGAAAATATGAATCAGTGCTCAAAGTGGAATAGGATCGGTGCTTTTAGTGGAACGCTTGTTTCATACGGTAAGAATATAAACAGGCATCTAAATAAAATACGGTCACTTAGAGGAAACAACCACCGACCAAACTTTGCAAGATATCGAAATAAAAAATCTTATTAATATATACATATTATTTCATAAGACATTAAATGCAATAACTTTTGTAAAAAAATCTTAACATTTATTCATTCAAAATAAATAAACAAAAATGAGTTTAACGTAACACCAAACAGTCACACATACATAATCCTGATCCTGGTTCCCTGTGCCGTGCGTGGGTAGGTTTCAGGAACTACGAGTAGCATGGTACCACAACACCCAGACCCTAAAAATTATTAGTACCAAACAAATATCTGCAGATCATGCAAACATCAGCCGCGGCGGAAATCGAACCCGCATTTCTTGCGTCTCAGCCGCCTACTCGCCCACTGCACCACGGAGGTCGTCATTAAATATAATTAACAAGACTCATAAAACTGCAGTCAGGCCTTCCACTTTTTAAATTAATTACTTGTTAGAAACGTAAATCATCTTGATTAATTTTGAACAAAATAAAGATTCATAGGTTTGATAATTTTATAATTTTCTCTGAAGACTTGGTAATGAAACAGTAGGTACCTATCTTTATTCATTAGAAGACAAGACAGCTGGTGGTTTGAAATAAAGTAGAACAAGTTTATTTTGTTGCGAAAAAAGTGAATTCGCAACAACTTCATACTTTTATAGCACTCGCGACCATCGTATTGTAAGTATCTAATGGGACACTTATAATAACTAATGCATTTTAAAACAACTTTCAGCGTTTCTATAGTGACATTATTGAGTGGCTGATATTTTTTTTATGATATTCAGTAAATTACTTTCAGCTCTACTAAAAAGCAAAACATTTATTAGAAAAACAAATTTCAAAAAAGAGGCTGTCTTAATGTGTAATAGTAAAGTATAGTATATATAGTAGTAATTATATATATATATATAAATATATATATATATATATAGTTTATTCTTCGTGTGCATATTTCATAGCTACAGTTACTGTTGTTTGGTACTAATAATTTCACTCTACATCTACAACATCTAGAGGCGTAGGGCGATAGTTTATAATCAACATCGCTATTTATTAATTAAATGTTTAAAAAAATACAAAATTTATATAAATGTAAAATTAAATTACTTTGTTAAGCAAACAGTTATTTTAAATTATCAAAGAAGGTTTCGAAGATGGCTTTTCAATAGCCAATAGATTAGAACTTAGGTACTTTGAAAGAGTTAAACAACTTTGATCTGTTACCTAAACTTAAACCTATTATAAGTTACATGGACTGAAAACGAACATAATTTTAGCAAACTTCTAGTGACAATATTCTTCTTATAGAAACTTCTTGAATATTTCCCGTTTCCTAATCTTTGAGATAAAAGTCCTTATATTGCTTTTTAATTGGTACTATATTGTTTCAGAAATTGTTATATTTTTTAAGTATTTGACTAATTATTTCCATTTCAAAATGAATCTCAATCATAAGAATAAATAAAACGACTGGCTAGTACCGTTTCTTTCACTTCACTTCGGTTCCGTAGATTCTGCGAATTAATTTTAATATTATCTTCGGCACAACAACCCTTACTTTAAACGTGGAATTCTAGTGACGGCACCGACATTCTCGCAATTGGTGTTGCAGGCGTCCGTAGACTACGGTAACTACTTTCCATCAGGTGGGCCGTATGCTTGTTTGCTTGCCAAGTAGTATAAAAAAATAAAAATAAACATAACTTAAGTTTTTTTTCGACATTAATCACGCTCGTAAAATCTCGTTCACGTCATATTTCTCGAGTTCTCAAACATTGTGCGAATAAACTGGAATTCAATTTCATTCACAGTAGTTTATATTCAATAAATTCACAAAATTATTATTTTTAAATCGTCTTATATACTTAGGTGTACTAGAAAACCAGTGTATAATGTAAAAGAAGCTTAAGCAAAAAGTACACAAAGGACCTGTGGTGCACTTTTACGGGGCCTACTAATGTCTTTTAAACGGAAGCTACCGTGCACCCCTACATAGAGCCTACCGAGTACCTCTACCTACACTTAAGCCTACGCGGTGAACGGTCTGTGAACCCGCTAGATTAAATCTAGATAGGACTCATCTCCCACAGCATTCGGAAAATTGCCTATAATGATTTTCGCAAACAATTTGGGAGACAGTAGCACCCGCATCAGATCTTTCAAGTTCTTAGATTATTGTGCGACTTAACTCAAAGGGAAGTTCGTTGTTTACTGCATCTAATTGTTTAACGCCTTAGAAGTAGCTTTGTTTTCGAATATCTACTAAGTTTCAGGGGTTGTGTTGCAAAACTTAAAGTTCAGGAAGGTCGCCACATTTTATGTAAGCATTTTTGGGGTCTCGAGTGTTTTTAAAAGTATGATGGATGAAAGAGAGCCTAGAAGTGACGTCACATTGTTTTTTTGCGGAAGTATTATTTAGTTCTTCCTACAAAACATTATATCTAAAGTAGTTCTGAGTCAAGTTTGTAACCTAAGGGGACATCAAAAAATAAAACACAATTAACCCCTCAAGGGGATTGATTTTACAGCCATAGCCACACTGGGTGCAAATTGAGAACATAAATGGAAAAAATAATAAATGAAAAAAGCTCAAGTAATTCGAAATAAAATTAAAAATAACAGATGTTTTCATTTTTAAGCTAGAACTTCCAGTAGTCAATTGGGAGGTTGTTAGGTATTTTTTTTAGATAAAGTTTATTGTTTGATAAATTATTGCGAGGAATTATTTATAGTGATCAATCCCTTTGGGAAATTCTGATCAATCGTAGAGTTCAGCAGGATCCCATGGGGATCAAGTACTAATTTTATCAAGAGTATCCGGGTGGATTATCTGGTAATTTCGTATTATTACGTTAGATACGCTACTGTTGCTTGTTTTTTGTTTGGCATGGACAATGTGTCAACAGAGAACGATTCAGTCGGCAATTGCGTAATCGCTAATGTTTCACAAAACAAGGCACACAATCAATCTCCATGAGCACACAGTACGAGCCGTGGACGCGATAAGCGTGCTACATACAAACGGCTCCAACGTTCGATAGCGCTTATTAGCAGGGCGGCATTATCGGGGCGGGCGGCGATCAGTCTGATTTACTACCACTAATTTGCGGTACGTAGTGTGTAATGTAATCGATAGTAATCAAAACTATGTTTGTTCTTGCAGCGGTTCAATCATCAGCATCATTTTTATGTTATTTTGCGTTTATTTCTTTAAAAAAAAACTTCCAAGACAAGCGTCGGGACTAAAAAAATATTTACAAGATGGGGATGTTGTCGTGAGGCCTAAATTCTTGATACGACACTGTGGCCCACATGTAAAACGTTTTGACACTGTGGCCCGTTTAATTACAAACGGGCCTGTACTTTACGACACAGAATAGGTAATAATTATTATACTATACTGAGGAAGGTACAGTTATTTGAAAAAAAAACATTATTATATTGTTTTTGAGCCATCTAAATTACAAGATGCAACCAGTTTTTTATATAATGTTGATAACACACCATGCGTAAGTTCATAAACCACTCTACTCACTTACCTAATTTGTTACATAGCATACAATTTTAATATTTATTCAAGGTTTGATTATCAACCGATGAAACCAACCATCTCTCGTTACTACAGAATTACTCCCCCCATTTTCTATTCATCATACCGTATTAATTATGAACTGTTTGACACGTCAACACCTTGCGGCATCCGACAACTATTACTACGCGTTTCTCGTTAACCCACAACTGTGTAAACTATCTTCACAACCTTCAACCTATATTGAATCATATTTCAAGGGCTTAGAGTGTGCAATTGTTTGGTATAGAGTTGAGTAGAGTATACAAGTGTTTGACTTATTTTGCGTGAGAGTGACAGATTGCTATTAGCTGTCAAGTCGCGGGTGAATTAAACTACGGGCTGTCTGTTTGCTGTGTAATATTCGTTTTATAAATGTCAAATATACTAAGATAAGTCTGGTGTTTGTCACTTCGGCAGTGATAAGTTACACGCTTAGATTTTCAATTTGATGAGGAATGTATGTAGGTTAGATATTAACTTCTCCGAAAAACGAGTGTCAGCTTTGAACACCATGTAATTCTACATTTTATTTTTAGGTAACTAAAACTTTAAGCTCGTAGACTCAAAATATTGATACTCAGTACGTGGAATAGAAAAACAACTTTAGTTTAAAATTTATCCGGGACAAATACCACAATTACATAATGTTTCAGTACTTAAAATAACATAACATAACACCCAACAGTCACATACATAGTCCTGATCCCACACTAGGATTCCCTGTGTAGTGGGTATCAGGAACTACGAGTACAATAGTATAACACCCAGAACCAAAATAAATATTTGCAGATTATACAAACATTTGTCCCGCAGCTGGAATCGAACCTGCCACCTCATGCATCTCACCCGCCGCGCCGCAGAGGTCGTCGGTACTTAAATAATAAGGACCGCTACAAAATTCACGTTTTCACGACAGACGATCCAGAACTGAGTTTTAACCCAGATTACCTAACACGTAAGAACTGAGTCGCTTTTGAATATGCCTAGAACGGTTAATTTTGAAAGCATTCAAATATGGAACTTTTTTTTGTGTTTTCCTACTGAAAAATATTAGTTTGTGTCATATTCTGGGTTCCAACACAGTCTTGATGATCCTTTTGAGTCAATCAATTTGTTATGTGATACTGGCGATCACTTGTCATCTGGTTGACAAATTACGAGTTCAAAATCTTTAAAAATAAATTTTAGGTATTATACCTGAGATTATACCTTTCACTAAGCGTTTACTTTCAGATCTTGTAAGGTGTAAGGTAGCCAAGTTTTAAGATGCCTTGTGTAGACTATAGGTGCTTTCTGGTTCACTACTTATCATGTATCAAAGCTGCCTGTGAACGTCATACTAGTCTGAACTTGGCGAGAATTGTTCAACAGTGAAGTCAGAAGGGAACAAGTTTCGATGTGAGACGTGAAAATTAGAATATTGACGTAGTTATATCGATATTGAAAGCTATAAGATTTAATTGTAGTAGGTACATCGTAATAATTCAATTCGTCATTCGTTCCGTTCATTCTTAATAAGACCGTTCGTCTTGGCATTCTAGGGGGAGTCCAGCAGTGGACTTCTACAGACTTATGATGATGATGATCGTAATAATTATTTATTAAAATTTAATTCTAAATTACCTATGGCATTATTGTAGGTAGTTATATTGTAGGTGGTTATATTGTTGCCTATGCCTTTTAACATAAGTATGTTGGAGTTAAGTGTTGGTTCATTTAGCAAAGCATTTAAACTACCTCAACACTACACCCTAATGCTAGGCGTTCGGTCACATCCCCAGTTAATCGGGCCAAAGTGAATTAAACAGATAAAATCTACGACGAAGACTTGATTTATTACCCCCAGATTAACCCCGAGGTAAACCTGATTTACGAGTTTAAATGACACCCTGAATGACACTCCACTGAAATGTACATAAAATATGATAGGGGGGTTATTTAGTGCAGTTCTAAAGTTGGGGTGTAAAATCTTTTTCGAGCTAAATTTTCGGGTAATATATTTTTATACCCTTAAATATAAACGAATGGAGTGAAAATTGCTCAAAAAATCTCAAGAATGGGTTACATTTTACAACTGAAAACTAATTGTTACTTTGTAAACATTTTATTAGGCTCGCTACACACGATAGTGACTTGCTATGTATAGTTCAGTTGGACAATGAATATTATGGGTACAAGGTACTAACTATGGCACTACTTGAGGCCTTCATCGGTTCAGAAATTGGCCTGTACAAAAACATGATTTTGTTCCCTTACAAAACTGGTAGAAGCCAACAAAGTCCTGGAGTTTAACCTAAAAATACCCTCATTTGACCCACATACATTTTAGTACATTTTTGATAAAAAAACAGCAAGAAAAATCGTCTTTTTTTGTCTTTGTGCAAACAATACCAGCCATTTAGAGTGCTTCAAATTAAATAATTTGCCAAATCCATCGCATCTTCAGCGAAACGTAGAATAAATAATACTTCGCAGTGGGTAAACTGAGCCGAGACGGATTTAAAGGCTATTCGAAAAGAACTCTCCGTTTACGTTTCAATTACAGCGAGTTTGTTGCTAAATGCCGCGGGTTAACGGGATATTACAACACGAATGAACTAACCCTGGACTTGCAAGGAAATAACTGCAAAATGCAACAGACAAACAGTGCTGTTAGCGCATGTCATTGAATACAAAAACTACGTTATTAGATTGGCTCTATGAGTGCTTTAACTGCTTTTATTAAATGCGTAACACCTGTTTAAGCTAAAATTTACAAGTTAATGTCCGCTGCATACTTCACAATGTTTTCCGTGTTCTAAAAGGCAAGTTTTCAATACTGAGCATGAACTTTGCACAAATATTAATTAAAACTTATTTTTATAATAATGTCCTTTCTAATGAGATTATTATTATGTCACATCTCAGGTAGCGTAAAAAAATCATAGGCCTCCTTTTATGCAAAAACGTAGATCTACGAATCACCTAAAATATTCGCTAATAAAAGCGTCCAAAGGTTGGTTTATCCACGATTTTACACTGGTAGGTTTCTGGAACAGTAGATTTGCATTAGGTACTTACTTCTGCTCGGCAGCGTTCTTTATGGTGTTGGCTAACGAGCGGAGTACTAGCATTTCATGGATCGTTTTAATGTATTAAAAACTGTTTTTTTTAAAATCAGAAAATGTCTGACGGCTACACAAGAGGCACCTGAAATAACAATAACGGAGATTAACAGAAAGGTGATATTGACCACGATCCAAAAAAACAAAGTTTACTACTCTGAGAGTATAACACCAGCATACGTCACTAACCAGATATCACTTGATTGAAACAAATAGAAAATCACGAAAATATTTTCTGTAATTATTCTGTAAAATAAATATACGTATTTTAATTTTGACTAATCAAACAAAAAAATTGAATAAAAAATTTAACACAGTTTTTTAGTAAAGACATCGTGGTTGTATCCATTTTGGACAGGTAATACATAATTATAAAGTGTGTCACACACGTAGCAGATGCGGTAAGATATCTGTATCTGAGCGCGTACCTGTCCATATCGCTATCTATATAAACTCAAGGAGCAACACACACGTAGCAAATCACTTATATTTTATCGTCAAGCATCTGTAGGCACCGAAATTATATCAAAAGACGGACAGATGATATATCTGTGTATACAAATTGAAATACAATACAGTTTGAAGGTTTTCGCGTGAATGTATCATTTTCGTTTATTATCGTATCTGCTACGTGTGTGATACCTTCAGATGCGATAAGTTTTTATACGCATAAAAAATGTTACCGCATCTGCTACGTGTGAGGGTTGGAGAGTTATTAAGCGCCACTGGTAGCACAGAAACGGACTGTCTCAATTCTATTCTCATTAGTAACGACGTAGATTGAGTATCAGATCAGCAGCCTTTAGACGTCCACTGTAGGACGAGGCCTACCCCATAGAATGCAATGGAGATTTTAGGTTTGGTATATTGCAACTAAATTGTATCGTTAATATTCAAAAAAGTTTATTTACAAATAATCCTTACCAAAATATATAAAGTGTTTAAGTTAAAGTCGTCTTGAAACCGGAGCCAACTGGTTCAAAATCCATCTGCAGCTGTTAAGGCTATAAATCTTGTAGCAATCTAGACCGATTCCACGTGTCTGATTACGGACCACTTGAAATGTCTATCCTTACTAATTAACTTACTTACTAATTTAAAAGAGTTTTAAAACTTATCATGAATCTTGCCAAACGCCAATACGTATGCAATACACATAAATGAGTATGTAGGTAATACATAGCCTGACTCAAGGCCATTGTCTACCCCCTATCAACTGTTGGTAATAAATCATAGAGATACATTGATCGATGAAATGCGTGGGTAAATTTACTTACCTTGGCGTTTTGCTGAGACAATTAATAAATAATTTACAGAATGATTTTAATTCTACGTAGTTTTTCCAAATACTGAACTTAATTTGACAGCTTTCAAAATACCGTCGTTCAATGTGTTAAAAAAAGACACCGACAATTACAGCGCTGTCTTTATGCTCTGATTTTGAATCTTAGACATTTTTTGTAAACAAAGGGGATACCAGAGCATAAAATATACGTTCAGGTAGTAGATGGTTCCCAAAAAAAAAAATAAGTAGAATTTTTTGCTAGCCAAAACCCAATATAATATAAAATCAGAATAATTTTAACATATAGGTATATTATTGCGTTAATTGAGTTTTTGACAAAGTTATATGAAAAATATATATTTTTCAGTAATACATATTTTACAGATACTGGTTATATTTTTAGATACTGGGAGCACATATATATACACATACATGCACAGTGGCATATCTTGACAATTCTATGTTTACAAAAAATGTCTAAGATAAAAAATCATAGTAGGAAATGGTACACGGTATCATCACCAAAACTAACCAAAACTCTTAAAGTTCGGTTGCTAATTTGATATACCTAACCCGACCCACCATTGCACCAGATGGCCGGTCCAATATCCATCCGCAGCTGTTCAGCTATAAATCTTGGAGCAATCTAGACCGATGCGGACGGCGGCGCTCAACGCGTCCGATTGCAACTTGAGATGTCTTTCTATTTAATTACGATGTAGAATAGTTCTAGCAAAATTTTGGTAGGTATAATGATAAAAAGTTAGTTTTTTAAAGAAAAAGCTGCTTTTAAACATGTAGCAAATCTATTTTGTATAAGTTGACGGTTGGCACAACCATCAGCCTACCCACCAAAAAGTTGTCTTCGCTTTCAGCACATCGTACGTTTAATTAAAAGTCTGATATATAAGATCTTAATAATAGGACCCTTAAATCAACACACTTTTATCAAAACGATACCCAAATAATTTTATTAGTGCATGCTGTATCAAATAGTTCTTCGAAATAAAACTTTATCAATACAAAAAAATATGATCTTTTCACCTGGTTACCTGGTTTTCAATAGTTTTCATATTAAAAGTAAACAAATTTATAAGCGTCTTAGGCCGTCAGGTTTTAGACAGTCGACGGCCTAAAGTCTAGGTAAAGGTTAAATTCTTTATTAAGCTGAAAACAGCTTTGACTTGGGATTCTTGAATAATTGTTTTTTGATGTTTTGGCTTCAAAACATAAATTGTAGTACTTTAATTTATTTGAGTTTTACTTATTATTGTATTTCTTGAAGCATTGCTCAGGTGCATAAATTGTTTTGTATGCCGACGTTTGCATAGCTCATAATTTTTTTATTGATAAAAGGTTTGTCTAATTAGTGAACAATATAATGAACACTGCACTAGATACCTAACAAATTGGTATGTATATCCTACACTATTAAACGAGCGATATTTGTTTATGTATTATATGTTTTGAGATCTCGAAAACAGCTCTAACGATTTCGATTAAATTTACTATAAGGGAGATTTTGGGGGCAAAAAAGTCGATCTAGCTAGGTTTAATCTCTGGGAAAATGCATTTTTCCGAGTTTTCCGAGCAAAGCTCGGTCACCCAAGTACTAATAGTAGTAAACACATTAACTTTTTGAAAAGCTCTGAATAGTCTTACTGAAACTTTTCGTTCGATTTTACGTACCTTTTTTCAAGCAAGGCCAATATTTTCTCCTAATTTTACAAAGACCAGCTATTACATCATCAGCATCATATCATCGTATATATCATCATATCGTCATATCGTCAAGTCATCAGTTATTATTTTAATAACAATATTAAGGAATACTTGTCTTGTAAGGTTTTTGTCAAACTGGATCGGGCGAAGCAGGGTGGTAATGGTAACAGACCTATGCATGAGCATCTGAATCAACCTGTATAAAGATTTAGGATATGTAACATGATAAAATAATTTGTAGTCTGTTTGTAATACTATTTTAATAATAGCGGTTAGTATTGCTGTGACTTCTGCTCGAAATTTTCCTCCCGCTACGAAGCTGTTGTTAATTTGCATTTCGCGCCATAGACAGCTTCGCCAGATGCGCTGGTAATTGGCCACGTCTCGCCAGCGGAGAGATACGTGTTACTACAACAAAATGTATTATACGCATCTTGACTCTTTCTTCATAGAGGTTATTATTTAAATGGTATTCAGAGGCAAGTCGAAATACTTAAGTAGGTATTCCATATGTATCAGGTTGCAAGCCTATTGTAACTTGATGATGATGATGATGATGATGTTTTAATTTTTTTAATTGATGGTCTTCTTTACTGTGCTCCTATGATTTCATATTCATATTCATATTACTTTATTTTAAACCATAGGGACTTTACGAACACTTAGTTTCGTCAATTTTACAAGGTATATGACTCAGTTAAGAAAAAAATAATTAAAAATTTATGCTTAATTAGGTACATTAAGGTAATAACATGCATTTATATATTTATATGACTTATTTAGCCTATTTTAGCTGTAAAAGTGCGTTTTCAGTTAGGGTATTGTTCTTGTAGTTGTAAATAATGTTAGAAGGCTTACGCTTGTCGCTTACTGGAATACTAACCGCTATCCAGCCAACTTTGTTCCAAACTTAACCAAGCGAATAACAAATTGCAATGCTTATGATCTAGTTTTGTTATTACATATATAATATAATATTACATATTATTCTATGGTATACATAGAAATAGGGGACAAATACTACGTCGTATCACGTCGTCACGCCAATCCCCATGGAAATAATCTCTGGATTGTTTCATTCTGTTTATTGGTTATCCTGTCCTTTGCTTGCGTGAGATCTACGCCGTAGCCTCTACGAGGCGTCGAGGATGGGAAAATGATGCTACGCAAACCATAAATAATAAAAATTGTGATACGTTTCAAAGAAAACAAATGAACTCGTTATTAATCTACACAGCATGCTAGCCAAGCCCTGCTACATCACAGATTGCACAGCAGTTCCTGCGCGAGTAATTTGCATGCCAGCGTACAGACGCCACCAGATGCGCTGGAATTGGCCACGTCTCACCGCCTTAATTAAGAAGATTCTCATGATATAAACGTCTTATTGCAGCGAAGATTGCGCAGAGCGACGGGTGAAACAGAGCTCTAAAGATGGAGTCGTGAAAACGTAATAGACAAAAAACCACCGACATTACCTACACAGTAGTGCATAGTCGAAAGGCTGATAAAAAAAGTCTCAAAAAAAATGCGACAATTTTTTATTGAATTTGTGCATTGAGTGGATCCTTCCTACTTTTCACAATGTGACATTCTTTACCTTATTTCCAATATCTGTTCATTCCATTACAAAAGTTCAACATGTCATGTTTACCTTCGTTGCTTTTGTCTTTAAAAGAATACGTTTTGTTTTTGTCAAGATGTGTCTAACCGATACGTTTTGTTCCGCGAGATGTAGTTTTGTTTTCCACGGTCTTTGTTAGTAACTGAAATTTTCTATTTCCTCCGCAAGCTTGATTCCATTTTAAAACAGGTCTTGTTTCTTACTTTTTATCTAAATTTTGTACCTATATTTTATTTGATAATTTCATAACAATACCTAGAAATATAACTAGGAGATTAGAAACTAAAAAAACTGTTTAAACTAACTGCACACAGCTTATTACCGCAAATGCCTTTATGTGGAATAAGTAACGAGGCTTCCAACTCCGAGACACGGTCGCGTCATACAACTTCCTAGTCTTCTTAAAAGTTTGTTCAAAGAGCAGCGCTAAGTACAGTTCAGAAAATGTACCTACACCATTAGTTTGAAGCTTGTAAGCCAATTATCACCTACAATGACAGTAAGCATGAATTTTTACGTGTTACAGTTATGTCCAGAGGTCCAAGCACGAATATCTAACGTTACTGAGACGCTAGCGAGACGATAACAAACGTCAAATATTAAACAATCAACCTAAAAATATTTCAAGTTACCCCGGTGTCATTGGCCAATATTTGACATATGCGATCGTCTCACTAGCGTCTCGATAACGTTAGTTATTCGTGCTGACCCCTCAGATAAATAGAACGTACTTCATGGTGACTAAGTCTAACTCTAGCCTAACTTTGAAATCGTCCGTTGCTCTCTAATACGCGTGTTTTAACATTTGTGTGACAGTGACGGGACGATTTCAAAGTAAGGCTTAGACTTAGTCACAGTGAAGTACGTTCTGTTTATCTCGACAATAGTGTTTACAGTAACGCGAACCTTTGTAGCTTTTGTGTACCTTACCTACTTATTTCAATAAAAGTGATGAAGTTTGATAAATAGAAGGTCGTCTTTGTGAAAAGCTTTCCTATTCAAAGAAATAGGTAAAGGTCACGCTTCCTGGCTCAATTTGGATGGGTAGGTATGTCACATCACCTTCAATTTATTAGTTCAAGGACACTCACGGTTCCATCGAATTGTCCCTTCGCCATTTTGAATAAAGTATATAAGTAGATAGAAATCCAGCATCATGTTGTCATCCTTTCTAAGCCATAGCATTTAGCTCTTAAAATATTCAAATACGTTTGTTGGTAAAATGAACCAGAGTGATTTGGATGAAACCTCTTACTCAAGCAATAAAATTAGAATAATAATACTACTGGGAGGTAGCTCTGCATAAATATGCGTATTACTTGCTGTAAATTTCTATAATAATCAAAGTCGATCGTTTCATAAGGTCAAATCAATCAGGTACGGAACACTTTACCGGGTACCGGCAATCAACGCCGAGTTAATTATTAACCTAAAGTCAACACCGGATCGCTCTATAATTGTGGGGGTAATAGGAATTAAACCGTGGAAAGTATCTACACTCAAGGTCAGTAAGAGTAAAAACATCCTATAGGGTGTAGCAACTGGGAAGAGGCTGAGCAAAAAATTTTGTGATGTATGGCTAACTATGGCTTGTCAATAAATGCGATTTTTATTTGGAGCACCACAGCTTCGTCGTTTCTCGTGCTCTCAAGATATCAAATTGTCCTTCTTTGAGTAATGCATTCAGTTTACGAAAACATGTTGAAATAAGCTCGAATTAAGCCAGAGCAATACATTCCGTCTGGAAACGCTATCACGTGGTGCCATATCTTGAGTGAACTTCTCTTGTATCTCATTTTGTCTCGCTTTTTGACATGACAATGCGAGACACAGCTAGGTGAGCTTAGATTCTCACTTTTTGGATCCCTCCCAAGATATCCCGCTCAGTGAATAGATTCAGAAAGAGTTATACTAATTACTATGTTCATAATTAATACGATGCATTAGAATTATATGAAATTACGAATAACGATGATGTCTCTAAGTACATTTTCGTCAGATTTGCTCGTCGAAAACTTGCGTCATTCCGAATAATTACCGGCACATATGCGCAAGTTTCTACGTTAAATTATTCGAGGAGAAGTTTGCGAGAAATTTTAAATATTTAAAGCACAATCTGCTTCTTGAGTTTCAAAATCTGATTTGCAGACGAAATAATTATGCTAACGTTTCAGGGAGTTTTCACAGAGTGTTTTTAGGTTCCGTGTTATATTTAAGACTTTAAGGACGACGGACTGGCTTATCCTAATTGACAGGTAGAAAAACTTTGGTACTGTTGAAACTGAACTCACTCTTAGCTAGTCGTTACACGATTCACTTTTAAAGAAGATACAACCCCAAAATCAGCAGAAAATAGTATTGGACATCGATTCAACCTGATTAATAATTTCTTTGAATATTTTTCAGAATAAGCTTTTATTAAATTAGTGATCGGAACCGTGAGCTGATCAAAATGAGCCCAAACACTGCCAGGCTACTACTAATAATCGAGGAGATCCGTTGTTCACCTTCCGTCTCCATCATTAGACTAGCTCGCCGTCACCATAATATTGTATTGTCATCTGAACTTGACAGGTATAAAAAAAATCAGCTCAATCGGTTAAAGATAACAGATGTAAAATTCATTTGCAAAATTCCACCCGGACAAACATACATACATTGCAAGTTAATAAAAGCTTTTAAAAAGGGACCAGATTAAATAGTTAACTAAATATATTATATAATGTTGACAAGCAAACTTTATAGAAAACCCAAATTGTTAGACATTCATGATGTTTTTAAAAAACATGATTTAAATCATGATGAACATAAAATTATGATGATTGAATCAGAAGGCGAGGTCAGTCACCACTACCACGACTACTCTACCATCTAGCAATAACGTATTGTATACTGGTTCAGGTAACATACCATAAATATAGCAAACGGAAAACCTAGTTAAGATACCTACCAACATCTTACACAAAATAGTAAACAGGAAATACCCGATGGGTACCGAATCGATGATCTAATTTATCTACAAACGCTCAGCTTCAAAGCGTACAACATACTATAGCTTATAATATAGAGCGTTAATGAGTCGTCTAATTTGCTTTGCAAAGTTGCTCATTAAATTATTTTCTTTGTAAGTGAACTCGATAAAACATCTGTTAAAGGATTATGGTTATTTAGGTTAGGTACGTTTAACTCCCCTCCCTCCCCCCCCTCAGTAACCGTGGTTTGTTCAACCATGGTGAAGCGAAGAGGAACTGAGAGGGACCGCTCCTAAAAGCTTTGCCTCCAAGCCCGGTTTGTAGCGGTATAAGTAGGCAGCTGAGGTGGGTTCCGGTGTCATATGGGTGGCTTCACGGCTAAGGGTTGGAGGCTGTGGCGGGAGATACTGGAATCAGGGAACCTCGTGTCTGGCACTCATTTAGCTGATTTTATATTTGAGGTGGTTGCTGCATGCCATTGTTTTATAGATTGTTGTAACGGGGGTTTTCCCTATAGGCAGGGTTCCGGGAACGGACGGTCGCAGCAGGTTCGCGGATGTAATCGATAGCGTTCCCGCGTTCTTGCAACAAGCAGCAGCAGACAAACATGTAGAGTTTTAGTGGGTTGGAGTCCCACATAATCGCACTGTGTCCCCGTGGCATTGAGGTATGCGTGCGGATTTATCTACGAAAAAAAAAAACAATAAAGTGTAGGTTTAGTGGGTGTTCGTCGTGGCATTCTATGGGGGAAGCCTGCTATGTCTAACAGTGAACTTATGCAAGCAGATGATGCCGAGGTTTCAGCTTGTAAATTATTACAAAGAACGAGAAATGCAATATCTATACACAATTCTATGGTTCTTATTTGTATTGCAAATTATTCAATATTGAAATTAAATGGTAATCTAAATTTATACCGTGGATTTAACAGTATGAGAAGAGTCACGTAAGGCCGTGAGACTAATTTAGGTATTGCAAAAAAATCTCTTTCACGATTTTATCTATAACTTAACATAATTCCATAGTGAATAGTTCTGATCCCACAGTATTCCCTGAGTAGTAAGAATCAGGAACTATGAGTATCATAGTTCCACACCACCCAGACCTGGATGAACTGTTTGCAAAACATGTAAACATTGGTCTATTATTTGGAACCGAACCCGCACATCTCGCATCTCAGCTGGTTACTATCCAGCCACGCCACAGAGGCCGTTATCTTACAGTTGTAAGCAAAACGAGAATAAATGATGCAGGAAACGTACGAAACCATATAAATAGAGATAAAGGACGCGGCATCTGGGAATAAGACGCATCTCCTGATGGCGTAGCTTATTTAGAAACCGACACTGGAACATGAATTCTATCTCAAAGCGAAAAGGTTGGTATTTGCGAGGAATATTATACAGTTATTGTGCATTTTATAGAGCACTAGGGGGAAACTTCCTTTCTTAATGCACCCCCAGAACACTAAAGGAATGTACCCTCCAAACCTCAGATATCTAGGATTTACGGTTTAGACTTTGCGTTGATATTCAGTCAGTGAGTGAGTCAGTGAGTCATGCAACGATTTTATTTATTTTATATCGATTGATGTTGAACTCAAGTTCTTTCTCATATAAGTATCGTAATTTGCAATTACGGATATAGGAATTTTATTGTTAGATACAGTTACGTGTATGTACGTAAATAATTTTATGCTCTTGTAGACATTGATGTTGGTATTAATTTAAGGTCCAACATATAAACAAAACATTTTATAAATTAGTTCTTAAGTAAGTTTATATTTTGGTTTCATTGATTTACACTCTTTTCACTGTTTCATTGGCACATAGTCTGTCGATAGTGATTTTACCAAAAACGTTGTACATGATTTTCAAAATATTGTAAGACATTTTTGACAAATAATAACATTTATATAATGGTAATTTTAATCGGTCAAATTAAAAAAATAACAGTAAGTAATTAGTTAAAATGTTTTGTCAATTTTTTTAAATAATAACAACTTATAATCACATTATACAGAGACACGATAACAACAACTACATTTTTACTTAGCCCTATAATAACCGATATAATTGTTGCGAATGAAATATCAAAGTCAAAAAGGAGTTGTTAACGTGTCACTAGTATCCTAAGAGCGGTTTCGCACTACGTCCGATCCGAATCCGATCCGAACCCGTGAAAATACGGTCCGGAGTAGTTGTAGAACTATTTCTATGGTAGTTTACGCACTAGATCCGGCTTCCGTCATCCTATTTCTCTATAGATCCGAATTTTCACGGATACGGATCGGACGTAGTGCGAAACCGCTCTAACACAGCGGCTAAACTGAAAACAAACAAACTATCATGAATGAAAATACTGTTATGAAAATATTTGATTGGCCGGATGCTGTATCACGTGAACCAATAAAACTGCTCCATTAGCAAAGAGCACCAATAATATTTAAATGTTTATGTACCGGTAGGTATATTAATTATGTTTGAATTTGGAATGCACGATTCACGGTTTTTGGTTTGGCAACGAGTACTTTGGCATACAATATTATTGCATATTGCATGTCGTATTTGTGGAGCGGCTACCAACGGAAATTGTTTTTGAAATGTTAATTTCATGATTAATCGTAGAGTCTGAGGGTAGTAGTCGCTTATGGTTGTTTGCACGTGGTTCATGCAATAAATACTCAAGTGGAGAGGCAGAGCGTAAAGAGTTTAGGTAACAAGTCAGATTTCATAATGGGAGAAAATAGGCTTGGTGATTTTTTTATCACTTTACTTTGGGAACCTGTATCTTAGTTCCACGTAAAACAGGAGCCTTATGCTAGTTTTTACCAATCAATTACGGTACACCTAACGCTTACCGGGTACTTAACGCCCCGTCTAATATTGTGGACAAATGGCACATAAACGGTAGCGAATGTCTCCAATTCCGTCTTTTTTCAAGAATAATGACGGAAATCATAGAAGAAACATAAACGTAATAACTGACTTGGCGCTCGAGTGGTTAATAAAGATTAAATAAAAAAAGGAACAAGTGCGAGTGTGATTCGCACCCTAAGGGTTCCTATCTGTAAATTATTTCAAAATTATCACTGGCCTTTTTGAGTTTCAGCCACTTTTCCCCACAAACTTGACCAAATTATCCCAACCTGACTTGACCCATTATAAGGTTAAAAAAGTTAAAACTCCTCAATTTTAGTTGTCTTAATTCCTCGTTTTTCTTAATTTGTGTCACAAAGACTCCTATCATTACAAAATCAGAATTGTGAGGTTACTGAAAATACCCAAGAGGTTTTTCACTGTAGCGATTTTCATATAAAAATTAGTCATTCAATCATAATAGTCATTAATGCATTTAGTTAAAAACTTGATTTCATAGCACTATAAAATCACGGACTTTTATATATTTGGTACAAATTTCAAGTGGGTACCTTTAGCCGTTCCTGAGAAAATTGTCTTGACAGACAGACAGATGGACAGAAAGTGATCCCATAATTATAAGGGTCCCCTTTTGTTCTTGTAGAGGCACGGAACCCTACAAATTATAATAAAACTTGTATATGAATAAATGCACGGGTAAGGATTCATAATTTCACCTAGTTTAATAAATAATAAAAAATATCCTTGGGATTTCAATGGAAAAAATAAGTAGACTTTTGAATTGGGGATTGTAGTTGCGGCCGTAGTTAGCCTGAATAATATTTATGATTATTAAAATGTAATGTAATTTCTAAATCATTGATACTTTAATAGGTGATCTATTAGAGTATAAATGATTTAGAAATTACTTACAAATAGCCACGAAAACTTAACTTAACACATACGGTAATATTTTTTTTGCTTATCACTGTAGGTAACTCAGTAGAGTTCTATGTGCACCAGTGGTATGATTATAATAAACCAATTGTAAATCATTGTTCAACAAACTAAACTTATTCAAGCGCAAAAAATAGACAATTTGACATTAATTCAGTGACAAAAAGGTCGTTAAGTAAAAACGGTTGAATTATTAGGGACAGGTAATCGTGTTAACGAGTTAGCTGGGTACTTGCGGCCGGTAACATCCGGGCCCTTTATTACCGGGTTGAATATAGAGGATGTATTTTTGATAGAGTAGTAAAAATAAAATACTATCGGCTTCTTGCGGCAACGCGGGTCACAAGTCGGTACACATAAAGAAAAAATTACGAAAAGTCGAAGAATGGAGCTCGATAGCAGGAATAATAGTGTGTTTAGAATGGGATTCTAAAAATATTATATGGAAAATTTAAGTGATGACAAAAATCAGAAATCACACTTCCAGAAGAAGTTTTGTAAGTAGTCCGGTTTAAAATTGATCTATCTTTATGAAGTTATTGCAAACACCCTGTAGATACATAATGCCCGGTTACAGGTTTATTCGGATAAATAACCGCTGATAAGCGCAGCGCCAGCGGCTGCTTTGTCCGGATAAATCGCCGGAAAATTGAACCGCCTCCCGTGGGAATGAGAATTAACCGTGCATTTTGTTTTGCGGACGACTCGGTGGTTACGGGGACGTGTGATCTTTTTATTTGCAGCTGTGACGTAATCATGACCCTTCCCTGTATCAATGGACGATTCAGGAAATCGGGATATATTGTGACAAATATCTATAAATCACAGTACGTGAAACATGAGATCAAATGGGTAAATAATGATATCTTTATTTACAGAAAGAAAAATATAACAAATAGTTTTTTTTTAATTAAACTTTTGAGCTATCTAAAATTTGTTGTAAACGATCTACAGATAGTTCAAATGATCCAAATCACTATATCAGGCGAAAAGCGTCCCTAAGACGCTGGTTGATAATAATATATAAGTACCTATAGCTTTGGCAAAGATTGAGTTATCTACCACTGCTATTCTTTATTCCATTCATCTATTCGATTATGACGTTTGAAGTCTTTGTCAAAAAAAGCATTTTGGTTAATAGAAAATATCTCTTATTCTCATATTTTGCTTTATTTAACCAGTAAATAATATGAGTAAAATGATGTAGTGTATTAACAACCTTGACAAACATACACCTAGTTATATTTTCAACCACTGAAAAAATATTGTTCAATCCATTCCGAAGAGTTCAAAAAAAGAGAGATGTATGGTCTAATAGCACTGGTATGAACAGTTGCTATCTTGTCTCAGTGTAAATTTCACTCAGTACGCGCACGTTGTAGAAGCAATGTATATTTTGAAAATTACATTTTAGTTATCAGTACAACGAGGACGTTACGCTAATGATAAAAAATAACAATAATTAAAAGCTAATTATACATTAATAACAGTGTGACATGATCAATAATAACATAATTATCACTAGAAACGGGATATTTACCATGACTTTTGAGCTTTATTAAACTGTGCCGAAATATCGGATATTAATAAAGTTCAAATCTCATTTCTAGTGATAATTATGTTAATAACTATTATAGTTTGAAAAGTAATAATAACATCAGTTATTAATAATATCCTACTTATAAAAATAAGTCTATTGAACTTGCTAACACTTGATAATACCAGCAATATCTCTTGTTCACTTTCTATAGCTATCATCTATTTTCTTATCCGTTTTCACATTCACCAAGCACTCACTGTATCGAAAGAAATCACGACAACACTCGAACCGAGAGAAAAAACTCTTTGCTAACCACTTACGAACACAAATATAGAATCAAAATCATTCGCCGGCGGCGGCGAACAAACACAAATATTTTTACGCTTCTTAGGGAGTAAACTCGAAAACAGGTAGGCAATCCGTAAGAGAAAGAGATGGAGTGCGATTGATATTAAGATCATGAAAACGGTAAAAGCTATTCTATTTACATGTCAGACATAGACATAAACAACAGTTCATGCCAGTTAGATATGACAGACCCACGGCAAACTTAGCGAACTCTACAAACTCTAAAAACGGCAACGGGAAAAGACAAGAAAATACTTATGATAATTACCTGGCTCCATTAAAGTCCGGTGCCATGGTATGTCCGGCCCTCCTTCTCCTCACGTGGATATCGTAAAAGCCGACTAAGGGATTACACCAGGGTATGGGCAACAGCATCTACCTGAGTACTCTTTACAAATACTGCGATCACCAATCCGCCAAGCGTGGTGATTATGGCAAATTCCACCATTGCATAATATGAGGGAGGCCTCGTCCAGCAGTGGACATCAACCGGCTGATGAAGAAGATTATGGTATGGAGATTTTTGATTTAGTATTTGACGAATCTACAATACCGCCTATACGACATGTGGTCACTCTGAGATATTATGTTGAGTTGTTAGATTTCATTCTACAAATTAAACTCCAACTCACTACCGACAAGAACCTATAGGTGTAATTCCCCCATACGACAACTTCAAATAAATGCTATTTCACCTACACAACAATCTGGCCAACTCTCGTATAGACAACAATCCACCTTCACGATGAATATCGCCAAATTACATTAGCTGGTACAAAAGACCGGCAATTAGAGTCGGGAACTTGAAAGAAACCGTCTTAGAGACTGGCCTTATTGTTTAGGGGCATAATAGACCTTTGTCTGCTTAGAGGATAATTCGGCTTTAAATTGAAAGTGGGGTGAAATGTGGAGCGCAATGCATTAAAGTGTTTTTACTTAGTTTAGTTATCTTTAGCGACCTTCTTCCTAATAGCTTTTTGAATTTTTATCCACGTTTTGGTGATTTAAAAAAGATAGAAGGATTACATAACTATCTTGTTCAAAACAAAACTAACACTATTAAAGAGCTACTGAGCATGAAAAACAACAATGCTCTGAATCCGGGATTTCATTTGTCGCTGTCAAAATGACTCACCTACTATAACCATCACGAGGACTTTTTCTGCTTTTTTAACCGACTTCCCAAAAAAGGAGGAGGTTCTCAATTCGGTTGTATTTTTTTTTTTTTTTTTTTAATGTTTGTTACCGCATATCTCCGGCGTTTACGAACCGATTTGGAAAATTCTTTTTTTATTTGAGTAGATATACTTCCAGATTGGTCCCATTTTTTTCAAAATTGAGTTCTGATGATGGGATCCATGAGGAATTGAGGGAACTCCTCAAATATTGTAGGCATACATATGGCGATTTTGATATTTTCAGCAAGACACCAAGCATTTGCATTCAGAAAGTATCATAATCCTTTCACCACTATGGTTCTTTCATAAAAAAAAAATCATCCAAAATTATTTTGTCGAATACTATGGCGGAAGTCGGTTTTTTAAATGAAAAGTTATTGAAAGGAGACTTCGTCCGTTTTTATTTTATTTTAACTTCCGGTATTTTTTGAGTTATATCGTGTAATTTTGGTGGCATTTTAACCAGTGTAGCTTATAGAGAGCAAATGGTAGTGAATTTAAATAAAATAAGTGTATTGCGTGTCTTTGCGAAAGAGTGGAAATTTTCCAGGACGTCCAGGCCTTGATAGAATTCATAATGGTTAAAAAAATCATCACGAGTAAAAAATACGAACTCATAATATTACAGTTCCTAATGATTATAACAAAATGTGCATTTTCGTAGCTCCGTAGAGCCCTTCGCGTAGACTTCGTAGCTTCGTAGGCAAAACTTACAATGACATACTCCCGTAGCAGTTTCGTTGAAGAAAAGAAGACAAGCAATTTCCAATTAGTTGATAGTAGAATGAACTAAATTCACCTTAACTGCCTCATAATCCAATTTAGCTTAAACTTAATATCTTTCCTCTCGAATGAAACTTAGTTTAAGGTCCATAGTTATTCAAGCTTAATGTGGAATACAAAGCTATTATACGCCGAAACTTCAGCATAATCATTTTATATGAGTACCTACCACCTACCTACCTTTCGCTTTATGAACTTTAATGGTCGTGTTAATGAATATTTTAATTTATAAACCTTATGCATTAAAATAAATGAACAGTAACGTAATTTTAAGCTCGGAAAATTATTAATCAGTTCGACATTATTTTCAATTATTTAAAATCTCCTCTGTAAGTCGATCCTTTCGTTTAATGAACAAATAAATGTTTAATTTACATTTAATCAATATTTAAAGTAGGTATTCATTTTGGTTACTCATTGAAATGGATCGCAAACAAAGGCCGGCCAGGTTTTCAATAATAAAAATACAGCCGAATTGAGAACCTACTTCTTTTTTTGAAGTCGGTTAAAAAGAAGAAAAAATGTTCAAAAATAAAATCTGCCAACTGTCAAAGAAAATTCGATTTATTTAGGATTAAAAGTCCCAAGATGGACAAACACTTAAGTGCTCTCGTGTTATATTTATTTGTAGTTTGCTCTTAGCGGGCACTCTGTGCCGGAAGTGGGGTGAGATTTTATGTGCGGCAAGACGTGGGAATGAAGGCTCTTACTTATGTTGGGGTACTAAGTAGGTACGCACTATACCTAATGCTCATTTGCACCAATCAATACTAAGCTTAGATTAAAATTAAACACGACAAAAATGTAAGTATCAAAAATTAAAAAAAGCAATAGAAAACTGTCTTAAAAGTTACAAAACTGAGGCCCAATTCTCTAATTTAAAAACATTTCAGTCACAATATAATCTCGTGTCAGTCGCACTGTCTCGTATAGTAACTATTATATACTCTTCGCAAGAAACGCGAAGATTAACTAATAGTTAGTATACGTGACAGTGCGACTGAGACGAGATTATACTGCGAATTGAATGGTTTTAAATTAGAGAATTGGGCCTCTGATGCGTGAAAGAAACAAACTAAAAATGGGTAAGTAAACATCACAACATCACATCATTATAAACATGACATGATTATTAATTCTTAGAGTGTCTAGCTTACAAATATAGATTTGTCCGTCCCAGCCCTTACCGTTATAGCGGACTAAGGAATTACATCAGGAGATGGACAGCATCATCAACCTGAGTATATATATCACCAACAGGTACTGCAATAACCAATCCGCCCGTCAAGCGTGGTGATTATGGCAAATTCTCTATTGCATTCTTCGAGGGAAGCCTCGTCGAGTGGTGTTCCCACTGTTAATTATGATGACATACATAAAATCACGCTTCTTTCCTGAAAAGGTAATTAGAGACACCGTATTATTCCATGAAGTAATTATTTAAAAGATGGTTCTATTTAAGGTCTGAACAGAGTAGGTTGACCTATAATCTTATGGGACCATATCATCATTAGATGTTAACTCCTCAGGTCAAAACTGGAAAAAAAATACAATTCATGATAGAGCCATAAAATATGGAATTTAAAATCAATGACCTTCATTGAAAGCTATAAACAAGTCCCGATAAACACTTAACATTATTGGCAGCAGTTTTATAAAGTCGCTCCTGAAAATACGATAATGTTTCTATATTTTGATAGAGCTTAGCCAACGGTCCATGGTATGAATAATTCAATGCTTTGCTGTGCTTTGCAACGCCGTATAAATATTCCAAGAGCTAGAAATGACAACTTTATGGATTTCTTGTTGGCGCAAGGTGTAAGTTCTGATAGTTGTCATCACGGACCTACCCTCATTTTACAACTAGGCTTCTTTAATTTACAACAGAAATAACAAGTGACGTACTAGAATTGTAATGTGATTTGTCCAGCCTAAGAATAGATCCCTCCTCCTCCATGGATGTCGTAAAAGCCAACTAAGGGTTACATCACGGATGGGCAGCAGCATCCGTCTGAGTTCTTAACTGGTGTTAAGAACTCAGACGGATACTGCGATCACGAATCCGCCTGCTAAGCGTGGTGATTATGGCAAATCCTTCCATTGAATTCAATGGGGGAGGCTTCGTCCAGCAGTGGAAGTAAACACGCTTTTAAAAATAAAGTACTAAAATTATTTTCTTTAGTTTCAAACTGTACTTAAACGTACAGCTTCAAGAAATGTATAACATCAAGTTTTGGATTATTTAAATAACAGAAATACTTGGGAATTAATGGCTCTAACTCCAATCCAAACCAATGTACATTATTATTATTTATTTGTAGCACAAACGATAAAACATGTCAAAGAAATTTTAAACCATATTGAAATAAACAATATTGACTTTGAACTTCAAAGGATTTACCACCTTTGAAGTTCAACCACTAGATTACTCTCTTGAGTCATACCAACCACACCTAGAGCCAGACCACCGCATTTGACGTCACGTCTATCTTAAATTTCAAATCACACCACAAGTCACAACGCAGGTAGGCCGCCTTCAGTTATAACGGAGCTTACCACGAACCTAATGTGGAGTTTATAGCAAAACATGCTTACTTAATCAGACGTACAGTAATACTCTAACTTTAGGTACTGAAAGGGCTAGATCCCAGCCTATCAGGATCAGCTTTTTCAATAAACCAGTAATGTTTGTTTATTACTTGTCATTTCTTGGATGCAACGTACCAAAGCAATCTGTATACACCAGGTGTCTTTTACACCACTATGTGACTGGAATTGTAGTGGGAGATGTGAGTCTGTGTGTAACACACCTACCTCTCACATGAAACGTCTTGCGAATATTAATGGTCTTCTTTGCGGAAATGCACCGCACTGTTCTTGAAGGAGATACAGTACCTACCTATGTAAGGATTTTCATAAAATAGCATTTTTGTTTGAAAATGTTCCATCATTATAAATTACCCAGAAGATGTACCTAGGCGTTTCCTATAAAATTCCACGATAAACGGTCTTGAGCCACCTCCATCCACTGACTTCATGCAATCATGTCATTGCTTCATCAATCACTGCTCGGAATAGGGAATATGGCAATAGAGGGTTCATTGACAACTTTAGAAACGTCACGATATGAGTGGGTTACTTTTTTTAAGTTTTAAAGTTTTAAAACTTACCATCAGTACTCTCTTTCGCGAGTAATGGTAATTTATCTTTGATCGACGTGTGAACATTTTAATACTCACTGTTATAGAAACCTATACGAACAAAAGCAGACGTGATTTGTGAGTAAGTTGAGATGTCACTTGAAAGCTTTATTAATAAAGCCGCTGTTACAGACCGAACTCGCATTTCAAGCCTTATTCCAGATTCACACGGAGCAAGTACCTACTTACTCGTAGCTCGCGTTCCAAGACACTCGCTAGCCCGAACAACATGCATCATACAATTCTCGGTAGTGAAAACTAGATTATTAAGTTTCATTTGCTGACTAAGATACGATGAATCGATGTTTGTTTAATTTTTTATGCATTTTTAACGAGGACCACTAAGTTAACTCTACTTTTGATCCAGCTACTTGCCTCGTGTAAAACTAGCGTATTTCTCTGAGTTCTCCAATATTGGAGTTTTTAGTGCTGTGACTGCTTGAGCGGAATCTATAAATGTACTTTATTGGCAAGCCAGCTGACATTGTCTGTGACACCGCAGTAATCACTCTTGTTTGAGTAGTGTCCTTTGACAAACTTATATATTATTTGAGAGTAAGTTCTAACTATTGTCAAATCTTTTTTTCCCATCATCAGTAGCCGGTAGACATCCACTAGATAATGTTGCTAGTAGGCTAGGCGTAGGCTAGATAATGTTGTGTGAAATGTCTCCAGCATTTTTTATATTTTTTTTATTTAGGTATATACTTATCGTACACAATTATTTCCCACTACATTCATATCATGTTAGAGTTATAGCGCTGCGCGGTGGCGTGCATCTGACAGACGGACAGTTGTAGGTACGGTTGGAACACGTTGTTTCAAGATGGTTACGTTTAAAATTGTTTCACTTCGTGCTGGAACTCCCAGAGTTTTGAGTGGCCTGAATACCTATGTGTAAATATCAGATAAGTTTTTGACGACCTCTCTCTCTCTCTGCTCTATCTGCAAATATTTGTTCCGGGTCTGGGTGTTATGGTATCATGGTACTCGTAGTTCCTGATACCCACGATAAAGGGAATCCTAGTGTGGCATCATGACTACGTAATTTGTCTGTTAAAAAAAAGTATTGATTGCAAACAGGCTATGGAACAACCAATCCAATGCTCGGAGTTTCACTATGTGATAGAATTCGAATCGAATTGAAGAACCAAGATCACCGACAAAATTGTCAGAATTAGCAAGCCATATAGCTCGCAGAACCGACAAACGTTAGAAGATAAAGGTTCTCGAGTGCCGACCACGAACTGGACGACGCAGTGCTTAGGAAGACCCCCCTCTCAATGGACCGATGACATTTATAATCTGTCCTCCATAAGATTGGTGTATGGAGTAGCCACCTGACAAGCAAGAGGTTGCGGGTTCGATTCCCGCTGAGAGACAAATGTTTGTATGATCTACAAATATTTGTTCCGGATCTGGGTTTTACGGTACTATGGTACTCGTAGTTCCTGATACCCACGAAACAGGGAATGCTAGTGTGTGATCAAGACTACGTTTGTGACTGTTGGATGTTATGTTATGTATGTTATGTTAGATATACCACTACCTTTTGACTTCGGTTGGTACCTAAGAAAATACCTGCTTAATGATCGGTTAACCTAAACAAATAAGCATACCTTCTGTATGTAGTTAGTTAGCTATGTTCAAACGTAGAAATCTGTTATAACCTTAATATTCCAATGTCTAAGATAATTATAAACACATTTGTATCACCGTTAGTTTTTCATTAAACAATAAATAATATGGTAAGAAAAAAAATACCTACTAAGGTTGTTTGCGTTCAGAATAATAGATTATTACTATAAAAACCAAGCCCATTTTTCATTCACGAATAACATTTTCCAGTTACAAAACTGTCATTCGAAACACAACGAAAACCATTAAACATATTTCTGTCGAGAATTTATCGCTACATGTATAATCACAAAAGCCGAAATTCTAGCATTCTTCACTAAATATTTAAGTACGATGGAAAATATGAACGTAGGCAGTTTGTGGATACTTTGAATTTATTGGCTGCTGAACATAATTCATAGAAATGTTATTTATTTTACTTACCAAATAGAAAATATTTTGTGATAAATTGGATGGGATTTGGGACTGAATACAGGCTATGTAATAAATGGCCTACTACTAAAGTTCTACCAGCAATATTTAAACAATAACTTTCATTTTTGTTGGGTGACCTTTTGTTATAAAAAAACGATTCAAAACTTTGCACATAATTTTTACGCACCAAAGAAAACTTTTATAATATTTCAATCACGCACCCTAATTCAAAAGAATGGTTCAATTTTGATTAACTGGTTCTACTATTATATCTTTACCCTATTGTCTCATAAATTATCCTCTTAAGAGTGCAAAAAATTTGCCACGAGAATGTCTGCCTCAACAAGAGGGCGTTTGTGACATTCCGTCTTAGATTATGTCCCAAAAAAGAATAATAGTAGATTATGCACTAAGGGAATAAAGCAGTGTCTTATGTCGCGGGCGGCATATTGAACCCTGAGTGTAACGAGGGACTCAGTTATATAGAGTCCTGAGTGAAGCGAGGGGTTCAAGCTGCCCAAGAAGAAGACAGGCTTTATTCCAGAGGAGAATACTCTACTTTTCACACCTACTGCGAGACAATAAAAAGCCAGGGCTCCATAAAATAAGTATCGTCTGTTTTGATGAACTCTGGAGTAGAATCATTATCACTCAACATTTTTTGTTAACACTAATATTGCCATTGACATAATTATATATTACTAGAATATTGCAATAAATTTCACTGAAAAACACAGCACCAATGTAACATCTCTTTTGTTTCACATTCCTTAAAATCGCGGCTATTTTTTTTTTCTGAGTTCTGCTTTTGGTGGCCTGTTCGATTTTCGAACAAACCTCTCTACAATGCCATATGGGCCTTTTTTTACTTAGAGTTTTCCACGAGTTTCCACACAAATTTGACGTTCCAAATTCAAATCACTTTAATCCCTAGGGAGTTTCATTCAAATTTATATCCCTAGAGAGACAATGCTTTACTTTACGTTGAGGTTGCATGATATGTAATTGGACATTGTCGAGCAGGTGGTGTGAAAAATATTATGAATATGCTGAGAGATTGATATGTGTTCAAACTATAATAGCCTCAATGCAATGGTATTGCATTATTATCTTACTGAAGAATAGCACGGTACGAAAAAAATTGGAATAGAAAATCTCACGTAAAATCACAGTGAAAGTCTATCCACTCAGAATTCAGTTCATAAATTCTCTCCGCTCCAATCGCGCAATTATGTGTCGTGTCGTCCCGCGAGACACCCGACACTGCGACACTTCGGCGGCGTTGGAATTACACGTGATTAGCCTGTAGGTGCACTGAGGATTATTCACGACAACATCTTCAGCCTGCGGAGCATTTACGTACCTATATATAAAGCAGGTTGCCATTGACTATCTACCAGCGCTTACCGGCACGAAGCCTCATGCAACTTTGACTTAGATCGTGACGGTAAACACCAGCAGACGGTTGGCCGTAGTCTGCTTTATAGCCATGTACCTAAACGCCCTAAAGATTTATAAAGATGTAGAGATATTCTACGGTAACATGGCCCACCCCTGTAGGGTCAGCACGAATAACTATCGTTATCGAGACGCTAGCGAGACGATAGTCGAAGTCAAATATTGTCCAATGACATCGCGGTGGCTTGAAATCTTAGTAAGTTGATTGGTTAAGACGTTTAATATCGTCTCGTTAGCGTCTCGGTAACGTTAGTTGTTCATGCTTGGGCCTCAGGTCAGTAAGTGTTATGTATCTAAATAGTTCTGTTATACTTTTGTAAAATCCGAGGTAACCCGACAAAAGCCGAGTCTTGTCATTGCTTGTATTTGTTTAAAAACTTACCGCCTCAGTATGAACAGGATGCACAGCAAACAGTAGTGCAGCGAGTGCGGCAAAAGGGCGTTGTAGCCGCGCGACAACCGCGCCGGTGCGGGCGACGAGCGCACAACACGCCGCATGTAACACAACGTTGCACGCATGCCACCACCAGGGAGATAGGCCGCATAGTCGATAGTTTAGTCTGAAACAAAGTCACAATGTGAGTAAAAGGTTTACGCAAACGTTGTAGCACAATGGCAGGAGTAGTGGTGGTAAGGAGTGGGAGGAGTAAGGAGTGGTGGAAGTGGTGGACGAGGTCCAGTGGCAGTGTTAAATGAATGGACAATGTAGCGGGCTGTACCTTAATGACAGCATGGTGCTGGTAGACAAACAAACAGGTAAGAAAGGCTTTCCCTATCCATATACCATAGGCCGACCGTTTAACTGGCGTATCTCCTGGGCGGTTAGAAGGGAGCGGGAGGAGATGTTACCGGGTGGGTGAGAGGGGTGCGTGGAGCAGAGAGCTCACGTCAAGCGCGGTAGTGCGCTGGTGGTGTGGTGGTGCTTGCAGCGCGTGGTTGGTATTTTTGTTACCGACGCTTTGACATAAACGCAAAAGGTAAACGACTTGCCAAGATTAATCCCAAGAAGAATCGCTCTTCCTGTTTTGACGAATAGTCCTACATAACTTTTATCTGTGCTTAAATATTTCGTAAAAGGAATTAATTGTTGTTTTATTATTTCGTACCTAAGAAGCTATTAATAAAGTTATTGTAAAATTTTAAAAGTTTATTTTTTACAATTAAAAAGGAAATCTAAACTACTAGATATTAAAATTTTCTTAAAAATACAGATACTACAATTATATTTTATACTTTGACAACAATGCCTATCTCGAGATAAGTCTTTGGATTATTGGCTTCGTGTGTAGCGGCTACCCGCCCCCGCTCCCTTCTTACCGTGCAGAAGATACGCCAGTTAAACGGTCGACCTATAGTAGTGAGTTGAGTTGGGCTACGGATAATGATTGATTGAAAATGAATAAATGATTATGATTATGATTTTCAATCGTAGCTAGTATAAGGACCCTCAGGCGCTAGATGAAGCGAAGTTGTGAGTAGAGAAGCTAATGGCAAAGATATGAGTTTACCTGTAGATAGGCCTTAATAGCACGCCTTGGTAGATAGTTTAGTGCTACGTCTAGCAAAAGACTGCCGTAATACAACAATACGTATGATGAGTACCTAACCTACTTCTGAGAAATTTTTCAGATATTAATCTGTTTATGAAAAGTTTCTCAAAAACAGGCATCTAATGTGAGACAGAATGAATGAAACCTATGACACGTGGTAGATAGCGTCTTAAGTTTTCCAATTTCAGGTTTATGAATAATTGTAAAATCAATCACCCACTTAAACATAATTAGAGCAACAATAAATTAAAATAATGATCTTTTCATTGAACAAAGTTTAGTGATCCATAGACATTCATTTAACATTTACGAAGTGCCTTTTCAAATCCAGAAACAAAGCATTAATTTCTAAAATAATTTGAATTACTCAAAATAACTTTGTTTACAAAAGAGGTCAACAAGATCAAACCCTTGTGTAACGAAGCTTATCAAGTTATTCTAAGTAAACAGTAAACACTTGAAGCTAACGACTGTGAAAATTAATAGCTCCCTTTTATAGTCTTTCGACAGTCTTAGTGAAATGTGATTACAAATGATCCATATCATAGTCAAGTGGCTGTCTAGACATTTTAATGCTGAAGGAAAGTAAAAGAATCTTAAGGTACCTAATAAGAGATAAAAAGTGGTAGGTAATTCACTTAATGACTCTTAAGAAGGGTCTCTGTAATTTCAGAAAACCTAATTAGTTCTTAGGCCCCTTTCGAATAAAAACTCTACAGCTCTACCTATTTCTGCAACTATTGTTTATTCACTCGCACGCAATAAAAAAGAAGCCTAGTTTTAGTGCAGATAGGACTGTTATACACAAAATAACTATAAATATTTTTCAGTACAACTTTATTCTAACCACATCTCATAGAGTCAGTGATGCGCCAAGTGATATCGCTGAGCGGAAACAATTATTATGTCGGGACACGCGTTGTGGGCGGCGCGGCTTTGTGCGCGGTCTCGTCTTGTGGATTGTTTTAAAGCTGTTATCATAATTGAGAATAGGTACGAGTAGCTACGTTAAGCTTTAGAAATATAAATACATTTTCAACAGCGTCGCCTGCTTGCATAACTGTTATTTTGTTAGAGCACCTTGCAGTCAGAGCAACATGTCTTAGCCCTTTACTTCTATTGTCATACTTAGCAGTCGTCATTGATATAATGAGAAAAAGCACATAAAAAACTATTACTACATCCTAGTGTTTACCATATGATTACAAAGTAGTAGTGTCTTCTTAGTAGTAGTGAATTCTTCAGGTTTTACGAGTCTCTGGAGTAGTGACCTTGTATATTTATACTGATATTAAACAAGTCGAATCCACCAAAACTCGTAAACACACAATAGATACAAAATCGTAGATCCGATCCTTCAATAGTAGTTTCGTTGTTCTACAACTTTTTCCTAGCTAAGCTACCTTAACACTCGACTTGTACCAAGGAGCAACAAAGTGAGCGTAGAAAACGCAGATGAAAACCTCAATTGTCAGGTAGCTCACTTACGAGTAGCTTTAAAATATACTTAGTATTCCAAGACTGATTGTGAATTTATGAAAAATTTGGTAAAGATAGGTAGACCGCAAGTACTTTTCTATTGTTCACAATTTAAACCAATATAATCAGAACTTCACTTTGATCACAAACGCAGTGGCATGTGAAATCTTCAAGATCTGCCTGATCCCACAAAGAAAATCTCACAAAGGTTGCGATATCAAGTTCTCTGCAGATAGCCGCCTCAGACCCGTCTCTGACATGTGAGAGTCGAGCTTTGTGTTATCGTGTCGCCCGTGGCTTTGCCTTCACATCGTGTAGCTGTCAAACTGTACCTACGATTATATCATTCGTGTGGGTAACTTGAGAGTCAATGTACGTAGTGTTTTCACAAAGGACCAAACGTAATGCTCATCTTTCTTTTGCTCTAAATTACTGTGAAACTGAAGGGTGGCGTCACGTGATCACGCGTCTTCTAACCCTCTTTAAGAAAAACGGGGGACTGTAAAAGAACACCTTAATTGGCATCATGCACCGTCGTTCCATTGACAACGAAGAAATAGAAAATGTTATTGATTTCATAATTATGATCATGTAACACAGGTAACACACGAAGAAACAGTATAAACTAACATTTTTATAGTAATGTCTATAAAAATGTTAGTTTATACTTTTTACTACTACTACCCACTAACTTCTGTTTTTCGCGATTACGTATCATTGTATATTAAACAATTTGAAAAGGATTTATCGCGTATTTTTTTTACATTTTTAACAGTCACATACATAGTACTGGTTCAATACTAGGAGTCCTTGTGTCGTAGGTATCACGAACTATACTATACTACCTTGATACCACAACAACCAGACCCGGAACACATGTTTGCAGATCATATATACAAACATTTGTTTCGCAGCGGGAATCGAACCCGCACCTCTTGCATCTCAGCCGGCTACTCACCCACGCCACGGAGGTCGTCGATAAGTTAACTGAGACTGTTAGGACAAAATGTAGACTTGGACACACAGAACGTGGTACCGGTAAAGTGCGAGAACTAAGCCACTATGGAATAAAAGACACAAGGATAATTTTGAATCGGCTGATGAAATAGGTAAATCTACATCGATTTACTCGCGACCAATAAAGATTGAACTTGCTAAATAAATCTTGTAGACGACTATGCCACTTTATTTTAGTAATGTGCAAGTAAGAACATAAAACCAAATTAACCCCGTAACTTCTTAGTTTGCCAAGTAACACAATAAATTCCCACAGCCCGTTTGAACCAACCTACCAACAGTTTGAAGTTTCCTGTACGTGACTGCAGTGTGAGACAATACGGTTTAGCACAAACGGCAGATCTCGCGGAGTCGCGGCATTTAGGGCGGCACTTGGTAAGTAGGTTCCTATCCTTTCCTCTTTGTTTGCTTTTCATTAGTTTCGTTGCTACAGAGAATAGGTACTCCTTATTTTAAGACAACGTGGAAACTAGTTTGACACAAAGGTCTCATCATCAGAGGCCCAATTCTCTTATTTAAAAATCGTTCAAGTCACAATATAATCTCGTGTCAGTTGCACTGTTACGTATGCATGCGAAGATTGAGTGATAGTTACGTGACAGTGCGACTGACACGAGATTATATTGTGACTTGAATGTTTTTGAAATAAGAGAATTGGGCCTCAGACTTCATAATAAAAATAATTACTGTTTCAAATCCAGACGATGAATAAATTAGGGCCTTCTGTGCCTTGAAGCAACTTTCAATTTAGTTATAAATTTTAAGAAAACTTTGCTAAGCAATTAGGGTTTAATTAATATAATCGAAAGTATAGTCAAATAAATAATAATAATATAGCGGCCAATAGGTCACAAAGTACGTAAAGGCAGTGGTACCGTCGACAGAAGTGACAAGTATCAAGGAATCAAACGTAAGCGTAACATCAAAGTGAACCTTAAAGACATAGAAGTAGTTGTTTCTAGAGTTTAAACTAGCACAAGCCTCAAGCCTTTACCTGCAGCTCTGGAGAGCTTGCAGACGATCTAATTGATGTTGCATTTTTTATTGTTATGGTGGTCATACACCATGCTGCCTTTCGTCGTATGCTGACGATAGACCAACCTATGTGAAGTTGGCAACCGGGTATACAATATTTAATTTCTATGATATCCATTCGATTGTACCGCGTTTGTACCGGATTGTACCGCTCTTTAAATCGTTTGTACCTTAAGGGTGTAAGAGGGGTAGGGGTGGAAAAATTTGGTCAGCAACTGGGTTTACAATATTTGATTTCTATGATATCTATTCGATTGTACCGCGTTTGTACCGGATTGTACCGATCTTTAAATCGTATGAACCTTAAGGGTGTAAGAGTCATAGGGGTGGAAAAATTTAGTTTTCAACTCATACAAAATTGGATTTTTTTGACTTCTATTCGATTGTACCGCGTTTGTACTGGATTGTACCGCTCTTTAAATCGTTTGTACCTTAAGGGTGTATGAGATATAAGCGTGCAAAGATTTTGTGAGTATCTAGATAGGTGAACAATATTTGATTTCTATGACATCTATTCGATTGTACCGCGTTTGTACCGGATTGTACCGCTCTTTAAATCGTTTGAACCTTAAGGGTGTAAAAGACAGGGGTGGAAAAATTTAGTTTTCAACTCATACAAAATTGGATTTTTTTGACTTCTATTCGAATGTACCGCGTTTGTACTGGATTGTACCGCTCTTTAAATCGTTTGTACCTTAGGGGTGTATGAGATATAAGCATGCAAAGATTTTGTGAGTATCTAGATAGGTGAACAATATTTGATTTCTATGACATCTATTCGATTGTACCGCGTTTGTACCGGATTGTACCGCTCTTTAAATCGTTTGAACCTTAAGGGTGTAAGAGACATAGGGGTGGAAAAATTTAGTTTTCAACTCATACAAAATTGGATTTTTTTGACTTCTATTCGATTGTACCGCGTTTGTACTGGATTGTACCGCTCTTTAAATCGTTTGTACCTTAAGGGTGTATGAGATATAAGCATGCAAAGATTTTGTGAGTATCTAGATAGGTGAACAATATTTGATTTCTATGACATCTATTCGATTGTACCGCGTTTGTACCGGATTGTACCGCTCTTTAAATCGTTTGAACCTTAAGGGTGTAAGAGACATAGGGGTGGATAAATTTAGTTTTCAACTCATACAAAATTGGATTTTTTTGACTTCTATTCGATTGTACCGCGTTTGTACTGGATTGTACCGCTCTTTAAATCGTTTGTACCTTAAGGGTGTATGAGATATAAACGTGCAAAGATTTTGTGAGTATCTAGATAGGTGAACAATATTTGATTTCTATGACATCTATTCGATTGTACCGCGTTTGTACCGGATTGTACCGCTCTTTAAATCGTTTGAACCTTAAGGGTGTAAGAGACATAGGGGTGGAAAAAATTAGTTTTAACTCATACAAAATTGGATTTTTTTGACTTCTATTCGATTTTACCGCGTTCGTACTGGATTGTACCGCTCTTTAAATCGTTTGTACCTTAAGGGTGTATGAGATATAAGCGTGCAAAGATTTTGTGAGTATCTAGATAGGTGAACAATATTTGATTTCTATGACATCTATTCGATTGTACCGCGTTTGTACCGGATTGTACCGCTCTTTAAATCGTTTGAACCTTAAGGGTGTAAGAGACATAGGGGTGGAAAAATTTAGTTTTCAACTCATACAAAATTGGATTTTTTTGACTTCTATTCGATTGTACCGCGTTTGTACCGGATTGTACCGCTCTTTAAATAGTTTGTACCCTAAGGGTGTATGAGATATAAGCATGCAAAGATTTTGTGAGTATCTAGATAGGTGAACAATATTTGATTTCTATGACATCTATTCGATTGTACCGCGTTTGTACCGGATTGTACCGCTCTTTAAATCGTTTGAACCTTAAGGGTGTAAGAGACATAGGGGTGGAAAAATTTAGTTTTCAACTCATACAAAATTGGATTTTTTTGACTTCTATTCGATTGTACCGCGTTTGTACCGGATTGTACCGCTCTTTAAATCGTTTGTACCCTAAGGGTGTATGAGATATAAGCATGCAAAGATTTTGTGAGTATCTAGATAGGTGAACAATATTTGATTTTTATGACATCTATTCGATTGTAGCGCGTTTGTACCGGATTGTATCGCTCTTTAAATCGTTTGAACCTTAAGGGTGTAAGAGACATAGGGGTGGAAAAATTTAGTTTTCAACTCATACAAAATTGTTTTTTTTTGACTTCTATTCGATTGTACCGCGTTTGTACCGAATTGTATCACTCTTTAAATCGTTTGTACCTTAAGGGTGTATGATATATAAGCGTGCAAAGATTTTGTGGGTATCTAGATAGGTGAACAATATTTGATTTCTATGACATCTATTCGATTGTACGAAACGCTACGGGATAATTTCCTGAGTGCTTTTCGCCTGAAAAAGGGCCTGAAGACTGATCAACTAGGTATGAGTGGCACTCCGCAAACTATCTACCTCAATGAACACCTCACTCTGAGGACCAAGGGCCTTTTTCGTGAAACTAGAGAAGCTGCTAAGAAATTCAACTTCAAATACGTATGGGTCAAGCACGCTACAATACTTGTTCGTAAGTCGGAGAATTCACCTGTGTTGGCCATACGCTCTAGCAAGGATATTGAGAGAATGGCTGCCCCTACGCCGCAAGGGCCTGCCCTTGGGGCCATTACATCTGCCCCCAGTCTTCGTGTGCCTTGCGCCAGCCCTGGTGTGCGCCTGCCGCCGCGTGGGACAGCCACAACTGCTTCCAAGCCCTATGCGCCTGCCCCGGGCCCTTCTACGCCTGCCCCCGACCGCTCCGTGCCTTGCTTCGGCTCTGGCATGCCACGCGATGGTGCCAGTATCGGCGCCTCATCATCGGCAACCAATATTTGAACTAAATGTTGAACTAACTTGTGGTATCGTTGAAATAGTGGTTAAATTAACGTTGATGTTACATAATGATCAATGTAAGTACTTCATATTTTGTGTATCGGATAGTAATAATGAAGGAGTATATAACAACTTGAGATTTGTAAAATTTTCAAAAGCATTTTCTAATCTCTTTGCTATTTTTGTTTGGTTAATTTTTTATGTTGCGTTATACTTAACATTATTAGTTGTCATAATGATGTATACATGTAGTGGATGGCCCCTTGTATTGGATAGTTTTGGAGCGCTTTTTAGTAAAATTAATTTAGATAAATTTCGTTACAATGATGTCTAACATTAGTATTTATTATCAAAACTGCAGAAGAACTCGAACCAAGCTATCTATACTATATGGCAAATAAACGTATCTTATCTTATCTTATCTTATCTTATCTTACTCTGTATGAATATCTTATCCAATTGTTACGATTTAATTGTATTGACAGAAACCTGGCTGGTACCTGAGATTGCTGACGGTGAGTTTATTGATCAGCGCTATGTAGTTTTCCGTTGTGATCGTGACCGCATAGTTACTGGCAAGAAAGACGGTGGAGGAGCACTAATTGCAGTGCTTCGGAAACTTCAACCGACTAATTTACCACTTCCCTTTGGGTATGCATTAAATAAAATTGAACATGTCTTGGTAGAACTCAGTAGCGCTGATCATGGCAAAAGACACATTGTTAGTGCAGCATATATTCCTCCTGAAACGTCAAGTAACAAATATCTTACTCATTTTAATTTTTTACAAGACTTACGAACAAGTATTGTAGCGTGCTTGACCCATACGAATTTGAAGTTGAATTTCTTAGCAGCTTCTCTAGTTTCACGAAAAAGGCCCTTGGTCCTAGCGATCTGTCAACTCGGTTTGCCAACCCGGTCCAAACCGAGTCAAGCTAAAGTCGAACCGACCCGGTTTGATAGTCCACTAACCCGTCGAGTCGAACCCGTTCGCCGACAGCGGGCCGGGAGAACGAAACCGAACCGACAGCGCGCGCGCGACTCGCGCGAGCGGTTTGGGCTGGAGCGGGCAAACCGAATGAGAACTGAGAAGTCGAATAAATCCGATTTCTGCCGAACAGGTGGGCGGGCGACGACGACGACCATTAGTAGACCTTATCTCGTTGCAACAAAGTTTACAACAGGCGATTATGTTTATTTAATGATTCGTTTTCTTTTTAATGACCCAAATATGAAGCTGTTTAGTTTATTTTTTGTACCTGACCATTCTATTTTTTTACGTATGTAGAAGTTACCTCATGTTTATGTTCAATTAAGAGTAATAATGTTGATTCATATCTTGGTTTTGTTTTATTGCCTTTCCTTTACCTACAGAATGACACTGCATTAACCATTTTTATTAATTAAATGAAAATGGTTTAGTACATCCTGCTCTCATTATAATTATGAAAAATGTGCGACGATCGTGCGAAAGTTCAATTCAGTTTAATTCAGTGTTTCATTTTATTTGAAATCTATTATAAATAAATTTTCAGCTATAATGTATGTACACTATGTACTATATACATTAAGCAATTTATAATTACTATTACTCTATGTCACTACCAAGGTAACGCTCACAAACAAATGTAACAATAACCTATAAATAAACAGTTAAGGTTTAAAACCCGAACAAGTAGGTGTTTTGTTTAATTTCACGGATCGACTCGGACAGGTCAAACCTAAAACTACATTAATACGCTTAGGACCGTCATAGCAACTCGGTTTGATCAACCCGGGTTGAAACCGGTTTACATAGAAAGTCGAACCGTTCAACTCGGTTTGTGATATTTTCGGGTTGGCACATCTCTACTTGGTCCTCAGAGTGAGGTGTTCATTGAGGTAGATAGTTTGCGGAGTGCCACTCATACCTAGTTGATCAGTCTTCAGGCCCTTTTTCAGGCGAAAAGCACTCAGGAAATTATCCCGTAGCGTTTCGTACAATCGAATAGATGTCATAGAAATCAAATATTGTTCACCTATCTAGATACCCACAAAATCTTCGCACGCTTATATATCATACACCCTTAAGGTACAAACGATTTAAAGAGTGATACAATTCGGTACAAACGCGGTACAATCGAATAGAAGTTAAAAAAATCCAATTTTGTATGAGTTGAAAACTAAATTTTTCCACCCCTATGTCTCTTACACCCTTAAGGTTCAAACGATTTAAAGAGCAATACAATCCGGTACAAACGCGCTACAATCGAATAGATGTCATAAAAATCAAATATTGTTCACCTATCTAGATACTCACAAAATCTTTGCATGCTTATATCTCATACACCCTTAAGGTACAAACGATTTAAAGAGCGGTACAATCCGGTACAAACGCGGTACAATCGAATAGAAGTCAAAAAAATCCAATTTTGTATGAGTTGAAAACTAAATTTTTCCACCCCTATGTCTCTTACACCCTTAAGGTTCAAACGATTTAAAGAGCGGTACAATCCGGTACAAACGCGGTACAATCGAATAGATGTCATAGAAATCATATATTGTTCACCTATCTAGATACTCACAAAATCTTTGCACGCTTATATCTCATACACCCTTAAGGTACAAACGATTTAAAGAGCGATACAATCCAGTACAAACGCGGTACAATCGAATAGAAGTCAAAAAAATCCAATTTTGTATGAGTTGAAAACTAAATTTTTCCACCCCTATGTCTCTTACACCCTTAAGGTTCAAACGATTTAAAGAGCGGTACAATCCGGTACAAACGCGGTACAATCGAATAGATGTCATAGAAATCAAATATTGTTCACCTATCTAGATACTCACAAAATCTTTGCACGCTTATATCTCATACACCCTTAAGGTACAAACGATTTAAAGAGCGGTACAATCCAGTACAAACGCGGTACAATCGAATAGAAGTAAAAAAAATCCAATTTTGTACGAGTTGAAAACTAAATTTTTCCACCCCTATGTCTCTTACACCCTTAAGGTTCAAACGATTTAAAGAGCGATACAATCCGGTACAAACGCGGTACAATCGAATAGATGTCATAGAAATCAAATATTGTTCACCTATCTAGATACTCACAAAATCTTTGCATGCTTATATCTCATACACCCTTAAGGTACAAACAATTTAAAGAGCGGTACAATCCAGTACAAACTCGGTACAATCGAATAGAAGTCAAAAAAATCCAATTTTGTATGAGTTGAAAACTAAATTTTTCCACCCCTATGTCTCTTACACCCTTAAGGTTCAAACGATTTAAAGAGCGGTACAATCCGGTACAAACGCGGTACAATCGAATAGATGTCATAGAAATTAAATATTGTTCACCTATCTAGATACTCACAAAATCTTTGCACGCTTATATCTCATACACCCTTAAGGTACAAACGATTTAAAGAGCGGTACAATCCAATACAAACGCGGTACAATCGAATAGAAGTCAAAAAAATCCAATTTTGTATGAGTTGAAAACTAAATTTTTCCACCCCTATGACTCTTACACCCTTAAGGTTCATACGATTTAAAGATCGGTACAATCCGGTACAAACGCGGTACAATCGAATAGATATCATAGAAATCAAATATTGTAAACCCAGTTGCTGACCAAATTTTTCCACCCCTACCCCTCTTACACCCTTAAGGTACAAACGATTTAAAGAGCGGTACAATCCGGTACAAACGCGGTACAATCGAATGGATATCATAGAAATTAAATATTGTATACCCGGTTGCCAACTTCACATAGGTGATAGACCACCGCAAGAAATTTGAACGATAGGATATGACAATTGGCATGATGCTGACGATTGGATCAAGTAGACTGACCATGTGTGAATTGGCATAACAGTTATACTTGTGTGGTGTATAAGGACCAAAACGAAAATGATGTCAAACTGCACCAAGCCATTCAGCCAGTTTACAAATCACAAGCACAGCTATCCCACCAGTCACAGTAAGTGCAAGACATTGCGAGTCTCTTTGTCCCGCTTGTTTCAAACTGCGTTGAAAGCCGGTATTGTTGAGTCGCAAATGACTTGATGGCCCGAAGCTAAACGTTTCTGCGACAAAAGAAAATGTCCATTGAAAAGTTTTCCGTTGTCTTCGGGAGTACCTACTGATTTAAAACGTTATTCAAATCAAGACTATGTAGGAAGAGTTACTCTGAGCCTTTATAGTGTACTAGTTGAAACCCGCAACTTTGTCAACGCGCTATTCGTTTTACGCGTTTAAAATGATGCATACTATTACGTGACGAACAAATTGTAGTTATTGTTGCCTCCAAGAGGCCAGTTTTTACCCAAATTACCAGTGTCTACAAACTACTGACTAACATCAACGATTAATTGTTTTTTTTTTTTAATTTAAAAAGGTCTATGCACGACGCTTTTGGTACTATTTATTGAGAATCGAGTTCCGTTGAACACCTTTTAAACTTCACAACACATACAAAAATTTACCTAACAAAACGGAGCTATGCATTTTTTCAGGAAATTTTCAGATAACTCTGGTGCCTCTGGTGTTGCAGGCGTCCATAGGCTATAGTAACTAATTCCCATAGGTGGGCCAAGCTTGTTTGCTTGCCTAACAGTATAAAAAAAACTTATTTCTTCACTGTTTTGATAAAAATTTGTCGCAAGTCGTACTAAGTGAAAACACTTTGAAAGCAAGTGACATTCACCAATCCACCTTGGTTCTCATCATTTATTACGCTGTTCTAAACTAAAACAAACAGTCTTACAATTCTCTGTCTTAATAGAAAAACAGTTTTCTTCGACAAACACATAAATTACCTAATTTATTATGCTTTCCCAAAACTCTGGCATTATTTACTGTCTCTTAAACTTATAAGTACGGGTGCAAACACACGGTGCGAGAAAACATCACACCTGTAAACTAGGTTGGAGATTCGATATCTTCATATCTGTACCAATTTTTTTGTTACATCTCAGACAGATACAAACAGAATTAGACAGCATTTGATATTTTTAGGCATTTTATATACCTCATAAAGTCGTTGCGAGTAGTAGCGTACCTTGCCAAAGAAAAATCTAAGTAAGAGTTCAGCGACTTTTGAGTTATTTATCTGGGGGCTTAGTAAGAGTTTTGATAGTTTTCAAAACTATAAGAAGTTTCGTTCCCTTCCATACATTTACTGACAGCGTCCTTAGTTTTCTTCTCGTTTTCGCCAGGGGCACTGCAAGAAATGTATGGAAGGAAACAAAACTTCATATAGTTTCGAAAACTATCAAAACTCGTACTAAGCCCTCTGTACATTTTATGAGTTCCTATTTTAGAGATGACTGCACTTAAAATGACATACTGCATTTGAAAACTTCAAGCCTGGCCTGATACGGTAACCTTTAAGCAGGAAGGTCCAATTCCATCACGCAGAAAATACTATTTTTGCGTAAGAGATGACTGCAGTTTAGATCTTCAATTGACGCAGAAAGCACTTTTTCTGCGTTCATTGAAGATCTAGAGTGCAGTCATCTCTTAGGTTGAATCACAAACTAACAAGGGTTTACGTGCCACTACGTCGGTCGGTCCTCTTTCACACCCTAAAGAAAGTTTACACAATTCTAGTGATACACAGGACTTCAGGACGTTTTATACACTAAATTGTAATCTTGTTAGCGTTGTTTATAGCCAACCTTGTCTGGTCTGGAGGTGAGAATCTTGTAACGTTACTTAGGTTTTGAAACGAGGTCTTAAAGAAATACGAGAGAGTGTGAACGAAATTAAGATGGTAATAACTTTGCTCTTGTATCTGAAATCTGTTGAGATATTACTAGAGTATTTGCATACTTTTAGAAACTGAATAAACTTTTTATCAATGATAACCTCTTTATAGCTATCTATTCAATTTAAATCGCCCATAATAATTGTAATATTTTGAACGTGTCTTTCAGAAAAAGATTAGGGCATAGTAACTTAAGAAGGTCACATTTAACAGACGGGCACGGCCACGCAAACGAAGTGAGCTTCTAATTCGGCTATATTTTCTTAAAACTCCGTGAAATTTTGTACACATGATTAGTACACTAATATCTAGACCCGTGATGCGTTAGTTTCTTATAAAAACATATGGTTACCAAATCATAAATAAAAAAAAAGAAGTTTTAAAAAACTGACGCACGACGTTTCTAGATTTTATTGCACTGATCATGTGTACAAAATTTCATGGAGTTTGATAAAGTAAAAGCCAAAATAAAATCAAACTTCGTTCGAGTACAAAAGGGCGAAAACGCCATACCGGTAACCCCCCCTTAAAAAATGGAACGGCCCTTAACATTTCATTGATATCACAGCGCCCTCTAGTAAAGACTAAAACTTTCTATGAACTTATCCTGCATTTGCGTTTTTCCATTTAAATTAAGTGGCATCCAAAACAAAAGAAAATTTAAATGATTACTAAATAAAATAACATGGCTTTTTATGGGAATGGCAGAGACATCAACCGGCTGAAATGATGATGTAATCTTCTATATCTTACTAGAAAACAACGCCATTTTTCACACCCCCCTAATTAATGTTCACTATTCCATTTCAGCGGTAATTACATGCAATCTTAGACCTTATGTCTATTAATTTTCTAATTTCCACGAGGATTTTCCCCTGCAGCGTCTTCTAACTTCACATTATGGCTGAGGGAAATTTATCTGAAGACAGGCTGCACCATTTGTTCCTATTACTATCTAGGACGGACTTTAGCCTGGCTCAGTTTGAGTAAGGATAGTGTGAAGACTTATTGCAGGTTTTTAGAGAAAGCACCTGCATTTTGCTTTTAAACTGATGAATTGTCCTACTTGGACTACAACTCTGTTGTACTGAAAAATTATACTGAGAGATCCTATTGTCTGGCACATGGCAAAAGACAGAACTTCGACATTGTTTGCAAAGCATGACCAAAAACCATCATGATTATCTATCTGATAAACCATGAGCTGTAAATTAAATGTACCTACATGATGACGACCACAATGGTGCGGCGGGTGAGTAACCGGCTGATATACTAGATGTGTGGGTTAGATTCCCGCTGCGAGACAAATGTTGGCAATATCTGCTAATATTTGATCCGGGTCTGGGTGCTGTTGTGCCATGGTACTCGTAGTTCCTGATAACCACAACACAGGGAATCCTAGTATGGGATCAGGACTATGCATTTGACTGTTGGATGTGAATATTTATGTTATGTATGTGTATAAGACCATACCCCAAAAAATTCTACAAGAAACCTCTTTGTTAGTTTTGTAAAATTGTGTAAATAATCGTTAGTACAAAAATGTAGTTCTCGCGAAAAATACCGCTTATTTTGCCTTGAACCATGTTGTCTAAGAGGTTTCATATTTTCATAAACAGAATTCCCTTTGTAGACCATAATAACATTATTTTCCCTACGAAGCCAAACGAGCTCGCAACTTGGCCTACCGCTTTTTGTAAGGATTACCGCAAGCCTGCCCTGCGCCTGCCTGAGGCATGCAATAAATAATACAATTGTAGAGAAGTGAAATTCCAACAGTAATAAACCAGCTTACATGTGGCACAAAAAAATTTACAGGTAGGACAAGAAGATGTAGCTTTGTATGCAAAGTTTGTAAAAAATCTATCTTTTCTATCTCATGTACCAGAAAATCAGTACATTATAGGTAAAATAGGGGAATATCTCAGCATTTCCACTGTCTTAAGGCTCCTACACACTATGCCGGTAGCACAGCCGGCGGCTTTGTGCCGCGCGGGTATGCCGATATAATATACGCCGCGGGTACACAGAATACCCGCAGGACATGCCGCCGGGCTTGTTGGCGGCTGGGTCGCCGGCATAGTGCGTAGGAGCCTTAACAACTGCTGAAACACAAGTTATAGAAAAGTGCAGGAGTTTGAAGTGCTTAATATTCGCACGTGCTAAGTTAATGTTTGTCTGCATTCGTTCACGATAACCGCTCGACATTTTGTTGAAGCCTATTCTCAGTAAGATGAAAATTATGGAAGTGGTATTTTTCAGCACAGTGCAGTTTCGTTTCTATACGATAGTACCCGAGATTGTTTATTTGAAGCCGGAGGCACGCATAACAAATTCATGCGAAAGGAAATACCAGCGCGAAAAGTACTTTACTACAATGCGAACACGAATTCCGGCAATAAAATTTTATTTGTGAGCACTACGGGGCGTATTCTGAAAGCATTCGTTAACTTAACGTTTTCTGACGTGACGCTAGTCTTTAGACAATGTACACTTAAACTTGCGAATACGCTAAAACATTATACTGAAATGCTGTTGGCCTTAATGGCGTTGGTTGATCACTTATGTAATTTTATTCTTTAGCTTGCTTTCGCATTTTGTTGTCATTACCATGGACGTTTGTCTACATAATGCCTAATTATCACATCGATTCGGCTCTCACTGTAAACTGAGCCTGAATATAATTTCGATACCTTCGGATTCGAGGGTATCGAATGCAAGTAATTGGGCTGCGACAGGATGTTGTTGTCATATTTCGTCCGACTTTTAAGTAAGTATAAATCTTAGCGTTGCGCAACAATGAAAAAATCGATATCATAGAATATGATATCGATTTTCAAAAAGACGTGTGCTTGGCCAGCTTTCTACGCGCTCAACTTCGCTGTATCAAGTGTATTAATGTATTTGTTTAGGAAACCAATTTGGAAGTTTATTTATTTATATTTTCTCGTGCCAGACTATCTATCTAAACAGGTGTATTAAAGTTATCAATATCGTTCGCATGGATGCTAAAGATTCATAATAGATGTACAAAATTAAGAGTGAAATTTCAGAACGATACGGTAGGAAGTAATATTATTTATTCCGTTGTAACGTAAGACGCGACGCTATAAACGTTGGCACGGCGTCAATTTGAGTTTGAATAAGACCTTTTACAGAACTGTTTTTTATTACAATGCTAAGAAGTCAGTGGAATTGCTTAATGAACAAAGGAGTGGAAGTTAATTTTCAGCAGTAAAATGCATCATTCGAGTTCTGTGTACTTGCTTTCATTAAAGCAATTTAATGTTAATTTAAGACATGTTTCACGTTTATTAAGAAAATCGAAGAAACCTTTGAAGGTTTTTTGATGTTTGTTTTTGTTTTTGTAAGGACAACAAACAGTTAGACTCAAATATAACTAAATTAATTAATAGTTAGTCCATAGATTTTTGGTGCGTTAAAAGAATTAAATAGTGGTGAACATAGGATCCCTTAGTAAACACTTGTAAAAAACCAATCCAAAACTCATCATACGTACCTGGATTATGACGACCTCTGTGGCGCGGTGGGCGTAGGTTCGCCTGCGACGCAAGAGGTTGCGGGTTCGATTCCCGCCTCGGAACAAAATATATTTGTACGATCTGCAGATATTTGTTCAGGATGTTCTGGGTATTTTTCTATGTATAATAAAAAAATATCTATCTATGTAATGTATTGTATTAAGTATATCAGTTATTTAGTACCCATAACACAAGCTCTGCTTAGCTTGGGGCTAGATAATGTTGTGTGAAATGTCCAGCATTATTTATTTATTTATTTTATTTATGAAGGTCTCATTTACAGTGGCAAGTCAGTGGTGACTATTCAAGGAATTTAAAGTGACTATTCTATAAATGGTTATCACGTTCAAAGAAATCAATGACGTTTAGCTAGAACAAACCTAAACTGGTACATGTGATATAATAATATATACGCTTTCAATTCTTAGATAGCAAAATGCTCTACAAAGCATATAACTATCCCAAATGGCATCGGGAATCTTTCGCAAAGCCGTAATGGCCCCTCGAGCGGCGCTTAGCACGTCCTGCGGATATGCATGGGCAGTTGTGGTCTATCTAAGACCGCTCCATGTTTAAACTGGACTTAAACAACATTACTGGACCTTAATGGAGCTAGTTACTGGGTAATGGGTATAATTGCCGATTGTTTTGGTTTAGATAAAAGTATAAAGAACGATCTTAGCGAATACGAAACGGAGCGATACAAGAAAGATAATTTGTGTGACAAAAGATTTATTTAATTTTTTAATTTTTTGCCCCCTAATATATCCCTCAAAATCAGGATTCGTTTATTCACGCTAAACGTCCATGATTGGGTGACTTAATTCTGAAAAAATTACCACATTTTTTTCGTTCAATACATGTGGAGAAAATGGTCTGTGATAGACAGACAAACGGACTAAGAGAGTGATCCTATAATGGTTATTTTGGTACCTTTTGAGGAACGGAACCCTAATTACAAACACTCCAAGCATTTAAATTTATAATGTTAATAGTAGGACTTACAAAACCATTATTGGCCGAACTAAAATTGGATACATTTGACCTAATTCTATTTCTTGGAAATTAGTAGAAGCTTTTTTATTATTTCCATACAATCACTTTGCTTGTTATTTCTTCTGTTAATTAACTGTTTATTTTTAGTATGGAGTAAGGAGAGGGTATTGGTGTACTTCAGATGTTGGGCCAAGGTTATGGAAGTTGGGAGTTATTGAAATAAGTTGGTGACGTGCCTAAAGTATTGAACAGGTTTAGATTGGTATACAATATTTAATTGACTTCCTAGAGTTCATTCTTTCACTGTCAGGAAAAATTAGACAGGCAGTTTATCCGTAAATAGGCTGGCAAAAAGTGGAAGAGAGCAAAAAACAGGTAAACAAAAGTAATTGGCATGCGAGCTGTTATCCCAAAAAAAACAAATAGTAGGAATCGAACCCGCAGTCATGGATAACCAAAAGCAAGCTCCTGACAGAGCTGATCCATACCTAGATTAATATTATTGGCACCATTATCATTATCAACTGGGGCATTATGCCTTCCCTATAGAACGCCACGACGAACGGTCTTGAGCCGCCTCTATCCACCAACTTTCTGCGATCTTTGAATGTTGTCGGTCCATCGATGCCTGCCTACACTGCGTCGTCCGATTCGTGTCGCTACTCGAGAACCTTTAATCCCAACGGTTGTCAGGTTTTCGAGATATATGGCGTGCCCATTGCCACTTCAACTAAATAATTCTGAGAGTTATGTCGATGCCCTTGGTTAAACAGAACTCCTCATTTAGGATTATTATCACATAGATAAAATATCCAAAATGATGGGTAAAATGTTTAAGGCTAATTATAATGCTTCGGCCAGCTAATGAGTTTCTCTACAGATTCCAGAGATACCATTATATATATGTATATAGTTAGCTTCAACTAAAAATTACACTTTAAAGTTTCACATCAGGGTAAAATTTTGCCAGTTTTGCATTTGTTAGTTGTATAACAAATTGCTATTTAGTTTTAAATAGTTTTGGTGTCATGGAAAACTATTTTAAACTTAACTTTACTTTAGCTGGTGGCTCATTTTCGTTGAGTTATAGTGGTTATTTCATATTCGCTGGCCGCTTTGATCAACATGAATGTGAAAAAGGTAATTCTTTGGTCTTTTATTTTGCGAAAATGTATTTAGATCAGGTCTTTCATATTGGCTAGGGTAGTTGGTGTCCAGGAAGTAGTTCCTCTGCCAGGTGTTATATAGCCAACATAGGAGAAATTTAACGACCATAGGTTGAGACGAACATCACTTGAAGAGGTTGAAATGGAGCGTAAAAAGCCTTATCAAATTATTTTTTGATGGAACAACGCCATACAAAAGATGTCGGTCATCGGATTCATGTTTTTAATTTTCTTTGCCACAAGCAATATCTCGGCGGAAGTCAAGTGGCGCTAAATCTGATAAAATTATGAGCTTGTTTATGTTTATGGGATGAAGTTGAGTTCAAACATATATATTATTCTATTATTATTTATTTGATATTATTCTATAGGTCTTGCTCAGGGCAATGTCTACTTCTCAGGTATGATTCAAACGATGCCACACTTGCACATGGAAATAACAGAGGGCCTATTACAAGTTTTGTACTGCATCAATCACTTTGTGAGTCGTGAGTATTCAACGAACAGTTGTTAGTTTACACAAAACTAAAGAAAAAAAAACACCAAATGGCGTAATTCGTGTTGTGTCACACAGGTCAAATAGGTTCCTGTCTCAGCATACAGCTATACACCGGACCTACAAGTAGATACGGCGCGTACTACGTAAGTCGCGTTGAATAACTCACGACTCGCAAAGTGATTGTTGCAATGCAAAACTCGTAATAGGCTCTCTGTAGTACGAAGAACCGATAGCGATGCATCCCCATCATATATTGGTGAGTCGACGGCAAAAAACTCGTTTTCTAGTAACTTTATGGCGCTCCAAAATTCATGAATTACAAAGTCTTTATAATTCCCGCAGAACGCGACCACAAAATGAATAAATAAGCAAGTTCTGAACCCTGCCAACTAATTGCCGTGAAAATAATCATTCCTCAGGTTATGAGACTAAGCGACTATTTGTACTGGGTCCACATTAATTTTCATGGGCCATGTGGTACCTGCGTGTAAGATGTCCGTGTTGATTAAATTAGACCCCCGGGCACGGATGTGCCGGCGGTATTTGTGAACACGGAATGATGAAACTAGTGGAAGCGGTAACTGATCATGATTGACGACCTACATGGCGCAGCTGGATAGTTATAGCCAGCTGAGATGCGAGTGATTACCGTTGTGGGACAATTGTTTGCTGAATAACATAACACAACACCCAACAGTCACAAACGTAGTCTTGACCCCACTATAGGATTCCCTGTGTCGTGGGTATCAGGAACTACGAGTATCATGGTACCATAATACCCAGACCCGGAATAAATATTTGCAGATCATACAAGCATTTATCCCGCAGCGGTAATCCAACCCGCAACCTCTCGTATCTCAGCCAACTACTCGCCCGCCGCGTCACATAGGACGTTAAGTATTACAAGTATTTCTTCTAGGTCTGTGTGTTGAGGTATTATGGAACTCATAGTTCCTGTTACCCACGACACAGGACATTCTAGTGTGGGATCAAGATGTATGTGACTGTGGGGTGTGTATATTATCTTCTCGATGTTTTTGACAAAAAATTCCCATTGCCTTCTCATCTTAGCAAAGGGTCATGTATCGTGAGGGTTTGTATCTACCTACTTTATGTAGCTAAAGCTTAAATAAGCTGCGCCTGGTTTTTAATTAAAAAGTATTAGGCTACCAACTACTGAAATGCCTAGTCCAGTAGAGGACGCCTAACGACTGATGACGAGGCCACCAACAGAACTTTGTCGTAAGCTCTGGTAAAATCAGATCAGCAGAATGTCTCATCTAGAGTCACAAAATAAATGTTGTTATTTTCAAATTCAAAGTCAAAGTAATTGATACCATGGGCATTTGTATTCATTCAAATCACGAGGATCATTTTAAATCGTCTTATTAACTAAAATTACTCCTGTTTTCGCCCCTTCAAGTTGTTCATCCAAGTTGTATCTATACAATAGCTTTACTTGAAAAATCTTTTAAATTACCTGTTAATGTTATAGAACTCCCTTTTCCGCATTCTGACTCTATGGGTGGTCCATTATGCGTGAGATCTGGTAAGTTGCCTGTTAGCCTCGCATTAATCTCATAAAGCTATCTGAATTTATGCAGTACCTGATGTATGTCGGTAGTACCGCATATTTGCGACACATGCATCACACATTTATGCCACTTCGTCTTAGCTGGTAGGTACGTGTATGCCAAGGAAGTGGTATATTGCTCGGTTATGTAACTTTAGGACGGCTCTTATACCCAGGTGGAATACGTTACTCCATATCTAAGTAAGGAAAGGTAAAATACATTCAGTGATAAAGTATTTTGAATTTGTAGGTAATCTGGAAAAATTTAGTGATAATTATCTATGTATGTTAATTTTATAAAAAAAAAACGCCGTGATCGTTAGAAAATACATCGTTACTTTTTTGAAGTAGGTTAAAAACAAAATAAGCGGTATACAGGATATTTTTGTGAAATGGGACAGTATGGGGATATCCGAATCCATAAGAGATACGGGAAAACTGTCTTTGGAACCATTTACTCATTTTGTATGAAAACGATATTGGAATAGTTATTTTTTTAGTCAAGCTTGAGTTCTCCATAAAAATGAGTAGTTTTGATCAAAATTTTTTTTAATGCGTATCGACTCAGTTTCATATAAGGATTGTTTCATTGTAACGGAAGAAAAAAATCTGAGCAGCAGAAGTTAGTCAAATGTAATAAAATGTTTTTTTAATACAATTTGTAAGTAATCTGGTACATACGTTAATAAAACTATCGCAAAAAAATAGCAAAATGGCCTTCCTCTTTCTTTTTCCAGGTATAGATACGTTTCAGAATACCTCTAGTGGTCTTAGACAAAGATGTTCTTATTAAAGTTTGACTATCTTCTACAGCTCTGATTTTTCTCATTTCACGAGACCATCAGAGCAGTAGAATAACATTCACCCCTCATCTTTGTCTAATACCACTAGAGGTGTTCTGAAACGTGCCCGTACCTGGAAACAGCAAGAAAAAGGCCAATTTGAAATTTATTGCGATAGTTTTATTAACGTAGGTACCAGATTACTTACAAATTGTATAAGAAAACATTTTATTAAATTTGACTAACTTCTGCTGCTCAGATTTTTTTCTTCCTTTACAATGAAACAATCCTTATATAAAACTGAGTGGACACGCATAAAAAAAATTTTGATCAAAACTACTCATTTTTATTGAGAACTCACGCTTGACCGAAAAATTAACTATGCCAAATCGTTTTCATATAAAATGAGCAAATGGTTCGAAAGACAGTTTTCCCATATCTCTTATGGATTCGGATATCCCCATACTGTTCCATTTAAAAAAAAACACCCTGTATACAACTTACTAAAAGTTTTATTTAACTCAGAAAGCTGCTTTTTGATTCAGTAAGTAATTCATCTGCTTTTTCAGAAAATAAATTCTTGACTAGGAGCTTTTGCAAAAAACCGTAAGGCTAAGAGTCTACTAAAGCGTCGATGACATTTCACAATGAAAGACGCGGTTCATACAAGCATTTAGCAATCCATAGACTTTAATAATTAACTTACGTTTGACATTATTTTGTGATTTTCATCAAAAATGATCGTGGCTCAAAAGAAGTTTTTTTCGAGTTATGGAAAGACTGTGACTTAACTTCAGAACCCTACGCAATGCGAGGTTTGAAACGCGACTCTCTTAGCTGGTTTATTTTATCACCTTTTCCATCGGGTATTTCCCGCCAAAGTTGTTTTCACACCACCTGCTCGACAATGTCCAATTACAAATCATGCAACCTCAACGTAAAGTAAAGCATTGTCTCTCTAGGGATATAAAGTTGTATGAAACTCCCTAGGGATTAAAGTGATTTAAATTTGGAACGTCAAATTCGTGTGGAGACTCGTGGAAAACTCTAAGTAAAAAAATGCCCATATGGCATTGTAAAGAGGTTTGTTCGAAATTCGAACTGGCCACCATAAGCAGAACTCAAAAAAAAGAAAAAGGTGCGTTTACAAAGAATGTGAACTGTGATTTTCAGTAGATTTTATTGGAATATTCATGTTGATGAAAAATTACAAACGATAGTGATTCTACTCCAAAGTTTATACAGATGCTTTAGAAATTATTGATAATCTACTACTGCAAAAATCAAAACAAGCCCTGGCTTTTTATTGTCTCGCAGAAAGTGTGAAAAGTAGAGTATGCTCCTCTGGAATAAAGCCTGTCTTCGTCTTGGGCAGCTTGAGCCCCTCGCTTCACTCAGGACTCTATATAACTCCCTCGCTAAACTCGGGAGTTAACTTTAGAGTCCCTCGTTACGCTCAGGGTTCAATATGCCGCCCGCGACATAAGACACTGCTTTATTCCCTTAGTGCATAATCTACTATTATAACCCTACCACTTCTAAACTGCCCCCTTATTCGCTATGACCAAACGTAACATAACGCGGGCTCGTTACGATATCTGCGTGGAATCATCGATAAATCGTATTCTGTATGCCAATGTCAGATTTCATAAAAGCGACGAGGTGGTTACGAATTGACAAAATAACGTTTTTAGGAACCAAGTTTGCGTTTAGAACACATTATGACGTCACACGTTATTGACAAGGAATCTCTTAGGTCATGGTGAATAAGTTCATGTCAACTCTTCAGTTACGTCTGGTAGATAAGCATACACAGTAAGCGTAAATGTCACAAAAGTCGTAACAGTGCTTTAGTAGATGCTGGCCCTTGCTCAAGCAAATTGTTGACTAGCAGTGAGAATTCGTGTAAAAAGAATAAAGCGGGAGTTCATGAAAGTTGATCAAGACGTCGTAATTACTCGCTCTCAGCGCTCTGCAGAGCTCATCTTTCTGTGGATGCAAGTTTAAACGACCTAGGGACAGTCAGCCGAGTACCTTACTATTGAGCATTTGAATCCTCTTTTTCTTAGAATAAAATAAACAAAACCGGTCAAGTGTGAGTCGGGCTTGCGTGGAGAAAGTTCCGTACAAGCTACCATTATAACCAATTCAATTAAAGTTATTAGTCAGTACATAACATTTACATTTTGTAAGAATTTTCTCTTCACGAATTTTTTTATTTCCCGAGGGAATAAACTTAAAATTTTTGGTAAGATTATCCTGTAAACTGACTGAAGCCAAATTTTCATAAAATTTCCTAATTTCTTTTTAAACTTTTTGGGTTTTTTGGTTTGGACCATTCATCCATTCACCCGAATTATATAGAAACTTAACTAGTTTTATTAAAATAACTTATGTTTCTTATTTGATATCACATGATAAAATTGTCAAAATTTAATTGTTTAAGTTTCTAGTAAATAACCATAATTAACATAAATTAATTAATTAACATTTCTCCATAATTAACCTGCAAAATCAGTCAGTTCAGTGGAATTCGTTCTGTAACGCTACGTGATTGAGTCACCTAACTCTGTATATTTGCCAAATTTCAACCAGAAACTAAAAATTAAACATTAAACTCCTATAGATTCGTCTGTTTGTCTGTCGGTTATGACCGACAGACAAACAGACACGAGAGTGATCCTATTATGGTTTCGTTGGTATCTTTTGAGATACAGAGAACTAAAAAGGAGCCTAGCTGTTAAAAGCTTAAGTAAATCTTCTAATCGACAAAACACAAAACTCAAATGCCTTATGAATATACGGTAGCTTACAGTTTAGTATTAATAATTAATAAATATTTTATTTATTTATTAATAAATATTCATGTTTTATAAATAGAAAATGTCAATCTACTTTCGCTGACTGTACTCCGATGCTCTTGTAAATTTAAATTAATATTCTTGAAATAGGTTTACCTGATTGTGATGAGTTTGAAAGTTGGTACCTAGATAGAGTGCTCGTAAGTATTGTTTTAGTAAGCTATTATTAGCTTAGCTATTATTCTACGTGCATGAAACATAACATAACCAATAAGTTTCACACTTTTGCAAAAAATCACCTAATTTTACTGTACTATTATAATGATGCTAAACGTTTCATTTGATGTCAAAGTCAAAAGTCAAAGTCAAAAAGAACTTTATTCATTGAAATCACAAGGATCATTTTGAATCGTCTTATATAAAATTAAATTACTCCTGTTCCAACGCGACCAAGCCTAGAAGAATCAGGCAACAAACTCGGCTTGGCTTACATAAATGGTCCGTCTTACCACTAGGTGAGAAGTGCCTGTGTGGTGCCTCGGAGCAAGGAGTTGCTGATACATAGTAAATGAGAACTTAAAAACCTTAGGAAGGTAGTCAAAAGTAAATAAACATCAGCAAAAATATGCAAGACAGCACACGCTACGCTTGTTATACTTATAAATAATAATCTAATACAAACATGTAAATAGGTAAGTACAGATATTGCAAATTTCCATTTTAGCAGTCGAGGGGCAGAGCGACATCAGGCCACGCGGCTTTATCATTAATATAGTCATCAAAAGTGTAATACGCTTTCTTAATTAGATTCATCTTTATGTAGGATTTAAATCTTCGAATAGGAAGTTTAAATGCACCTGGAAGTTTATTATAGAACCGTACAGAATTCCCCATAAAAGACCCACTTACTTTCTTTAATCGAAATTTTGGTATAATTAGTTTGTGTTTATTTCTCGTGTTAATACCATGCACGTCACTTTTTATCATAAAACTATCCAAGTGTTTATGTGTATTTAATATTTCATAGATATATTGCGATATTACTGTAAGAATATTGATTTCTTTGAAACGCTCCCTCAAGGAGTCACGCGACTTCATTTTATAAATGACACGTATTGCCCGTTTTTGATGGTTGACAAAACCGTTAAAACATACATTTTCATGTCCTGGCCAGCCTCTATGGTTACGCCACTTGGAAATCACTTGGTATGCTAATTATTCGCTGATAAAGCAATGGTTTTCAGAAAGGTTTTTAAAATTAAAAATACTTACGTAGCTGTAGAAATAATGGCAATAGCTGAAGAACACCTTATACTTAGGTGCGAGTTATTTTCTGGGCACTCTGCCAACTGGGCTAAGCGACCAATCGTAAATCGTCACAAACTGATAGTTTTATTATGATGACGATATTAAAAGAGAATTTACGGACAAAAAAATATAAATTACAAGTGTTAGAACTACAACCTACGCAGACCTACGTACCCTAGCTATGGAAATAAGCTCTATTTGTGAAAATTTAGGTAAATGTATAATTTAAGTTAGCACTTAAAACTGAGATGCATCAAATGTGAAACGCAGTAACAAGTTAAGCTGATTAAGTAAACTTTGACTTATTTCAAATGAATTTAGGAGGCAGGCGGTCAGAAAACTTTCATAATAGGATTTCCTTTGACACAACCCGCGGAGAGAGCGACAGAACGGATGGAATGGATCATATTCATAACTCGAGCTCGAGAGGGACGCTAAAATGAAAGTTATTCCCAACTTCAGAACTTCCCTTTAATTGAGAGTAGGTGTTTGAGGCACAAACGAATAAATTTCTACCTAAACAATTCTGAAGTTTAATACCCTAGTGATAAAAGCGAAAATAATTCAACCGATCAGCTCAAAAAGTTTCAAGCAGTTTCACGAATGTTCGTTGAAATTAATTTGAAAGATCTGACTGTAAATGAGAATAATGCGAAAAATGAATTAGAACGAGGAATTTTTTAACCTTTCTCAGCTTCACGCTGCATCGTTACACTTCCCCTTTCGTAATGATTAAGATCTCGGGAAAAAGAAGCTTCAATGAAGCTAATGAGCAAACCTTTAGGATTATTTCGCAGACCTTTTTTCATATCATCATTATATTCGTGTATTATGGGAACGCCCGTGACTTCGTCCACTAGAAGGGTTTTACAT